>OY856410.1:1530187088-1530845421 GCA_963693085.1 Alisma plantago-aquatica
AGCTGAAAGGAAAAATAGACACTTGTTAGAAGTTGCTAGAACTATTATGATGCACTATCATGTACCTAGATCGTTCTGGCCTGAAGCAATATTAACTGCTTGTTTCTTAATTAATCGGATGCCTTCATCTGTGATTGGAAATAAAGTACCTATCCAAATCTTACAGCCTGATGCACCTTTATTTATTGTACCTCGTGTTTTTGGTTGTACATGTTTTGTGAGACTGCTTGGTCCTACTCATGATAAGTTGGCTCCCCGGGCTGAGAAATGTATTTTCTTAGGGTATTATCGTACACAAAAAGAATATAGATGCTATAGTCCTACTGCAAAGAAATGGTTCATCAGCAGTGATGTTGTCTTCTTTGAGGATACCCCATACTACTCCACTAGAGGAGATAGTTTGGAGCCTGATATTATTGCTTCTCCATTGCCTATTACTACTGACTGAAAATTCTGATCAAGTGGCACCTAAGAATACGACACCACCTCTTCGTGTTTATCAGCGCAGGAACAGAACTCCACCTGAACAAGAACCCCCCATTTAACACCAATCTCCTCCTCAAGAAGGTCCTGCCACACCTGAGGTAATTTCTGACCTGGATATACCTATTGCTCTTAGAAAGGGAACTCGTTCCTGCACTTCTCATAACATTGCTAACCATGTATCCACTGCACATCTGAGTATTCATGCTAGTAATTTTGTCTCTGCCTTATCTGCTGTCAATATTCCGAAAAATACTCATGATGCCTTGCAAAGTACAACCTGGACTTCTGCTATGCGAGAAGAGATGCGTGCGCTTATTGACAGGCAAACTTGGGAGTTGGTGGATCCACCCCCTCAATGTAAACCTGTAGGCTGCAGATGGGTATATGCTGTTAAATATCAACCTGATGGTACTATAGAAAGGCTGAAGGCACGCCTGGTTGCAAAAGGGTATACACAGACTTATGGTATTGATTACTTTGAAACTTTTTCTTCGGTTGCCCGTCTTAATTCAGTCAAAATTCTTCTTTCTGTTGCTATCAATCTAGTCTGGCCTTTGCTGCAATTAGATGTTAAAAATGCTTTCTTATATGGTGATTTGCAAGAGGAAGTTTATATGGAGCAACCCCCTGGGTTTGTTGCTCAGGGGGAGTCACATAAAGTCTGCAGGATGAATAAGTCTATTTATGGACTCAAACAGAGTCCTCGTGCCTGGTTTGATAAACTAAGTAAAATTCTGATTGAGTTTGGCTTTCTGAGATCTCAAGTAGATCATTCTGTTTTTACTAAAAAGACTACTAATGGCATTGTGATTCTTATTGTCTATGTGGATGATATTGTGCTTTCTGGAAGTGACTCTATTGCTATTCAAGCTACTAAAGCCCATCTCTGCAAGCACTTTGCTACAAAAGACTTGGGTAAACTGTGGTATTTTCTGGGCATAGAGGTATTCAGAACCTCTAATGCACTAGTGTTGTCTCAGAGGAAATATGTTATGGATCTTCTACAAGAGATTAGTATGCTTGGAGCTAGACCTGCTGACACTCCTCTAGATCCCAATGTCAATTGGGACGATGATTCTTCTCCATTATTTGCTGATAATAAAAAGTACAGGAGATTGATTGGTAAAATGATATATTTGACTGTGACTAGAGCTGACATATCTACTGCTGTGGGCCTTCTTAGCAGGTACCTGGATAAACCCAGACAGTGCCACTGGGATGCACTATGTCATATTCTGTAATATCTAAAAAAGTCTCTTGGCAAGGGACTTCATTACAGGAAAAATGGGCACTGCTCTCTAGAAGGGTATTCTGATTCTGATTATGCAGGAAGTCAGATTGACAGGAAATCCACTTCTGGTTACTGTACCTATGTTGGAGGCAATCTAGTCACATGGAGATCCAAGAAACAAAATGTAGTTGCCAGATCTAGTGCTGAAGCTGAATATAGGGCTATGGCCCATACTGCTTGTGAGCTTCTTTGGGTATGCTCCCTTCTAAAAGACTTCGGTGTTGAGTCTTCTTCTGCTATACCCATGCACTGTGATAATAAAGCTTCTATCTTTATTGCCAACAATCCTGTCTATCATGAACGAACCAAGCATATTGAGGTCGACTATCATTTTATTCGGGAGTCTATTCTTACTGGCAAGATCTGCACACCTTTTACTCGATCTGAAGACCAGGTTGCTGATATCTTCACCAAACTGCTGCCTAAGAAGCATTTCTGCGCCTTGATGGACAAGTTGGGCATGATTGACATCTATGCTCCAACTTGAGGGGGAGTGTTAATAGATGTGTTGTTTTATTTCTGTTATGTTATTTTCAATTATATCTGGACCTTTCTGTAATTGTTACATTACTATAAATAGAAGGGTGCACACATTGTGCAACCCTAAGCTCTCCAAATCTCATTGTTTTTCACACTACTAAATTAAGAAACCAAGGCTAATCAATTGAGAAAGTTCAAACTAGTCCCAACTATTACAATCCAACTCCTAATAATGAAATAATTGCGAATAAAGCCCTAAACGGAAAATCAAAGACAATTAATTTAAAGACACAAATAAAAGATGACTACAACACAATCTAGTAAAGGTTAAAGGTGCAGACTCTGGATGAGTAGGCTATCCTACATCACAATGTGTGTATGCTAGGGTGATAGAATAAAAATTGGAAGACTGATCTACTGATCAATGATGATATGTGCGGGGAAGGACTCAATAATAACTAACTCTTGTAGAGCTAATTAGTTCTCAACATTCAACATCAACATAAATTGAGAGGTACCATATCCAAAGAATGGAGTCACCTTTATGAAAGTGACGACAACAAAAATTAAAACCATCGTCATGAATGAGGGTGGCACCTTTACCCCTTTTGAATACGCGAATAGCCTAAAAAGATGCACTTGACAAACATAGGGTAACTTATCTTAACCATTTCCAAAATTGTGAACAAAACACCCAACCAAAGACATCTGGTTGCACATGATGCCATACTTGTCAAGGCCGGCTAGGTGGTGAGTTTACCCTAAGGGGTGGCTACAACACCTAGGCATTTTACCCCAAACTGAATTTCTAACACGAAGATGTTGGTGGGAGTACTGAGGATCGGAGAAAGAAAAAGAAGAAACAATAGTAGGAAGTAACTTTTTGAAAAGAGGAAGGTGGTATATGGGAAGACATGGTACTAAATAGAGTATTTGGGATTTTGGACTTTTAATAAAGCAATATGATCAAATTAGTATGGGTTAAGTTTGAATTTGATCAAATTAGACCAAGTCTAGTCATTTTAGGGAAGAAATAGGTCTGATTTAGACCAAGTCAGGTCTGATTTGGGCAAATTAGGTATGATTAGGGGAAACATGTCTATGTTGGGGAAAACATCCCTTATTTGGGAAAATAATGTCTTATTTGGGGAGTCTAGGTCTAATTTTGCCAAACTAGGGCTCATTGAGGTAAATGTATGACAAATTGGGGAAAGTTAGGTCTGATTTGGTCATTTTATGCCAACTTAGTATGACTTACGCCAAATCAGGGCAAAATAAGTCAAATTAGGTCCAATATAGATCATTTAAGGTCAAATTAGGGCCGATTTGGTCTAGCTTAGGTTATAAGAGGTGTTATGTAGGTGAAGTTATGATTGATTAAGCTTAGGGACACTGATATATATGTAAATAGCAATGTATATATATATATATATATCTGAATATAGCTATATATAGATTCATTTATATATGTAAAAAATAAAGAAATATCAATAACACCTAGGTTCCCTAGGTGTCCCTTGAGTGGGAAGGACTGCCTAGCTGCCTAAACAAGTATGGAAAGAACACGAGTAAATAGAAGAGGGGAAATTAGAGAAGGGAATAATACAAAAAATTTAGAAGAAAAAAGAGGGGTTTAAAACAATTTTAGGAGCGACACGAAAGCGTAGGAGGGGCTAAAGCATGAGCAATGTGGAAGAAGAAAAATAAGAGAGGATGGGATATATATATCATTTAGTTGAGTGGGGAAAAGGAGGAAGCAGAAGAGAATATATGAAATAAATGCAAAGAAAGAAAGAAAAGGAGGGGGGTGAAGAAACTAGTATGTGATAAAACAAAAAGACATCGAGGGGGAGAAGGAGAATAACTAGTAGAAGGGGAAGAGGGAAAAAACAATAGGTTGAAAGGGGAGGATTCATGCAAGGTGGATGGCATGATTTGTGTGGATTGGAAGAGAAGATAATGAACATAAACTCTCCTCAGTTGGGAGGAAAACGGGAAAAGGAAGAAGAGGAAGTAGGGAAAAAGAGGAACTAAAATAAAATGAAAATGAGAAACAAACATCATGAAAACACTAACATGCAATAGTCGTCATGACGTGGCCGGGACTGTGAGGAGTGATGACCATAATCCTGGTTTGTGAAGCATTAGATTGGTCTTTGATACGATGGGTTGCTTGGATGGGGATGTCCATGCCATAGTGGAACTCATGGAATTCGACAGTAGTGGTGGTAAAAGAGCACGAAGAGGTGCAATAGTCATTGTAGGTTGTCAACTTGTCATCGTATCTCGTCCTCAATTTGCATTGCCACTTGCACTACGTCCTAAAGTGTGAGGAAAATTGACAACGCTAACCTAGGAAGCACGAATACTCCAAAATAGGTGCCGTACCCGTATCTGATACATATCAGATACCAATACTACATGGATACACCTAAATACGTATCAGATACCTCTCCAACCGTATCCCTTTTTTTCTGCTTTTTTGCCTGGATACGGCCCGACCCATTTAAGCCTTTTTTTTTCGTTTTTAAGACCTTTTAACGGATTGACCTGCGTTTTTACTGATTCTCTGTGCAAATCACTAAAATGGCTCCTTTGTCTTGTGCGATACATTTTGAAGCTTGGTTCTGCTTCAGTCCACGTCATATATCTATTATTGTGCGGCTTGTGCCTCATCTTCTCCAATGGGCTATTGGTGGTTAACGTACATCCTTTGTGCCTCATCTTCTCCAAAGGGATTCAATTTTCTATTGGTGGTTACAACCTCTAGCTTCTGAATTTCTACCTTAACTCTTTTCAGAATTCTATTTTGGCATTGTCTTTGTTCATCCCTTTTGAACGTAAGCCTCTCTAGCTTTTTCTAATTTTTCTGTTTAGTAGTTCTGATTTTCTCACTGTGTCTTGCTGTTAATATACCTACTTGTCTATAATTGCCTCTGCTGTTTCATATTTCAGTTTATTTATTTTTAATTATGGAATTTGGATATAATTCTTGTATACATAAATATTTAATTACTTCTTATAGACGAAAGAAGATGGTTTGGTGTCACAGATGACATGACACACTTTACAACGCAAAATTAAATGATAGATGAAATGTGAATGGTTTAGAATATGATTTTATGACGTCTTTTTGTAACGTCTATCTTACATTAATATGAATGAAAGACCCCTTTTTATATCATTGTTCGATACTATGGAATTGGTTTCCATTTTCTTTAGATATATTGTGATTTATAAATAAAATTTGACTGCCTTCATCTATTTTTAAAATAAATATACTATTTATTTTTGAAAATATTTAAATAAATATTAAAAAAATGTCGTATCCATGCCGTACCCATATCCTATATTCTAAAAAATTGCCGTATCCCCGTACCCGAATTCGAAATGTATTCGTATCCGTGCTTCCTAGACGCTAACTTTTTCACGATCTTGTCATTGCGTCCTCTGTAGAAGTTGATGATCATGACTGCTTTATCGTCGTTGACGCCATAACGAGACGAAAGCTTGTAGAACCTCTGCATGTACTTAGAGACGTGCCTTAGTTTTGTTCCGTGAAACATAGAAGTGTTGGAGTCGCGTGGCAAGAAGTGATCATAAATGGTATGGGAGCACGACCCATGACCGTGGAGGGTGATGTTGGAATTTCCACCATGCCGGGGCATCACCTTTGCATGTAGCCGTCACAAAGAGCAACTTTTGTGCCTTAGTCAATCTATTACGCAATTGGAAATACATCTTGATGTTGTGGATCTAGTCAAGAAGCTCAAGCCAACAATTCCTAGTGTAATCAGGTACGTCCAACTTGATGACCGCTCCTGTCGGTACCCATTTTGCTAGGGTTGGTGAGCACACGCCATTATGACGACATTTTGGTCTGGGACATTCAGGTCATGCAATTGCTTCACATCTTGCAGGTGCATGTCGCGGGCCGTCTGACTTTGCAACAACAAATCAAGGCATTAGAGGAGCACCATTAATGGTGCCACCATGGTTGTTAGAAATTGTTGAACTCTTCCTTGTTAATAGTCTTGGTGGATAAGGCATACATCTAATTTATAATTAACGGTGGAACATGGTTGGTCGCTGTTGGTGTTGACTTGGGCTTGGTGGGCGCTGTTGTTGCAAGGGGTACTGTCGGGTTAAATAGAAGAGAGTTATGAGGGAGAGGTTATGCAATGGGCTTGTTTCCGGATTGAGGGACGTGGATGTGGGAATATCGAAGTGATGGGTTGAAAACATGGTGCAGAATGACGGGGCAGGGGGTTGTGCAGAGGAGTGGAGCAGTTGCATGGAGTAGGAGGTGAGCCGAGGGAGTAGAATGAGAAGCACGACGACGTGAGAAAGAGATAGTGGCCGGTGAAGTTGGGACAAGGCTCATGGGCTAGATAAGAATAGGGGCTAGGGGGATGATAGGAGCATGCGACATACGGGGCAAGGGAAAAGGGCAGGTGGGTTGCAAGACGCAAAAGGGGGGGGGTCAACGAGTTAGACGAGGTATCATTCATATTAGGGTTGGGGATGGTGTTGAAGGAAGCAGAGCCGGGAGGCACATTGGGCTGGGTCAAGGGGTGGGGGAAGGGCAGATGGGGTTGTGCGTCCTTGCGGTATGTTGGAGGTGTTATTAATTACAGTCGCAAGGAGTTTGAAACCAAATGCTGACGGAGTCAGAAGCGCATCTAAGATCAACTTGTTCAACGCCTGTTGGTCTCCCTATGAAAAAGTCTTGCCAACTTGTTGCTGAACATGATAGAAGAAAACTACTTGGTACGAAAACCAAGTCTTCTATCCATAGAAGACTTTGTCACATTCACCACTCCCAACGGCAAGCCATCAGGATTTGCAGAAATAATTTTCAATCCCTTGAATAGAAGTTGTGTATAAAGTTCACCATGTTCATCGGAATCCTCCTAAAAAGAAAATAACAGTGCATATAATGAAGCATAATCAGAAAAGAAAATCTTCAAATTGAATGCCAAAAATGGAACACAACTCTTTTCTACCTTCTATATGCCATAATATGCAATACTTAGGTCACAACCAATTACAAAAACTGGGATGAGGGATCCTCCATGCAATTGGCTTTAAAGGAACTAAACCAACTGCTTGCCTTGGCTTTCATTAATCATCATAAAAATCTAGCAGTGGGGGGTGCATGCCCTTACCTAGTAGATCCTCTTATATGGAAAACTATACTTTTTTGAGAATTTGGAATGAGCTCTTTTACCGAATTACTCTTTTACCGAAGTATATTAATTCCTTTTGTAAATCAATTTGGAAAATCATGCGCACTACCTCGAGGAAATGATAGCACATGCATGGTTGACCTCATGATGCTAGAAATTTAACAGAATATGTCAACCACGGATTAAGGGACTTTCAACAAGATCTACACATTCAGGGAGGGCAACTTCAATCCTAATTGCCAGCAACTTTGTAATGCTGAGGCTCTTCAAGGTTCAAACTGTTCTTAGAAATGAGGACGACCCAGCTCTGATTACTTAGAAATGAGGACGACCCAACTCTGATTAAGGCACTTGATGCACCTAGGATTGTAAAAGAATTTCTTTGGAAGCTTATTCAACTAAGTTAGTCTTCATTAATGTTGTTAGTCTTCATTAATGTTCTCTCAATGAGTAGTGACAAAAGCAATAGGTAAGCCACATGACTTGGAGCCAAGTTTCTATATATACCCTAGAAAATATTTCTGAATGATTGGTATTAGAAAACTATAGTAGGTTTAGTGGTTTTGTTCCTAATGGGATGTCTGTGTGCGCGTGTGATGATGATGATGATGATGATGATAATTCTGGAATCTAGTCTGGGGCAACAAAAGGCTCACAAGATTTCCATTGGGTAACATGGACCTCATCATGGCCATGGACTTGACCTTTAGGCTCATTTCCTACTCAAGGCTAGGTTTATAAAGTTGGTCACAGAAGAAAGTTGCGGATATGTTCTCCTAAGCACCACCAGATCAAGTTTTATTCTTTTGTTTTGGTGTTCACGGCTGGCTCGGAGAAATCTTGCTCCAGCTTGTGGCGAGGGCCAAATTAGTAGCTATTAGTATATACACTTTACTGCTTTTCTATACTTAGTGTATTTTGCTTTATGCTTTTTCTCTTTTTCTATTGTGTACTCTTTATCCCACATGGGTTATCTCTATACCATGTGTACTCTCTTGTCTTATGAAAGAGAGCTCCCTGTACTCTGTTTAATCATCCAATAATAAGCAATCTCGTTGCCGACTTCTAGATGGTATCAGAGCGGGCCGATCCACCTTAAACCTAATCTCTCTCTCACCCCAACCCTAGCCGCCGCCGCCCCCTCTCTTTTTTTTCCGCCGCCGCCGCTGCAGTATCGCCGCTACAGTACCGCCGTCCACCCCTCCAATCTCTCCACCAACCTCCTATCTCCTAGCTACACCCGCTTTTGTGGCCTAATCTATCACAGGCCCCTCCGTCTAGCTCCGTTTCTATTTTCAAAATCTCCGGACAACCACGACGTTTTTCAGTTCTGGCACGTTGACGGCGCAAACGAAGTTTCTCTCTTTCTGCCTGCGCCTCATGGTGGAGTGACTGATCCTCCATGTTGGCGTAGGTTTTTTTAATCTCTATCTAGTGCCCTACGTGGGTTTTCTAAGATCCATGCGTGGATCTGCTATCTGCTACTACTAGTCCATTCGTTGGACTTCTACTGCTTTCTGCTGCTGCTGACTTCTGCTACTCTTTGCGCCCGTGCTTCTGCCCCTTCCAATGGCGACACTTGACCTTCCACGCAACTTGTGTGCCACTAATGTGAAGTTGGATAACTCCAACTATCACCTTTGGGCGGCTTCCTTCGAGCTATATGTTAAAGCACAAGGGCGCTATTCTCATCTGATTACCAAAGGATCGGCGGTCCCCGCTACTGATGCTGATGAAAAGACTAAGCAGGCCTACAATCTTTGGTCCTGGGAGGACTACGGCGTTATGGCATGGATGGTCAACAATGTCGAGCCCAAGATCAACCAGTCACTTCTTTGCCTCCAGACTGCGAAGGAAATGTGGGAGCAACTCTCTCATGTATACTCTCATCAGCAAAATCCTAAGAAGGTTTTTGAGATCTTCAAGCAACTTGCCAAACATGAATTTTCTGCCACTGATTCTATTGAGGACTACTACACCACCTGCCGTGCTCTCTGGGATGAATTTCAGGTGTATCATCCGCTTTCTGCTGCCATCACTGAAGTTCAGCGTCAACGGAACGAACTTATGCTTGTTCAGTTCCTTGCTGGTTTGCCATCTTCCTTTGCTGGAGTTGTGGATCAGATCCTATCTAGTGATCCTCTGCCTACCCTTCGGGATGTTCTCAAAAGGGTTCAACGTCTGCCATCAGTTTCGCAGCACCTTTCTGATACTTCTGATGGAGCAGCCCTCACTGTTCGTACTGGAGATTCCTTCCGTGGCCGTGGTCGTGGTCGGGGCCGTGGACGCGGACGTTCTACTGCACCTGGACGTGGCTCATACTCTGGCGCCGACTCTACTGACCCTCGTTACTGCACTTTCTGCAAGCGGACAAACCATAATGAAGATCGCTGCTGGATCAAGCATGTCAAGCTAGCCTGGGCGAATCAGGTCACGACGGATCAAACTGAGACTGCTACTACCTCTGCTTCGCCCTCTGCTGACTGGATACGGTCTGAATTCGAAAAGCTACTCCAGGCTCGTCTTGCTTCCTCTGTTGAAGCTTCTACTGATGGTAGCACCGCCCTCCTGACACAGTCTGGTAAAAACTCATGGGTGATTGATTCTGGTGCGACATCTCATATTTCTGGAAATCCTGCTTTATTTTCTAAACTGCACAATACTTCTATTATACTTCCTGTTACACTAGCTGATGGCTCCAAGACACCTGTTACTGGGATTGGTGATATTTGTACTACTGGTTGCCTGCCTCTGCGGTCTACACTTTATGTTCCTAAGTTTCCTATTAATTTGCTATCTGTAAATAGAACTGTGAAGAGCCTTCGTTGCTCGATTACGTTTGACCCAGATGGTGTTATTTTTCAGGATCTGCGTATGAGGACGACGATTGGTTCAGGCAATGAGGGACCAGACGGGCTATACTACCTGGACGATCCGAAGACCGCAACATACTTGACATCTTCTGTGACAAGCATCCAGTGGCACTATCGCTTAGGACATCCTTCGACAACAAAGCTGAAACACTTAGTACCTGATGTATTAGACTCTGTTTTTCATTGTGAGACTTGCCAACTGGGCAAACAGACCCGAGCATCTTTTTCAAAAAAATCATGTATTAGTTCTAAACAGCCATTTGACATTATTCATGTTGATGTTTGGGGACCCTATTCTGTGCCGAGTACTTCTGGATTTAGATATTTCTTGAGTTTTATTGGTGATTTTTCTAGAACCACCTGGTTGATTTTGCTTAAAGACAAGTCGAGATTCGGACCTAGTTTGCTAAACCCATTAAAATTTTTCGCACTGATAATGCCATAGAATTTGTGCAAGCCTCTGTCAGCAACTTTTGTCGAAAACAAGGCACTTTACACCAAACTTCCTGTGTGCTTACACACCACAACAAAATGGAGTCGTTGAACGCAAAAATCGCCATCTTCTTGAAGTTGCTTGCACTTTACTTTTTCATTATCTTGTTCCCCAGTGTTTTTGGCCTGAGACTATCTCTACTGCCTGTTACCTAATTAATCGAATGCCCTCTTCTGTGCTTGGGAATCAAGTTCTGTATCAGATTCTGTTTCCGGATGCGCTCCTTTTACTGTGCCTCCTCGTATCTTTGGGAGCACCTGCTTTATCAAAAACCTTCGTCCCGGTCTCACCAAACTTGATCCCAGAGCGACTAAGTGTGTCTTCCTAGGGTACTCGCGCACTCAAAAAGGGTACCATTGCTATGATCCTATGTCAAAGAAATGGTTTGTATCTGCTGATGTTGTTTTCTTTGAGCACATACCCTTTTACTCTTCTGCCGGGTTGACTCTTACATCAGATTTATTACTGGATACACCTTTACCTGTAATGGATGATACCGCTGATATTACTGATATTGCTGGTACTACTTCTCCTACTGAAAAGCCGCCTCTAAAAGTATATCAAAGAAGACAGAAGACAACAACTCCCTCTATGGCCCCTCCAACGTCTTCATCCTCCGTGCCAGATCAAACACCACCGCAGGTATTCTCTGATCTTGATGTTCCTATCAGCTTGAGGAAAGGAACTTGAACTTGCACTAAACATCCTATTGGAATTTTTTGTACTACTGATCATCTGGGGACTAATTTTGCTAACTTTACAACTGATCTTTCTGCTATATCTATTCCTAAAATGCTTCTTAGGCTCTTAAATATCCTGCTTGGTGTCAAGCTATGGCGCTGAACTACAGGCTCTTATTGAACGCAACACATGACAACTAGTTGATCCTCCTGCAGATTGTTCCCCCGTTGGTTGTTGCTGGGTGTTTACTGTCAAATATCAACCGGATGGCACGGTTGAACGGCCAAAGGCGAGACTCGTTGCTAAAGGCTATACACAAAATTACGGGGTCGATTATATTGAGACTCTCTCCTGTGGCTCGGCTGAACTCTGTATGGATTCTTATTTCTCTTGCTATTAATTATGATTGGCCCTTGTATCAACTTGATGTGAAGAATGCTTTTCTGTATGGGGATCTACATGAGGAGGTCTACATAGAACAACCCCCGGGATTTGTGCTTCAGGGGGAGTTCTCTAAAGTCTGCAGGCTGAGGAAGGCGATTTATGGTTTAAAACAGAGTCCCCGTGCTTGGTTTGATAAATAGAGTACTATTCTTCAGAAATTCTCTTTTAGACGCTCCCAGTCAGATCACTCTGTTTTTGTCAAAAATACTACTGCTGGCATTGTTATCCTTATTGTATATGTTGATGATATCATTCTCTCAAGGAGTGATCTTGCTGGCATTCAGGCTACCAAGTGCTATCTGGAGAAACACTTTGTTACCAAAGATCTTGTCTCTCTGCGGTATTTTCTTGGGATTGAAGTTTCTCGGTCCTCTTCTGGTCTTTGTTTGTCTCAACGCAAATATGTTCTGGATCTGCTTTCTGAAACTGGACTTCTAGGTGCTAAGCCTGCTAGCACACCTTTGGATCCAAATATTGACTGGGATGATGAGAACTCTCCTGCCTATCCTGACCATCATCAATACCGACACATGGTTGGTAAGCTTGTTAATCTGACAGTCACACTAGCTGATATTACTTCTGCTGTCGGGCTTGTTAGTAGAAACCTGGATAAACCCGACAATGTCACTGGGATGCTGTTTGCCACATTCTTAAATATTTGAAGAGCTCTCCTGGGAAAGGCCTGCTATACAAGAAACATGGTCACTGTAAACTCCTTGGTTATTCTGATTCTGACTATGCAGGGAGCAAGCTCGACCGACGCGCCACTTCTGGCTACTGTACATTTGTGGGAGGAAACCTTGTTACTTGGCGAAGCAAGAAACAGACTGTGGTTGCTCGCTCAAGTGTTGAAGCTGAATATCGCGCCATGGCGCATACTACTTGTGAGCTTTTTTGGATTCGAAGTCTACTGAATGATTTTGGTATTTCTGGCTCCTCTCCTATTCCGATGTATTGTGATAACAAAGCTGCTACGTTTATCGCCAGTAATCCCACCTTTCATGAGCGGACTAAACACATTGAGGTGGACTGCCATTTTGTTCGCAAAGCTGTATTATCTGGCCAGATATCCACTCCCTACATCCATTCTTCTGATCAGGTGGCTGACATCTTCACAAAGATTCTTCCAAAGACGAGATTTGCTACTATGACATCCAAGCTGGGCATGATTGACATCTACGCTCCAGCTTGAGGGGGAGTATTAATATAGACACTTTATTGCTTTTGTATACTTAGTTTATTTTGCTTTATGCTTTTTCTCTTTTTCTATTGTGTACTCTTTATCCCACATGGGTTATCTCTATACCATGTGTACTCTCTTGTCTTATAAAAGAGAGCCCCATGCACTCTGTTTAATCATCCAATGATAAGCAATCTCGTTGCCGACTTCTAGAGTAGCCATTTCCTTTTTTTCTTATTACTAAACTGAAACACATTCTCTCTCTCTAGATCCTTGGTTGTATCACTGTGGATTATTAACTGATTACATATTGAGGTCGATATCTTTGAAGATGTGGTGAATTTTTAATTTCTTTGGGATCAAAGTGAAGCCCTTTGAACCTGATTTCAAGATATTGCATAATAATTGACGTTTTTCAGGAAAAAAGACAATCCTTTCAAGTGTACGTATGTTCTCCCTGATGGAATCACATACAAGAAGGGTTTTGTGAAAGATATGAAAGAAGCTTCAAGATATCTCTCTTTGTCTGAAAAAGCTTCAATTGCGCGGAAAGATAATTCAGGTGTTGAGGAGCCTGAGAAAGTTGAGGACAGGAAGAAGATTGATTTGACAAAAAATGTAGGCTAACCTTTTTAACAAAGCATTTCTGGTTATCTTGAGCTTTCAGTTAATGGTTCGTATTTTGCAGGAATTTGACCTAAACAACGAACGGTTTCTTGTTCCGGAGACCATCTTTCATCCGACCGATCTTGGTACTGTTTCTGGCTTGTGTTTCACATACTGGCTATTTCTGAAGAAAGAGGGCTCTAACTGATTCTCACTTGTCAACAAGCAACATGCTCACGCAGAAAACCTAGTTCTGAAATTTACATGCCCGCATATATGAAACTGTCATTGTCAGCTCAACATTCTTAATAAGTTATCAATAATATAACTGGAGTATATAGTAATCCATTATAGTTAGAACGTTTGAAGAATCGGAATGCATACCAAATTATCTATAATATACCACTTTGTAGTTAGACAAATCCGCTTGGCAATTAAAGATCCATTTTTATAATTCTGCCAGAGCTAGATCTTTCTGAATCACCTTGATGGCTAAACTCATTTCTCCTTTTTCAATATTAGGCATGTCAAACTTTTGATTAGATACAGTTGACACTACTTTTAGTCATAATATACTCATTCTCATTGATAGTTTTCAAGCAGGATGTCCAGAAGCATCAGAAATCAGAACTGATCCGGAGATTAACTCCCAAAAACTCCCTAGGCCATAGTCTCCAGTTCCACTGCCTGGTAGATGTAATTGACCTGAATGCATCAGGACTACTCAAGTTTCATTAAAACTAGAACACAAGCTAAGTGTGGATTTTTTTAGGGATGGGGTATGCAAATGTTGAATCTGGATTTCATCCAAATTGCGGTCAATCATTATTCATAATCTTGTAGCTCTCTTGTAAGCTACATGTTAGTGTGCGGCTAGCCCTTTGTCCCCTTATGGGGTTGGGAATACATTTGCCAAGGTTTCTGAAATCAAATAACAGATGCAGCATTTATGTTATGTGTCATTGCATGTAAAACTATATTGAGTCAGTGTTAAGTGTCAACCAAGAAATTGTTAAGAAATAGATAGAATTAGTTATTAAACAAGTCTTCCATGAGAGTTTAACAAAGTTTAACTATAGAAACTAAGATTCCAAAGACCCCGAGGGTTCACTTGGACTGGGCCTGGTCGACTAGGGAGTTGTTCAAGTTTGTTTGACTTTGTCCAGAAACAAGTTATAGAGAAATTGGGAATTGCTTATTGAATGATTTAACCAGTGTACAATACAATCTCTTATATAACAGAATGGATTAGAGACTATTAGTAGATAGACTTTGCTGTGTTTTTCTCTTTTACACTTAGTCTATTTTCTATTATTCTTTTCCTTTACACTTATGTTTTATCCCACATGGGTTATCTCTAGACCCTGTGGTTCTTTTGTGTATTATATAGAGACTCTTGTATATTCTTTTATCATCGAATAATACAAGACCTTTTTCCGCATTATCCAGATGGTATCAGAGCAACAAGATCCACCCTAATTCTTTTTCCCCCCTCCTTACCCTAACCTACCCCTGCGCCGTCAACCACCACACCGCCGCCGCCCCCCCTGCGGTTTTCTCCCTGCCGCCGCCGTCCTTCTTCCTCCTCCTCCCTTCCTTCCTTACCCTACCACCACCGCAGCCCTTCTCTTCTCTTTCCCTGCCCACCGCCCCATCTCCTTTCTTCCCGCTGCTACAGTACCGCAGCGCTACAGTACTTGCTGTCCGCCACCAACAGCCACCACCACCACCAATTTCCCGGCCCCTACACCACCCACAACCCTCCACCACACCCCCACATCCTCACCATCTCTATCCTTGTGGCCTAGACAACCACAAGTTCCCTTTTCGGTCTCCGTTCATTTTCTAAATCCGTTACGTACAACCCCGACACTTTCCAGTTCTGGCACGTTGAGGGTCTAAAAGCTACATCCGGATCTGCCTGCCTGCGCCACATGGTGGAGTAATTGTTTCTCCATGTTGGCGTAGGTTCTGCTTCTTTATCTCTGCCCCGTGAGGGTTTCTGAGGTCCATGATCGGATCTCCTATCTGCTGCTGCTGGTCCATGTGTTGGACACTTCCTGCTGCCTACTGATTCTACTGTCTGCCCTGCGCTCGTGCTGCTGACTGTCTGCTTCTACTCTCATGGCGACTTCAGATTTACCACGGTCTTTGTGTGTTACTTCTGTTAAGTTGGATGGCTCCAACTATCACCTATGGGCTGCTTCATTCGAACTCTACGTGAAAGCACACAGGCGCCACTCGCACCTGACTACCAAGGGTTCTGCTGTACCTGCTGCTACTGCTGATGACAAGACTAAGCAAGCTTATGATCTCTGGTCCAAGGAGGATTATGGGGTTATGGCCTGGCTGGTCAACAACGTTGATGCTAAGATCAGCCACTCTCTGCTTCGCCTTCAGACTGCTAAGGAAATGTGGGATCAACTATCCCATGTTTACTCTCATCAACAGAACCCCAAGAAGGTGTTTGAAATTTTCAAGAAGCTTGCGAAACAAGACTTCTCGACATCTGACTCTGTGGAAGACTACTACAACTCGTGCTGTGCTCTGTGGGACGAGTTTCAGGTTTATCATCCTCTGACTGCGAATCTTGAAGAACTACATCGTCAGCGGAATGAGCTCATGCTTGTTCAGTTCCTGGCTGGCCTTCCTACTTCGTTTGCTGGGGTCGTGGATCAGATCCTTTCCAGTGACCCGTTACCTACTCTTCGGGACGTCCTCAAGCGGGTCCAGCGTCTTCCTTCTTTGACGCTCTCTACTTATGATGGAGCAGCACTTGCTGTCCGTTCTGCGGATTCCTTTCGTGGTCGCGGCCGAGGTCGTGGCCGTGGTCGTGGTGGCCGCTCTTCTGCACCTGGACGTGGTTCTGGCTCGGAGTCAGGGGAGCCCCGCTACTGCACTCACTGCAAGCGTACTAATCACAATGAAGACCGCTGCTGGATAAAATATGGTAAACCTGACTGGGCGAACCAGGTTACCACTGAACAACCTGCATCTACCTCTGCTGCCTCTGCCCCTACTGCTGATTGGATTCGCTCCGAGTTTGAGAAACTGCTTCAGGCCCGCCTTGCCTCTACTTCTGCGGACTCTCCTGAGAATGGCGCTGCTCTCCTAACGACGACTGGTAAAAGCCCTTGGGTGATCGACTCTGGTGCGACTGCACATATCTCTGGTACTGCTAGTTTATTTTCTACTCTGCGCAAGACTTCTCTTATACCGCCTGTGACGGTTGCTGATGGTTCCAAATCTCCTGTTTGTGGCATTGGAGATATCACTTCTACTAGTACTCTACCTCTGCAGTCTGTGCTATATGTGCCCAAATTTCCTCTGAATTTACTATCTGTCAGTAAACTGGTAAAAAGTCTTCGTTGTGCTATTACATTTGACCCGGATGGTGTTCTGTTTCAGGATCTGCGTACGAGGACGACGATTGGTTCAGGCCATGAGGGACCGGATGGATTATACTATTTGGACGAGCCGAAGCCAGCTGCTTTCCTGACATCTACAGTTCCTGATATTCAGTGGCATTACCGTCTGGGCCACCCGTCTGCTGAGAAGTTGAAGGCTTTATTACCGACTGTTGCTAGCACTAGATTTTATTGTGAAACATGTCAATTGGGCAAACAACACCGTTCTACTTTTTCTGCAAAATTTTGTATTGGCTCTAAAGCCCCTTTTGACATTGTGCATGCTGACATTTGGGGACCGTGTTCTGTGCCTAGCGTTTCTGGATTCAAATATTTCTTAAGTTTTATTGATGATTTTTCCAGAACCACATGGTTATTTTTACTGACAGACAGATCTACTGTATTCGAAAAAATTTCTGAGTTTTTTGCGGAAATTCGGACTCAATTTGCTAAGCCCATCAAGATTTTTCGCACAGACAATGCCTTGGAATTTGTGCAAATTTCTGTTCAGTCTTTTTGTAAACGTCAGGGCACCATTCACCAGACTTCCTGTGCTTATACCCCACAACAAAACGGTGTCGCTGAGCGTAAGAATCGCCATCTCCTTGAGGTCGCCCGCACACTTCTCTTTCACTACCATGTTCCTCACAAATTCTGGCCTGAGGCAATCTCCACTGCTTGCTATCTCATAAACCGCATGCCTTCCTCTGTACTTCACAATAAAATCCCTTTTCAAATTCTTTTCCCTGATCTACCACTGTTTGCTGTACAACCGCGTATTTTTGGGAGCACATGCTTTGTGAAGAACCTTAGACCTGGTCTTACTAAATTAGATCCCAAGGCCACCAAGTGTGTTTTTTTGGGCTATTCCCGCACTCAGAAAGGATATCGGTGTTATGATCCTGCTTCACATAAATGGCTTGTATCTGCGGATGTGGTATTCTTTGAACACATGCCATTTTTCTCTTCGGAGGGTTCTGCTCTTACGTCTGATTTGTTGACTGATACGCCCTTACCTATGGTGGATGATGAGTATGATAGCCCTGCTCCTGTATCTACAAGGGAGAAGCCCCCTCTGTAGGTTTATCACAGAAGACCAAAGCCAACAGCTCCCTCTATGGCCTCTCCATCGTCCACGTCCTCTACGCCAGATCAGCCACCTCCGCAGGTATTTTCTGACCTTGATGTTCCCATTAGTCTGAGAAAGGGGACACGTGCTTGTACGAAACATCCAATTGGGAATTTTTGTACGTCTGCTCATTTGATTTCTAATTTTGCCAACTTTACTGCTGCTCTGTCTGCTATTTCTGTCCCTAAGAATGCTGCTCAGGCTCTTAAAATCCCAGCATGGCGTCAGGCAATGGAAGAAGAAATGAAGGCTCTTACTGATCGTCATACTTGGACTCTTGTTGATCCTCCTACTGATTGCTCGCCAGTTGGGTGTCGCTGGGTCTTCACAGTGAAATATCAGCCTGATGGTACGGTCGAGCGCCTGAAAGCCAGACTGGTTGCTAAAGGATACACTCAGACCTATGAGGTTGACTATTTTGAAACCTTCTCTCCTGTGGCACGACTTAATTCTGTAAGGATTCTGATCTCTGTTGCTGTTAATTCTGATTGGCCGTTATACCAGCTCGATGTGAAAAATGCCTTTCTCTATGGCGATCTACATGAAGAAGTCTACATGTCTCAGCCCCCCGGCTTTATCTGTGAGGGGGAGCCATCTAAAGTCTGTAGTTTAAAAAAAGCTATCTATGGCCTCAAACAGAGTCCACGTGCGTGGTTTGACAAACTTAACACTATTCTCCAGGATTATTCTTTTCGCCGCTCTCAGTCGGACCACTCTGTTTTTGTTAAACAATCCACAGCTGGCATTATTATTCTTATTGTGTATGTTGATGATATTATACTCTCTGGGAGTGATGCAGCAGGTATTCAGGCAACTAAGCGGTATCTTGAAAAGCACTTTGTTACTAAAGACCTCAGTTCTTTACGCTACTTTCTTGGGATAGAGGTCTCTCGCTCTTCTGCAGGATTGTGTCTTTCTCAGCGGAAGTATGTTCTGGACTTGTTATCTGAGACTGGACTCCTAGGTGCTAAGCCTGCTAGCACCCCTCTTGATCCTAACACTGATTGGGATGATCAAGCCTCTCCTGCATATCCTGACACTCATCAATACAGACGAATGGTCGGGAAGCTTATCTACCTCACAGTCACACGAGCTGACATTACTGCTGCTGTCGGATTGGTTAGTCGCTACCTTGACAAACCCCGACAATGTCATTGGGATGCTGTTTGCCATATTCTGCGCTATTTGAAGAACTCTCCTGGAAAAGGGCTTCTCTACAAAAAACATGGGCACTGTAAGATACTGGGCTACTCAGATTCTGATTATGCTGGGAGCAAGGTTGATCGCCGCTCCACTTCTGGATACTGTACTTTTGTTGGGGGCAATTTAGTCACATGGAGGAGCAAAAAACAGGCTGTGGTTGCCCGCTCTAGTGCTGAAGCTGAATATCGCGCCATGGCACATACTACCTGCTAGCTCTTCTGGATTCGAAGCCTTCTGACAGATTTTGGTTTTTCAGACTTGTCGCCCATTCCTATGTTCTGTGATAATAAAGCAGCCACTTTCATTGCTAGCAACCCTACCTTCTATGAGCGCATGAAGCATATTGAAGTGGACTGTCACTTTGTTCGTGAGGCGGTTCTATCTGGTCAGATTTCTACCCCTTACATTCATACTGATGAGCAGATTGCTGATATCTTCACAAAGATTCTTCCGAAGAAGCGCTTCACTGATATGACATCCAAGCTGGGCATGATTGACATCTATGCTCCAGCTTGAGGGGGAGTATTAGTAGATAGACTTTGCTGTGTTTTTCTCTTTTACACTTAGTCTATTTTCTATTATTCTTTTCCTTTACACTTATGTTTTATCCCACATGGGTTATCTCTAGACCCTGTGGTTCTTTTGTGTATTATATAGAGACTCTTGTATATTCTTTTATCATCGAATAATACAAGACCTTTTTCCGCATTATCCAGAGAGACTAAAGTAGAGATGAGCAATATGGGACCAAACTACTGAAGTAAAAACATAAGTGAGGCACATGCTATGCACATGACACTCAACAAAACACAACATTTCTCTATACCCCCCCTCAAGCTGGAGCATAGATGTCGAACATGCCCAGCTTGTCTACTAGAGTCTGAAAACGAGCTTTAGGAAGTATGTTGGTGAAGATGTTCGCAACTTGCTTTTCATTACTGAGATATGGAGTGCAAATTCGGTCAGAAAGGACTGTTTCTCGAACGAAGTGACAATCAACCTCAATATGTTTTGTCCGCTCATGAAAAGTGGGGTTGCTCGCAATAAAAATGGCCTTGTTGTCACAAAACATCGGTATAGGGATGGAATATGATATATCAAACTCCTGGAGGAGACTTTGGACCCACAGAAGTTCACATGCAATATGAGCCATAGCTCAGTGGTATTCTGCCTCAGCACTGGATCTGGCTACAAGTCTGCTTTTTGCTTTGCCAGGTGACAAGATTTCCACCCACAAATGTACAATATCCTGATGTTGACTTACGATCAGAATGACTTCCTGCATAGTCAGAGTCTGAGAAACCAGATAGATTACAATGGTCATGCTTCTTATACAACAAGCCTTTTCCCGGAGAGCTTTTAAGATACCGCAGAATGTGACATATAGCATCCCAATGACACCGCTGGGTTTATCAAGATACCTGCTGATGAATCGTACGACAGTAGTGAGGTCAGCTCTTATGACTGTCAGATAAATAAGCTTGCCTAACAGCCTTCTGAACTGGTGATGATCAACATAGGGAGGGGAATTTTCATCGTCCCAATCCGTATATGGGTAAAGGGGAGTGTTGGCTGGTTTGCAGCCCAACATACCAATTTCTTATAAGAGATATGAGACAAAGTAAATTGAGAAAGCGTAGGGTTACACAATGTGTGTACCCTGATATATATACTAGTGGAACAATTACAAGTAGGTCCATATAGAAAAATAAAATAACAGGACAATAAGTAAAGACATATATTAACACTCCCCCTGAAGTTGGAGCATAGATATCAATCATGCCCAACTTGTCCACAAGCAAGTTGAAATGTTTCTTGGCCAGCAACTTTGTAAACATATCAGCAACCTGATCTTCTGAGCGGAGTGAAAGGAGTGCAGATCTTGCCAGATAAGATAGTCTCTCGAATGAAGTGACAATCGACTTCAATATGTTTTGTGCGCTCATGATATACAGGATTATTAGCAATGAAGATAGCATCTTTATTGTCACAGTGCATAGGGATAGCAGTAGAAGACTCAACCCCGAAGTCTTTCAAGAGAGATTGTACCCATAGGAGTTCACAAGCAGTGTGGGCCATCGCCCTGTATTCAACTTCAGCACTGGCCAGATTACCTCCAACATAAGTATAATAGCCTGAAGTAGATTTTCTGTCAATCTTACTTTCAGCATAATCAGAGTCAGAGTAGCCTTCCAGAGAACAGTGTCCATGCTTTCTATAGTGGAGGCCTTTTCCAGGTGATTTCTTGAGATATCTGAGAATATTACAAAGAGCATCCCAATGACACTGTCTAGGTTTATCCAAGTACCTGCTAAGAAGACCAACAACAGTAGATATATCAACTCTAGTAACAGTCAGATAGATCACCTTACCAATTAGTCTCCTGTATTTTTTATTGTCTGGAAACATAGGAGAAGAATCATCATCCCAATTAATATTGGGATCCAGAGGAGTATCAACATGACGTGCACCAAGCATCCCAGTCTCCTGTAACAGATCAAGAACATACTTCCTCTGAGATAAGACAAGAGCATTAGAGGTCCTAGACACCTCAATGCCCAGAAAATATCTTAGCCTCCCCAGATCTTTAGTAGCAAAATGTTTGCATAAGTGTGTTTTAGTAGCCTGAATCTCAGAATGACCACTGCCAGATAGAACGATATCGTCAACATAAAACAATCAGAATCACAATACCAGAGGTCTTTTTCGTAAAGACCGAATGATCAACCTGTGATCTCAGAAAACCAAAAGTAGTCAGGATTTTACTCAACTTGTCAAACCATGCCCGAGGACTCTGTTCGAGTCCATAGATAGATTTTTTTAATCTGCAAACTTTATGTGACTCCCCCTGAGCAAAAAACCCAGGAGGTTGCTCCATATAAACCTCTTCTTGAAGATCCCCATACAGAAAGGCATTTTTAACATCCAGTTGAATAAGAGGCCAGTCTAAATTAATAGCAACAGAAAGTAGAACTCTGACAGAGTTAAGTCTGGCAACAGTCGAGAATGTCTCAAAATAGTCAATGCCATAAGTTTGAGTATACCCTTTTGCTACCAGGCGTGCCTTCAGACGTTCCACTGTTCCATCAGGTTGGTACTTCACAACATAGACCCATCTGCAGCCAACAGGTTTACACTCAAGAGGTGGATCTACCAGCTCCCAAGTTTCTCTATCAGCAAGAGAAGTCATCTCTTCTTTCATGGCAGTCGTCCGGGCTGAACTTTGTAAGGCATCATGTACAGTCTTGGGAACAACAATAGCAGATAGGGCGCCCACAAAGTTACTAGCGTGAATACTCAGATGTGTAGTAGAAACATGATTAGTAATATTATGAGAAGTACAAGAATGAGTCCCTTTTCTGAGAGCAATGGCAGATCTAAGTCAGAGTTTACCTCAGCAGGAGTTGGACCTTCTTGAGGAGAAGATTGGTGCTGCATGGGGGGGTCTTGAGCAGGTTGGGACCTGTTCCTGCGTTTATACACAATAAGAGGAGGTGTAGTAGTTTTAGCGGGTGTAGTTTCAGATATGCAATCACTCGTGACAGGAAAAGGTGCTGTGATTATATCAGAATCCAAGATATCTCTTTTAGCAGAATAAAACGGTGTATCCTAAAAAAAACTACATCCCTACCTGTGAACCATTTTTCGCAGTAGGATTATAGCACCGATACCCTTTTTGAGTACGAGAATAACCTAAGAAAATACATTTTTCTTCTCTAGGAGATAATTTATCATAGTTTGGTCCAAGTAACCGTACAAAACAAGTAGAACCAAATATCCGTGGAGGTACATAAAAACAGAGGTACATTAGGCTGTAGAACCTGTACAGGAATCTTGTTGCCAATCACAGAATACAACATTCTATTAATCAGAAAGCAGGCAGTCAGGATAGCTTCTGGCCAAAAAAGTCTAGGTACATTAGAATGCAACATTATAGTTCTAGCAACCTCAAGTAAATGTCTATTTTACTTTCTGCTACTCCATTTTGTTGAGGCGTATAGGCACACGATATCTGATGAATAGTACCCACAGATCGACAAAATAGTCCAACTTCTTTCTGAACAAACTCTAAAGCATTGTCGGTTCTCAGAATTTTAATAGGCATGGAATATTGAGTTTTTATTTCAGCAAAACAGAATTTTATTGTAGATAGCACTTGAGACCGATTTTTCAACATAAACAACCAAGTGGCACGAGAAAAATCATCAATAAACAGAATAAAGTATTTATTGCCAGACAAACTTGGAACATGACACGGACCCCATACATCAGTATGAACAAGATAAAAAATGTTTTAACTACTAATCTGGGACCGTTTAGGATAGACAGTTCTAGACTGTTTCCCTAACTGACACGACTCACACTGAAAATCGTGCGTTCCTACACCAGAGATGACTTGCTTCAGTTTCTCAGAAGATGGGTGTCCAAGTCTGTAGTGCCACTGTAAAGCTGAAACTGATGAAGATAGAGCAGAAGCTAGCGCCAAGTTGTCAATCTTTTTCAATTCATCCAGATAATATAAGCCATCAAGTCCTTCATGCCCCCCCACCAATCTTCATCCTCGTGCGAAGGTCTTGAAAAGTACAAGTACCAGGAATGAATGTGAGACTGCAGTTCAGGCTACGTACAATTTTGCTTAAAGATAATAAGTTCAGTGAAAATCGAGGTACATATAGAGAAGATTTTAACAAAAATTGAGAAACTATGTCTCCAATCCCAGCTACAGCAGTCTTGGAGCCATCCGCAAGCATAACAGAGGAATTAGAGACTGGTCTAGATAAGGTTTTTAAAAAAGACCGATTTCCAGATATATGAGACGAGGCACCAGAATCAATCACCCATTTTTTATTACCAGTACTAGGTGAGGGGACACTGAGGAAAGCAGTATCACAACCAGAATATGTAGCAGCATGAGCTCCAGTGGCAGCTCCAGAGGATGATGTAGTACGCTCGAGCAGTAGACGCTCCACCTCAGAACGGATGAAGTCAGCAGTGGTAGTAGGTTGTGACGCTACCTCAGAGGTAGTATGGGCATCAGAAGCTGCATTAGCCCAGGCTGGCTTCCCATATTTCTCCCAACATTTTTCTTCAATATGATTAGACCTGCCAGAAAAACTACAGAACCAGTCTGAGGATGAGCAGCGTTGGGAGGACCAAGGGTGCTCCACGTCCAGAAGAGCTCCACCCCCTTCCAACTCCAAGAGGAGGACGAGTCTCTTGAGAACGACCACGGCCGCGATCGCGACCTCGACCGGACATGGCAACAAGGGCAGTAGTATCTCCAGTATCAGAAGGTGACTCAGATGAGGATGACGGCAGCCGCTGAAGACGCTGAAAGGCAGTCTGTAATGTAGGTGGTGGATTACTGGCAAGGATCTGATGCACAACCCCAACATAGGATTCAGGTAACCCACAGATGAACTGAACCACCTGCAACTCCTGGCGTTGCGTTGCATGGTAGCCAAGTCAGTAGACAAGGGATGGTAGGCCTCCAATTCTCCCCAGAGGCCCTTGAAGGCAGAAAAATAGTCAGTTTGGTCAGATCCAGAGAAGTGTAGACGGCTTAGTTGCTTATTGATATCAAATACCGTCTTCGGATTCTGATAGTGAGAGTAAGTACTAGCAAGCTGATCCCACATCTGCTTTGCTGTAGGCAGGTATAATAAGGTGACACTGATTTTCGTCTCACTGTTATTGAGAATTCAGGTCACCACAGTGGAATCATCTTTGACCCAATCATCATAAGCTTTAACATCCTTGGAGTCGGCATTGGCAGCAGGCATAGGAGGCGGATCACGCGTCAGATGAGAATGTTTCCCCTGAGATTTAACATAAATCTGCATAGAACAGACCCAATGCTGGTAGTTGTGCCCATTCAGTTTAACAGTAGTAACCTGACGACGCAGATCATCATGTGAAGAAGCCATGACAGGCAGAGCACCAACACCAAGGACGAGTATGCACAGGCAGGCATAGGCAGAAGATGACCGCCTAGTTCCTCAGCTAGGCGGCAGTAGGCACATAAGAGAGACTAGACGGACCAGTTACATATGGGCTACGCCTATGCGCAACAAAAAACCCGATGGCTCAAAGGCCTACACGGGCAGGTAGGAGTCGGAGCCGAAGCCGAAGCCGAAGAAAAAACTTCAGACCAGTATTCGGGAATCGGCGGAGTGGAGGGTAGCTACGAGTGGATCACGCCAGACGTGTGGCTGCGGCGGCCCACCGACGATGGGAGGTGGGCTGCTGCGGGCAGTACCGGCGGCGCCCGGCGCTGCTGCTGCTGCGGCCGGCGGTTGCGCCCGGCGCGGCGGGGGGTGGGGTGGGTGAGAGAGGAGAAAGGGTAAGGGAGGGGAAGAAGGAGAGGCGGCTCCCCGGATCTAGATCTGCTTTGATACCATGAGACAAAGTAAATTGAGAAAACGTAGGGTTACACAATGTGTGTACCCTGATAGATATTCTAATGGAACAATTACAAGTAGGTCCATATAGAAAAATAAAATAACAGGACAATAAGTAAAGACATATATTAACAAGATCAAGTATATATTTTCGTTGAGAGAGACACAACCCTGCAGATGATCTGGAAACCTCAATGCCTAAAAAATATCTGAACTTTCCGAGATCTTTAGTGACAAAATGTTTTTCTAAGTAGGTTTTAGTTGCCTGTATGCCCACTTTATCATTGCCTAATAAATAATATCATCAACATAAACAATAAGAATGACAAGTCCAACCACTGTTTTGCGGATAAAAATTGAGTGATCAGAGTGAGAGCGGCGGAAGCCAAAGCTGACTAAGATCTGACTGAGCTTGTCGAACCAAGCATGTGGGCTTTGTTTGAGACCATAGATGGCCTTTTATAGTTTACAGACTTTAAGATCAGACTCTCCCTGAGCAACAAAACTGGGTGGTTGCTCCATGTAAACCTCCTCCTGTAAATCTCCATAGAGAAATGCATGTTTGACATCTAACTAAAAGAGAGACCCGTCTTTATTAACAGCAGCAGAAATCAGAATTCGAACAGAATTTAATCGTGCAACAGGAGAGAAGGTCTCAAAACAGTCAACACTATATGTCTGCGTGTAGCCTTTTGCAACAAGTCGAGCTTTGAGGCGTTCAATTGTACCATCAGGTTGATACTTAATGGTGAAGACCCAGCAGAAGCCAACAGTAGGGCATGAAGGAGGGCGATCCACAAGTTCCCATGTCTTGCGATCACAGAGCGCCTGCATTTCCTGATCCATTGCCTGTTTCCATGCAGGAATAAATAGAACCTCTGCAACAGTCTTTGGAATAGTGACGACAGAAATCGCAAAAGTAAAGCATGCAATTGTTAAGTAGATTGGCAGAAGAGCAGTAATGACTGATAAGATGTTTAGTGCAGGAGCGAACACCTTTGTGCAGGCTGATAGGAAGGTGCAAGTCAGAAGTTACCTCAATGTTTGTTTGATCATCCGCAGACGGAGGAATCAGTTGTGGAGGGGCCATGGAAGGAGCGCTTGTCTCTGGATGCTGTTTGTACACTTGCAAATGGTGACCTTCAGGCTGATTAGAAGAAGGCAAGTCCTCAACAATATCTGGTAGAGGCTTGGGTGCCAACATATCACTGGATAGCGTTGCTCCATCATCAGAAAAATAGGGCATATGCTTAAAAAAGATCATAGCCGCACTGACAAACCATTGTTTGAGTATCGGGTCAAAGCAGCGGTAACCTTCATGGGTTCTAGAGTATCCCAAAAAAATGCATTTAGTGGAACAAGGATCAAGTTTCGTCATTCCTGGGCGTAAATTTTTTAACAAAGCAGGTACACCCAAAAATACGAGGGTCAAAAATGTTGGAACCTCATGGGTAAGGATGGACAGAGAACATAGGTGCATTAGGAAACAGAATGGAGTAAGGGATACGATTCTGTGAAACAGAGGATGGCATACGATTTATGAGATAACATGCCGTAGAAACCGCCTCTGGCCAAAAACGGTGAGGGACTTTATACTGAAGAAGAAGAGTGCGAGTAACATCTAGTAAGTGGCGAATTTAACGTTCAACTACACCATTCTATTGTGGATTATAAGGGCAAGTGATTTGATGGATAGTGCCACGATCAAAACAAAAAGATGTGACAGACTTTTGCATAAATTCTAGGGCATTATCGGTACAGAAAATTTTAATGGGTTTATTGAACTGGGTCTGTATTTCAGAAAAGAAGATACAGATATTGTCCAAATCTGTGCCACGATCTTTGAGCAAAAACAACCAAAGAATAATCATCAATAAAACTCAGAAAATATTTAACACCAGAGTGACTCGGAACAGAGCATGGACCCAGATGTTCGCATGAACAATATCAAAAGGTGGTTTAGAACCAATTTCCTTTTAGCGGGAAATACATACCATATTTGTTTTCCCAAAACACAAGATGCACAAGAAAAAGTGTTTTCAGATAATGCGGGTAATAAATGTTTTAATTTTGTAGCAAACGGATGACCCAGCCGGAAGTGCCGCTGAAGTCCTCTTACTGATGTAGACAGAAGAGCAGGTGCTGCAGGCGGTCCATCCAAATAGTATAGTCCATCTGGTCCTTCATGGCCAGAACCAATCCTCGTCTTCGTGCGGAGATCCTTCAAAACACAACCAGAGGGATCAAATTTAATAAAACACTGAAGCTGTTTTACAGCTTTACTGATAGATAATAAATTAACAGAAAATTGTGGCATGTATAAAACAGATTGGAGATGCAGCTTTCGAGATAGAGGAACAGTGCAATGCCATGAACATGAGTCTTAGTGCCATTTGCAACAGTGACAGATGGAATATTAGAGGTTTTAGTCAGAGCAGAAAATAATTGGATGTCGCCATCCATATGGACAAACGCACCAGAATCAATGCTCCATTTATTGTTACCAGCAAAAGGAGAGGCAAGCATGGCGAAGGAACCAACAACAGATGTCGAAGGTAGCTGAGTCATACGCTCCTGGAAAAACTTCTCGAACTTTGAGCGAAGCCATTCAGTAGACGGCGGAGCAGACGGTTGGTCGGATGCAATATCAGTGGTGGTTTTTGTAGAGGCCTGGTTAGCCCAGGTTGGCTTACCATGCTTGATCCAACACCTATCTTCATTGTGATTATCACGACCACACCAGTTGCAGAAGCGAGGGCCAGTAGCTTGACCTCGTCCAGTAGAGGAGCCACATCCACCAATGGGAGGTAGATGTCCGCCACGACCGCGACCTCGACCGCGGCCATGTCCAGAGTCAGCGGTGCGAACAGCTAGAGCAGGATGCTCAATAACAGAATTGGAGGTCACCGACGACACTCTTTGAACTCGCTTAAGGACGTCTCAAAGAGTAGGCAAAATGTCACTCGACAGAATTTGATCGACCACGCTGGGGAAGGAAGCAGGCTGGGCAGCTAGAAATTGGGCCAGTTGTAGTTCATTGCGTTGCTTCTGGGCTTCTTTTATGTCGGCTGTCAAAGGATGGTAGATTTCATACTCATTCCAGAGAGCAGAGCACTGGTTGTAGAGTCCTCGATGGAAGTATCAGAAGAAAACTCCTTTTTGGCCATGTTTTTGAAAAATTCAAAAACACGTTTAGGATTTTGCTGATGGGAGTAGACATGGGAGAGCTAGTCCCACATTGCCTTAGCATTATGAAGGCATAACAAGGACTGAATGATCCGCGACTCAGTGATATTAAGAAACCAGGACATAACACTAGAGTCGTCTTTGGACCATTATACATAAGTTTGCTTGCTTTTTCATCAGCAGTAACAACAGGGGCAGTAGTAGGATCTGTAGTAAGATGTGAGTACCGACCTTGGGCCTTGACATAGAGGACGAAGGACGCCGACCACAAATGGTAATTAGAGCCATCGAGCTTGACGGTGGTAACACACAGAGAGCGAGGATGCTCAACCGAAGCCATGATGAGCAGAGGCAGGGCAGTTGTGAAGAGGCGGCACAACATCAACAGACAGTGGATAAAGAACCCACTATAGGGCAGTAGCAGCAGCTAAGATCTGACACATCAGATTAGAAGAGACCCGTGTCAGGCAAATAGACTGCTAAAGGAACATATGCTGCCTGTCATGAGGAAGATCAATATTTTATCATGAGGCGCAGGCAGAGAACCAACCAGAGAGATAGGAGACTCTCAACGTGTGATGACTATGGCTGTCCGGAAGGTTGCACGTGCGGAAATGAGCGGGAGGAAGCAAGAGAGGAGGACAGCAGGAGGAGTGGGCAGGAGCAAGTGAGCGACAACGGGTGGAGGAGGGAGGAGGGACGGAGACGGGTGGGGAGGGGGTGGTGGAGGCGGCGGCGGAAAGGGAGGATGGAGGGGCTGCAACGGCGGGTGGTGGAGAGGGGGGGGGGGTTAGCGCCGGCGGCGGGCGGGGGGGGGGGAAGGGCTGAAGGCCTAGGGCGTATGGGCAGGGTGGGAAAATGAAACTCGGGGAACCGGACTTGCTCTTGATACCATATACAAAAACTGGGAATTGCTTATTGAAAGATTTAACCAGTGTACAATACAGTCTTTTATATAACAGAGTGGATTAGAGACTAAAGTAGAGATGAGCAATATGGGACTAAACTACTGAAGTAAAAACATAAGTGAGGCACATGCTATGCACATGACACTCAACAAAACACAACATATCTCTATACAAGTACTTATAATCCAAACCAATATCAGTTCAGCCAATGGTGCAGGCTCGGATCTAACGACCCCTTCTCAAAGTGCACCCCAAAACGCACAATAACTTTCTGATTAAACCCGTCCGAGATTGGTATTCTTTTTTCATTCCATTTTATTTGTTTCTTTAGCTGAACTGTGCAGTAGCTAGACAACTATGCGTTGCAAGGCTTTTTGTTGCCTTCATGTCTGCAATGTACAATAACAATAATATGTTCTTCTAGGTTTTTGATGTTACTATATGTGCAACTACTTTGAGAAAACTTTATGACTCCTTTTTTCTTTTGGTCTTTTCATCTTATCAATCTATAGAACAAGTAATCATACTAAGTCAGTTACTGATAAGAACAATGGGCTATAGGGGTATGGATATAGCAGCTAACCAGAACAATGGTACATGGTTAGGCTGCTATATAATATACCTATTACTAGATACACACACCATTCATGAAAGTAAAGCTGATCGAATCATAAAAGAAATACCAATTTCTAAAGCGCGTACCAGATACTAAATAAAGTTCTCTTTTAATGGAGCTCCAGACAGTTTACTGTGTTAGATAAACGCAACTTGTTATTTTGAATAAAACACTGGACCAACATGGTCAAAGAGTAGCGGATCGATTTTATCCAACCTATTGGATTGTGGCAAAATTTGATAAACACAACTTGTTATTGATATTCTAATATAGTGTTCTCGATGGATACGGGTACATGAAATAGTGGATATTGGTACATGATTTTTTTTTGAGTATCCTTGGGGTACAGTCATTGTGTTGTAATGAAGGTTGGCACTTAGCAATATTTTACTATTGGGATTGTTGCAACTATTACATCTGCTAATACAAGTTTTATTACAGCCACAATGTTGACATCTACATCAATTGAAAACTTATATTAAAATTAGCTTCTTTGTTGCATGCTCAATCGGTAAATGGCTTTGCATGACAAAGTGCTGCCTTTATATTTTAGCCAAACATCAAGTTTTCAGGAACCGTCTTGAGGTTGAGGGTAATCTCTGCGTGTCATAAAAGTGGATATCATTTTAATGTTAATGTATCTTCCAGGTATGAATGAAGCTGGATTGGCTGAATGCATTGTCCGAGCTGTACAGTCATGCCATTCCCATCTACATCCCGTACTGTATGAAAGGTGAGTTCTGGCCTCGTTGTACTAGTGTAATGGTTTACCCTGACTATTTGTATTTTAGTGAATACACATCTAACTTGGATTTATCAATGGCCTCTTATTTGTTATACAGCATCGTGTTGACGGGTGGAAGTACCTTATTTCCACGATTCGCTGAAAGATTGTGAGCTCTTCATAGAGTTAGCATGCATCAAAGATAAAGTAGTTATAACTTGGAAACATGTATCATATCGTTGGCATCCCTGCAGGGAATTGGAGCTCAGACCTCTTGTCACTGAAGATTACAAAGTGAAGATAACACCTCAAAAAGAGTATTTCTTTCTACCTATGATTGTTTCTGTAATCTGTTGATATTATGTCGTTTCACATCATGCATTTTATGATTGTTCAGGCCCATTTTAGGTGTATGGAGAGGCGGATCACTTTTAGCTTCCAGTCCTGATTTTGAAGATATGTGCATCACGAAGGCTGAGTATGAAGAGATTGGATCCGTTCGTTGTCGTCGTCGTTTTTTCCATTGAGGGATTATGTTTTAATGGTGAGCAGGCTTTTGCTATTTGATCAGATTATAGTTTCCTGTTGTTTTGTCAACTTTAATGCATATATTATTTTCTATTTGCTCGTCTATTCATTTACTGGCTGCTTAACTTAAGCCGGTTTATGAGTTTCTTTTGCTGGTATCTCACGTCAGAGTTTTTCAGCTTGCAATCTAACGAGGCAGCATCGTTCCCATGCATGCAGCCTTAATATCATCACACTTAGTGCATGATCACACTCAATGCAGGTCCATTTTTTGTTTTTCTGTCCAATCGAGATTTATGCTCTATGAGAGATTTAAGTGTTTGTCTATTTTATCTTGTATGTTAACTGTGAAAGAAAAGAATTGAACTAATGTAATTGTGATTAGATGAATACAAGGCTGGACACCCCTGTCCTATATATAGGAGCAAGGGAGAAACCCTGAGACTTGTGCCCCAAGTAATCTAAACGGGCCGAGACACTAAAGGCCCACTATCTAATTAACCTATTAACTAAATAGGCTAATATAGACTCTCTAACACTCCCCCTCAAGCTGGAGCATGGGTGAAACACATGTCCAAAGCTTGGAGGTTACAAGACTCGATAAAATGATAAAAGAAATGATAAATGAAAGATGAAGATAAATATCACTCCCATGCAAAATATGTTACTCCCCCTTAATCAATACTCCCCCTAAATCAAATAGTGATGATGACTCTGCAGGCTGAAGATACTCGAGCTTTGAAGAAGGTCTTCCTTGAAGTGCATCTCAAATGAAGACATCTGAAGATACTCTGCAGGCTGAAGAATGCGCCACTGGAATACGTGCTTAACGTGGCACGAACGCGGATATAGTGTCGACGAATGGACCTGATACTACAGCAACTCGCCACTGGAATACGTGCTTAACGCGGCACGAACACGGACGGACGATCTGCTGCTTGATACGATGCAGAAACCATGGGGGCTTGACAGGAAAGTAGATATCATCCATCAAGGAAAGTCCCAAGAGGATCAGCTACAGGCGATGTCGATACAGCAGATGCGGCTCGGAGAAGACGTGATGAAGCAGCTCGGTGAAGATAAAACTCTGAGCTTCTGAAGAAGCACCCATCTGTCTCATGTGAATGCAGCTGAAGGAATACATCAACAACAACGGATATGGTGTCGACGCTGGATCTTCACTGCTGGCTCAAGTAGAGAACCGGTGTGCTGAACAATGTGAAGCTCCATGAAGATAGCCTGGAATACATATATCATCATCTCATCTCATACTCTCTCTCTCATACATTCTCTCATATGCTCTCATGCTCTCTCTCTCTTTCTTCTCATCTCTTTCTCTCCTCTCTATCCCCCCGCATACTAAATACGACGAAAGTGAGTGTTTGGTGTGGAGAAATGGATATATGACCCCCCCCCCCCCCCAATGTGGAAAAGGGGTGCTCACATAATATGGGTGGGTGGGAAAGAAAATGGTGGAAAAAGAGAGGAATATGTGAAATGGAGATGGGTAATATGTGGAGAATGAAACCGATAGCCAAAGAGAGTATACTAAATGGGTCAACATGAGATCCGGATAGAAAAATAAATGGATCTAGTCCCGACTCGAAAAGGGGGTTTGTTGGCCCGATTAGGGTCAAAATAGGATCCAATTATCAAAAGATAGGACCGATTAACGATCCGAATAGCAATAGAGGGCATAATGAATATGGGAGTAGACATAGATGGGAGGTGACGATGGAGTGATGATGATGGAGTGATGATGATGAAGACAGCAGGTGATGGCATAGGGACAATAGTAGCATGATGATGAAGATAGCAGCAAACGGAAGATGAAGATCGTCGGGATGATGATGAAGTGGAAGAACAGCTTGCGGATGATGGCAAAATGATGTTCGTTGGTGTAGCACTTTGTCGCACCATAGGAGATGACAAAGGGTCTCCTGCGTGACTCTAGAGAAATTGCATGCAGAGCCAAGGCGGAGCCTCTCCAAAGCGGCGATGAAGGCTTCAAACGAACGACTGATTAAATCTCGATACCATCGACGAAAATGTCGATAGTAGCAACGACGGTCTTTTTCCGTCTGCAATGATCTTGATATTATCGACGGAATTGGTGATAGTATCGACGGAATGTTCCTTGCATCCGGACTGATCTCGATATTATCGACGCTCGGGTCGATAGTATCGACGCGGCGACGTCTGGGCTGCTGCGGCAGATGGAGATGGCTGCTCCTTGCAGATGGGAAACGATTTCTGATGGCTGGCGACACTGCGGAGATGGCTGCTGGCGACTACTGCTGCTGATGGTGGCGGCGGCGCTGCTATCGTGCGGAGTTGGATGCGGATGGCGGAAGGAGATTACCGCGGCGGATGCCTACGGCGACGACTGTTGCGGATGATGATGGAGGACGACTGCTATGATTGGCAACGAATGTGTTGTATGGAAAGAATGAAAGAATATAGAATAGAGATGACCATGGAGGCCGAGATATGCCTAGCGGGCAGCCGGCCAAGCCATGGTGATGGCGGCTGCGGCCGCCCGCTGGCGGACGCTCGCCCGGTTGTTCTCTTGGAGAATGGAGCGGCGACGGCTTGAAGGGAGAAGACGGCGACTAGGAGAGAGAGGGAAGCGGGGCGGCAGATTAGGGTTCCCTCAGGAGCGACGACTTTGATACCATGTGAAAGAAAAGAATTGAACTAATGTAATTGTGATTAGATGAATACAAGGCTGAACACCCCTGTCCTATATATAGGAGCAAGGGAGAAACCCTGAGACTTGTGCCCCAAGTAATCTAAACGGGCCGAGACACTAAAGGCCCACTATCTAATTAACCTATTAACTAAATAGGCTAATATAGACTCTTTAACATTAACTACTTTCAATGTTGAACATATAGTTTTTAGTGGAACTATAGTTCATCTCTACTCAAACAACAGGGTGACTTCTGGCAGTTTTGGATCTGTGGAAAAGAATCATATTTATGCTATCCATTGCATGGATCTTTTTCCTGTTTCTTAAAACTCCATTTACAATTATGCCCTTGTGGAAAGGATCAGCAAGGCAAGCAAAGTTATGATGTTACCGAACTTTGAAAGGAAAGGCCTTGCTATCATATACTACTACCAATCAATTCGGCTCCTCCTATATCTAAGAACGCATAGCCTACCTGTTAGAGTAATAAACCCTACCTTATTCTCTTATATGGGTATCAAGCTGGGACTACGAGATGTGTATTCTCCAGCTTGAGGGGTGATGAAGTAATAAACTAAACGGGCCTCGGGCCTCGGGCCCATCTCTTCTTTCTTATCTTAATGTATATTTTACTTCTCATTGTGGGCTTCTATGTAAATTCATTACCTATGTAACAAGGTTCCTCATACTTCCCTATGTCCCTAGTGGCTCCCTTTCTTCTGATAAGCAATATGATCTGATTACAAACACCACAAAAAGGAATAGCGAGGCTAGGGAAAGATATGACAAGGTCCTGATAGTGCTGGAATATTGATGGAAATTGCACATGGTAATTAGTGATGAAATTGCGATTGTGTTTCATTTTTTTGCTGCTGCTTTTCTGTAAGACTATATATCACCAAACCGAATCACTCCCTGGTAGTCGTATGTCAGGCTGTCAATGATTGCATTCAACTATTTAACTTGTATCCGTTTATTACAGAACATGCATCAATATGGATTTCTAACTTTGTGTCAGCACCCACAGAAATATTCATCAAACAATATGTCCCTACATCACTTGACAAAATGGTGTTCCTGAACGTAAAAATCATCATCTTGATGTCATCCGCATCCCATTTCTTGAGTTAAATCCTCTCAGAATCCTACTAGTTTGACACCTTGCTCAGTGCTAATTACTTATTATTTGTATGCCTTATGCTGCAATGGACAACGCCTTACCCGACACTCTGTTATACCTTCATGAACCTATATTTCCTCAACCGAAGGTGTGTAATTGTGTCTTCCTCGTGCACAATCATCAACCTATCCTTGACACCCCTCTTTCTCACACACTGATGTAGGACAGGCTCCACCTTTACACACTTACGAGTGCAGGTGTCACTGTGTCATTAGTTAGGCTTTATTCTAGCTTGCATCATTTTATTATGCCTTTTATTTAATTTGGGCTTTTGTAAAGTCACGTGATTTAGTCCCACATTGGCTACCGTCCTTTTAGTCTTTCTTTTAGAAGCCTATATAAAGGCTCTATTGTGTCTTTGTTGAAACACAGTTGATGAATGAGAATTATTCCTTTTAGTCTTTTAGCTGTATATCTTCTTTAATTCCATAGATAGACATTAAGTGGTATCAGAGCCTAACCCTTACCCCCTTATGGTTGTGCTCCTGCCCGCCGCCCTCTAACCCTAGCCGCCACCCTCTCCAGCAAAACCTATCCGTGACACCCCTCCTGCTCACACACTGATGTAGGACTGGACTGGCTCCGCCTTTACACACATACGAGCGCAGGCGTCGCCGTGCCATTAGTTAGGCTTTTTTCTAGCTTGCGTTATTTTATTATGCCTTTTCTTTAATTTGGACTTTTGTAAAGTCACGTGGTTTAGTCCCACATTGACTACCACCCTTTTTGTCTTTCTTTTAGAAGCATATTTAAAGGCTCTATTATGTCTTTGTTGGAACACAATTGATGAATGAGAATTATTCCTTTTAGTCTTTAGCCGTATTTCTTCTTTAATTCCGTAGATAGACATTAAGTGGTATCAGAGCCTAACCCTAACCCCCTTAGGGTTGTTCTCCTGCCCACCGCCTTCTAACCCTAGCCGCCACCCTCTCAAGCAAAACCCTGCCGCCGCCCTTCCCTGCCAAATCCAACCGCCTTCCATCGCAATCTGCTTCCAGCCGCCGCCTATAGCAGTAGCAATCTTCACTGTTGCCGCCTATAGCAGCAACAGTCACTGCCGCCGTCGTCCTCTGCATATCCGTTGTCCACTTTTCGACGATGCCACCACACCTCTCTCTTCCACTGGCCGCCTGATCGACGCCGCCAACACCTCTCTTCCGCCGTTCGCCTGATCGCCACCGCCAACACACCTCTCTCTTCTGCCGACCGCCCGATCGACGCTGCTAGTAAGCAACCTCACAATTTTTTTTTCAGGGACTCTCGCCCCCAAACCCCCAAGCAAGGGGCCACTGCCCCCTGCAATCCCAGCCAACTCACCGCGGAGATGGATCCGCATAGAGTCAGGGGCAAATATCTTGATTCCTCTGAGGTAATTCTTTCCTTCCATATCAAACTCAACCGACAATTGTCATCTTTCATTGCTTACTATGCTTTTGCTTATCTTCTGCAATTTTAGTACATTCACAAACGGGTCCATAGGGTTTTGGTTCCTCTACCAAAAATTTGCCAAGTCCTAATTGTGGAAAGGTTTTCCCTTGTTCGGTGCAATATATCTGTCCGCATTGTTTTCTTAAATTGTTTGCGTTGTCCATTAACGAACTAAGTTTTCCTTTGGCACAACAAATTTTTGGCTATTTCATTGCAAATCATTATGTTTGGCCATAGGTCTAATAGCCCGGTTTTACAACCCACGTCGGTGGCAGCCCCTGCGTCTGCCCAACCCCCGTTTACCCTTGAGACTCTGGGTCAAGCAGTCAATACCATCATGACGAAGCTTTGCAATATTCACCAAACACACTCTACAGTTTGGTCAGAACTCGACACCTTTTATGGGGCTATGGGATGCCACCAAATCCTGAAAATGCACCACAAAGCCCCCTGAACCGTACTCTGCAATTCTGTCCACCACAACTTCATGAGACCCCTGCCTACCTCCCCTATGGAGAAGTTGATCCCTTTGCAGATGCTGATCCTTATTCACAACACCCATATGTGGAACCACACCCCTATCAACCACTCTACCATCACAGATCCCAAACTGTTGCCCCACAAGCACACTATGCACCACCGCTACATCCCCCTCCACATGCTCCTTGTGCTACACCATTTGTTCCTACACCTCATCACCAGCCATGGGCTTCGCCGCAAGGCCCACATCCTCGAGCCCCTGGCCATGATGCTTTTCATAACCCCCCTTGTGGATTTTTTACCCCTACAACCCATACGGTCAATACCACCCGGGACCTCATCCACCACATCTCAATGATATCACTCGACGAGTTAAAATCGATGCCCCCACCTTTGATGGTAAACTTGATCCCAAAGCTTTTCTCGATTGGATTGCTAGTTTGTAAGATTATTTTGATTGGTATGACATAACTAACGCTCAACGAATTAGGTTTGCCAAAATGAAACTCGAAGGGTCACCAGGCGATATTGGCAAGGTGTCCAACACGACATAGAGCGTACTGGTCAACCTCTGATCCCCTTTTGGGATGAGATGAAGACTAAGCTACGCGAGCGCTATGTTCCCACACAATACCAAAGACAACTTCTTTCAGACTGAATGTCCCTTAGCCAAGGATCGTCATCTGTTTAAGAGTACATGGAACAATTTGAGGAGGCTAAGAATCGTTGTATTCACAATGATTCTGATTGGCAACTGGCCGCTCGTTTCATGCACCGTTTACACCCTGACATTAAACGAGAAATGGACTTACAACAGTATGACTCCTTGGATGATGCTTTTCACCATGCCCAAAAGGTGGAGAGTTACCTACGACTTGCTTCTCGTGGTCCTTCCTTTTCTCGTTTTGGACAACGTTCTTGCTCAACCAATAATCCTTCCATTACCCCAAATCGCTTTGTCTATCCCCTACCCAACCATCTCCCTAGAGTTCTTGAACCCCTTCCTCCAGTAAAGGCAAGGAGGTAGTCACAACTCCAGTCTGGCCTCCTCCGCGAGGTCGTGAATGCTTTCATTGTCATATCACGACTCACCTAGCTGCCCAATGCCCTCGTCGTGCTCTTTTTGCGTCCTTTGATTCTCCTAATAACACCCCTGAGGATAACATTGAATATGAAGATGTTTTTCCTGCCTTTGAACCTTTTGATGATGACGCTGATTACAACTGTGATTATGATCCGTCATATCTCTGGGTCATGCATGTTTTAGCTCCCCCTTCAGAAGGGGACAAATGGAAACACACCACCCCCTTTCAGACCTTCTTCAAACACGCTGGTAAAAGCTGCAAACTACTCATTGATGGTGGCAGTTCTCAAAACTTCATTTCACCCCATGTATTGAAGCTCATGGACTTGCACCCAGAGCCCCATCCTCAACCACATAAAGTCTATAGAGATATGTTATGTTTTACTGAGTGTCATGTGCCTCACTTATGTTTTTACTTCCGTAGTTTAGTCCCATATTGTTCATCTCTATTTTAGTCTCTCCTCTCTTCTCCTATATAAGAAATTGTATTGTACACCTTTTTGATTATCCAATATACAATTCCTATTCTCTCTATATGGTATCAGAGCAGGTCTGATCTTTTTCCGTGCAGATTCCCCCCCATGCCCTAGACCTCCCCCCCGCCGCCGCATCACCTCCCGGTAAGCTAAAAAAAGCTATCTACGCGTGCTTGGTTCGACAAACTCAGTCAGATCTTAGTTACTTTTGGCTTTCATCGTTCCCACTCAGTTCATTCAGTTTTTATCCGCAAAACAGTGGTTGTGCTAGTCATTCTTATTGTCTATGTTGACGATATTATTTTATCTAGCAGTGATACCTTGGGCATACATGCAATTAAAACCTACTTAGAAAAGCATTCTGTCACCAAAGATCTCAGAAAGTTGAGATATTTCTTAGGCATCGAGGTATCCAGATCATCTGCAGGGCTGTCTCTCTCAACGAAAATATGTACTTCATCTCTTGCAGGAAACTGGTATGCCTGGCTGTAAACTAGCCAACACCCCTCTTGATCCAAATATGGATTGGGACAATGAAAACTCCCCTCCTTATGCTGATCACCACCAGTTCAGAAGGCTGGTTGGCAAGCTTATTTATCTTACGGTCGCAAGAGCTGACCTCACCTGCCGTTGTAGGATTCATCAACATGTATCTTGATAAACCACTACAGTGCCATTTGGATGCTATATGTCACACTCTACGCTATCTCAAAAGCTCTCCAGGCAAAGGCTTGTTATATAAGAAGCATGGCCACTGGAATCTCTCTGGTTTTTCAGATTCTGACTTTGCAGGAAGTCGCTCTGATCGTAAATCAACATCGGGCTATTGTACATTTGTGGGCGGCAATCTAGTTACCTGGCGAAGCAAAAAGCAGACTGTCGTAACCAGATCCAGTGCCGAGGCAGAATATCGAGCCATGACTCATACTGCATGTGAACTTCTGTGGGTCCAGAGTCTCCTCTAGGAGTTCGACATATTCTATTCCAACCCTATATCGATGTTTTGTGACAACAAAGCCTCCATTTTTATTGCGAGCAACCCCACATTTCATGAGAGGACAAAACATATTGAGGCTGACTGTCACTTTGTTCGTGAGACAGTTCTTTCTGGCCGCATTTGCACTCCATATCTCAACACTGAAAAGCAAGTAGCGGATATCTTCACCAAAATTCTTCCAAAAGCTCGCTTTCAGACTCTAGTGGACAAGCTGGGCATGTTTGACATCTACGCTCCACCTTGAGGGGGAGTATAGAGATATGTTATGTTTTACTGAGTGTCATGTGCCTAGCATGTGCCTCGCTTATGTTTTTACTTCAGTAGTTTAGTCCCATATTGCTCATCTCCATTTTAGTCTCTCCTCTCTTCTCCTATATAAGAAACTGTATTGTACACCTTTTTGATTATCTAATATACAATTCCTATTCTCTCTATAAAGTCCATTGGGTGAACCAAATTAGCTTGCTCATCATCCGATGATGCCTTGTGCCCGTCACTCTAGGTGCATATGCAGACCACATTTGGTGTGATGTGTTGCCTATAGATGTTAGCCACGTCATTCTTGGTCATCCTTGGATTTATGACTTAGACGCTCACAATGAGGGACGTTCCAATGTTTATACCTTTAAGAACAAGAGCAAACACATACGGTTAGCACCTACTCGATTCATCTCTCCTATGAAAAAGAGTCCCCCACCAGACCCTTAGACCTCCAAATCCCAACACTCTCTACACCTTATCACCCGAAGAGAGTTGGAAGAAGCCAACCGAGAATCTGGATGCATGTATGTCCTATATATCAAAGAATCCACTCCTATCTCTGATTTTCATCCCCCACCACCAGAGCTTGTCTCCCTTCTCGATAAGTTTAAAGACATGACACCCGTAGACCTTCCTCATGAGCTTCCCCCTTTGTGTGATATTCAACATGAGATTGACTTGATTCCAGGGTTTTCGCTCTTTTAACCGACCTCATTACCGTGTGAACTCGACTGAGCATGCTGAATTGAAACGCCAGGTTGATGCCCTCCTTATCAAAGGATTCATTCGAGAGAGCAAGAGTCCTTGTGCGGTTCCTGCTCTCCTTGCCCTCAAGAAGGATGGTAGCTGGAGAATGTGCTTAGATTGCTGACCCATCAATAAGATCACTGTCAAATATCGTTTCCCTATGACACGCCTTGATGACATGCTTGATCTATTGACGGGATCCTGATATTTCTCCAAGATTGATCTCCGTAGCGGTTACCATCACCATCAGATCCGTGTTAAGGAGTCTCATGAATGGAAGACTGCCTTCAAAACACCAAATGGATTATATGAGTGGCTGGTCATGCCATTTGGCCTGTCCAGCACACCCATCACCTTCACGAGAGTGGTAGATTTTTGGTGGTCTACTTTGATGATATTTTGATTTTTATTTTTTAGTAAGACCAAGGACGAACACCTGACTCATCTCCGACTTATCTTTAACACACTTCACATTGAGAAATTGTATGTCAATCTAAGGAAGTGTTCTTTTCTTCAAGATAAAGACCTTTTCCTTGGCTACATTGTATCCGCTACTGCATTGAGGCTGACCCCGCTAAAGTTAAAGCTATCACTGATTGGCCCCTGCCCACTGCGATCTCTGAACTACATAGCTTTCATGGGTTGACTACTACTTATCGTCGCTTTGTTCGAGGATTCAACACCATATTGGCTCCTCTCAGTGTGATAAATTAGAGTGGATGCCATCCGCCACACGAGCTTTTGTGGTTGTCAAAACTAAGTTAATCACTGATTGGCCCCTGCCCACTACGATCTCTGAACTACATAGCTTTCATGGGTTGACTACTACTTATCGTCGCTTTGTTCGAGGATTCAACACCATATTGGCTCCTCTCAGTGTGATAAATTAGAGTGGATGCCATCCGCCACACGAGCTTTTGTGGTTGTCAAAACTAAGTTAACTGAAGCTCCTATCCTCCGCCTTCCAAAATTTTCTCACTTCCGTTTGAGGTATCTTGTGATGCTTCCGGTGTTGGCATTGGTGGCAATCTGAGCCCACAAGGGCACCCTGTTGCCTTTTTTAGTGAGAAACTCAATGACGCAAAGCGTAAATACTCCACATATGATAAAGAATTCTACGTTGTTGTGCAATCTCTACGTCATTGGAGGCACTATCTTCTTCACCAAGAGTTCATCCTCTGGTCTGACCATCAAGCCCTTCGCTTCCTGAATTCCCAAAAGAATTGAAGTGTTCGTCACACCAAATGGTGTGAGTTTCTTCAGGAGTACACTTTTGTTCTCAAACAACGCTCTGGCATTGAAAACAAGGCTGCAGACTCTCTCAGTCGCTGCTTGACCACCCTACAGTCTATGAGCGTTGAAGTTGTCGGCTTTGACTATTTGAAAGATCAATATTCCACATGTCTTGACTTTGGAATTATACATTCTGACCTCCTCGATAGCATACTTGGACAAACTTTTGATTTTATCCTACGTGATGGATTTCTCATTTGTGGCACGTAATTATGTATCCCTTCTACTTTAGTTCACGACTTTCCTATTTGGGAATTACATGCTGGTGGCCTCGCTGGTCATTTTGGTAGGGATAAGACCACCGCTCTGGTTACTGATAGATTTTATTGGCCTTCCTTACGTCGGGATGTCGCTCGCATCGTGTCTTGGCGTCGTACTTGTCAATTGGCCAAAACCAAAAGACAAAACGGTCCGTTACACCCCTCTTCCTATTCCCCATGAGCCTTGAAAGGACCTCAATATGGATTTTATTCTGGGTCTTCCCTGCACTTCACGTGGCCACAACTTTGTATATGTAGTTGTAGATCGTTTTTCGAAGATGGCCCACTTCATTGCTTGTAGTAAAACTTCTGATGCTTCTCGTATTGCCCGCCTTTTCTTTAATGAGGTAGTCAAGCTGCATGGTCTTCCCATCACTATAGTCTCTGATCGTAATGTGAAATTCGTTAGCTACTTTTAGAAACCTTTATGGAAAATATTTGGTACCAACCTCAAATTCTCTTCTGCATTCCACCCTCAAACTGATGGTCAAACTGAGGTGGTTAATAGGAGTTTGGGTAACCTCCTGCGATGTCTTGTGGGTAAACGTTTAGGCAATTGAGACTTATTGCTACCTACTGCTAAATTTGCTTACAACAGTTTTGTTAATCGATCCACAGGAAAGAGCCTTTTTGAAGTTGTTAATGGTTACAAGCCCTGCTAACCTTCCCTCATTGCTGAGACCTTTGCCCAACATGTTCATGATTTGCATGCCGAGATTCGCCAAAAACTTACTTTGTCTTATGAAATCTACAAGCTTTCTGCAGATGCACACCGCATGTTTCAAGAATTCAATGTGGGAGATTATGTGTTAGTATGTGTGCGATATGAACGCTACCCCAAAAATTCTTTGAAGAAGCTTCATGCCTGAGTGTCAGGAACTTTTCAAATACTTCGTTGATAGGGACCCAATCTTTATGTACTGGATTTGCCAGCAGATTGGGGTATTAATGCAGTATTCAATGTGGAGGATCTTTCTCCTTATCGTGGTACATTCGAGGTCCCTCCACAACCAGGGGAAGGTTCTACAGATCGTCACTGTGCTTGCCCGCCTTTAGCTGCTATACCTCCTCTGCCTCGACTACCTCAGCAGCCGCCCGAGCGCATCAACACCGTTTTGGATGACCAAACCGTCCTTACTAGCCAGGGCTCCATTCGTCATTTCTTGGTTCACTGGATAGGTCGTTCTCCAGTAGACACCACATGGATCACCAAGGAGGAATTTCGTCGCATTGATGCAGATCTTCTAGAGCTCTACCTCAACACTGACTCGATGGAGTCGAGTCTTTTGCAGCCGAGGGGAGTTGATGTAGGACAGGCTACACCTTTACGCACTTACGAGCACAAACGTCGCCGTGTCATTAGCAAGGAATGAGGTACCGTCGATATCGGCGGTATACCGATGCCGACGGGTACTGGTACAGATACAGATGATTCCGCCGTTAGGATCGCAAATTTCGGCATTTCGGTGGGCTTACCGCCAATACCGCCATATATCGAGGGCACCAGTGCAAAATGCACCACTGACCCATCGGTACAGGGCGGCACGGGCAGCATACCGCCTGAAACACCGACATTCGCGATCCAAGTGCTGCTGTTTCTCTTTGAAGGGGAAAAACTTGGAGATTTTGGGCAATTTTTGAGATTGGTGCTCAAATCAGACCTAAACAAGGTATGTATACTTTTTTTCTTGCATTTCCCACCATTTCCAACCTCTCCCCTCTCTATTTCTTTCTATTCTCACCTAAAAAAATCTCCAAATACCCCCAAATCCTAGATCTACTCCCAAAAACTTATGATTAATGCTATTTGTCACTAGATCTATAATTATATTATATAGATCTACTAATTTATCACAGATTTACCTAATTAACTCACTAATAATTAACATTACCATGTAATTTCACTAATTAATAGTAATAATACAATTAGTACTATTAATAATAGGTATTTAATTTAGGTTTAGTAGAAGAAGTTCTATCAAAGGTTAACATGAAGATATATAAAAAAATGTACTCAAAATATTTAAATATTTCCTTTTTTTATTTATTAAAAACGCTGAAAATAAAAAAAGATTTTTTATTTTTCTATTTAATTGTGTTTGTTAATGTTGTATAGGATGAAATTAGCATTTGGAAGCATATCACTTGTTCAAAATATTTAAATATTTCTTTTTTTATTTATTAAAAATGCTGAAAATTTTAAAAAAGTTTTTTTTTTCTGTTTAATTGTGTGTGTTAATGTTGTATAAGATGAAATTAGCATTTGGAAACATATCACTTGCTCAAAATATATAAATATTTCGTTTTTTTATTTATTAAAAATGTTACAAATAAAAAAAAATCATTTTTTTGTTTAATTATGTGTTTTAATGTTGTATAAGATGAAATTATCATTTGGAACATATTACTTGTCTTTTTAATAAGTAAATATGATATTTTATGATTTTAAAAATAATTTCAGACTTTATTTATTTTAAAAATATTTTGCTTTACTTTGTTTTACTAATATCATTTGCTTTGCTTGTTTGTCTTTATCTTTTTCAGTGTTGACTTTTTGAGTTTTGAGAAGATGTCTTCGTCTTCAAGTGATGCTGAGGATGTTGGGGCTGGTCATGCTGCATCAAAGAATGTGGATTTTGCATGGAATCACTACAAACCTGTACCTGGGTCTGGGAATAGGGCAAAGATTGTCTGCAATTACTGTAAGAAAACACTTGGTGGTGGGGGAATTACTAGATTCAAGCGTCACATCACTGGTGGTCACAAAAATGTGGCAATGTGTCAGAAGTGCCCCCAGGTGTTAGGGATGACTTCAAGAAGTTGATGGGTGCAAAGAAACAAAAACAACAAAAGTTGAAGCATTAGGGCCACAATTTCTTCTGCTGAATCAGATGATGAAATTGCATATCCTCCAGGGTGTGATACTATTTATACACGTCATATGTATAGGCGTGCTCTCAGAGACACTTGCAAAAGTGAGTGGGATAGGGAGGAGGCAGCTCGATTTATGAGGAGATATGGGCCATCTGGTGCAGGTGGAGGCAGTGGGGCTACCCGTGTTCCTATTGTTGACCTAGATGATAATGAAGATCAACATGCTCATCATAAAAGAAAGAAAGGCACCATTGATACACTTTTCCGTTCTGCTAGTGTGAGATTGAGGAATGTTGATGAGCCAGGGGTTAGGAAGCCTGATGCTAGGCAAAAAACCTTAAAAGCAATGTTTACTGGTACGAAAGAGAAGGTGGGCAAGGCAGTGGGTAACTTCTTCTTTGCTCATGGTATACCTGCACATGTTGCAATTGAACCCTATCTCCAGCACATGGTAGATGTGATAGGGGAGTCTGGTAGGGGCATCAAAGCCCCCAGTGCATATGAATTGATGAACAAGTATCTTCCCCAAGAGAAGAAGGATCTACAGGTATGGATTTCAGACCATAAACAATTGTGGTCTGAATACGGCGTCACACTCGTGTGTTGGGTTGACTAGTGGCACATTGTCGTGGATCGACTGTTTTTCTAGACTCTATTGATGCTTCTGGTGAAGTCACGAATTATAGTTACATCAAGAAGCTAATGAAAACATACATCAAGCAGGTCGGGGTTGAGAATGTGGTGCAGATAGTGACTGATAATGGCTGTAACTTCAAGAAGTCCGGTGAAAGTACAATGAAGAGATATCTGGTCTATTGGACACCATGTGCTGCCCACTGCATAGATCTGATTCTGAAGGACATGGGCACAATTGATTACATCAAAAGTGTGACAATTGATGGTAGGTTGATCACATGTTTCATCTACAACCATTCCTTCTTGTTAAATGCAATGAGGCGACCTGAGTAATGTGGAGGTATTCTGATTAGACCAGGGGTGACTAGATTTGCAACAAACTACTTGGCCCTGAATTCATTAAAGTCCAAAAGGGATGGACTTAGGAGGCTCTTCAATGGTGTGGAGTGGACCTCCATGAAGGAGCACAACACCCCGGTTGGCAGAAGGATTGAAGAACTAATTGCAAGGTGCTGCGGATAATGGAACCTAATGTCAAAGTGTTGAGGCTGGTAGATGGTTACAAAGCCACAACAATGCCTTACTTGTATGATGCAATGCAAGTAATGGTGGAAGGTATAAAACAAGCAGCTCCTAGGTCCAATTCACAATACTTGTCAATTGTAGACAAGCGTTGGACAAATATGCTTTTGCATCCACTACATAAAGCAGGTATATAATTTATTTCTTCTAAATTCAGATTTATGTTTTAACTCTATAAGTAACTCAATCTAAAATCTAAATCTTATTTCCTTGTTTGGAATTGGTGACAGCTTACTATCTGAATCTGAGGTTCCAATACTCGCGAAAACTGGGATTAGATGCGACTCTAATGTCTGCTGTGCGAGATATAATTAACAAATTCTTTGCCTCTACAGAAGAGCGCACCATAGTGATGCATGAGGTATAATTATATATATTACATAACTTACATGAAGTCATGAACATCTTCATTCTTGTTTGATGTTTCATCCTCTGATTCTGAAGTCTGAACATCTTAAATAAGTTGCAGCTGCGACAATTTCGTGAAGGCACCGACTGTTTTGGTCATCCAAATGCAGTCGCCGACCGTGAGCAGGTGATCCTTGTGAGTGGTGGGTTTGGAATGGAATGGGTGCTCCCCATCTAAGAAAAGTAGCTATTCACATTCTTTCTCAAACAACATCTGCAGGAGGTTGTGAAAGAAATTGGAGCAATTTCAATTTAATACACTCAAAGAGAAGGAACAGGTTGGGGGCAAACAGGCTGAGAGATGTGGTATATGTTCACTACAACATGCGGTTGAGGGCTAGAGCAATGCGAGATGCCAACTGCAAGGAAGTGGATTTTACTGTCGTCAACGATCCCATTGACACCACTTACACATTCAACCCATCCAGGCGTAGAGGCATAGAAGAAGTTGATGATTCAGAATATCCTTTAGAGGAATGGATGAATGAGATAGGTCGTCCCATTCTTGATAATTTAGATGGCCGTCCAGATCCATACATAGAAGAACAAATTGAAGAAGATTCTGATATTAATGTTGATCAAACTCCACCTGAAAGATTTGAGCCTGAGTCTGAGCATCAAAATATTGATATGGAAATTAACTGAGCAGTGGAAGAAGAGCTGGGTAGCACAAAATCTCCTTCAAAAATTACATCTGGGTCAAAGTCCAAGTTTGATGATGATGGTGGCAATGATGGAGGCGGCGGTCAGCGCTCTCCGAAATATCCTCCTACTGTTGATCCTCAGAATGATGATCGTCCTTATGTTACTAGGGCTGCACTTCCTCCAGTTGAAAAAGAATATCCCATGTCTGATAAAACTTTTCAAAGGAGGAAAACTCGAACGTGCAAAGACTACAGTGGTGCATTACCACATGAGGCTCCTACGGTTACATGCTCCCAAGGCTACAACAGTGGTTTTTATTCTGATATTGCTGATTCATTTGGGAGCATGAGTATTTCAGCTTCTGATTCTCAATCTCAACATGATTCAACATTAGGCTTTGGCGATATGTTATTTGGGCAAACACATGCACAACCCTACCCATCTCATTCTCAATATGGGTACTCTGGATATCAAAATCAGCCACCACCACCACAACCAGAAGTAGAACATCATGTTGGATATACCTATACAACAAATGTATCAAGCCCACATGGAAGTTATCAGTACAACTCCCTTGCATTCTCCGAGGATGGTAGGCATACATGGAGTGGTGGTCATTCGGTTCTTCCTATTTCTCCAGTCCCAATACTTCCTATGGCCGTGCCTGTAGCTATTCAACAATATCCTCAAACAAGTCAACGTCCACTTACTCCAGCTCCTCCACCTACATCTCCAAGAAAGGCACAATATCTCAGAGATTTACAAGTGCATTTTCCAAAAATTGGGATGATACAGTTTGTTAATGATGATTTGTATGAGGAGCACATGACTACATACAACCAAGTGTATAGGATGCATATGTCATGGAAGGAATATCTCAACAATATCAACTCATTACAGTATGGACAACCAGCGCGCCACTCAACATACAATTGATGTGAGTTGGTAAGTAAATATGTAATTCTTATGTTGTAAATTGTATATTATTGCATAATTGTGTTTATTTAAGTTTGTGGATTGTGCTAGTCAAATTTCATATTTGAATTCCTACATTTTGTCATCGAAATCCCAACGAAACAAGTCAGATTTCTTACCTCCCACATGATGGACCCCCCCAACACACCCAATATGAAATTTTATTGCATAAAACGTTGCATTTAAATGTATAGATTACACCTGTAAAATTTCATGAATTAATTCGTTCATTTTGGCGTCGAAATGGCCAGGATTGCATCTGTCGGTATTTCCGTCGGTATACTGGTAAATACCTATTTCCAATCTGTCGAAACGGCGTCGGTATCCATCACCTCGTTAATTGGTCATTAGTTAGACTTTTTTCTAGCTTGCGTTATTTTATTATGCCTTTTCTTTAATTTGGGCTTTTGTAAAGTCACGTGGTTTAGTCCCACATTGGCGACCACCCTTTTTGTCTTTCTATTAGAAGCCTATATACAGGCTCTATTGTGTCTTTGTTGAAACACCATCGCTGAATGAGAATTATTCCTTTTAGTCTTTAGTCATATTTCTTCTTTAATTCTGTAGATAGACATTTCACACTCTTTAGAAAGTGTTGTTTCATTGTCTACTCTTGAACAGAAAAGGGTTTGTTTTAACTCAATTGCTCAATAAGTGCATGCTATGCATGTCTCAAACACACTACTTTACCCTTATATTTTCATAGCGAGTCACCTTCCTTCACCAAACAACTTATTGTCCATATGTGTCATTGTAAGAAGACCAAACCACCTACAATACCTATAATCTCCGTATTCTCCAACATCTAAGAATAATCTACTGAGCTCCCTCTGCAAGGAACCTAAGTCATGTACGAAGTATAGTATTTCAGCTTGTATTTTCTCATATTACATGTCTACAACTGTGACAGCTTCACTTGATATATTGACAATGCTACCACTTCTCGCAGTACCTGCGGAGGTAGGAAACACAACATGCGACACAATGATTTTTAAAATGCATGACACGAACACGTTGCTGGACACGACATACACATACATTTACACATACTTATTCATGGAATTGATACAAATATCATCCATCCAAAGGTATGGAGAAATATCATGAGCCGGTAAATATATATGTGAAGAACAATGAGATTTGGAGAGCTTAGGGTTGCACAATGTGTGCACCCTCATATATATAATACTGAAAGAATTACAGAGAGGTCCATATTTAAAAGAGAAATAACAAACCAAATAATAGGCTATGTAAAACAGGAAATATATAATGTAATACTCCCCCTCAAGTTGGAGGATAGATGTCAATCATGCCCAACTTGTCCATCAGTGTGCAGAACTGTTTCTTTGCCAACAGCTTGGTGAAGATATCATCAACTTGATCTTCTGATCTCGTGAATGGAGTGCATATCTTGCCAGCAAGAATATATTCTCTGATGAAGTGGCAGTCAACTTCAATGTGTTTGGTGCGCTCATGATAGACATGATTATTTGCAATGAAGATGGCAGCTCTGTTATCACAGTGCATAGGAATGGCCGAAGAAGACTCAATCCCAAACTCTTTCAGGAGAGAACGTACTCACAGTAACTCACAGGAAGTATGGGCCATGGCCCTGTACTCAGCTTCAGCACTGGATCTGGCAACGACATTCTGTTTCTTGCTCCTCCAAGTAACAAGATTGCCTCCTACAAAAGTACAGTAACCGGGCGTAGATTTTCTATCAACTTTGCTGCCTGCATAATCAGAATAAGAATACCCTTCAAGAACACAGTGCCTATTCTTTTTATAATGAAGTCCCTTGCCAGGCGACTTTTTTAAGTATCTCAGGACTTGACATACAACATCCCAATGACACTGTTTGGGTTTGTCAAGGTACCTGCTAAGAAGACCCACTGCAATAGCAATATCAGGACGAGTAACAGTTAAATAAATCAATTTACCAATCAATCTCCTGAATTTTTTATGATCAACAAACACATAAGAGGAATCATCATCCCAATTCACATTGGGATCAAGAGGAGTATCCGCAGGTCTTGCTCCAAGCATACCAGTCTCCTGCAGAATATCAAGAACATACTTTCTCTGAGAAAGCACCAGGGCATTAGAGGTTCTAGAGACCTCTATGCCAAGAAAATACCGAAGTCTGCCCAAATTTTTTGTAGCAAAGTGCTTGCCCAGATGATCTTTGGTAGCCTGAATACCAAGAGAGTCGCTGCCAGAAATAACAATGTCATCAACATATACAATTAGAACAGTAATACTTGCTGAAGTTTTTTTTATGAACACAGAGTGGTCAACCTGTAACCTCAGAATACCAAAATCAATCATGATCCTGCTCAACTTATCAAACCAGGCACGAGGACTCTGCTTGAGCACATAGATAGACTTCTTAAGCCTGCATACTTTGTGAGACTCCCCCTGAGAAACAAACCCAGGAGGTTGCTTCATATACACTTCTTCCTGCAAGTCACCATACAGAAAAGCATTTTTCACATCAAGCTGCAAAAGAGGCCAGTTCAGATTCACAGCAACAGATAGGAGAATCCTGACAGAGTTAAGGCGAGCAACAGGAGAAAAAGTCTCAAAGTAATCAATGCCATATGTCTGAGTATAGCCCTTTGCAACTAACCGTGCTTTCAACCTCTCAACCGTACCATCAGGTTGATATTTTACGGCATATAATATACCCACCTGCAGCCCACAGGCTTACACTGAGGAGGTGGATCCACCAGCTCCCAAGTGTCTCTGTCAGTAAGAGCAATCATTTCTTCTTTCATAACAGATGTCCAAGCAGTACTTTTCAATGCATCCTGAACATTCTTAGGTACAACCACAACAGATAAAGCATATACAAAATTGTTAGAATGAGTATTCAGATGAGCAGTAGATACAAACTGAGCAATGCTATGAGAAGTGCAGGAACGAGTACCCTTTCTGAGTGCAATAGGTATGCCAAGGTCAGAGTGTACCTCAGGTGCAGCAGAACCTTCTGGAGGAGAAAATTGGTTGCCTTGGGGGGGTACTTGCTTAGAAGGTGCTCTATTTCTGCGCTGATAAACAATAATAGGAGGATCTTGAGTTTCAGTAGTCACAGTGTCAGTACTGTCAGGCACACAGTCAGAAATAACAGGCAAAGGAGAGGCAAGAATGTCTGTCTGCAAACTATCTCCTGCTGAAGAATAATACGGTGTATCTTCAAAAAAAACAACATCACTACTAGTAAACCATTTCCTTGTACTGGGATTATAACACTTGTAACCCTTCTGAGTTCTAGAATAGCCCAGAAAAATGCATTTAGCAGCTCGAGGAGACAATTTATCAGAAGCAGGTCCAAGTTATCTGACAAAGCAGGTACACCCAAAAATTCTAGGAGGCACAACAAACAAAGAAGTCTCAGGTTGCAGAACCTGTATAGGAATCTTATTTCCAATAACAGACGATGGCATCCTATTAATCCGAAAACACAAAGTCAAAATAGCCTCAGGCCAATAGGAGCGGGGCACATGAGAATGCATCATGATAGTCCTGGCAACTTCTAATAAGTGTCTATTTTTCCGCTCAGCGACACCATTTTGTTGTGGGTTATAGGCACATGAAGTCTGGTGGAGCGTATCAACAGATTTACAGAAAACCACCACTTCTTGCTTAACAAACTCTAAAGCATTATCGGTGCGGAAAACTTTAACAGGCAAACCAAACTGCGTTTTTATTTCAGCAAAAAAGTATTTGATAGTAGACAACACTTCAGACCTACGTTTTAATAGAAACAACCAAGTAGTCCTAGAAAAGTCATCAATAAATAGAATGAAATATTTGTAACCGGACAAACTCGGTACATGGCATGGACCCCATACATCAGAGTGAACTAAATCAAAAATATTTTTACTGCTCACAGTACTACGTCTAGGATACACAGTACGAGTCTGTTTTCCCAGCTGACAAGATTCACACTGAAAATTACAACTGCCAATATCAGAAACTAAATGACGCAGCTTCTCTGACGATGGATGTCCCAGCCTGTAGTGCCACTGCAGTGCAGAAACAGAAGCCGATAAAGCAGATACCACAACAACTTTCTCTGATCGCGGTAACTGGTCCAAGTAATAGAGTCCATCAGCACCTTCATACCCCCCACCAATCTTCGTCCTCGTTCGAAGGTCCTGAAAAACACATGAACCATGAACAAAAGTCAGGCTACTATTCAAACTTCGTAAAATTTTGCTGACTGATAATAAGTTCAGAGGAAATCTAGGCACATATAAGGCAGACTTGAGCCAAAACTGAGAAACAATATCACCGACTCCAAAGTCCGAAGACTTTGAACCATCAACAAGCATAACAGAAGAGTTACAAACATGTTTAGATAGAGTTTTAAACAGAGATCTATTGCCAGATATATGTGCAGAGGCACCGAAATCTATCACCCATTTGGTATTACCAGAAGCAGAAGGTGAGGAGGAACTCAGGAATGCAGTATCATAACCAGAATATAATGTAATAATATAGAAGTAACTCGTAACTTTATATTATGAAGCTAAAGTTGAAATTTGTAGAAACAAACATAAAAGAAGGAAAAGGAAAACCTAAAGTTGGTTTACAATTAAATGCAAACTTTATAATATAAATTGGAGTTTATATCATGAAATCAATCATGATCTACGGAGAAATATTATTCTACAATGCATTTGCAATGTGAAATCAAATGAGTGTAAATGGAGAGTGATGAATTATTGTAAATTTGTATGCCAAATTCTTAGAACAACCTTTATTATCATATAAGCCTCAAGGAATACTTCCAGTTCCCATAAATATAGGAAGATGTAAAAGTACATAGTTGGGACTGGATTACTAAAGGCTTGGAACCTCACGCCTCTAACTTTGAATTTACAAATAAAAAAGTTCAACTAAGCCTATCCTCTACATTTTCCCCAATAATAGATCTTTTTGTTGAAGAGCCACCACCATGGAACAAAATTTCGATTGAAATTGCGAAATTTCATTTTTTTTGCAAATCGGACATCGAAACCTACATCAGACATGCGAAACACACAAATGTAGGGAATGTAACGTAATTTCGACCCTAGTTGCGAAATTTCGAAAAAAATGGTGAAATTTCGTAGCAAAAAGCCCAATTTGGGCCGTAATTTTGCGAAATGGTACAAAAACACAAATTAAATTTCGAGAAATTTGTTCTAAAAGTTGATAATGCTACGTCTTGGGTATTTTGGCAATTTTTTTTGAATATCTTGCTTCTAAAGGCTATCTTTCTTAATTCTAAGGTATGTTCCCCTATCGCTAGACCATATACATTACCTTCATCAATTTCTACACTCTTCTATAGAGATATGGATATATACTCCAAAAATAACAAAGTTCTTTCTTGGATCTATGCATAAATGTCCCATGTAACCTAGTTAAATACTAACACTAGACTTATACAAGTTGTAGTTGGTAAGTTTGGAACTTGTAATTGTAAATTTTAAATTCTAAGTTGTAACTTGAAGCTTTTAACAGACTGACCGTCTAGCAGACTTGGCATTTCTGTTTATTTGAGCACTCACTCATCAAGACATGTATCCCACCCTAACCCCTAAACATATAAATGTATTATATAGTCTAGTGCGTTTATGTCTCAACATTGTGTTTGCAAAGTTTCATAAGTTAATTCCTTCATTTTGCCATCAAAATTGCCATCGAAATTTTGTCGAAATTGTTCAGCTTCCTTCACTTACAAATGTGGGAGACCCCCCACATATCCAATATGAAATATTATTGCATATTTGAGTAGATCTTGGCGTTTAGATCGTCCTGGTAAATTTTCATAATTTAATTCGCTCATTTGGTCGTCAAAATCGTTAGGGCCGTAAATATCGAAATTTCGTGCGAAATTCAAAAAATTTCTATTTCTGAGATCGGACACAACATCGAAATCGGACATTTAATTCTATGACCACCACATAAGGAAGTGTCTTTTAGCAGCAGCAAGAAGCACAGACTCCAACCATCTGCCTGCCAAAACACTTCTGAATTGAGAGGAACTGCCATGGGGATGTTAGAGATGAAAACTTGATTCCGTGCTCTTAGTTGTGTGTCAATAAATGGAAGTCAGAATCCAATGTGAATCACCCCCGACTGTGGTAGTTTCTTTTTTTTGGGTCCATCAAAGCTTGTTGTCCCCTTTTTCTATTGATAAAAGTTTCTGTACAAGACATAGCCAAGGCTGTACAAAGGCTAAAAAACAACAAGCAAAATCAAAAGCTCTCTACACCTATCTTTACATGATTCCATATCATATCAAACTTTCTAGTTCTCCCCTCAAAAACCCTACTATTCCTCTCCCTCCAGATTTCATGAATAAACATCATAATAAAGGTTCTAGCAGTCTTATCCATCATGCAAGTGAGATCCATCATCCCTTCCGGAATACTATCAATAAAACCGATCATCTTGGCCTTGTTCCAGAAATCCTTACTGAACCGGCATTCAAACAAAAGATGCCGACTTGTTTCCTCCTCTCCAAACATAACTCGCATCTGGAAGCACATTGAAATCCTCTTTTTTTAAGGCAGTCCATAGTCAATAGACCACCTTTCAAGCATCTCCACACAATAAAAATGGATTTCATAGGCGCCTTTGTCTTCCAGAGCTAGCTTGACCAACAGCACTTCGGGTGAACTTCTCTCAACTCATTCCAGAAGTCTTTCATCTTGTTAACCCTCCTTCCATTCAGCAGAAGAGTATCCTCATTACCATCCAAACAGGACACCCTTTCTTTAACGAAGCTTACAACCTGGTTAACATGTCTAGATTTAAAGGTCAACCAGTTACCTTCATTAGAAATATAGCAATTCACCTTGGCAAATTTCCCAACACCACTATTGATGCGACATTTATAAGAGAGGTAGTCATTGAGAAAAACACCATTACCCAGCCAGGGATCACGCTACAGCAGAGCTTTATCACCTTTGCCAACTGAAAACCAAACATCATTCACTATCTTATCCCTTAGAAGAATAAGTTTCTTCCAGATCCTAGTAGAATTGGATTGGAATCTGATACTCCACACTGAATCTCCCTTGAGGTACCTTTCATGGACCCAACGGACCCACATGGAATCCTTCTTATTCATATTGGCAACATCCTAGAGCTTCTTCACCATACAGGCTTTCACAATATCATTGGTGTGCCGAACACCTAGTCCACCCTCACATTTTGGTGTACAGATGCTCTCCCAATCAATAGTGTGAATCTTCTCTTCAAGAGTAGCACCCCCCTTAAGAAATCCCTACATAACTTCCCTATCTCCATGTTCACACTAACAGGTAAAGGAAACACAACTACCCAATACAACTGGAAAGAGGATAAGGTAGATATAATTAGCTCCACTCTCCCAGCAAAGGAGAGTAATCTCAGCTTCCAACCTTCAAGCCTTGCCTTTATCTTATCTAAGATAAAAGAGCACAAGCTTCTAGTAATCCTTCCCTTGAATAACGACAGCCCAAGGTACTTCTTTGGTAGATAATCAATGTGAATCCCCAAAGCATCCACTAACTTCTCCGCATTAGCAACATTATTACAGAACACAGAACTCTTATCCTTACTAGCTTCCATGCCCGAAACAGCACCAAAGTCATTGACAATTTTAGCTATAGTATCAATAGATTTGTTATTAGCATCAGCAAAGATGACAACATCATCTGCGAAAAGCACATGCGACACAGAAAGCATATGAGAGGCTCTAAAGACATTAAACTCATCTCTTCTCTCAGCTGCATTAAGCATAGAAGACACCTACATGGCAATAGCAAACAGGAAAGGTGCCAAGGGGTCACCTTGATGAATACCCTTGGTAGGATACAGTCTAGTCGATGGAACCCCATTTATCAAGATCTGTCATACGTTTTTTAATATCCATCTTCAAGAAAAACTTCGGAGAGTTACTCTTCATCATATTATTAATCAACTCATTAACCAACAAGGTTGCATCTGTTATACTTCTGTCCTTCAGAAATGCACACTGCGCTTTATCAATGACAACATGGACAATGGGACTCAATCTATTCGCCAGAACTTTAGAAATAAATTTATAACACACATTGCAAAGCGAGATCGGTCTCCAATCCTTCACATCCACAACATCATTCACCTTAGGAATCAAGGTGATGAAGGATCTATTAGCTTCTTTCAACATACGACCACTAGCAAAAAAGTTCTTAATAGCCTTAATGACATCCTCCCTAATAATCCCCCAACTTTTCTTGTAGAACAAGTAATTAAACCCATCTGGCCCTGGGGCCTTATCAACATTAGCCCTCTCAATAACATCCTCGATCTCCTTATCAGTGACAAGAGCACAAAGACTATCAAACTGATCAGAAGAAAGACTAGGGAGCTCCACAATAACCTCATCAACATTTAAACTACAGTTTTTCTTTTTGAATAGAGCTTCATAGAACGAATTGATATGATCACAGATTCTGTCCTCATCCATACAAACCTGATTATCAATCTGCATACCACGAATGGCATTCCTCATCCTTCTAGCTTTTAAGGAAGCATAGAAGAACTTAGAATTTTTATCGCCCAATTTTAGCCATTGAATCCTTGCTTTCTGCCTAAGCAAGGATTTTTCAGCCTCATAAGCCATACATGCTTCCTTCCTTTTCTCAGTAACCTTCTCAATAAGCTCATAGTTATAGGGATCATCATCAAGCATATTGGAAAGAATAGTGAACTCAGCTTCGATCTTTTTCCTATTATCATGTATATTGCCAACAGTGTTTTTGTTCCACTCAATCAAAGCACTTCTGACATTCTCGAGTTTCCTGCACAGCCTGTACATAGGGCTACCAGTCACTTCATTCAGCCATGCCTTCTGAACCACCTCCATAAAGCCAAGATGGTCCACCCAAGAATTGATAAAACGAAAGGGTGTCCTTTTCTTAAACTTCGTGTCATCTACGTGTGTAATCAACAACTTATGATCACTATGTATCGAGCTGACATTAACACCCCAAGTTCTTGGAAACTCACTAAGAAACTCACTATTAAGGAAACCTCTATCTATCTTCGACATCACCAGATTCTCTCCCTGCTGTCTATCATCCCAGGTGTATTTAGATCCATTGAATTCCAATTCAACCAGTCCACACTAGTTAACAAAATCATTGAACTCCTTCATAGAATTGTAAGATGAATCAACTTTCCCAAATCTATCAGCAACAAAGCGTATATAGCATTGAAGTCCCAACGATGAGGATAGGATGACTAGCAACCATACTCATCGCCTTCCTTAAATCTGACCATAACACAAATCTTTTATAATCTGGGTTATGTCCATAAACGACCACCAGAATAAAACTCTTGTTTCTGAAATTCACATCACACATAACAAACTGGTCAGATTCTTCCATAACATGAATGTCCACCTCATTCTTCATCCACATGATCACAACTCTCCCAAGAGGGTTGCTAGCATGATTAGAGATCCAGTCACAACCAGAATAAACATTGTTGATAACCCTGTGCATCTTCCTCTTCCTGATTTTAGTTTCGAACAGACACGTTACAGTAGCTTTATTATTACCAATAGCCTCATACACAACCCTCTGACGCCCAGGTTTATTTAAACCTCGGACGTTCCAGGTTAGTACATTAAGGTCACTAACCATTTGAAATATTGTATGCTGGAATCCTGCTAGCATCAATAACATTTGATTCACTCTCCCCTCCATCCGCAAACTCCAACATTCTGAAGCTATTCGGAGATATTGGAATTCCTACCGCTTTTTGCCGAGGCACCTTTGAGATATTCCTTGGAGGAGATCGCTGCTTCCTTCTAATCTCACTCCATGTAGACGGAGAAGGAGTACTAGCTCCAACAAGACTCTGAGCATTAATTGGCGTTTTAGGTTGTATATTACTCACTTCTACTACATCTACTTATCCAACTTCACTACCCTCAGGGCCTCTCCCCTCTTCCTGCACAGGCATTGATTCAGGCATTTTATCAGTCACCTGTAGATCTATCGGTGGACAATCGTAGTATAGATCACCCTCCGTGCTACTCTTCTCCACCCAGACCATCTTCGCCTTCCCTTTCTTATCAGCAGTATTCTGACAGTCCCCCTGCCCATGCCCAAAGGTACCACATACTTTGCAACACGCCGGGAACCACTCATATTCCACCCTGATAACATTCTTCACCCCGTCATCGCTCTGTAACTTTAACTGTGTAGGAAAAGTGGACGACACAGGGATGAGGATCTGAATTCTAGCAAATTCAAGCCTTCTCATATCCTTGGTCTGAGAGTCCGGCCTCAATGGCTCCCCTAGATAGCTGCCAATCATACTAAAAACCTCCTCATCCCATAGCTCCAGCGGAAGGTCAAACATCTTCACCCAAATAGGCACTTCCGTCAGCTTCACCTCTTTGCCACTTTTTCAATATCATTGGTTTACCTGCAACAAACCACAAACCAATCTCTAAAGCAACCTTCATCTCATTCGGATCTGAAAACCTGATCACGAAGAAGTCATTCCCCCCTTGACAAGATTTCCATGTTCCCTTTTATCTTCTGTGACAAAGTCAGGAATTGCAGAAAGCTCAGAGTTGCACAACGTGTGCACCCTCATATATATATATAACTGAGACAATTACAGAGAGGTCCATATATAAAGGAAAATAACAAAACAAATAACATGAAATAACATGCTATGTAAAACAGGAAATATATAATGTAACACTCCCCCTCAAGTTGGAGCATAGATGTCAATCATGCCCAACTTGTCCAGCAACATGCAGAACTGTTTCTTAGCCAAGAGCTTGGTGAAGATATCAGCAACTTGGTCTTCAGATCTTGTGAATGGAGTGCATATCTTGCCACCAAGAATAGATTCTCTGATAAAGTGGCAATCAACTTCAATATGTTTGGTGCGCTCATGATAGACAGGATTATTTGCAATGAAGATGGCAGCTCTGTTATCACAATGCATAGGAATGGCCGATGAAGACTCAATCCCAAATTCTTTCAGAAGAGAATGCACCCACAACAACTCACAAGCAGTATGGGCCATGGCCCTGTACTCAGCCTCAACACTAGATCTGGCCACTACATTATGTTTCTTGCTCCTCCAAGTGACAAGATTGCCCCCTACAAAGGTACAATAGCCAGAAGTAGATTTTCTATCAACTTTGCTGCCTGCATAATCAGAATCAGAATATCCTTCAAGAACACAGTGCCCATTCTTCTTATAATGAAGTCCCTTGCCAGGAGATTTTTTTAAGTATCTCAAGACTTGGCATGCAGCATCCCAGTGGCATTGTCTGGGTTTGTCGAGGTATCTGCTAAGAAGACCCACTGCAGTAGCAATATCAGGACCAGTAACAGTTAAATAGATCAATTTACCAACCAGCCTCCTGAATTTTTTATGATCAGTAAACATAGTAGAAGAATCATCATCCCAATTGACATTGGGATCAAGAGGAGTATCTGTAGGTCTCGTACCAAGCATACCAGTCTCCTGCAGGATATCAAGAACATACTTTCTCTGCGAAAGAACCAAGGCATTAGAATTTCTAGAGACTTCTATGCCAAAAAAGTACCGGAGTCTGCCTAGATCTTTGGTAGCAAAATGCTTGCCCAAATGATCTTTGGTAGCCTGAATACCAAGAGTGTCGCTGCCAGAAATAATAATGTCATCAACATATACAATCAGAATAGTAATACCAGCAGAAGTCTTTTTTGTGAATATAGAATGGTCAACTTGTGACCTCAGAAAGCCAAAATCAATCATAATCCTGCTCAGCTTATCAAACCAGGCACGAGGACTCTGCTTGAGCCCATAGATAGACTTCTTAAGCCTGCATACTTTGTGAGACTCCCCCTGAGCAACAAACCCAGGAAGGTTGCTCCATATACACCTCCTCCTGTAAGTCACCATACAGAAAAGTATTTTTCACATCAAGCTGCATCAGGGGCCAGTTTAGATTCACAGCAACAGATAAAAGAATCCTGACAGAGTTAAGGCGAGCAACATGAGAAAAAGTCTCAAAATAATCAATGCCATAAATCTGAGTATATCCCTTCGCAACAAGCCTTGCCTTCAACCTCTCAACCGTATCATCAGGTTGATATTTGACTGCATAAACCCACCTGTAGCCTACAGGTTTACACTGAGGAGGTGGATCCACCAGCTCCCAAGTGTCTCTGTCAGTAAGAGCAAGCATCTCATCATTCATAGCAGATGTCCAAGCTGTACTTTGCAAAGCTTCCTGAACATTCTTAGGTACAACCACAACAGATAAGGCAGATACAAAATTGGTGGAATGAGTATTTAGATGAGCAGTAGACACACACTGAGCAATGCTATGAGAGGTGCAAGAACGAGTACCCTTACGGAGAGCAATAGGTATGTTAAGATCAGAGTTTACCTCAGGAGCAGCAGAACCTTCAGGAGGAGAAGATTGGTTGTCTTGGGGGGTACATGTGTGGAAGATGCTTTATTCCTGCGATGATAAACAATAAGAGGAGGGTCTTGCTTTGCAGTAGTCTCAGTATCAGTGCGGTCAGGTATACAGTCAGAAATAACAGGTAAAGGAGGAGTCAGAATATCTGTCTGCAAACTATCTCCTGCTGAAGAATAATATGGTGTATCCTCAAAAAAGACAACATCACTACTGGTAAACCACTTCCGAGTGCTGGGATTATAACATCTGTAACCCTTTTGAGTGCGAGAATAGCCCAAAAAAATGCATTTAGCAGCTCGAGGAGATAGCTTATCAGAAGTAGGTCCAAGCAATCGAACAAAACAGGTACACCCAAAAATTCTAGGAGGCACAGGAAACATGGAGATGTCAGGGTGCAAAACCTGGAAGGGAATTTTATTCCCAATAACAGACGATGGCATCCTATTAATAAGAAAACATGCAGTCAAGATAGCTTCAGGCCAATAAGAGCGGGGCACATGAGAATGCATCATTATTGTCTTGGTAACTTCTAATAAGTGCCTATTCTTTTGCTCAACAACACCATTTTGCTGTGGGGTATAAGCACATGAAGTTTGGTGAAGAGTACCCACAGATTTACAAAAAACAGCCACATCTTGCTTAACAAATTCTAAAGCATTATCAGTGCGAAATTTTTTAATAGGCAAGCCAAACTGCGTCTTTATTTCAGCAAAAAAATATTTAATAGTAGACAACACTTCAGACCTACTTTTTAACAGAAACAGCCAAGTAGTCCTCAAAAAATCATCAATAAACAGAATGAAGTACTTGTAACCAGACAAGCTTGGTACATTGCATGGACCCCATACATCAGAGTGAACTAAATCAAAACAGTTTTTACTGCTCACTGTACTACGTCTAGGATACACAGTACGAGTTTGTTTCCCTAGTTGACACGAATCACACTGAAAATGACAACTGCTAATATCAGGAACTAAACTACGCAGCTTCTCTGAAGAGGGATGGCCCAGCCTGTAGTGCCACTGGAGAGCAGAAACAGAAGCAGATAATGCAGATACCACAACAACTTTCTCTGATCTAGGTAACTGGTCCAAGTAAAACAACCCATCAACACCTTCATACCCCCCACCAATCTTCATCCTCGTGTGAAGGTCCTGAAAAACGCATGAACCAGGAACAAATCTCAGGCTACAATTTAATCTCCATAAAATCTTCCTGACAGATAACAGGTTAAGAGGAAATCTGGGCACATATAAGGCAGATTTTAGACCAAAATGAGAAATAATATCACCGACTCCAAGGACTGACGACTTAGAGCCATCAGCAGGCATAACAGAAGAATGTCGGGCAGGTGCAGATATATGTTTAAACAAAGATCTATTTCCAGAAATATGTGCAGATGCACCAGAGTCTATCACCCATTTGGTATTACCAGAAGTAGAAGGTGAGGAGGAGCTCAGGAAGGCAGTGTCATAACCAGAAAAGGCAGCATGTGCTCCACTCGTAGATGCAGCAGAAGAGGATCCATCATGCTCAAGGAGAAGACGCTCCACCTCAACACGGATGTAGTCTGCGGTAGCCCCCGCAGGCTCTGGTGCAGGTGTCTGAGTAGCACCCTCAGATGCCGACCGGCGACCTACTGCTGCCGGCGGCGGGCTGGCTGGCTGCGGCCGGGCGGCGGCGGGGGGGGGGGGGGGGGGCGGAGGAGAGAGAAGGGAGGGAGGGAAGCAAGGACGGCTAGGTTAGAGCCTGCTCTGATACCATGTGACAAAGTCAGGAATTGCATAAAGCTCAGAGTTGCACAACGTGTGCACCCTCATATATATATAACTGAGACAATTACAGAGAGGTCCATATATAAAGGAAAATAACAAAACAAATAACATGAAATAACATGCTATGTAAAACAAGAAATATATAATGTAACATCTTCCATATTGCCTTCAGATGTTTATGCAGTGTAGGCCAATGAGGTTTCAGGCCAATCACATAACCAACGACGACATTCTCCCATTTGGATACATTCCTATCAGCAATGGTCCTCGAGTATTTGATAGCTCCATCAACGATCTCGACCGGACATTGCTTCAGCATTGCTCCATTCGATTCCTTCTGAGTACAAAACAAATCCGCCCACGATTTCGTCTCCTTTGCCACTGAAACTCCATTTCTACCTTTCCCCTCACCCTGAACAGCTCTCACAGGCTGCCGAGAAGGACCATCCCTCCAGATCTGTTCTCCCGCCGTAGGCGGCTCGCCGGAGTCACTCCTCTTCTCGCCTCCCTGATTGCCAGAGCGTAACGGGGCCATTTCCTATTTTTGATACATTTGTGGTAGTTTTTGATTAGTAATGCTCATGCTCAAAAGTAGGAATGGTAGTGTTACCCATATCTGTCCTGACGAAGGTTTTACAATGGGGGTGGCGGCGTTTTTGTCCCAGTGAGAGGAATGGTAGTGTTAGCCATCCCTGTCCCGACCAAGGTTTTAAAGTGGGCGTGGCTTAGTGAGGCGTTATTGTCCCAATGAGGCAAAGTTAAGTCTCGAAATGCAACCCTCAAAATATGTATGATGCATTCATAAATAAATAAAAAATGCACATTCATATGTATATATGTAATACATATCTACATATATGTAATATATATGTGCGTGTATAATATAAATATGATGTAAAACTAAGTTAAAACCATGATGCAGGACTTTGACTTCGTGTCGACTTCGCCAGGTGTGGAAGTGGAAGTTTGTGGAAACTTCGAGGAATTTTCGAGGAAGTTTAGATGCAAACTTAGACAAACTTCGATGCTTATTTTTGAAGAAAATCATGTGAATTTGAAGGAAGCTTCGATTGAAAACTTCTAATTATGTTATACCTCTATCTTATAATTGTTAAGTTAACACAAAAGCACGATCCATGACTCTCTAGCCCTAAGTAGGTTGATAATACAATGTGTTGCTTGCAATGGTCAAACGTGCAATACACGTACAAATACAATTCAAGTGTTGAACATATGTATTATCTACAACATACAATTAAATAATAGTTACAAGATCCTCTCTAGGAAAGAGTGGCAACAACAAACATAGGAGTTGATATTAGAAGTTGTGAAGAGGGTTGGAGGTGACACTTATGCCTTATACGGCCATTACGAACTAGTTAGGATTATCTTTCTGGGTCATCTCAACTTCGAGGAAACTTCAACAACTTCGGAGAAGTTAAGACGAAAATACATACAAAAAATTCAACTTCGACGAAACTTCAAAAAATTCGCCCCGAAGTTTGGACGAGGCCGAAGTATTGGGGATTCGACTTCGCCCATGGACGAAGTTCGAAGTTTAGTTCTATGGTTAAAACTAAACAAAAAACACTTTACCTAAATTTCAAGGATATATAAGGATATAGTGCAAAGTTAATGACACCGACCATTAACACAATATAATAAATTTGTAGCAAATAGTGAGACATTGTTTTTGTACTATTAGGTATACAAAGTGGACAAAGTGAAAATAATGTTTCAAATGAAGATTTGAAATCAACAAATTAGTAAAAATAGGTGGCACAAAGATAAATTTAGAAATGCAGATTGATAAGTCTAAATCAAAATAACTTTTGAGTTTTTAAAGTAATAGAAATTATGTAAATTTATTGACGAGAGAATGATAACATAGAAATATTTTGAAAAAGTGTTAAAGTAATAATCTCAAATGCTGAAAATTTGATGATTAACATAAGACTTTGTGATTCAAAACAAGGCTTGTACCTCTTAGCTACGCCTTAGTGTCTCAGTGCCTTGAGGCATGCATTGGTCCATGTCATTGAGGCATAAGCCTATAGGCGCAAATAGAATAGCTTCGCCTCAAGGCGTAAGCCCGAAAGCCTCGAGGTGGGTTTTTAGAATAGAGGTCCTAACCCAACATGATCCACTTAGACTGATCCAATAATGTTGGGTATTATTACGGGTTGTAGCCGATGAGATCATATCAGAAAATAATATATTTAGGTTTGAGTTCTGCTCGTTTGAGCTAACTACATCAATTTCTTTATTTTTTTTGTTAGGACATCGGATTCATTGAAGTTGTATAGGCAGCCAAGCATTCCCTTGGGCCGTCCAGGGGGGCCTAGACGGAAGCCTAGGCAATTCTAGGCTTTTATTTCATATATATAACAATATACACATATATAGAGTTATACATTAACCTATGAGTAATATATTAATCAGTAGGAATTAGGAAGAGGAAAAAAAGGGAAAAACATTGGTTGACTTAGGAGGAGGAAGAACAAATTTTTAAAAAGAAAACAAGGAGGTTGGGGGAAGATGGTCTTTAGGGCATGCTTATGCCTTGTATGGTCTTTAGGGCATGCATATGCCTTGCATGGTCTTTAGGGCACAATTAGGATTAATGAGCTGGGCCATATCAACTTTGGCCCAGTGTTGCCAACTTTGGAGAAATATCGACAAGTGATGTTGGGCCAAAGACCGTTGTTAAAATTTAACTTTGCTGATGTTAAAGTGTATATATTAACCTATTTAGTTAATAGGCTAATTAGTTAGTGGGCCTTTAGTGTCTCAACCCGTTTAGATTACTTGAGACACAAGTCTCAGGGTTTCTCCCTTGCTCCTATATATAGGACAGGGCTATACCTCTTTTATTAATCGAATCAGTTCAATACAATATTCTTTCACATGGTATCAGAGCATGTTCACTCCTAGGGAACCCTAACCTAGCCGCCGCCCATCTTCCCTCTTTTCTCCGGCGCGCACGCAACCCTAGCCGCTGCCTCTCTCTCCGAGAGAGAGCACCAGAGGGGGCGCCTCCGCCTGCGGGCGACCGCCGCCATTGCCATGGCTTAGGCCGGCTGCCCGCCAGACATATCCCAGCCTCCATGGCTTGTCCTCCTTAAAGATCCAATTGTCTTTCTGTACGCCAACGATCTCCGTCCCGACGCTATCAACCGCCATCATCAAGTCGTCGGCCAGCAACAACCGCCGCTACCCGCAGCAACGATCGCGACTACCAGCAAGCAGCGCCACCGTCGCCTGCTTCCATCATTCCCAATAGAAGCCGTCGACCGCCCAATAAAGATCTCCATCCGCTATCGACATCCAACAACAACATTGGCCGCCGATCAACAAACAGTAGCCACAACCATCACCGCCGGTCCCTCGCATCATGCCGTCGCCGTATCCAGCCAGCAAGTCGTCGGCGACCAATAACAATGTAGTGGCCGACCACAGAAGTAGGAGCCACCCTCGCCGTCGCCGTGCCCTCCATGATCAACAACCATCGCCGCTGATCCCAGGAGCAGTAGCCGCCACTGCTGCCATCATATCCGCCCAGCCGACTTCGTCTCTGTTGCTATTGTCTATCCAACCTTCGCTGTAGCTAATGGAGAAGCTTCGTACATGGCCCCGCCTGCAACCTCATGGCCTGCAATATCTCCGGACCTGCACAGGAGCCCGTTATCATCTCCTCCGCTATGGCCAAGTCCTACGGTTGCCGGTCATCATCGTCTTGTCGCCGACTGAAATTCAGCAACAACATCAAAACAACCATCGTCACCATCATCCAGGCCCCCTGGCTTTTGCTCCATCCGGCTGCCCCTGACATTCATTATCCATTGCCATCGTTGTTGAGTCCTCGTTGTTGCTGCCCCAACGCCATCACCTATCCCTGACCAAAGCACTCCACCATATTCAACCGTGCCATCACCCCTAATCAGTTTTTCTTCTCCCAAGTATGAGTGGCGTGCCCTCCTCTATATTTTTTTACTTACTGCCCCAACTTCTCTATCTCTATTAATATTTGGATCCTTACTCGGATCTATCTTTGGCTAATCAGATCCAATTTTAAGCCTATTACATCGACCCATTTAGTTTATTCTCTCCAGTTATCGGTTTCATTCTCCACATATTACACATCTCCATATCACAAATTCCTCTCAAATCCACCAATTCCTTTCCCACCCACCCATCATATGTGTATCCCTTTTTCCACGTGTGGGGGGGGTCATATATCCATTTCTCCACACCAAACACACTCTCGTCGTATTTGGTGTGCATGGGGGATAGAGAGGAGAGGAAGAGATGAGAAGAGAGAGAGAGTGAGAGAATATGTATGAGAGAGTATGAGAAGAGATGATATAAATATTCAAGCTACATATTCCAAGTTATCTTCGTGGATCTTCGTTCGACACGCCTATTCTCCACTTTCAGACAACATTATCACTCTTGCTGCATTCTTGAGAGACAAATGGGTGTTTCTTCATATTTCTCAGAAGCTCAACAATTTCAAGCTTGCCAAGTCTACATCTGCAAGGTTGATTCATCCAATTTTATCATCACCGAGCTATTTTTCATCACGTCTTCTTCGAGCTGCATCTGTTATATTAGCATCACCTTCTGCTGATCTTTGTGGGACTTTCCTTGATAGATGATATCTCCTTTCTTGTCAAGCTCCCAAGGTTCACGCGACAGAGTTATGGTACCTGCATCGTATCACCAACATATCGTCCGTTCATGTTTGTGCCACGTTATGCACGTCTTCTCAGACGCTTTGAAGACACCACTACTGCTACATCATCATTGGAGATCCGCGTTCGTGCCGCGTGAAGTATGTATTCTAGTGAAGATGGCGTAGTCATGGTATTGAGGATCGTCTGCTCCAAGTGACGAATTATTGCTGTAGTATTCATGTCTCATTCACCAGATGTTTTCCTTTAAGATGCACTCTACAAGACCATCTCCAAAGATCGAGGATCTCCAGCCTGCAGAAGAGAGAGGCGTCATCATATGATTCAGGGGGAGTTTTGTTTAAGGGGGAGTATCAATCTTTTATATGGGGAGTGATATTTATCTTTTATCATTTCTTTCTTTTCTTTTATCGAGTCCTGTAACTCCAAGTTTGGACATGTCTTTTGTTAATATGTGTTGTTTTATTTATGTTATGTTATTTTCCATTAAATCTGGACCTTTATGTAATTGTTACTTTTCTATAAATAGAAGGGTGCACACATTGTGCAACCTTAAGCTCTCCAACTCTCATTGTATTTCTCATGGTATCAGAGCGGGCCGATCCACCTTAAACCTAATCCCTTTCTCTACCAACCCTAGCCGCCACCCCCCTCTTTTTTTTCCCACCGCTACAGTACTACTACAGTAGCGCCGCCACTACAGTACGCCGTCCACCCCTCCGCAGCCCTCCATCCACATCTAATCCCCTAATAACCTCCATCCTTGTAGCCTAACCCACCACATGCCCCTCCGTCTAGCTCCGTTTCTCTTTCCGAAATCTCCGGACAGCCTCTGTAACTTTTCACTCTGGCACGTTGACGGCGTAACGGGCTTCATCCTCTCTGTCTGCCCGCGCCTCATGGTGGAGTGACTGATCCTCCATGTTGGCGTAGGTTTTTCTCCTCTGCTGCCCCTACGTGGGGTTTTTTTAAGATCCATGCGTGGATCTTCTACCTTCTACTACTAGTCCATGTGTTGGACTTCTGCCTTTGACTGCTGACTTCTACTGCCTGTGCTTGACTGCTGCTGCCTGCCTGTAACTCTACGTCTGCATCTGCTTCTTCCTGATGGCGTCTACTCATGAAGATCTACGACGTCAGATGACAACTGTGAAGCTGGATGGGCGAAACTACTAGCACTGGGTGTGCTCTATGTAGATATATGTAAAATCACAAGGAAAAATGTCGCACCTGACGCGAGATCCACCACCCGTGCCTCCTGCAACAGCCGATTCGAAGGATGTGAAAGCCTATGGTGATTGAGTGAAGGACGACTCCACAGTCATGACATGGATTCTGAATAGTAGTGAGACCAAGATTAGTGTCACACTATTGTACCTGCAGACGACAAAGCAAATGTGGGATCAACTTGCCAGCACATATTCACACAATCAAAATCCAAAGAAGGTGTTTGATATCAACAAGCAACTCAGGTGTCTGCGTTTCTCTGGTTCGAATCTGACGGAATATTTCTCTGCTTTCAAGGGATTGTGGGGGGAGTTGGAAGCCTACCATCCCTTGTCTACTGATCTGGCTACTATGCAACGACATCGACAGGATTTGCAAGTAGTCCAGTTCCTCTATGGCTTACCTGATTCCTATGCTGGGGTGGTGGATCAGATTCTCGCCAGTGATCCGCTGCCTACTCTTCAGACTGCCTTTAAGAGACTACAACGTTTGCCTGCATCGTCATCTGAGACTCCTACTGATATTGGGGATTCGACTGCTTTTGCTGCGATGTCTGGTCGTGGTTGTGGCCGTAGACGCGGTCGTTCATATGATGCTCGTCCTCCTCTTGATATTGGCAGGGGGAGGAATTCTGCGGGTCGTGGAGCATCCTCTGGATCTAATACTGCTGCTGCTCGTCCTCAGACTGGCCAACGCTTCTGCAACTTCTGTGGCCGGTCTAATCATGTTGAAGACAAGTGCTGGAAAAAGTATGGTAAACCTGCATGGGCCAATGCGGCCAGTGACACTACTGCTACTTCAAAGACACCTACCCAGCCTGTTCTGTCTGATGACGGGTACTGCCACTACGGATTACATTCGTGCTGAGGTGGAGCGCCTACTACGTGAGCGTACTGGCTCCTCTTCTACTGCCACTACAAGTGGAGCCCATGCTGCGACGTACTCGGGTTGTGATACTGCCTTCCTCAGTACTCCATCTTCTAGTGCTGGTAATGCAAAATGGGTTATCAATTCAGGCGCATCGCCTCACATTTCTGGAAATCGAGCTTTATTTAGAAATTTATCTAGACCAGCTGCTGCTTCTTCTGTCTTGCTTGCTGATGGTTCTAAGTCTGCACTTTCTGGGGTTGGAGACATTATATCTAAGTTTCTTCTGAAGTCGGCTTTACATGTGTCTCATTTTCCGCTGAATTTATTATCTGTTAGCAAAATCTTACGCAACCTGCAATGTAGCCTGACCTTTATACCTGGTTCGTGTGTTTTTCAGGACCTTCGCACGAGGACGAAGATTGGTGGGGGGCATGAAGGATCTGATGGCCTCCTTTATCTGGATGATCTGCCAAGACTGGACAAGGTTGCATTGGCTTCTACTTTATCGGCATTATCTCGTCAGTCTCTGCATTACAATGGCACTACCGTCTTGGACACCCTTCTTCTGAAAAACTAAGACATGTTATTTCTAGTCTTGGCACTCATAAGTTTCAGTGTGAATCATGGTCAGTTAGGGAAACAGACCAGGGTTGTTTACCCTAAACATCCTCAGAGTAGTAGCAAAAACATTTTTGATCTTGTTCATGCTGATGTATGGGGTCCTTGTAATGTGCCTAATTTGTCTGGCTACAAATAGTTTTTACTATTTATTGATGATTTCTCTCGGACCACTTGGTTATTTCTGTTGAAAAGTAGGTGTAACGACCCCGCCTCCCGATAACCCCCAATTAAGGGAGACCAGAAGGTCAGAGCCATTATCTCAATTAATAGGATCAAAGGTTCGACAATTAATCAATAACAATTATTAAAATCTACCAACTATACTGAAATATGGTGAAAATAAAAATTTTGCATACCTTGTGAAAACTTGGATCTCTAAACTTCTATCCATGTATGAATTCTACTCTAACTAATCCTCCTTGTATTTTAATTCATATATTTCACAATATGACGATTTACTGTTTGTCCTTTTGGCTTTGTACCTAAAACGCCGACAAACAAAACGTCGATCAGCATAAAGCTGGTATGTGGGGGAAACAATAATCGTGCAACTATGATAACAATGTAATTAGTCAATTATGATTTAAACAAACAACTTTACATTTTCCGCATAACTGCTCAATCCCTACATACCCTAGCCTCTGCGCTGTCCCTGCAGTGGACCTGGATGCTACCTTCCTTTTGGTAGATCCCCATTAAACCCCTCATGATTCCACCTAACAGGTGAACCAGTTTCTAGGGTTGAGTCACATGGCACTACCTGTAGGTAGCCCACTCCTTAACTTATGGCATGCTAAAGAGTCATGGCACTACACGTGGGTAGCCCGATTTCTAACTCACGATAACCTAGACCTTGCTCTAGGTTACCCCTTTTTAGCCTTTGCAAAACCTCAGAGGTGGACCAGGATCTGAGCCAATCATGTATGCACATTTATTGTGATAATCATAGTCGCTTTATAGTTGCATGAAATAAGTAGGCATCCAATAGTTATTTCTAAGCAACCGATAAAACGTTCGGGAATCGCCGTGAAACTAGAGAGATTATTCATAAGCGTAACCACATACCTGTCAGACTGATTTGAGACAGAATAATCCATGCAAGTAAGAAATCCAAGCAAGCACACATATCAAGATCCTGAAATAATCATACAATTTTTCTTTTATTACTCATGTCATCAAGATCTATTAAACCTAGCTCGCAACCTAGGGTTTCTAGTTCACTTTTAGGGTTTCCATTGTAATTAGGGTTTCACTTCACCTCTTACTATTTTAAACCCTAATTTCATACCATTACTCATAAACCCTAATTATCTCATCTATTCTTCAACATTAAGGTTATCTTAACAACATATAACCCTATTTTCGGATTAAAGACACCATTAACCATTAATTAAGTTCATTAAGCCTTTTTTACATTAAAGCTACCATTTTTATCCTTTTTGTCCTTGACAAGATCATTATGCTCATTTATTATCAATTCATAGTTCATTATGGTCTAATTCACAAATGAACTTTATATATCATTAAAACCACCTTTTATTCATTAGAAAACCCTAATTACTATATTAAGAGTATTTATCCATAATTAGGGACTTTTGTACTCAGAATAGCTTAGAATCATCATATCTTAACTTTATTCACGATTTTGAATAATTAAAGCCATTAAGAGTCGCATTTACCAATGTTAGGGTTTCAAGGCCCATTAAAGCATATTTATGCGCAAGAAACTCTAAATTAAACTAATTACATGCAAAGTTCATCCTTTTCGATCTTAATGTTCATTTTTTTCATTAACAGGTTAATATCAACTTTAATCATCCATTAAACCCTACTAAACACATTAATCATTTCAAAATAGGGTTTCTTAATCATTATTACATTAAAGTTGATAAATTACACTACTTTTCGAATTGCAAGAGGAAATAGCTTCTAAACATATTTTTATTGGATTCCTCTCGTTATTCTGAGCAAAATTCATATATTATGCGTATTCATCCGAGCTAAGGTTAATTAGATATGAATTTCACAAAATTACTTACTTTGGGCCAATCAGAAGCTGCCACGTTGCTTTCTCCATGCAACGTTTACTTTGGGATATATAACAGAAAGACGGATTTGCCCTTGCTTAAGTAACTGGCGCTTTAGCCCACGGAGGGGTAGAACCGTCCAAAGGCCCTGGTTCATCCTCTTCCTTGGGCTGACGGCCTGCTGTCGCCCTAGCCATGGTTGGGCGCGGCTCCTGCTCCACCCCTGGACCCCGACGGTGACCAAAAATCGTTCCTTCCTCTCGGACAGCCTCCGTCGTATCCCTCTAAGCCCGGACCCACGACCATGATGGCCGAGTGTGCGGGCGTTTAACCCTCGTACTGCAGCCGTGCTGCAGTCTTCCTGCTGGCACTGCGCGAAGGCGCGAGCAAGGGGGTGATGGCCGATTTCCCTTAGGTCATCGTGGGTGCATACTTCCTTCATCAGGATAGTTTAATAGCTCCTTGTGGTGCCATGGCCACACTGCTCCTCTATCTAGGGTTTTGAACGTAAGGAAGCAAGAAGAAGATGAGGAAGATAGTGGGAGACGTGGGATCTCTATGGAACTCGAACCAGAGGGTCTACCCTTTATATAGGGGTGAGTAAACAAGCCCGAGGTCGGTTATTCACGAATCAAAGAGTCCCTTTCCAAGTAGGAAATCAATTCCTTCAATGAGAAGTAATATTCTCTCTCTTCTTTATCCTTTGGATATTAGGAATTCAAAATTCCTCTTCCATTTTCTTTGTACTTGCCCTTTTTAATTCATTGGCCACGAATTTTATATTTCCTTAAGTAGAAAATACCACTTCTTTAACAAAACTATGAAATTCATTAATCATGCTTCATATTATCCTCTTATGTTCTATTATTGGTATTTTCTCTTTCTTCCTCTTTATTGGGGTTCCTTGGACCCCAAGAAACTCTATTATTTTGAAATTCCTTTTCAAGGATACTTATTATCCTTCTATATACATCTATATGCATTATTACACATTATCTTGTTTATTTCTCATTAAAATCTCTCTCTTTTATTTTCCTCATTGGCATCCCTTTTAACATTAGGAATCTTTTGGATACGAAAATTCACCAAGGATAACTCAATTATACCTCTTTTCACTTATTTTCTACATTTTATCATTGTTTTCAATTTCTTTCTTAATAAAGAAATATATAATTGATCTCTTCTTTTCTTATTGCACTCTCTATGCAACTTTGGACTCCTTGGGACCCAAGGACCCCAAGAGGCACGAAATCCATCCCTGGATTACATTCTTTTGCCTTCTAGAGGTTTCTACCTCATTCTTTTCTCAAAAACTCAATTATTCATTTACTAATTTAATAATTGAATTTCCTTTCTTTATTTCCTTGTTATTGGGGCCCAATAGCCAATAAAGCCCACAAAACAACCACCAATGCTATTGTAAACGAAATCCATTTATTCAAAACAAATTATATCATTATTTGTTCAAATATCTTTAATATAAGAAATTACATTTCTCACCAATTGAACCCAAAATTTGGGTTGTAACAGTAGGTCTGAAGTGCTGTCTACTATTAAATTCTTTTTTGCTGAGGTGAAAACACAATATGCTCTGCCTGTTTAAGTTTTTCGTACTGATAATGCACTTGAGTTTGTCCAAAAAGATGTTGCAATGTTTTGTCGTTCTGTTGGCACTTTACATCAAACTTCTTGTGCATATACACCACAAAAAAATGGAGTAGCTGAGAGGAAAAATAGACATTTGTTAGAAGTTGCTAGAACTATTATGATGCACTATCATGTACCCAGATTGTTCTGGCCTAAAGCAATATTGACTACCTGTTTCTTAATTAATCGGATGCCTTCCTCTGTGATTGGAAATAAAGTACCTGTCCAAATTCTACAACCTGATGCACCCTTATTTACTGTACCTCCTCGGATTTTTGGCTGTACGTGTTTTGTGAGATTGCTTGGTCCTACTCATGATAAATTATCTCCCCGTGCTGAGAAATGTATTTTCTTAGGGTATTCTCGTACACAAAAAAGATATAGATGCTATAGTCCTACTGAAAAGAAATGGTTTATCAACAGTGATGTTGTCTTCTTTGAGAATACCCCATATTACTCATCTAGCAGAGATAGTCTGGAGCTTGATATTATTGCTTCCCCTTTGCCTATTACTACTGAATGTGTCTGAAAATTCTGATCAAATGCCTCCTAAGAATACGACACCACCTCTTATTGTTTATCAGCACAGGAACATGCCTCCACCTGAACAAGAACCCCCCACTCAACACCAATCTCCTCCTCAAGAAGGTCCTGCCACACCTGAGGTAATTTCTGACCTAGATACACCTATTGCTCTTAGAAAGGGAACTCGTTCCCACACTTCTCATAACATTGCTAACCATGTATCTACTGCACATCTGAGTATTCATGCTAGCAATTTTGTCTCTGCTTTATCTGCTGTCACTATTCCGAAAAATACTCATGATGCCCTGCAAAGTACAACATGGACTTCTGCTGTGCAAGAAGAGATGCGTGCTCTTACTGACAGACAAATTTGGGAGTTGGTGGATCCACCTCCTCAATGTAAGCCTGTAGGTTGCAGATGGGTATATGCTGTTAAATATCAACCTGATGGTACTATAGAACGGCTGAAGGCACGCTTGGTTGCAAAAGGGTATACACAAACTTATGGTATTGATTACTTTGAAACTTTTTCTCCTGTTGCCCGCCTTAATTCAGTCAGAATTCTTCTTTCTGTTGCTATTAATCTGGACTGGCCTCTGCTGCAATTAGATGTTAAGAATGCTTTCCTGTATGGTGATCCGCAAGAGGAAGTGTATATGGAGCAACCCCTTGGATTTGTTGCTCAGGGGGAGTCGCACAAAGTCTGTAGGTTGAAGAAGTCTATTTATGGACTCAAACAGAACCCTCATGCCTGGTTTGATAAAGTAAGCAAAATTGTGATTGCTTTTGGTTTTCTAAGATCTCAAGTGGATCATTCTGTTTTTACTAAGAAGACCTCTACTAGCATTGTAATTCTTATTGTCTATGTGGATGATATTGTTCTTTCTGGCAGTGACTCTATTGCTATTCAGGATACTAAAGTCCATCTCTGCAAGCACTTTGCTACTAAAGACTTGGGTAAACTGCGGTATTTTCTGGGCATAGAGGTATCCAGAACCTCTAATGTACTAGTGTTGTCTCAGAGGAAATATGTTCTAGATCTTTTACAGGAAACTGGTATGCTTGGAGCTAGACCTGCTGACACTCCTCTAGATCCCAATGTCAATTGGGATGATGATTCGTCTCCATCTTTTGCTGATAATAAAAAGTACAGGAAATTGATTGGTGAAATGATATACTTAACTGTGACTAGAGCTGACATATCTACTTCTGTGGGACTTCTTAGCAGGTACCTAGATAAACCTAGACAGTGCCATTGGGATGCACTATGTCATATTCTGCGATATCTAAAAAAGTCTCCTGGTAAGGGACGTCATTACAGGAAAAATGGGCACTGCTCTCTAGAAGGGTATTCTGATTCTGATTATGCAGGGAGTCAGATTGATAGGAAATCCACTTCTGGCTATTGTACCTATGTTGGAGGCAAACTAGTCACATGGAGATCCAAGAAACAAAATGTGGTTGCCAGATCTAGTGTTGAAGCTGAATATAGGGCTATGGCCCATACTGCTTGTGAGCTGCTTTGGGTACACTCTTCTTAAAGTCTTCGGTGTTGAGTCTTCTTCTGCTATATCCATGCACTGTGATAATAAAACTGCTATCTTTATTGCCAACAATCCTGTCTATCATGAGCGCACCAAGCATATCGAGGTCGACTGTCATTTTATTCGGGTATCTATTCTTACTGGCAAGATCTGCACACTTTTTACTCGATCTGAAGACCAGGTTGCTGATATCTTCACCAAACTGCTGCCTAAGAAGCATTTCAGCGCTTTGATGGACAAGTTGGGCATGATTGACATCTATGCTCCAACTTGAGGTGGAGTGTTAATATATGTGTTGTTTTATTTATGTTATGTTATTTTCCATTTTATCTGGACCTTTCTGTAATTTTTCACTTTTCTATAAATAGAAGGATGCACACATTGTGCAACCTTAAGCTCTCCAAATCTCATTGTATTTCTCATCTTTCACCCATGATCCAACTTGAGGGGGAGTGTTAAAGAGTATATATTGGCCTATTTAGTTAATAGGTTAATTAGTTAGTGAGTCTTTAGTGTCTCGGCCCGTTCAAATTACTTGGGAGTTGGGACACAAGTCTCAGGGTTTCTCCCTTGCTCCTATATATAGGACAGGGCTGTACCTCTTTTATTAATCGAATAAGTTCAATACAATATTCTTTCACAACCGACAAGAGAGAAATGTAGTTCCAAGCTGGGACCAACTCGGCATAACATTGGTTGATATCACCTGGGCTCGAAGTTTGATACTTCGGAGAAGTTTTGCCCAACTTTGGGGACTTTTAAATCTGTGTTTACAGCCGCCTGCATATGTTCTGCTTACTCAGATTTACATGTAACAAATACCTCTTCCCATTATGCAACACCTTGCCTGCTAGTCTGTGTATGTCAAACTTGTTGGAAGCTGAGCACAAATTTCGGAATTGTTGTTTCAGCTAGTACAAGTTCCTGCACAAAGCTTCATCAGCTGGTTGGTTCTGCCAATGATTCAACACCTCAGTTTGAACTTGATTTCTTATTCTATAACAATTTGTACTTTCTCAGAGATATTTGTAGTCTTAGCGGAAGAGTAGTGCATATTAAGCAAAGGGACATGATTAATAGGATGAACATGGGCTAAGTGATGATTCCTGTATTTACATCTGCATGCCACTTTCCAAATAGGTTCGCGAATTTAAACCCACCCATAGTAGTGGTGGTTGTACTCTTCACAGTCCTATCTGCAATGGGGTTATTTTAAGCCTTCTATAAATATGAAACTGCTATTGCCCTAAAACTGCCTCAAAGGGAGTCAAGCCAGTAAACAATTGGGTAGAAGTTGTATAATACCACCGGGCATAAGGCAGTCATTTGTCTCACTCATTCTTTTTGAACTGCAAAGCATCTTTGACATTGCGGCAGTGATTAAGGAAGTTGATGGTAATCAAGTGTTATTGCTTGATGAAAAGTCGTTATATACATGTGCTTACATAGTAGATGGTAATGATCACTATACTCAATTCCCCAGTATATGGGACTAAACGAGGGAGTTATGCTGTACCAAGTATACAAGATAAAAGAGTAGAGAGAATGACCCATTAGGCCCATTTAGCTTAGTAGTCCAACAAAGGACTTTGCTGTGGCCGTCAGATTGAGGATGATTGGTTGTGCTCATCCTCAATATGGATCCGTGTGCCTTAAAAGTACTCAGTCAGAGGTGGCTTGTGAATATTTAATCCCTACCCAAAACAATAAATTCTAGGATGCTCTGCATGATGTTTGACTACATTACTAATGAAGGCATCTAAAGTGGCTATAGCTGTATAACGATGGTTTAAGGAAATAAAGTGAGCTTCTGTGAAGGACCATGTACCACTGCCAAGACTACTGATTGCCCGAAACGAGGTAAGGTATCCATAAAGTAAGCAGCTAGATCCTTACAGAATTGGTAATCCTTATCAGATTAACTCCAGGACAAAAATACTTTTATATCACCATCTGCCACCATGACCTTGAATTGCGTCTGATTATCCACAATCAGCTCCTTCTGGTCGGCTAATATTGTGTCAACACAATTATACATACTCCTAGAATCGAGTGAAGCTGCAAACGGACTTCCTTTTAGGAGGACTATACTCAAATAGTTGATTGCACCTCTGATGGCATGTAGAGATATCTTAGGTATTCTTCATCTAACAATTGCATTACAAGGATCAGGCAAATCTGATTCTCCTATATCTCCATCATCACTTCTCCTTACATCAGCATCTGTAATTAGCCAGCCGTTACTCCTTTTGCACAGTTCTTTCGTCTCTACCATGTTTCGATAAAAAAAACTTTCAAACATCATTCCATTCAACTCATTTAGGGACTAATTCAACCACGACTCCAACACTGAATACCTCTTCTGTGACAAAAGCTGCTTGGATGACATCTGCTGTGGTCTGAGGCCTCTCTACCGTGAACTAAGCCCCAAACTGGCTTTTTAACCTGCTAACGGAATTCTTTAGATTTTCACCACGTGAATTCAAAAGAATTTTCTTGCTTGGCTTATTCACCCTAAAGGATACGCACATCCAGTTGCTGTCCACTCAGTCAAACTGACGTGCACAATGTATTCTTCATTATGTAAGTGAAGACCCACAAACGCAGTAGGCCCAACAGGCTTCAGCCATTAGAGGAAAGAGCTTAACTGCCCAGGATCCAGAGTACCCGGCCTCAGTTTTGCTGATTAGTAGCAATCAATCAATGGCTTGTTTGGGGTACAGCGGAAGAACTGTGCGTTTTTACAATGTAGTTTGAGTATCCGCTTGCAATGCAGTTTCTGAGTCATACAAAATCATCTGTTCTCGGGCAATAACCGGTTTTTGTTATTACGTCTAAATATAATACCGAAAAGGATTTGAGGTGACTGTTAGCGGCCAGCCTCACTTACAGATCTGCTATATAGATGCAAAATGAGACTATTTGGGATGAATTTTGGAATTTAACGTGCTAAAGAACACAAATAAGAAGGGAAGTACTGAAATTATATGGTTCACAAAACCCTGGAAAGAGCGCTGTACTTATTGTTGCCTATTGTGGCTGAGGTTTGCTATGCAGACCCGTTTTGGAACCCAAAACGGAGCTCCAAACAATCTCCACCACATGTTACAAGGTAAAAGAAATAAAATACATTATTTGTTTTACCTTGTAACATACGGTGGACATTGTTTGAAGTTTTGTTTTGGATTTCATCTACCTAACATTTGTCATTGTAGCCTACTCTTTTCTATATTGGCTCCCTGCATTTGGCAGTCAGGCCCAGGCCGCAACTGGCAATCAGATTTTCAAGTAGTTGGATATAGCTGAAGAGGTGGCCAACTGCAAACTGCTTTATCAGTCTCGCTTTCTGTGCAGCTTGGCCTATGAAACATTAAAGAAGGCATAGATATAGACGGCACTAGGGACTAACGCTAGAGCTCCGGATAAGGTTGAACTGTCTCTTTGGTTTATTATATTTAGATATCATTAGTAACTATATTAACTGTACCATGTAGCTTCTGCAGCTAAAACAAATTAGGGCTCGTATCCCGATATTATTGTCTGGGTCCCCTCCGCCATCAGTATTCCTTGACACATAATGGCGTGCGATGGTTGAATGAGTATTCCTTGACACATAATGGCGGTGCAATTATTCGTACTTGAGCCTCCTAAGCGACCACGTTGTCTTTTTGAGCTTTACAGGGGCAATCGACAACCTCTCTCACTCCACGCCTTGCGTTTATTGTACTTCCCCAGGGATATAATTCAGAGCTCGAGGCCTTGAAAGGCAGAGGACGAGCGTCGGCTGGCTGGACCTTCATCTGAACTTGAAGCAGATTAAATTAATGGTGGTCCCCAGGGACAACTTCCGCGTGAGGGGGACGGGGTTTGTTTGGTGTCCACAAGATGGAAAACGCTGAAAACGATGCTCTCCGCCATTCGGCTTTGGAGGCGATCTGGTCTTGGGGGCCCTTTTTCGGATGATGAGGAAGTGAGAATGCTAGTGGCTTTGTGGTTGAGCGTCTAGTTGTGTATGTAATTTGCCTGCTCTCATTTGTACATCTACTTCCTAAAGCAAGGCTTTTTACTTGTTGCACCATGCATTCTGTCCATTAGTCAGGCTTATTAGTCAAAGTATTACCACTCCTTTTTGCGAGTTCCTGGTCAAAAACCAGTTTGTGCTTTTGTTGTTCCCTATTAACATGACAATTTGGTATATCAAGTGGGCACCGTGGATAGATATTATATCAAAGATGTGATGGTAACTTGCTATGGAAAATATGGTGGCAGGACACGAAAAGGTTGTTAGACGGATTTTTCGTTGGGTGCAGCGGGCTGTAATGGGCGATTTTGCAACGTAAAAATGAATTGTAGTTTCACGCTTTGCGGTCCAACGGCACAACCAAACTAGTTTTAGTTGATTATATTACCCATGCGGCTTAAGATCGATGCAAAACTATTATTGATATTTATTACTGATTTTACAGGAACCAAATAGTGTTTTGTATTTCGAGGAATACGATCAAGTCACGATGGGGATGCATGTGCCATGTGGTGAAGTTTTTATCGATTCTTCAAAAATGTCTTTACAAGCATGTCATGCGTTTGCTTTTCCGGAAAGAGAAAACATGTCATGCGTGCAATACTGCGCTTTATGAAATTAGTAAAAATATGGATTTTCCGTTTGGATGCCCCTGGACTTGCTACATAATCTTTTTATAAATGTTACAATAAATGCGTAAAAGATAGGCAATCTGTGACTCATCTATCCTTGTCAGTTCTGGCCCCGAGTATCCCTAAAATGTGTTGCGGTTCTTACTGGACATCTATGCCCCTCCCTCTTGCTTCCCCAGGGCCACCACTGTGTCCGCATTTACAGAAGCAAATGTCAATCGAATCCGTTCCTGTCGACCAGCTCTTATTTTCCTACCTCCAACGTGCATTGCCATCCAGACACCCACAACTTGTGTGAAGTATCTTCGTCGGGTTTTCATGCTGGACCCTCCACCATTTTGGCACTGCCGGTAGCAGCAGCTGCTTGTGATTTTATGGTTGCTTAATAAGCCTTGTTCATATTTGATCTGATTTAACAAATACAATTTTCAAAGTGAAGTTGTCTTTCATTATTCCCTTTGGTTTTGTTCGAATATGGCAAACTGCCAACTTTGGATTTCAAGGACAAACACCGCTCGGAATTGATAGCTCTTCCCATGTGGTCAACTGAATAAGTACAAATATCTGATCACTAAATTGCTAGACTAGCTGTTAAGGTTGTGACTTTAAGGAAGTTCCTAGGCATATTTGATAGCCTTATTTATATATATTCAGACTATGGAATAAATTATCTAGAAGTAAATTGTGTTTCATAATTACTTCGGTTTTGTGTGGATTTTTGTAAAATGCGTCTCGTGATTTTAAGTAAAAAGACCGGTCGGAATTGATAGGACCCTTTTCCATGTGGCTAGTTTAAGAAGTACAAATATCAGAGCACATGATTGCTAGCACAACTATTAAGGTTGTTGTTGGTTGTAATGTAGGTTGTGAGTTTGATCTAGTGTGGCATCAACAAAAAGAAACAAGTGGTGACACTTGTGTGTGTAACAAGGATTGTAACCCTCCCCTTGTAATTAAGTTCCTAAAAGTAAATGCCAACAATTTATTTGAAAGCCATAGTGTAGACTCTTGTTGTTCTGCCTTTAGTTGTCAATGTGTGACTTTGATATTGTTGAACTCTCATTAGTCTGGAATGTTGGTTTAAACTTTTATCCATTTCAAGGCTCTTATTTCTCTTTCATTTGCAAACTTACGGATTTTTTCTGTGATGAAAATATGATATCGACATCTTCAAAATATGGAGCATTTGTTTCATCCATATGACTTGGGCACAACAACTCTCAACTGCAATATACCCAGCCTCAATAGTTGAAAGAGCCACCATGTTTTGTTTCTTAAATAACTAAGAAACTAAGCATGGTCCTAGAAAGAAGCAAGTGCTATTTGTGCACTTTCTATCAATCAAACAACCTGCATAATCAACATCACTATAGGTAGTAAGAGTAAAGTCCATTGACTTGAGATACCATAGTTCAAAATTTAGAGAAAGTGAGCATACACGCCAACATTAAATATTACATTAGGTCTATAGACAGTTAAATAGAGTAAACTTTCAATCATACCGTTATAGAGCTTATCATCTACCTTTTGTCCTTCTTCATCTCCGTCAAGCTTGGCAGTGTTTGAGATGGGGGTGTCCATTGTCTTGGTGTTCTCTATACAAAAGCACTTAAGTAGTTCACTGGTGTACTTGCCTTGGTTGATGAAGTTACCTTCTTTGCTTTATTTGAAAGTCAAGGAAGAAAGTAAGCTCTCCCATCATGCTCATCTCGAACTCACTCTTCATAAGAGAACTAAACTCCTTGCAAAGATCAAGATCAATTCTGCCAAAAATAATATCATCAACATAAATTTGAATGATCAAGAAATTGCTAGAAGTGTGTTTTAGAAATAAGGTAGAATCGACATTGCCCATGATATAGCCATTGTCTAGAAAAAAGTTCATTAGTTTCTCATACCAATCTCTATGGGCTTGTTTGAGTCCATTGAGAGCTTTTTGTAATAAATAAACATGGCTAGGCAATTTATCCTGTTCATAGTCGAGAGGTTGAGCCACATAGACTTCTTCCTCAATTGTACCATTAAAAATGCACTTTTAACATCCATTTGATAAAATGGGAGATTCTTGTAACTAGCAAAAGCAAGTAGCATTCTAATGAATTCAAGTGTAGCAACATGTGTATAAGTTTCATCAAAATCAATACCTTCCTGCTGGTTGTAACCTTGAGCTACTAACCTTACTTTGTTCATTACCACATTTCTGCTTTCGTCAAGCTTGTTGCGGTAGACCCACTTGGTGCCAATGATATTTCTATCACTTGGTCTTGGTACTAAGGTCCACACTTTGTTCTTTTCAAACCGTTCCAACTTTTTTTGCATGGCTAGAATCTATTCACCATCCTTGAGAGCTTCTTGGACATTCTTTGGCTCAAGTTGAGAGATGGAAGTGTTGTCTCCTTGTTCTTTGTTATAGGCAATACACTTCTTCACTCTTTCAAAGGGATTACCTATGATGAGCTCCTTTGGATGATGCTTTGTAAACCGGGGAGTTGGATCCTTCTTTTCTTCTTCTTTCTCTTCATCATCAATTAGCACCTCTTTTCCTTTATCAACAATATTGAGCTCTTTCAAGTAAATTAAGGGATCACCTCATCTACAACATCATCATTAATAATATTTTTGGAATAGAGGGGTTAGTCTTAACAAATTTAACATTGATAGATTCTTCTACTTTAGACGATTAAACACTCTATAAGCCTTGCTAGTAGTGCTATAGCTAAGAAAGAAAATCTTGTAAGATTTCAGATCAAACATGTTGAGGAAATCCTTGGTGTTCAAAATAAAATAAAGACAACAAAAAATATGAAAGAAATCAACAAAAGACTTTCTACCATGCCATATCTCATAGGGGGTTTCCTTCAAAGATGGATGAGTGAAAATTCGATTTTGCACAAAATATGAGGTACTCACGACTTCAGCCCAAAACTTCTTTGGAGTATCATACTTTAGAAGCATAGTCCTAGCCATTTCCTATAGTGACCTATTCTCTCTCTTTACAATCCCATTTTATTGTGGTGTTTGAGGTGAAGAATAGTTACATGCATACTCGAATTCCTCACAAAATCGTTCAAACAAGTCATTTTCAAATTCTCCCATAGAGATGATCCGGAAAGAAGCTTCATTTTCAACACGTTTGCAAAAAGTCGAGAAAACATCAAGAGTATCACTTTTTGAAACAAGAAAGAAGGTCCAAGTATAGCGGGAAAAGTCATCGCAATCACAAGACAATACTTGCTGCCACGTGATTGCATACACGTTGGTCTAAAAAGATCGATACGAAGAAGTTCAAGAGCTCTTTTGGTACTAAGGACTCCTTTGGATTTGAAGGAGGACTTGGTTTGCTTTCTTTGGGTACAAGGTTGACATTCCTCATCCTTTTCAAAATCTAATTTAGGAAGCCCCTTAACCAATTCCTTTTTGCTCAATTCTTCAACTGATACATATTTACATGACCAAGCCTATGGTGCCACAAAGAAATATCATTCGAATTGGAAATAAGAAATCTACCAACAATAGGCTTAATAGATTTAAGAATGATAACGTAGAGATTACCATTTCTAGTTCCCTTATATATATGACATTGTAAGAGAGGGAATCTAGAAGCAAGCATTCAAATGAGGTAAAAAGAATAAGATAGCCATTATCACATAATTGACTAACATTAATTAAATTGTGATGTAGGCCATCCACAAGAAGAACATTCTTGATGCATAGTGAAACACCTACATCACCCTCACTTATCACTTTACCTTTGTTGTTATCACCAAATGGCGTCGATCCTCCTTTCTTCTTCGTGAATTGGTTGAAGTAGCTGACTTCACTTGTCATATGCTTTAAGCAGCCATTATCAACAATCCAATTTTCTTTTACCCTTACCCTTGCTCTTTCTCTTTGGAGCTTCCCCTACATATCCCAAACTACTAGTACCAACTTTTTTGATAGAGTGATCTAGAACTTCATTGATGGACTTTTTTCCTTTGAGAAATTTCTGCAAGGAAGCCCTTAGTTTGTGATTATCATCACTAAGAGTAATGAAAATAGAAGATATACTAACAAGATCATCTTGAGCATGAAGTAAGTCGGCCTCCAAACAGAGGGATTTAGTAAGATAAGAATCTTTTTTTTAATGTAAGACTAGCAACTTCATTACTTGGCAACAAAGGTATGGAAGAAAGATCATTGATTTGAGCATGGAATCTAGCATTTTCAATTCTAAGTATCAGGATGACAGATCATTGATTTGAGCAAGCAATCTAGCATTTTTAGTTCTAAGTATGATAAGCTCATCAAGATAGATTTTATTCTCATCTTTAATAGCATCACAAGCAAGTTTAAGTTCAACATTTTCAGTTCTAAGTAAAATGAGCTCATCTACTCGGGCTTGGTTTTCTTCCTTAAGACTATTGATGTTCTTAAGGTAGATGCCATTCTCTACTTCAACTCCATTTTATTGGAGCTCAAGATCAAGAAACTGCCCTTGTAAGGAATCAATGCTATCAATATGTAACTTCTCATGTTGATCAAGAATATCAAAGCATATAATTCATCTATGATCTTCCCTAACCTCTTCTTCTAACATTTACATTCAAATAAGAAGTGCGGGTAGCATTAAGCATGTCAAAGAGAGTTTCCTTAGATAACTCATGTAAGTAACTCATGTAAGCTTACCTCACATACCTCACTTACATGACCGGTGTCTTTACTTGTAGAGGGCATGAGTGTAAGATGTCATTCTCCCTCATTGGAGCTTGAATCACTTGAAGAAGACTCTTACCATGCGGCATGGGTTGCATCCTTGCTTTTTCTTTCCTTCTTGTCATTCTTCTTACACTTGCCGTCCTTCTTGTTGTCCTCCTTTTTCTTGGAACTTCTCTTGTGGTAAGGACTTCTTAGCCTTGGGGCATTCATTCTTGTAGTGCCCATTTTTCCCACATTCTTAGCACCTTGGAGTGGAGGAGGAGGATGTCTTTCCCTTGAAAGTGTTTTCCCTTAGATTAGTTTGCTTCATGGCCACTAAGGGATTCATCTTCACTTTAGGAGGGAGGAGAAGATTGGAAAGCAAGTTGTTGTTGGAGATTCATTGCCTCCATTTGACCTTTGAATGCACTATCTTTGATCTTCTTTGATTCCTTCTCCTCTTTCTTGTCATCTTCTTCTTGGCTGTCTAGTCTTGGTTCATGGGCTTGAAGGTTGCTAATGAGTTCTTCAGTGTCTATGTCACCAAGGCTTCTAACTTCTTCAATGGAGGTCACATTGGATTCTCATCTCTTGAGAAGAGACCTTAAGATCTTGGAGTTGATTGTCCTTCTATCCATGGTGTGGCCCAATTGAGCAAGTCCATTGATAATGGTGTGGAGCCTTGTGTACATCTTCGCCACTCTCTCATTCTTGCCCATCTTGAAGTTTTCAAGGAGACCCTTGAGCATGTAGATATTGGACTCATGGACTTTCTTTGTGCCATTATAGGTGATGCAAAACTTGTCTCAAATCTCATGGGCTATGTCCCAAGATGAGATCTAGTTGAACTCGGAGGGGTTGATGGTTGCATAGATGATGCATATTGCCTTTGAATTTAGCCGTGCCTTCTTGACCGTAGCTTCATCCCAAGTGGATCTCTTCCCCGCTGGCTCCATGTATGGAAGAATCACCACCTTCAACATGTCGTAGTTCATTCTTTAAAGGTAGAATTGCATCTGTCAATTCCAATAAAGGAAATTGGTGCCGTCAAAGACTGGGGGTCTCATGGAGAAGCCTCCCTGTAGGTTGAGGGACCCAAGTAGGTTGTCACCCATCTTGTCATCTTGTGGGAGAACTTGTTGGATCAAATGGCTCTAGTGGGGGTGAATAGATTTAAAAACACTTCCACAAAAATCGTTAGACCTTCAAGTTGCAACTATGTATGGGATTGAAAATATGGAACTTGTAGTGCAACTAAACATAAATAGCAAGGATGAGAGAGATTGAACAAATACAAGAACACAAGCTGTATAGAGTGGTTCCAATCTCCAAAGTAAGAGATAGTGAGTCGTCTACCTAGAGAGGTCAAGCCCTAGGATTTTGCAACAAATGTATACTTATACTCCATTATAAGACATACAAGATGACCTTCCTTTTCCGGGACAAAGATACCCAACCTTCCTTTTGAGGACAAGGGAGCCAATAACCAACCAAGGTCTTACCTATCTAGAGGAGCTAGAGTCTTCTACCTCTACAAGGTCTTTCTCACTCTTGCAAGAAATTGGACACCTTCTCTAAGGAAATCCCCTTCTTGCAACAAGTCTTTTTCCTTAAAGGATTTGTCCACTCTACTCCCAGATCTTCAGCCTTGACCTTCTCCTTCACTTTGGAGAAGCTTTTTCACCATCTTCTATAGCTTGAAGAAGCTCGCACCTTCTCCTTCACTTGAAGAAGCTTTCACCAACTTGATCTTGAAGAAAGGTGTTAGGGAAAGGGAAGATTTGAGAGATTTACAAGTATACAATGAAGTATCTCTCTCACATACAACCTATATTACTCATATGGACGTTTGTCTTTGCAAACAAGAGAGAGAAAGGGGCTCAAGTGGAATGGATGCACTCAACTATAGCTAGGAGCTTGAATATCATGAAGGGATAACCTTGGAATGAACTCCAAGAGGTCCTGTTTATAGTTGGGGATGTCCACTAGAGGGTAGGAGCACTAAGGAAGGATTTATAACCACTTTGAGGGTTGCAACAGATATAATTTCCAGTTTTGAAACACTCTAACGGATAGACTCACTTTTTTTACACATTCCATACAGTGTATTCGGTCGAGTTTTAATAAATTGAACTAGATTGATTGCACTAAGCGACAAAGCCAATTTGAACCATCGGTCGAGTTTATCCTGGATGAAACTTGACCGAACGATTGAATCAATTTTGCTCAGTGCAGGGATCGATCAAGTTTTGTGAGTGTGCAATTTGATCGAACCTGAATTTTCTCAAAATCCAATAAGGGGACAAATCAAGTTTTTCATAGGGAAAATCGATCGAAAAACTCCATGTAATGAATTTTGGAAAGTTCATTAGAGTGATTAAACGTTCAAAATCAGGGTTCCTGATTTTTCTCATCTTAGTTACAAGTCATTACATCAATACAAATGATTATAAAAATCATTCTAAGGGTTTTAGGGAGTTTTCCAAAAAAGTGCATTTGCATTTCTTTTGATTTGAACTTGATCAAACTAGGGCTTGATTGAATTGATCATTTTCATGTACCTAATGCTTGAAAATCAATCTCAGATAGACATATTAGATACATATGAATGGAATGGTTGTCATTATCAAAATATGGAAAATGTATAACTCTCAGGTCAACAATTTTTTGGCAATACATTCTATATCTTCCATAGTTGTAAAAGCTTGATTAATCTTTTACTTATCTTTTTGTTGATTGCATGTAACTTGTTTGATGCAATTTTAATATAAATAATCAATCTGATTAATCAAGTGCAACACTAATCATGTTGTGCCTTGAGTCCATAGATATATTTCCTTGGGTCATTGGGGAACTGAGTTAATCTTATAATAACCAGAGGATTGTGAGAAGATGCTTGAAGCCATATATTAGTGAATATATTGGAACGATTGGGGTTGATATACTCCTGATGTCTCTAAATCTTGGTGGAACTCAATTGTGACTAATGGTTCAGTGATATGTGATATGTGATATGTGATATGTGAAGGAGAACAACAGTGGTCATGTATTATATCTGATGGGTTTGGTACCCTATTATGTTGTGTTGCGGCCTGCTTACCTAGGGAAAACCAGGATACATGGATCTACTTTTGAGAAATTCCACAATATACTAGCCTATGAGAACTATACCTTTTCATGCCCTCACTTGGAACGAAGGATGTGTGGGGATATCTAATGGAATTTGGATATCCTTAGATTTTATACGGGGTTTCTAGAAAGGCTTCTAAATGGCTAGCTAGTAGTTTGAGTTGTATGCCTCAAACTGCCTAGGGCATAATGAAATGTGCAACTCAACCTTGTAGCATTTATGTTTAGGTTAAATTGGCAAATAATATGGATGCACTTATAATGTATTGTTTCTTCTAGCATATAATATATGTGACTTATACTCTACATAGACACTTGGCAATGCATGTATAACTATGGTAAGGTTATGCCTATTGATATACAATGTATTGAATAATTTGATTATTACCTGCTCTGCATAATTACTTATAATTCTGGTTGTGAGTGATACATGTTCTTAGTTGTTCTTCCATATCATTGGGACTTGGGGTCTCAACTTGTGTTTTTCCACATTGGTTTAGGTGGCCAAACGAGCTTCCCATGTTGTAGTGGTTAGGACCAGTCTTCTGGAAGATTCTAGTCACTTGGAGGTAGATGATGTTTGTGTGTCATCTAAAGCTTAGTGCTAATATGGTATCACCTGGATATAGGTAATGGTTGTGTGTTTGAGTTAGTTAGTTCTAGAGTCATCCCTATACTCATATTTAGTTGGGGAAGTTTGGTAAGGTTGTATGTATCAACTTGAGATTTTGACATGTGTACCTTGTAATGTAGTATCAGTTGAACATGTTGTAATGTATGCAAATTGGCATAATCTTTTGTAACAAGTGTGACAAAAGCCACTAAATTTTTTGGAATGTAACTATACTTGATGAATATTAATATATTTGCAAGGAGCTTGTTGATATTATCCTATGATGTTATTTTGCTATTTTTATTTCATGTTGCAATCTCTCAATTTTTTAGTAGTGATAGTTGTTTGGTTTTTAATCGAGGTATGTTTTGAGAAACATCGAGCTTCTTGCAATGGGATCTCACAATTTTTGGTATTGGAGTCTAGATTCATTGAGTCTAATAGGGACATATGATATGTTATTGTGTCTGTTCTCAAGTGTCCATGATATCTAACTATTGGTTATAGTTACGTATATATTGTTGGACATCATGAAGAACATTAAAAAATTAGTTCTTTTGTTCCAGGTGGCGGTGATATATAGGAGTATCTAAGGGTAGAGTCCCCAAGATGGTGCTAGAGTAGGTCATTTTGAAACCATTGGATCTGACTCTGCCCATATAACATTCTAGGCCATGTTTGGACAAATAATGCCAATTTTTTCTCAGTTTGTTGTGAAGGTACCAACTCTGGATTCCAAGTTACCCTTTGTAGACATTGAGTCTTTAGGTTCAAGCAATATGTTTCAGAGGCTGAAGCATGTTGGAGCCTAAAGTACTCATGTACTATAGGTCCAACAGATGCATATTTGTGTTTTACGTTTTAAGGTTGTTGGATATCCTAGATGAAGACACAATTATGTGATTGACCTATTTAGGGGTAATGTTGGTCATTTTTGGGCCATTTAAGAGGAGAATTTACCTGGTAAGGTGATCACATAGATAGAGTTTATAAGGGAGTTCGACGTCATATACTTCTCTCAATCTTATCTTGATGAGAATATAACACAGTCTGAGCAATTGTGATACAAGATGGTGTCAATGAGTGAGTATGAGGAATAGTTTATGGAGTTGTTGTGGTTTTTTCCTCACATGTACCCATATAGAAGGAGAAGATTAGATGGTTTAATAAGCGACTTAGTGCTAAGTTGGCCAACTTAGCATCAAATTTTGAGTCACTTGAGAAGTTCTCCACCTGTGGAGACTGTAAGGAAGATAGAAAGAATGATAGGTGGAATTAATGATTGTGATCCCAATATTAAGTATGCATAGTCGTCTAGATAATACTTTTGGGATTATAAGAGACAAAGAGTTTTTCTAGGTCATAGAGACAACAATAGTACTGACAGTCACAATAGAGCACAACTACATATGAGCCACGGGAAAAGTCATAGTCCCAATGGTCTCCAAGTAAGGTAGAGGTTGAGGTCTTCCATCATTTGGAGCGTACAGTTAAAGAATGATGTTAGTGACAAGGCCATCTGGGATATACCCCTCTTAAGAAGTGTTTCCATTGTGATCAACTTATGCCACATCATGATGTTTTTTCCCATAGTTGAATCAAGTGGTGACTCATTAGAAGAAACATGGCTCACATGGCTCACAGTAGCACATTGGTGGTGGTGGTAGGGATGTGGTTAGGCATCATAGGTAGGGTCATCAGGTTCCTCATGAAGAAGCCAATGGAGAGAAAGATCACAAGCAACAATTCAATTATATGCTATAAGTAGTCAGAGGGAGTCGTCAACTGAGAGGTCATGTCAAGTTATATGGAACCTTTTTATTTTGAATTATCTACTTTTAAATATTTATCTATTTTGTTTGGCCTAGGTGAGACACTCATTTATCACTAAAGAGGTGATTATAAGTTGTATTTTCCTATTTGCAGATGGAGTTGTTCATCATTTGCTTGAAGACTCTTTTTTGGTTCCATGGTTTAATATGAGGTGTGTCCATCTTGTGTTCTTACATTCTCTATGCATCATTCAAGTGGCATATTAATTTACATGCACATTTTTGATGTGGTACTTAGATGAATACCCACTAGAAGTATAAGACAGTTCTTGATTGTGGATTCAAGGTTGCAGAGTTTAGGGATGAGGATGTCTCTTAGAATTTTTAAGAAGATGGGACAATTCTTCCTACATGTCTTATTTGAAGAGATAGATGAAAAGTTGTTGAGGAAAGGTTGTGAAGTTTTTTTAACACACTTGGTATACTAAGTGTTAGGGAATAGGGATGACAAGAAGGAAACATAAACACAAATTGTGTCCCTATTCCTTTATCGGAAGATCGCATCAACAACAATGTATCTAGGAAAGAGGATAGAAAGAGGTATACTAGGTCCTGGAGCAAGTCCAATGACTATTCTTGCTTGGTGATGTGCACTCTTCACAAGGCACACACAGACAACTGGTGACGACAACCTCCTGGTGCAACACGACATATGGCGATGGTTGTTGTCTTCCTAGCATGGCAACGATGACCTCCATGCCACCGGGAACACCACATTGCTCTACCAGGGCCAACCAGAAGGAGTTGTCTCTGCAAACGTCAACGCGTTAGTGTTGACTTGCTCTCCTTTATTTTCTCTCCCTGGTTGTCTCTCCCTTTTAGGATTAAGACTTGATAGGGCTCTCACGCTACCACAACTATAAGAGGATAAAAATTGTTAGAGCTTGTTGTTGTGTCTTCTGAAAGCCTTGATTGCCCCTCTATTTATAGGATGGTTAGGGTCAGGGTTTCCAAATCATTTGGGAGTGAAGAGATGAAATTTCATAAATTTTCTAGAAGCTGCAAACCATGAACCAGTCGGTTCACTATTGAACCGGTCGGTTCACATGTGAAATAATGGGTTCAACACTTGAATTGTTCAGTTCACCATGTTTCCTATTCAAATACACATTGGCTTTCAATGCGCCGATTAATGCACAACATGATGTTAGCATCAATCCTTGATCCAATCTCATTGATCATTGAACCAAGCGATTGACAACTTGAACCGGCCGTTTCAATCCTTGAATTAGTTGGTTCACTAATCTGAACCGGTCAATTCATGTCCCAGTTCAGGTAATGTCAACCAATGTAGTTTAAATTGACCTGACACTTGAATCAATTGGTTCAACACTTGAACCAGTCGGTTCATGATCTTGTCAGTCAATTTTCAGCCATTGTTGTTTAAATTGAATGCATAAACACTTTAGTAGTCAAATTAAACATCATTCATGAATAAAATCCTATTCCATGTGCCCTATGTGTGTGACCCTATAGGTCCCAAGTTACATTGATAGTGAATGTCCATAACCAATTTATGACATCACAATCAATGAGTGGTAGCTAGCGACACATCATTGCTACCCAAGTAATCGGAAAGTTGGAGAACAACTTCAACCTACAATATGTGATCAATGCCATAGTGATTGCATAGTTCCTTTGTTTTTGATATCCATATTTAACTTGAGGCATGGAATCGTCATCCTCTCAACGTTTAATCCATGTTTCTTGAAATAGAGCAGAGTGTTGAGATACATATGAGCTCGATATCACATATTGACTCACATGAGCATGACCATACATTTCACAGTCTCTCTTATCAAGTGTCCATGATATCAAATTCCTATAGGAGGGACAAATCCCATATGTATCACTCATAGTCAATCCCCATGTGTCACAATGCACTTGAGCACCACCATTATGGAAACCCTTATTCAAGGTCACATTGGATGGTGTCAAAAGACATTGAACGACATGCGGTGAGTGTAGTGACTTTAGGTCTAAGAACCATAATCACCACAGTATGAGAGATGATTCTAACTACCAATCAATGGTTTTATGTATCACTCTCAAGGTGGGTTTGTCCGACACACTATTCTGTAACATGTACCTATGTGCTTGGTTTGATATCACATATCATGACTAATGAGATTTTTTCATCAACCCACACACACTAGTCTTATGTAAAACTGTTTCTATTTTGCTTCCACAATAACATCTGACTAGAAACAAAACAAGAATGTATGTACTCTTATCATACATATGATATCATTATCCTGATCCTAAACTTGAAGACATATGTCATCAAGTAACATCATTCTTTAGACATTTATCATGTTAATCATTATCTCATAACTGAATAAAATAGAATAAATATAATTGCCTTTTATTATCAAATTAGTTACATCATTCCGCATTACAATCATCACATGATTGACTCTCTAGGCATACATATTAACAGACTCCCATTTTCACTTAGAGCCAATCACTTACGAATCTTATTCCTAGTGATCTAACATGTCCATCATACTTCTATTGTGAAGTGCTTTTGTCAAAGGATCAACAATACCTCTCTCAGTTGGTACTTTACAAATCTTCACATCTCCTCGTTGTATGATCTCTTGTAAGAGATGGAAGCGTTGTTGTATGTGCTTGGAGCACTGGTGCGATCTAGGTTCCTTAGCATATGCAATAGATCCATTGATGAGCTTTATTGTGTCGCTAATGGTTGGAACCACCCCAAGTTCATTGATGGACTTCTTGATCCAGACAACTTCTTTTTTTACATTGGATGCATCAATTGTCACGGAACCGTTCTTACCCCAATCCTGATCCTACTGCCTAGACAGTAGAAAAAGGATTGAAGCACCTGTCCCCGAGTGGGACAATAAGATCAATCACATTGGCATATACAATAAGAAATAAATAACTCAAAAAATGGATAATTGAATAACAAACTAACCCAATATGGAGATATATCCGATTAACTTTGTCATCAGAGTGTATGAGTACGGAAGCGATCTTATTGAATATTCCATTTGTATTGCCTAAAATTAAGAAATCGAGACAGAATCATGCAATTGCACGGTACACTATCAAAATAAAGGAAAACGATTTATAACAAAATAGTATACTTGGCAGGACTTATATTCAGAGAATAACAAGAAATTTGCAAAACCAACATTTATTGGACAAGTTTTCAAGCAATTTGACTTTTATTACGAGTTCCCATTATGGTGTAATTCGAGAAGCATGCTTATATATTTTGCGTGACTCTATTACCCCAACGCGATGGGGAAGGTCACTAGGCTCCTTCTCACCATAGGAACATAGGAAGCCAATGTACAAGTCCTACCTCTCAATGAGGGGGGTTGCTTGCACCCAATATCAACATTATCAACATTATCATCATTATCAATATACGGACAGTCATAATGGGCATGTAATTTATGTTTTCATGTTTATCAAAATATAGTATAGAAAAACAAAAGACTTATCATAGGGAACAGTAGCTCATCCAAGTAAATAGCCAAGTATACAGTCAAGAGATACATACAAGTATCTTCAATACAATCAAGGAGGAGTTATATAATAGCGTACCTTTCACTGAAGATTTTGAGTATATAACAACAAGAGTAGAAGATCAGGGTCTCAAGTAGTTCCTAGATCAACCAAGATATGGATCGAGGGTCAAGATCAAATTATAGACCAATACCAAGTACACCAGATTAGGGTTTTCCAATCCTATTCATCCCTAAGGTAGATCATTCATTTAGAGTCAACATTATATCAAGATTTCAATATTTACTCGAGTGTCAAGCATATTCGAGGATGGATGATACACCTAGGTATTTTAGGAATATATTTGCTAACCCTAATTATTATAATCAATATTTGAGTCATCATTCAAGTTTCTAGATCATCATCATGATACTTAGCATCATTGGAATTCCAGATCAGGTTGACGGGTCAAGGTATATCAAGTGTTTAGCAAGATTAAGATCAATATCAAGATTACTCATATTCATTATAATCAAGATCGAATACAGTAAAAGATCTAGATCACTAATGATTCATTTTCAAGAGTAGATGATTCAAATATATTAGATCTAGGTTACAAGATAATCATCAGAGTCCAAATCTAGGGTTTTCAATATTTAGTCAAGATTAACAACAAATAGAGTCATTTAGACCAATTACATAAGTAATAGATCAATATTTAATTATATCAGTGAGCACAATTCGTAATTAGGCTTTAGGAGTATTTTTAATGGATTCACTGGATTTTTCTAATCAAAATGGACTACTTGTTTATCATTTTCGGAGTTTGGATGCATTTTCTATGATTAAAATAAGATCTAACTATTTATTGCAATTTTGAGTAGAGAGGGATATAATTACCTTAAAAGGAAAGACGAGATGAAAAATGTAGACCGTTGATCTAGATCTGGACATCCGCGATGGAACTCTTCATTAACAAGTGAGTAAGTCCCTATTTCCAAGCTCAGGTCGTTGGATCGTGATCTGAGGGTTGTGGCTCTTCTCTAGCTCGACCCTTAGATCAAGATCTTGTGACTCATGGACCAGCCGGTCTAGGGACTCTTCCCCTTCATCACAGACCCTTGCGCGAGCCATGAAAGTAGTAGAGGAGCTCGTTGGAGTGAGGGCGGATTGGGGCAGGAAAGGGAAGGGGAGAGCACGAGCTGGCCAATGGGGTTTGCCTCGGTCCCGTGAACCTGATCGGGGCTAGAGAAAGAGGATAGGGGGCGAGGAGGAAGGATGCCAACCAGGGCTTGGCGGCGGCGCCATGGCAGTGTAGAACGGGCAAATGAGAGAGAGAGCACGCGACAGGAAGAGAAGGTGGCGATCGAGTTCTTGGGGGCAGGCCAAAGCTAATGGTGGGGTTTTTATAGCTAGATGGGGCTAGGTTTAGGGTTTGTGTGGAGGTGGCCATGGTGGCGGATAAGAGAGCAAGGTCTTATTTGCTCTCAAAATAGGTCAAAACAAGGGGGAAAGAGGGCCAAGTGAGTTCGAATTGGCGGTATGTACATCCTTGTTCATTTGATTTTCAAAACATGGTCAAGAACAGGTCAATGGCTGGGCGCTGATTATGGGGGGTAGGTGACGAGTTAGTGGCCGCTTGATTTTTCCTAAATCTGCGTGGCCCGGATCCAAGGGATGGGGTTCGTCCCCCAAGCGAGCCCTGGATTGCTGAGGTGGAAAAGGGGCAAACAAAAGGTAAATAAAAGGATTTTCAACATATAAACTTCAAGAAATCATAATAAACAGTAGGAATGTCCAATTGTTCTCAAATTTGGACCACAGCCTCACAAAAACGTGGAGAACCTTTAGAAAAAGTTTGAGGACAATAAGATAAAGTTTTATGGACGAATTTATTTCTTCGAGTAAGGTTACTATTTAACCTCATTTCAAAAGTCATAAAGTGTTAACAAGTCACATTGGTCACCGAATTTCATATTTGAGTCTCAATAATGATTATGAAGACAAGAAAAATAATTAGGGACCATTAGTAGGTATAATGAGGGCAAAAGAGTAATTACTTTATCATTATGTTAAAATCCACTTTGTCACATCAATATACTCAGCCTCTGTTGTAAAATCAATAATTATCTCTTACTTGGAACTCTTCCAGCTCACAGCTATATTGTTGAGGAAAAACACAAATCCTGATTGTGATTGATAAACATCCTTGTCAGTTTGGAAGCTTGAATCAATGTAACCCCTTGCACCCAACCCTTCCTCGCTGCCATAAATAAGAAATTGATCCTTAGTTCTTCTTAAATACTTAAGGATATTCTTTACATAATCCAGTGAATCACACTGGGGTTTGATTGATATCTGCTTGTCATTCTCAAGGAATACGACACATCGAGACGAGTGCATAACATTTCATACATGATAGATCCAATTGCAGATGTATATGTAATCCTACTAATGTGTTCTCATTCTATACAAGAACTAGCACATTGTGCTTTAGAGAGGCTAATTGCATGTGACATGGGCAATTTCCCTCTCTTTGAGTCATGCATGATGAACCTCTTCAGTAATTAGTCGATGTATGTACTCTGGCTTAGGCCAAGAAGCCTTATAGATCTATCTATATAGTTCTTGATTGCTAATATATAGGATTCTTTGCCTAAATCCTTCATAGAGAATGTACCTCCCATCCAATTCTTTGTCATATGTAAAATAGGAATATCATTCCCATCAATAGTATGTTATCACCATACAATATGAGGAATACAATTATGACCCCACTAACCTTCTTGTAAACACAAGGTTCATCTTCATGTTGACTAAAACCAAACTCTTTGACTATCTCGTCAAATCAAAGATTCCAGCTCCGAGATGCATGAGTCAATCCATAGATTGACCTTTATCTCTTATAGATTTTATTGGCTTCCTTTGAATTTAGAAAACCCTTAGATTGTATCATGTACACATCCTTAAGAAGATTCCCATTAAGGAAAGTGGTTTTAATATACATATGCCAAATCTCATAGTCATAATAAGCTGTAATGGCAAGCATGATCCTGATGGACTTAACCATGGCAACTGGTGAAAAAGTTTCATCATAGTCAACAATGTGAACTTGTTTGAAATCTTTTGCAACAAATCTACCCTTATCATCCACATCAATCTTCTTCTTGAAGACCCACTTGCACCCTATCAGTTTTACCCCTTCAGGAGGATCCACTAAGGTCCATACCTTGGTGGTATATATGGGTTCCATCTTAGAGATCACAACCTCAAGCCATTTCTCATACTGTGGTCCCCCAATAGCTTCTATATAGGTTGTTGTCTCATCATCTATGACCAACTCACTCCCTTCTTGAGTCACAAGATAATAAATTTTTTTCTAGTTTAAGGTGTGTCCTACTAGATCTACGAGGTTCTTGTGTTACATGAGGAACTTGAGATTCGACAATAATTTGTGAGTCTCCTTGTTCCTCATGTACCTCTACATGTTTAATGTTTTCTTGTTGATCTCAAACCTCTTAAAGTTCTACTTTTCTGCCACTGATTCCTTTGGAAATAAATTCATTTTCAAAGAATACATCAATCCTGGCAACAAACACTTTGTTGTCAGATGGAGTGTAAAAGTAGTCTCTCCTAGTTTCTTTGGGATATCCAACAAAATATCATTTATCTTATTTGGGTCCAAGATTTTCAGGAAACATTTTTATGGCATACGCTTCACATCCCCAAATCTTCACAAAAGACACATCGGGACGTTTCACATAACATATCTCATATGTCACCTTTTGAACTGATTTAGATGGTACTCAATTAAGTGTAAATGTTGCAGTTTGTAGAGCATGTCCCTAGAAGGAAGCCATAAGATAAAAAAAACTCACCATTGATCACACCATATCTAGTAATGTGTGATTCCTTCTTTCTAATACACCATTGTGTTATGGTGTTCCAGGTCAAGTCCATTGTGATACATACCACAGTCTTGCAGAAGGTCCTCAAACTCTTGGCTTAAATATTTTCCACTTCAATAAGAGCGAAGTGCCTTAATACTTTTAGAAAGTTGGTTCTTTACTTCATTCATGAAATCCTTGAACTTTTTAAGGGTTAATAGCTTATGTTTCATCAAGTAAACATAACCATACCTACTGAAGTCATCAATACATGTAATGAAGTACTAATAATCACCCCTAGCAATTGTTCTAGAAGGCCCAAATACATCAGTATGTATGAGTTCTAATAGATTACTTGCCCTCTCACTATTACCAGTGAAGGGATTCTTTATCATCTTGCCCAACAAACAAGATTCACATGTCTCTATTAATTCAAAATCAAAAGAGTCCAAATAACCATCATTATAGAGTCTGGAGATGTGTTTCTTATCTATGTGCCCTAGACGACATTGCCAAAGGTATGTTTGGTTTGAGTTATCAATTTTTAGATTTTTGGGTATACCCTTGTATCTAGATCTATCAAGTATAGATGATAAGACATTAGGGCACTGCCATAAAAGATCTCATCTTTAGTAATAGAACATCGACCAATCTTTATGAGAAATCCAAATCCGTTCTTGTCCAAACAAGATAAAGATATGATGTTCCTATTAATGGCATATACATAATAGCAGTTCTCTAACTCTATTACAAGCCCACTTGGTAGAGATAACTCATAGGTTACAACTGTTCAGGAAACAACTCTTGCTCCATTAGCAACACATAGTTCGACCTCACCTTTCTTCAAAGGTCAACTTCTTTTCAGATCCTTCACATTTGAGCAAATGTGTGATCCAATCCGGTAACCAGTACCCAAGATGAAGAACTAGGGAAGTTAATATCAACTCCGTATATATCATAAGTAGAGATCTCTATCCCTTACTTCATCTTCCTAGGTTTCCTTAACCCTCTCTTTATTTTGAGTATAGAATACTTGGACTTCAACTTAGCCTCAGAACACTTCTTGGCCCTGCCTTTATCATTGCACTCTATTGCGTTGATCACCATAACGAGTTTGTCCTTCTTCATTTATGCTTTGACATTTATAAAGACGTCAAGCAACTCGTACAATGGTTATCCATGTTACTAAAGTGATAACACTTGATAAACTTGATATATGATTCAAGAAATGATTGCAGAATCATATATGTTGCCAACTCTTGACCTAAAGGAAATACAGTCTTTCTAGATTCTCCACATGCCTAATCATATTAAGCACATGGGGCTCTAAATAGGGCCTTAGAGACATTATATCTTTCTTACTTATCATGAAGTTTATGCAACTCATAGTTCATACAACACAACATAAGGTTCTTGAAGTCTACGACATCATTGGCATTCTTCAAGTAAGCATCCATTTCAGTCTTAGGCAAATATGGAATGGGTTCCACTAGCACTAGTGTTTCAGGGACATAAAGAACATTTCTCAAAGTCCTGAACCAGCTGTGGAAGCTTATCCCATTTAGATTGTCCTTCTCAAGGACCGATCACAATGATTGTGTGTTTTCCATTTATATCTAAAAGAGTAAAATTTACACATTTTTCAAAACATTTTTTATTTGATTTGATAATATTGATGATATTAATTAGGCTTTTAGTTAATTATTGCTCCACTATATAATTTAGATTGATAGTCCTCACTACCAATTTGGAAGATTGCAGCATATAATCTTCTAGTGAGCCAAGATCCAAAACAATTAAGTCGATACCCACCCAACATTGGTACTCATAACCAATTATTCATATAGGCAATACTTATCAATTGCATCTCATGCAATTCTTGGATAGATGGTATGCAAAAATCCTTACCATATTCCATATGTATGCTTCTAGGAAGTTAATCTTATTAAGGTAACCTAGTTAAGCATGACCCATAAGCCAACACAATAGAATATGCATCATGCTAGGGTAGACCCACATATCTTCCATCATACTTCCATGAGATAGACAACACACCATGCTTGGGCGTGCCCACACTTGGTCGATGAAAATTTTCATGTGTACTGCTTATGTAAAGCATCTTAGACTTAATATTTACTTAGGAGACTTGTATACAAATACATATACATTTCCAATCATCACATACTTAAAGTATCTATCATATACATGTTATGTCACAAACAAGAAACATGCAATCAGAATTATAGAAGCGATGGTTATGGTCATACTAATGAAATTCTTTTTTTATCATTACTAATGAAATTCTTTGGAGCCACAAAATTGCTACCACCCAAGGCCATACGTCTCATGTTGCGACATGTAATACTAAAAACTTGTGTTGGACCAGTTAATCATTTGAACCCTTCAGTCAATCGGTTGGCCTCTAGATTGATCAGTATGTTCCTCCTATTGTTAGCCTCCTTGGTCCTCCAGGTGATCGGCTCGATTCTCGATCGGTCAAATTGTCAAGTGCAGAACATCTTCTCACGATGAAACATAAAAACTATCCTATTCTATATTAAATTATAAAAGGAAAAACCTCATGTTACATTCAAAGAAAATATAGGAAGAGGAGTATTAATTTAAATTTGGAAAGGTGGGGAGAGGCTCGGTATGCAAACCGAATAACAAAAGGAAATAAACCAAAAAAACCATGCACACAATACACAAGGATTTAGGCCACAACCTCACATGCATCCACCGTCAAAATTCTTTTAGGGAGACACATATAGATTGCATAATATATCATATACTTACACATGTATATAGGGACTGTATGCAATATTCAACCTAATATGTACATTAATCAGTTTAATATTCACATCGTATGTAATAAATATATCCAATCACATCGATCTAGATCCTTGATACACCATAAGTTAATGTGTCGCTCATACCACTGTTGGAAAATAGGGACGACAGAGAAGACATCATCATCATCATCATCATCTAAACCTCAGTCCCAGCTATGTTGGGGTCGGATTCATGGATCCTTCATTTCCATTCAGCTCTATCATGGGCTATATTCTGGTTGAGATGTAGAGATTCGAAATCTCTCTTTATAAGATCATCCCATGTTAGTTTAGGCCTTCCTTTTCTTCTATTTATTGTGATCGACTCAATAACATTGATCCGTATAGGTGCATTAGTCGATCTGTGTTGCACATGTCCATAGCATCTGAGTCGGCCCTCGCACAACTTGTCCTTAATGCTCGCCACCCCACTTTATTCTTGATATAGTCATTTTTCAAGCGATCTTTTCTTGTCTTCCCACACATCCATCTCAACATATGCATTTAAGCCACGTTCATCTTGTTGATACTTTGTTTCTTCACCGCCCAACATTCACTCCCATAGATCATGGCTGTCTGTATAGATGTTCTATAGAACTTACTTCTTAACTTGAGACGGATCTTCCAATCACATAAAACTCCAGTTGTAATCCTTTATTTCAACCATCCTGCAGTGATCTTGTGACAAATGTCATTTTGGGCATCCCCGTCTATTTGAATAATAGAACCCATGTAAGGAATTTATCACATTTTGGCATATCTACTCCGTCCAACTTGGCTTCGTCATTCACACTGTGAGATTATCTGAAATTGCAATGCATATACTCAGGTTTTTCTCCTTCTAATAATCAATCCATTTGATTCCAATGCCTTTGTCCAGTGTTCAACTTTATCATTCAATCCATCTTTGGTTTTGTCAATCAAAGTGATATCATCAGCAAATAACATACACCAAGGAATATCATCCTGAACATTCTTTGTCAACTCATCCATAACAAGAACAAATAGATATGGACTAGGTGTGGATCCTTGGTGTACCCCAACCGTGATAGGAAAAGTTGTTGTCTCTCACCCACGAGTCTTCCCACTTGCAGTAGAGCTATCATACATGTCTTTGATCAAGTCAATGTGTTGGATGGGCACACCCTTTTTCTTCAAAACCATCCACAAAACTTCTCTGGGTACTCAATCATAAGACTTTTCCAAATCAATAAACACCATATGAAGACCCCTTTTACTTTCTCTATACTTCTCCATAACCCTCCCTATCAGAAAAATAGCATCTGTTGTTGATCTTCCAAGCATGAAATCAAATTGGTTGTTTGATATCTGTGTTATAGATCTTAGACTCTGCTCAATAATCCTCTCCCAAAGCTTCATTGCATGACTCATCAACTTGATACCTTTGTAGTTTGTGCATATCTGAACATCACCCTTGTCCTATATGGGGACTATAGTACTATTTCTCCACTCATCTGACCTCTTCTTGGTCTTCATGATCATGTTGAAGAACCTTGTTAACCACATAACTCCTTCATCCCCCATACTCTTCCATACATCAATGGGAATATTGTATCGTCCACATGCCTTTCTCATTTTCATCTTTTTGAAAGAATTCTTGACCTCAAATAGTGAAACTCATCGCGTGTAAATGATATCTCTTGTATTCATGTCACACGAGTCTCTAACATTATTTGCAGTATCTCCATTGAAAAGCTTATGGAAATAATTTCTCCATTGGTTCTTGATATCATCATCCTTCACCAACAGTCTACATCTTCATTCTTGATGCATTTTACTTGACTCAAGTCTCTTCCTTTCCTTTCTCTTATATGAGTCATTTTATATATATATATATATATATATATATATATATATATATATATATATATATATATCTTTTTCCCCTTTCTCTTGTGTCCAACTTCTTATAAATATCATCAAAGTATCTAGACCTTGCTTCCTGAGCAACCTTTTTAGCTTCTTTCTTTGCTTGTCCCTATTCCTTTACCAGTAGATCACATCAACAAGGATGTATCTAGGAAAGAGGGTATAAAGAGGTATACCTGTGCCTTGAGAAAATCCAATGACTATTTTTGCTTGGTGATGTGCACTCTTCGCAAGGTGTACACAGACAACTGGCGACAATGACCTCTTGGTGCAGCACCACAGATGGCAGTGGTTGTTTTCCTCCTTACATGGCTATGATGGCCTCCATGCCTCTACGTAGTCCACACAAACCACATGGAACTCCATGTTGCACTACCAGAGCCAACAGTAAGAAGCTGTCCCTTCGAATATCAACGTGTTAGCTTTGACTTGCTCTTCCTTATTGTCTCTCCCTTGTTATCTCTCCCTTTTATGGGTAAGACTTTCTCGAGATGTCATGTTATCACAACGGTTAGAGGACAACAATTGTTAGAGCTCATTGTTGTATCTTATGAAAACCTTGACTACCCCCTATTTATTAGACGGCTAGGGTCAGGGGTTCCAAACCATCTAGGAGTTGAAGAGACATAATTTCACAAATTTTCTAGAAGCTACAAAACATGAACCGGTCGGTTCACTGTTGAACCGATCGGTTCACATGTGAAACTATCAGTTCAACACTTGAACATGTCGGTTCACCATGTTTCTTATTTGCATACATATTGTCTTTCAATGTGACGATTAATGTACAACATGATGTCAACATCAATCCTTGATCCAATCTCATTTATCATTGAATTGGGCAATTCACAACTTCAATGGTCATTTCAGACCTTGAACCTGTCGATTCACTACTCTGAATCATTCGGTTCATGTCCCAATTATGACAATGTTCAACTAATGTAGTTTAAATTAACATGACACTTGAATTGATCGGTTCAAAACTTAAAGGGTCAATTCAGAGTCTTATTAGTCAATTTTCAGCCATTGCTGTTTAAATTGAATACCTAAACACTTTAGTGGTCAAGTTAAACAACATTCACGGATAAACTCCAAGTTTATCCTATGTGTGTGACCCTATAAGTCCCAAGTTACATTGGCAGTGAATGTCCATAAACAATTTGTGATATCACAAGTAATGCGCGGTATCTAGCAACACATCATTGCTACCCAAGTAATTGGAAAGTTGAAGAACAACTTTGACCTACAATCCATGACCAGTGTTACAGTGATTGTATAGTTCCTTTGTCTCTGATATTTGGATTGAACTCGAGGCATGGAATCATCATCCTCTCAGCATTAAATCCATGTTTCTGGAGCCAGAGCAAACTATTGAGATACATATGAGCTTAATATCACATATTGACTCACATGAGCGTGACCATGCATTTCTCAGTCTCTCTTATCAAGTGGCCAGGATATCAAACTCCCATAGGAGGGACAAATTACATCTATATCACTCACAGTCAACCCCCATGTATCACAATGTACCCGAGCACCACCTTTATGGCAACCATCATTCAAGGTCGCATTGGATGGTGTAAAAATACATTGAACAACACGCAACGAGTACCACAATCACCACTATCACTATGAGAGTTGATTCTGACTACCAATCAATAGTTCCATGTATCATTCTCAAGGTGGGTCCATTTGATACAATGTTCTCTAACATGTACCTATGTGCTTGGTTTGATATCAAATATCATGACTAATGATATTCCGTCGTCGACCAACACACACTCTAGTCTTATGTATTACTGTTGTCTATTTTTCTTCCACAGTAACATCCAACTAGGGACATAGCACGAATGTATGTACCCTTATCATACATATGATCTCATTGTCTAGATCCTAAACCTGAAGACGTATGTCATCGAGTAACATCATTCTTTAACCATTTATTATGTTACATAATTATCTCATAATTGAATAAAATAGAATAAACATAATTTCCTTTTATTATCATCAAATCAATTGCATCATGCCACATTACATTCATCACATGATTGGCTCTCTAAGCATACATACCAACACTAATATGGCGAGTTCTAGTATTCAAGATGTATGGGTGGTACATGAGTTTGAGGATGTCTTTCCTAATGATTTAATTTCTTGGTATTCCACCCCCACGAGAGATTGAATTTGAGATCAATTGGATCTGTAGAACACAACCCATAACACAATCAATGTATAGCATGGAACCCTACAGAGATGAAGGAGTTGAAGAAGTAGCTTCAAGAGTTGTTGGATAAGGGCTTCATACAACCAATCATGTCCCCGTAGGGTGCTCCAATGTTGTTTGTTAAGAAGGATGGTTCTCTAAGGATATACATAGACAATCAATAGTCAGTTAAGGTTACAATATAGATCAAATATCCCTATTTAAGGATTGACGATCCCCTTGATCAGCTAAAGGATTCTATAATGATTACAAAGACAGGTTTAAATTCAGGTTATCATCAATTGAGGATCAGGATGGAGGGCATACCTAATATAGCCTTTGAAATTATGTATGGTCACTATAATTTTATCGTTATGATGGACTCACCAATGCACTGTTAGATTTTAGGGGTCTGATGAACCAAATGTTTAGGTGGTATGTGGATTAGTTCATTGAGATTTTTATAGATGACATCTTTGTCTACTCCAAATATAGGGAGTAGCATGAGAAACACCTCCATTTTGCATTAGAGTTGATGAGGAAGCATCAATTATTTGTGTAGTTCATTTAGTGTGAGTTTTAGTTGGACCAAATGTCCTTTCTTGGTCATGCCATATTAGAGAATGGGATTTTTGTAGATCCCAAGAAGGTTGAGTTAGTGTTGATGTGGGAGCCGCCTATGACACCAATTGAAGTCTGGAATTTTCTTCATTTAGCTATATACTATAGATGAGTTTTTGATTAATTCAGTGCTATAGACTTTTTGTTGACCAGAATAACCAAAAAGGATGTACCCTTTTGTGGATAGAGGAATGTCAACATAGTTTATTATTTTTTTGGAGAATTGGCTATAGTGCACTTTTTTTAGATCTTGGTAAAGGTTGCGTAATTTTGTGATACTTTAAAGAATGGTATTGGATGTGTTAATGTAGTACAATCATGTATCTTTTACTTCTCATTAGCTTAATATGCACAAAGAGAATTACTTGATGCATGAAATGGAGTTAGCAGTGGTGATCTTGGCATTGAAGATATGGAGCACTATCTTAATGCGAAGAAACACCATATCTTCACATATGATAGGAATATCTAATATATCTTTTCAAACTAGGAGTTGAACATGAGACATAGGGTGTCTTGAGATGATAGTTCTTGATGGATCCATGAGTCAGAAGACAAGACAATGTATTACCACAACATGATAGTAGTTCTTGATGTTGATTTTTTGAGGAAGATGGTATTTTAGGAGGCATATTCTTCAATGTATGTAGTGCATCCTAGAAGTACAAAGTTGTATTGCAATCTTAAGGATTTTTATTGGTGGTCAGGATTGAAGCATGATGTGGCTGAGTTCCTGGTGAAGTGTTTAGTTTTCCAATAAGTAACGGAAGAACATCAAAAGCATATAGGGACTTTGCAATCTTTTCCAATTCTAGAATGGAAGTGGATCAGATCACCATCTAAGTTGTTGTTGTTGGTCTTTCTAGGACTTACAAAGGATTTATGCTTACATCTGGGTGGTCGTTATTAGCTTGATAAAAGTAGACCACTTTTTATCAATCAAGACTACCTAACCATAAGAAAAGTTGGCACAGATCTATATAGATGAGATAGTTTATCTGCATGGTGGTCATGTAACAATAGTGTTTGATAGAGAATTAAATTTCAAGAGCAGGTTTTGGGATCATTTACATATAGATTTGGGCACACAATTAAAGTTCAATCCTGCATTTTATCCGCAGATAGATGGTCAATCAGAAAGGACCATATAGACTCTACAGATTTTGTTGAGATCTTGTGTACTCTAACTCTTGGGTTTTGGGATATTCACCTTAGCTTGGTCGAGTTTTCTTACAACAACAACTATCATAAGAATCTTGATATGGCACCATATGAGGCTTTGTATAAAAGATGTTGTAAATATGCCTCTTTGTTGTAAAAGGCAGGTGAATACCAATTCTTAGGGCCTGAGTCGGCTCAACATACTATAGAGAATATCAAGGTGATCAAACAACAACTGAAAGAAACATAGAATAAACAAAAGTATTATCTAGATGATTAGCATATGATGTTGGAGTTTCAAGTTGCATATTGTGTATACCTCAATGTGTCTCCTTGGAAAGGTTTTTTGAGGTTTGGTAAGAGGTGTAAGTTGGCTCCTAGCTTTATTGACCTTACCCATCCAAATGGATGTCAAAGAGAAATAATTTAAAGTATTAAAAATATATACTTGCCATTTTGTCAAAATATTAACATGTGCCACATAAGAACAATCAAATAAATTAGGGAAAACAACCCATGAATATAATTAAGAATTTAACATACAAGTGAGATAAAAATAGCACTAGTATAAATATTAAGTCAGTGGCGGTTAAGGCAAAAAATCATAACCCGATAGAGAATGACATACTTTCAAACTTCCAAAAATATAATATTAGGTGGAAAGATGCTCCCTGGTTGGAAAGGCTCATCCATATATATAAAATTTAGGAGGACTAAAACATCATTGCATTGCAAGATGACTAAAATCTCAGTGTCTAATATCACAAAAGGGAATAAGAACCCAAAAACCAAAGAATTATATAACTCAAGGGCTCCTAAATCAACAAGCATGCAATAATGTATACATGAGTGAAAGTTTATTCACAATAAACGTTTCTATCGCTGAATGGATAATATAAGAAATCCACCACAAAAGTGGGAAAAATAGTTTGTCTCCATAATCTAGAGTTATGTCATGAAATAAGATGACCAAGATACTACTTCAAAGTCCAATATGCATATCCATAGTTTAAGAAGATCAAAAGATCAATATAAGCGTATAACCACTAGGTAACAACCTAGTTGTAAGAGTATGCACAACAGAGAGAGGAAGCATAAGTTGCATTCATTTCAATGAGGATGCCACAATCATGATGTTCATTTCATAAAAATATTGTTTATATATAAAACATCACATGATAAAGTTGACAATTATCATTCTCAAGTCGTCAACATCGTTCAGACATAAACTAAAGTAAACCTTTTTCATACTTAAACACAATATGTTTCTCTTGAATAGGATAAGAATTCTAAACTAGGTATAACTAGAATCCCACCAAGTCCTTTGTTCTAAAGATCCTAGAGCTAGTCCTTGCACGTTAAATTGTACTACTCCTCTATGTTTTCTCCTTATCCTTGGGCATCACCCCTAGCCATGCATCACATATTTTGTAAATGGAATTGAACATATTATATATTAAAGAAAACATGTAAAACAAAAACAAACATTGAACATAAACATTAAAGAAAAGACATATTTACTTTTAGATCATTTATTTTATCTTGACATATATAAGAATCCTTAGGTTTGCACTGAAGTGCCTCTTCTCTTATGCATCAAGGTGACTCTTCTTTTATGAACCAAAATGCCTCTTAGATTTTTTTTCCCGAGGACTTTCTTAGTGATGATCTTATATAAGTTGTCTATTATCATTCTCTTTCTCTTGAAAAGTCTTAACTTGCTCTTAGATCTTATTTTTTAATTTATTATTAATGCGCATGAGAGATGAATTAGTAATGATTGAAAATAAACATGACACTCAGTTAATTATAGATCTACTAACTTTTTTATCTTAATTATGAATTTTAAACAATATATAATTCATTCATATATGTCTTCCAAATTGTACATACATATATACAAGCAACCAATACTTATGTTCAAAGTGCATGGACCACTTCTTGACTTAGATAAAGATCTTAGTTTCTCTTCTTAGGTTGATGAAACATCAATCATGCTATTGGGTTGGTTGGACCCTAATTACCTTGATCATAACATTTAACATATCAATTTGTATTTTATTTGTTACCTTCAAAACTTAATGGAAACAGAGTCTAAAACCTAGCAATTTGAATTTATCAATCAAAGCATTTCCAACGTATTTATGTGAAGTTTTCTAATGTCATATGAATTTGACATGAATTTTAAAATTGTGAAAAAATCAACAATTTAGAATACAATTAATATTCTTTTCCAAAAATAATTTTTTTAAATGAAAGACCTCTTCTCCCTTGCATGTGAGACAATAGTGGTTGCATGATAGGTTGATCTAGAAGAGGATTTCTCCCTTGCACCATGTGAAAAAATTACAAGGAGAATCTTGCATGATGGGAATTAATTTAGGGATTCAAAATCCTATAATTGGCCATGCGAGTGTGATATTGAAAAGTGGTAATTTGCCGCCTGGGATCTTTGTTCTGCTAAAACAAAGTAAGAAGCTAAGAGTTTGAAACCATGAGTAAAAATTCAGAGATATACTGGAATTTATGGCCTTAAACTGGTTCCTCCCACCTCCACTCCTTCTATCTAGTTCAAAGACCTCTTTTCGAGGTTATACAGTGGTCAGAAAGCTAACAACCTACCTCTTCCATGATAGTAGGAACACGAAGATCTTGGAAAGCTACATATAGGAAAATACAACCCATGAAAAAATTTGGGATTGTAATGGTGGTCAAGTCAATGACAAATCTAGAAGAAATCAGCAATGAGGTATATAGCTAACTCCAATTGTGTTCTAGGTTCAAAACACAGACAAAACGGGGAAAGGTTGATACCTTTATTTGGGGTAGACTTGAAGGTTCAGAGAGCTTCCAAGGGGTGTCTTTGAATCTCCTAAGAGTTTGTAAGAGGTGGAGATGGTTAGAGATTATGCTCTTGGTCGATCTTTAGTCTATTTATAGGCAGATATGAGTGTCAATAGCGGGGGTGTTGAGGGAACCATGACGATGAAAATTAGTTAATGGATTTCATTCGAAGGTTTTTGGAGGGTCTCTTATATAGGTTGAGGTCTGAAGAATTTTTGAGTTTGCCACAAGAGCTAAAATAGGGGAGGTTCCCAACGAATCTAGGAGTCTAGTGTCTAGGGTAACAAAACCCCTAGTTTTGGGATGGGAAAGATCAAGGGAGAGAGGCAAAGGTGATGTGAAGATTAGTTATCTCTGAGGTGGACTAAGGAGAGAGAACTAAAAGGTGAGGATTGTAGCCACTGGAGAGTCCAAGAAGGGTTGGACTCATGTGAGAGAGATGACTCTCACCTCTGTGGGATCTGGGAGTCTGAACCAGAGTGGGCTTTGTCTATGTGACAACATGAATAAATCAAATCTTTAGGTTAGATACTTAAATTGATGGTATAAATGATTTCATCTATCTCACAACTATATAGAATCTTTCATAAATAGTTAATATGGTCAAATGAAGTCAAAATGACCTCAAATTTGAACCACACGTCATGTTGAGGAATCTAAAATGTTATTGTCCAATTAGATTTAGATTATGACTTTCTTGTTATTCATAAATTCAACATATTTCACAATCTTAATTATAATGCATTAAAATATATGATAAATTGATTTAATCTTTTCTTATTTAATTGTTTGAGTAAATTTTGAGATTAGGGGTGATAACCCAGTTAAGATTTATCTTATTCATATCTCATGCCTTTATGGGGAAACTATCTTGAGGAAAGAAGATAATGCTATTTATCTTTTATGCTAACGACTATCTAAATAGATAGGAAAGTATTAACTACATATGGTTCAAGTAATCTATTTCATATTTTTTAAATACAAGTCTTCTAACTTCATCTTGTATCTCTTTTAGAGGTCCTAAAGAGAAGGATATAGAAAAATAAGTGAGATTATTTATTATTTTTCTTTCAAGATACTTGAAAATTGTTAATGCATGAATGAAAAAGAAAAGGTATTTTGGGTTCCTTTATTTTCCTTAATTCATTATTCCAATAGAAATAATATCTAATGTTCATTTTACATTAAGTCCCTTAGTTATCCTTCATTTAAAAACCCACACTAAATGTTCAAAAGAGTTGTAAAAACTTGGGACGTTAGACACTGAGTGAATCAAAATTTCAGAAGAGAGAAAAAATGTATAGGGTAGTATGTCTCAAAGGACCAAGAGAGAGAAACCTAGGTGATGGCTCAATATAATCAATAAGATATGAAACATAAGTCAGACCTATTTTACATTTATCCAAAGTCAATTATAGTCCCACATCAGAGATTCAACCAACCTAATAAGCATATAGTGAGATTAGGGTTAATATACCATTAATTACATTAAACCTAAAATTTGACTTTTGAATCGAGTAAAACTAGGTTTAGAAAACTACCCAAATTGATAGGTATATCTTATGATCACAAGCCATATTCATTTCTTTTTTTTTTTGAATTTTGAACATTTAGTAATGAAGTTCATTAGAGTAATGTATTTATAAAGCTAATGTAATAACATAAAGATGGCAAAACCTAGGGGTCGGGGGGGGCTCTGGCGGCGGTGGCGGCGCATCACGCAAGAACGATCCCAAAGTGGATCACGGCAGATCAGAGGCCAATCAAGAAAGCACAGATCTTCGAGATCGGCATGCTAAAAATGAGGGGAACAACATAGGAGGAGACATGTCTTAGGGTGTGGGGGTCTCCATCCCTAGAGTCGGACTACATTTCAACTTTTCTGGCATGCGGGGATCGCAAACTGAAAAGGGCCTATCTGCAGATCCACGCATAACCAAAGGAACGAAGGCAGTTGTTCATCCATGGGTGCACATATACTGACTGAGGAACCTTATGAAAACACCCCACCGGTGACGCACTCAAACCAAAACACTTCCTATCGAGGCGCCATCATAGGGGGATAGACCGTAGGGGCTGGTGAGGGCTTCATCGATCGTTTATTTGAGGAGAGGCTGCCGGAGCAAGCTATCACGCTGAAGGAGATAGAAGGCATGCCCACCATCAATATAGTTCTGGACGCGGAGGAAGCCCTTGCAGCACCATGGAGGTTCACAGTTGTGGTCCGTCTGCTGGGAGCTAACATTGGTTACATGACCCTATGGAACCGCCTCAAACCTCTGTGGAAGATAACAGGCAGATTCAACATGTATGAGATGGAGAAAGGCCACTTCGTTATCCAACTATCATGTCAAGGAGATTATGAAGAAGATTTAACAGGAGGGCCCTGGAAGGTCTTTGGCCTAAATCTATTGGTATGGAAGTGGTATCCTACCTTCAAGCCAAAGGAGGAATACCCAGATTTGTTTGTATCATGGGTACGAATCATGGACTTACCATTACATCTGTATGTCCCCATGATGTACGACTACATTGGTAGAGCCCTAGGCAAGCTAATAAAGGTGGATGCACACACGGATAGCAGAACTAGGAGAAAGTTTGCCCGGCTTACACGGGAACTGGATACCATGCACGACCTGGCACAATCTATACTGATTAATGGGGTTGAGTACGAGGTTATATATGATGGCCTCCCATGGGTGTGCGCTTCGTGCGGCCAGGAGGGGCACACATCCAGGGAATGCACCTTTGAAAATTACAACCCCCCTGGGGAGAGGGACGGGAAACAAAAGCAATATGAACAATCAACTCAAGATAATACTTTGAACGAGAATTAGTGGCAAACACAAAAGTACAGGAAGGGCGGGAGGAGGAACAATAACAATAAACACAACACAGTGGTCGTAAACACCAGTAACCCTTTCGCCAACCTAGAGGATGATGAAGAGAAGCACATATCAGAACCCCTCACAGATAAAACCACTGATGGGAATGGTACCACAGGGCAATCCAAGCACATTGAGAAAATATAAGGAAAAAGAAAGCTGCTACAGAGGGAGACAACACCATGCTAGTGGATAAACCCAGCAATCACAGTAGTCTACCCAGATTTGGATGAAGTAATAGAAGTAGTAACTGTCCATGTTTATGCAGAGAAAGATGTCTCGCACATAAACAAGCATTTAGTTCAAGCCTATGTAGTAAACGAAAGCAAGGCATCCAATATGGATGTCACACCAAAGCAATCAGCAGGTAGGAGAATGAAAGGAAGTGGCACAAAGATGAAGAGGTGTGGGACAGTGAGAAATAGTGAGGCTAGCAGGTGAAGCCCGAGATTGGCAAATAAATCTTTAAGAGAAGAGATTGAGGATATTCCGAGTCTAGCAGTGACCTCTGAAGTGGATCCATGTTCGACCACACCAATGCCGACCTGTACAACCTAAGGAATGGATACATAATTAATCAAGAGGATCACATTGAAGCTAATGCAGTTTAAGGTCTATACTAGGCTATACAGATTGTTGAATCGGTCATTTAGGCCTTCCTACTACTACTCTTTCAAGCCACTGAAGACTCAATTGGCATGTGAAGCCATCCAAGTTCAAAGGAGCTTGGGTAATTATCACCCTAAAACCCATTTTTTCTCTCAAATTTCTGAGAGGCTGATAGACCTAAGGTCTATCCTTATCTTAGAAGATAATAATTGTAATGGTAATGATAATACCATGTTTTATCACATTCATTTTAGCTTGTTATTTGTAAGCTCTTTTAGGATGAAATAGTTGAAAGGGTTCCCGAAAAAAACACCCTTTGCTAGAAAAAATATATTTATGGAGATTTGTAAAAGTTGACTTTCAAACTAAACTGATTTAGGTCTAGAAAATCACACCATCTTGTAGATCATAATTTTCTAACTCCAAAGACTATATATTTGTTAATTACTGAGTTATGAATAGCTCTTCCTAACTAATTTTAGTTATATGATTTATCTAAATTTATAAATAAAAATTTGAGCAAAAGACAATGCTACTCCTATATCATAAGATATCACCATAGCAATGTGATGGGGAAATAGTAAATGCACACCCAAAACTTGCATGACCTAATGAAAAAAATAAAAGACCAAAGTTAATGTAAATTATTAACCCTCGGTAGGTGTGGGGTAATTCATTAGAAGACAGGGCGAAAAGTCCAAAAAGTCGACATACTAACCTGAAGAGTCTAACATGAGGGATGAAGCATCGAAGGTTGGAATCAAAATGTGATCTCCTAGTTCAATCACTATTGGATGTGTAGACCATTTGCTTCCTTGTGCCTTCTAGTCCTAAGTGTCAGGTGCTCAGGAAAATAGATGGTCTCTTCTATCAGTACATCCTAGATGAAGAAGTATAGAGACCCAACATAACTCAAGGCATAGCCAAAGAGAAGTAAATCATGTTTGTGAGGCATCTATAGGGATAATCACGAGAAAAGAAGATGAAAATTGGTTCTTGTCCTCTAGATTGCAACTTCATCTTAAAACCAGAAACATGCAATAAAGAAAGAGGGAAGACAACTTATACTAGATTTTGGGGATGCTGAATGTGGGAGAAACCTCGAGGAGTCACTAGGAACTGATCCAACTACTCAGAAAGCCTCATAATGGTTGAAGTTATCTTGAGGGTCTTCAAGTTACATGTGAAGACAAATTGAGTTGGGGAGTGGTATCAGGAGGAAGTTGGAATCAAAGTGATGGCCAAAAACTATAATAGGTAATGTGTATGAGGTGGGGAATTGGTTTTATAGAGATGTAAAGACATAAGGTGGATGGGATAGGTAAAGTACAACAAAATGGGTCAGAAATAGGCGTGTTAAGGAAACCAAGAGGAGGTGAAAAGGTTGTCTCATATATAATATATCTATATTTAACACCCGCTTATACATGCGTTAGTGGAAGAAACTCTCACATTTTCCATAACATGGGATATTTGTCCCAAAAGGGATTTCACAATTATGATAAACATTTCAAGTAAAGTAGACAATCACTGTGCATTAACATCAAAATCAATTCATACATTGCTTCAAAAGAAAGGTACTACAACTTGAGTTCTTTGAAAAGGACACAACTGCTTTAGATCATTTCTTTTATCTTTACCTATATAAGAATCCTCAAGTTTGAACATAAGTGCCTATTATATTATGCACTGAAGTGCCTCTTGGGTTGCACCGAAGTGCCTCTTTGTTTACTCCGCTGAGCCTCTTAGTGAGGATCTTATATAAGTTATCTTTTATCATTATCTTTTTTCTAAAAACTCTTAACTTGCTTTTAGATCTTATAGTTTACGCTTAATGTGCATGAGGGATGATATCATAGCTATTGGAAATAAACATGAGATTTGATTCATTATATATTCATTGACTTTTAGCAACTAAAACAGTAGATAATACATTGATAGCATTCCATGCACATTATGCATACATTAAATCAATCAATACATATGTTCAAAGTGCATGGACTACTTACTCTCTCTGAGAGAAGATCCCAGTTGTGTTTCTTAGGTTGATGAAACCTTAGTCACATTCTTGAGTTGGTTGCACACTAGTTACTCTATTGATAATATATAATTCTCATTAGTTCCATATTAATAGGCAACTAAACCCTAATATAGGTCTCTTAAGAAAATATGGTCAATTTAAAAACAATCAAATTAGGTTTTACTCAAAAATCATTTCCAAAACATATTTTTACTTATTTTCTAACCATTGATTCAATCATCTTGAATTTAATAAGAATCGACCAATCAGAGAGTAGGATAAATCCATGTTGGTATTATCCATTAAACATTACAGCATCGTTTAGCTGGGCCAAATACAGGAGGCCACACAATTTGTGGATATCAGCCACAACTATGCGTGATGGCAGACAAAAATAGAGGCCAGTAAGATGAAATTTCCCATGTGGGTGTGTGACCACAAAAATGCAAAAATGGGGTATCAATGTAACTTACCACGATCGATTGTTCATACAGACACAATGATCAATGCTAACACATGATAAATCACAAACTAAAAACCTGATCTAAATGATGAATCTTCAAGAACGAACTGCCATCTTGGATTTCTGACATCCTTCTGATCAAGGTGAGCCAAGGAGCCTCCTGTGAGGTGGTCGAAGCCTGGAGTTTGATCCTTTGCCATGGAAGCCCAGAAGGAAGAGTGCATGACACAAAATTTGGAGAACTACTGGAGGTTCTAAATGTTGGGATTAGTTCCAAAGCCCTTCACACTGTTAAGGTCAGAGAAACAACAAGGAAAGGTGGTGAGGTGTTGTACATTGCTCCAAATGTTTTCAATATGTAGAAAGAGACAAAAATAGATTGATACTATCCCAAGGAAATTGAAGGATCCATGGACTTTCTAGAGGGTTTAAGAGGCTATCCATGGTCTTGGCTTGAACTGCAAGGCCTAGAGAAGCCTCTATAAATAGTCGATAGGTAAAGGAGGTACATCAACTCTCAATGACTATAAGTTGAGATATAGAGGGAGTTTGAGATGATCACACTAATTCCTCAAGGTTCCTGGAACATTTTAAGAACACTAGATACATAGTTGAGGGGATATGGTGTTTTAAGAAGCTTAGTTCACAAGCAATAGAGATTCCTAAGCTGTTAGGGATCTCTGAATTATGAAATCCCAATGAGTTTGGGATGGATCAACTCAAAAAGATGTGAAGAAGAGGGAAGGGTTAATGTGGACTTTTATTGATCGAATGGAGAGAGTTGGACAGGGATCAAAGTTTGTAGGACAATGGGGTCCTAGTCATACTAGATGGTAGGGGAGAAAGACCTTGTTTGGTGGATCACATTTGCTAAAATATGAATTAGGGAAGACTGTTGGATTGAGCTAGAAAATGGGAGGAAAGTAATATGCATGAGTGACACATTAAAAAATCAGAATCATGTTAGATACTTAAATCAATGATATAAAAAACTAAATCTACCTCTCAACTATATAAAATCTTTCATAATTAGTTTACATGGTCAAATCAAGTCAAAACAACTTCAAAATTGAATTATAAGTTATATAGGGAGTCTAGAACCTTCATATCTGATTATATTTAGTTTTAACTATCTTTTATTCATAAATTATATATGTTTCATTATTTTGACTAAAAGCATTCAAAGGATATGCTAAATTGAACTAATATTTCCTTAGTTAATAATTTGAGTCAATTTCAAAGTTAGGGGTTATCGTCCACTCAAGATTAATCATGTGCATCTTTCATGCCTTTTGGGGAAATTATCTTGGGGGAGAGAGAAAGTGTATTATATGGAAATTCTGACTTATATGGGTATTATGAACATTGAAGTAACCATTGTTGTGTCAGTGAGAAAGTGTGATATTCATATTTTATTATACTAAAAGAAAAAATAATTTCTTGGGTTATTTGCATTAGAGTCCAATATTAGAATATAACTAGTGAAGAAATAGCTATTAAGACTCTAAACTTATTTTAATAAAAAAATCGGGATGTTATAATTTTAGGGATTAAATTAGAGTTCTAAAATTAGGGAAGAGCATCTTATATACAAGGAAGAAATAATATCAGCAAAACATTAATGAAGGAGGGAGAATCTATAGAGATAAATTTGAAGAACGCATCACATTACACGATAGTGGTCTACTACCCGAGGTAGGAGATGGGTTGCAAGCCGTCCGATCTGGATTTGATGATCCGGATGGCATGATGCCAAAAAATAAAGGATTGTGTGTGACATCGGGAATATGCTTAAACTTATGTAATCCACTGATATTTACTTGATAATTAAATATTAAGATATTTAAAATGTATTTTCTTTTTATATATTATTTGAGGGTTCATAAAATGTTTGATTATAGACAAATTTTATACCTAGAATAAATAAGGTATGTAGAATATAATATTTATATTATCTTCCTCTTTACGGGTAATCCAGTTATATTATTTAATATCTTAAGGTTAATCTTATATTTTGTTTTCTTAATAAACTTGAGGCAACTAGTGTTATTAAATTAATGTGAAACTTGACCTACAAGCTAACTAGATCATGAGGAACTCAGATCTATCTTTAGTTTCTTCTTTGAGACTGTGCCACATGAATTTTAGCTTAGAATGCATTCTTTCCATATTTACTTACCAAATAAATTTCTATGAATAATATTTTGATAATTGATTCTTTTTAGGATTATCTTCTCATGATTTACTTTCCTTACTATAATACAAAACCACGTCCTTTATTTAATTCAAGTTCCACTTTTAATGATGTTTAATGAGATCATCTTTCTAATAGAAACAAACCAACTTTCCAAGATTATATATATCCTTTAATGACTTAATAAGATGTTTCCCATCATTGTTGTTGATGTCGGTATGTCCAAACTCATTTCCATCAACATCAAACACTTTAAGTGGACCAGTTCCTTCTTGAGGATTAAGGGCACATTACAACATATCTAAATCTATATACATTATACATGAAATAAAACTTGCCATATATTATACAAATTTGCAAATTATACTCCATGAGTTCATTTTTTAAGGCATGACTCATTTACATTATATGATCTAGGATTTTTGTACACAAAAGTTCAATTATTTATTATTATTATTCAATATATTAATCCTATTTAGGCCTAGAGGAGTATAACTATACTATTTTGGGAGTTAATTCCCTAACTAAACCTGAAGGCATGCAATGCTTAATATTAGGGTTCCTAGGGCTAGGAGGCCAAGTTTGATATGTTATAGTTTGTAAGATAAGTGATATAAAATAATGATACATTCCCTACCTACATAATACATGTAAACCCTAATCTTAATTCCAGTCTCTCCAATATGCTAAAAGATGTAATCTTTATGACAAACTATTAAATAAAAAGGGAATACTATATGTCATGTTCATCAACTTCTCTTGAATACCTTCCTTAATGCTAAAGATATGCTTACTTTTACATGCATATGCTCAGACTCACACTATAATGCTAGATGAGCTCAAAAGTGGTACCTTTACGGTATGTTTATACTCCATATGGTGAAACACAAACTACATTATATCCCCTGCTTTAGAAGAACTTTCACAAAACATTATTAAATTTTTTATTAGCGGTTATCGTAGTGAAAATTTAAGAAATTAGAATTCCTATGTTGAAATAGTTTTATGCATAATATGGTATCCTTGCACCCTATTCTTGAATATAGCATCGATCTTGCATTCTTTGGTATTTTAATCTAAAATTTTGGGTGCTATCCTCATACAACTTTTTATGTGCCTATTTCTAGATGATTTTGATACCACTATGTGAACTCAACTTTGTGGTGGCTTGATATGATATCCTTTAGAGGCTATGACCTTATTATTGTTTTTGATGTATAATAGGGCCGTGTAATTCTTTGATCCTAATGTGTGGCCTTAATGTGTTTGAGTTGTGCCATAATGCACCCTATTGTGGATAGTTGGAATTTGATGGTAATACACACCCTATTGTGGATAGTTGGAATTTGATGGTAATACATTTTCTATCTTTTTAAGTTGCAAATGCTTGATTAATATTTAATTATCTCATTGTTGATTGTAAGTAACTTAATTGATGTAGTCACAAAATGCGTAATGGATCTAATTAATCAAGTGCCACAGTAGTTGTGTGGTACCTTGAGTCCGTATATCTATTTTCCAAAGTTGTAGCGGGATAGTGAAATGAGTTAATCTTGTAATAATTGAAGGATTGCAAGAAGATGATCAGAGCCATATATTAGAAAATATATGGGGACAATTGAGATTAGTATACACTGACATATTTAAATGTTCTTGGGATGGTTGCAAATAATGACCCGATGATATATGGTATGTGCTATGTGAAGGAGAAAGACTACAATCATGTCTCATATGGGATGGGATTCATATCCTATGATGTGGTGACATGTATTGTGTACGCAGGACAGACCATGATATGTGGATCCACTATTGAGAAATTCTACAACAGACTAGAATGTGAGCACTCTACCTTTTGATGTCTCACTTTGATCCAAGATTATGTAGGAATATCTAATGGAATATGTATATATTTTGATCTTATACATATTTCTATAGAGGATTCACAATTTCTATCTATTATATTTAGTGGCAAGCCTCAAACTACCCAGGGCATCATAAAATGTGTAACTCAGTTGTATACTAGTTCTATCTAGCTTTATTTGGTGAATAATATGGATATCATTATGATGTGCTATTCCTTCCTCCATGATATTGATGAATGCCTATTCATCATATCTCTTAGTTGCATTTTAGATATATATTTCATATTTGATTGAACTATAGTCAATATTTCACTTATTTTAGGATTTAATATCTCATGTAATTTGTTTGGTATTTAAAATGTTTTTATGTTTACTTTATAGGTTGATACATTAAGAAGATGAGAACACATGAACCCTCCATAAAATTTCCAATAAATAATTCATAGCATTGGTGAAAGGAGAATAGAATTTATATAAGGTCTATGCAATCCCATTTGATAAGCCAAAATATTAAATCCTCACTTCCAGAGTCCATCGATTGGAGACAGGATTATTAAAAGTGTAACCAATTAGAAATTGGCTTCACATTTCACATTTAGTATGGGAATATGATGATTCAAAAGACATTATATGTATAATTTAATTATTTACAAAATGAATTATTTAATGACTAATTTGATCCAAATTATGGGTCTAAATAGTGATCGTTTTCTATATTTTTAAATCTATCACAAATTGTTCACATCTATTAGATTATGGTAGATCAACATGAAAGCTCGGGGCATGTTATTAAAGCACCAATGAGATTGTCAAGAAATATGGCATTAGATATGGAAGCAAAAATATATTTTTTACTACCATATTCCCCTTAACAATAGATCACATCAATAATTATGAATTGGGAAGGAAATATTGCAAGGCATATACTTGGTCCTGGAGCAAGTCCAACGACTACCCTTGTAGCAGCGTGCTTCTTTTACAAGAAACACTCGGATAGTTGTCGACGACAACAAATTGGTGTAGCACCACAAATGGCGGTTGACGATGTCCTCCTAGCGAGTGGCAACAGCCTCCATGCCTCTATGTAGTCCATGTGGACCATTGGTAACTCTACATTGTGCTACCGGAGCCAACCAGAAGGAGTTATCCTTCGAACGTCAACCTGCTAGGGTTGATTCACTCTCATGTGTTGTCTTTCCCTTGATGTCCCTCCCTTTTACAAGTAGGAATTGCTTGGGCTCTCTAGTTACCACAATTATGAGATTATAACACTTATTAGAGCTTATTGTTGTGTCTCTAAAAGCCTTGACTGTCCCCCTTTATATTGGATGGCTAGGGTCAGGGTTTCTAGATCATCTGGGGTTTGAAGAGATGAAATTTCATGAATTTTTCTGGAAGCTACAAATGACAAACCGGTTGGTTCACATCTGAACTGGTTAGTTCACATGTGAAACGACTGGTTCCACACATGAACCGGTTGGTTCATCATATTTCTTGTTCGCATACATAGTGGATTTTAATGCAACAGTTATTGGACGACATAACGTCAACGTCAATCCTTGTTCCAACTGTATTGATCATTGAACTAGGCGGTCCACAACTTGAACTAGTCATTTCAGATCTCGAACTGGTGGTTCACAAATTGAATTGGTCGGCTCATGCCCCAGTTCAAGAAATGTACAGCCAATACAGTTTAAATTGACCTGACACTCGAATCGAATAGTTTAACACTTGAACCGTTCGGTTCACAGTCCTGTCAATCAATTTCTATTTGTTGTTTTAAAACTGAACACATAAACACTTTACTAATAATGTTAAACATCATTTATGAATAAACTCCTATTCCAGGTGCGTCCTATGTGTGTGACCCTATAGGTCCCAAGTTACATTGGCATTAAACACCCATAACCAATTTATGACATCATAAGCAATCAACGATATCTAGCAACACATCACTTCTGCCCCAGTAATTGGAATTTGGAGAACAACTTCAACCTACAATCCATGACCAATGTTACTGTGATCGTATAGTTCCTCTGTATCTGATATCCATATTGAACTTGATGCATGGAAACATCATCCTCTCAACGTTCGATCCATGTTCCTTGAACTAGAGGAGACTGTTTGAGATGCATGTGAGTTCACATATCATATTTTGATTTACATGAGTATGACCATATGTTTATTAGTCTTTCTTATCAGGTGGCCAAGATATCAAACTCATGTAGGAGAGACAAATCCCATATTCATCAATCATACTCAATCCCCATGTGTCACAATGTATCTGAGCATCACCATTATGGAACCCTTATTCAAGGTCATATTGGATGGTGTCAAAATACATTGGGCGACATGTGATGTGTAGTGACTTCAGGTCTAAGAACTACAATCACCACTATCACTATGGGAGATGAATTTTACTACCATTCAATGGTCTCCATGTATCTCTCCCAATTTGGTTATGTCTGATACACTATTTTGTAACATATACATATGTGTTTGACTTCATATCAAATATCATGACAAATGAGACTCTGTCATCAGTCAACACACACTCTTGTTTTATGTATTACTATTTTCTACTTTTCTTCCACATTAATATATGACTAGAGACATAACAAGAATGTATGTACTCTTATCATACATATGATCTCATTGTTTAGGTCTTCAACCTGAAGGCATATGTCACCGAGTAACATCATTCTTTATTCATCTATTATGTCTGTGACATCTTCTCATGATTGAGACAAACATAATAGACAAAATTACCTTTATAGTTATCAATTAAAGTATACGACGTCCCATTATAATCATCATATGATTGGATCTATGGGCATACATACCAACATACTCCCCCTTGCACTTAGAACCAATTACGTATGAATCACATTCTGAGTGATCTTCAACATGTCCATCATGTTTTTACTATGCAAGCACTTTTATAGCGGGCTAGTAATGTTTTCTTCTAGTTGGTATTTGCAAGTTTTCACATCTCCTCATCATACGACTTCTCACATGAGACAGAATTGTCATAGTATGTATATGAGATTTATTGCCTATCCAGTAGCTCCATTATTGTCAAAGTATTTCTACTATGTCATCAATGGTTGGGACCTCCCATAAGTTCATATACATGAACTTCTTGTTCCATACAATATCCTCTACTATTCTCGAAACGTCAAGGTACTCAACTTCTATTATAGAATTAACAACTGCCTCTTTCTCGGAACTCTTCCAGCTTACAATTCTATTCTAAGATCAAACACAATTTTAGATTGTGATCATTAATTTTCTCTATCATTGTTGGAAGCTTGCATCCGTGTAACCCTTTACACCCAAATCTTACTCATTACCATAATAAAGAAACCGATCCTTTTAGTGCTTCTCAAGTTCTTAAGGATGCTCTTTATGGCAGTCCAATGACTTTCATTGGGATGTGACTGATATCCATTCATCATGCCCAATACATATGAGAAAATGGGATGAGTTTATAACATTGCATTCATGATAGATCCAATTGCAAATGCATATGGAATCTTATTCATGTTTTCCCATTCTTTACAAGAACTGAGACATTAGGCTCTAGAGAGACCGATTTTACAAAACATTTCTCATTGAGTCCTGCATGTTGAGCCCCTTAACCATCTTTTCAATGTATGTTCTCTTACTTAGGTCAAGAATCTTTCTAAATCTATCTCTATAAATCTTGATTCCTATCATATAGAATGCTTCACCTAAACCCTTCATAGAGAAGGTACTTCCCAACCCAGTTTTAACATTTACAAGACAAGGATGTTATTCCCCATCATATGTGAAATATAAATATTCTCCCACTAATCCTTTTGTAATAAAAAAAATGCATCTTCATTCTGAGTAAATTCAAACTATTTGGATATCTTGTCAAATAGAAGATTCTAGTTCTTGAGATGCTTGGTTCAATCCATATATTGACCTTTGTTGGCAATAATTGGACTTATAAAACCTTCAGGCTTTTTAGCGTACACATCCTCTACATTATTCCTATTAAGGAATGTGGTTTTAACATCCATTTTGCCAAATCTCATAATCATATCAAGATGCAACAAAAAGCATGATCCTGAAGGATTTAACCATGGAAACTGGTGCATAGATTTTGTTGTGTTCAACTCCTTGAATCTTTTTTTAATCCTTTACAACCAATACACTCTTATAGTTTTTTACATTTCCATCCATATTGATCTTCTTCTTGAAGACCCAATTGCACCCTATGGGTTTTACCCCTTTAGGTGGATCCGCTAAGGTCATACCTTCTTGGTTTACATGGAGTCCATCTTGGATCTCTTGTCCTCAAGCCATTTTTTAGACTCTAGTCCCTCAACAACTTCTAGGTAGGTTGATGGATCATCATCTATGAGCATCTCATTGCCTTCTCAGGGTGTGTTCTACTAGAACTATGGGATTTTGTGTTACATAAGGAACTTGAGATTCCTCAACCATTTGTGTTTCTCTTTGTTCCAATTGTATCACTTTAGGTTCAATGTTTTCTTGTTGGTCTAGATCTTTTGAAGTTCTACTTATCTCCCACTGATTCCTTTATAATTAGGTTTTGTTTAGGAATTTAGCCATAATGTAAAGAAAACACTTTTTTGTTGGATGGGAATGTAAAAGTAGTGTTATGAAAAATAATATTTATGCGATTTGTGGACAAATATTTTTAATAAATAATTTTCTTATACAAGCTTACATTCCTAATCTTTATAAAAGACATATCGAAACACTTCCCATGCCATATCTCATATGGTGTATTTTGAACCATTTTATATGGTACATTGTTTAGTGTAAAACATGTGCTAAAAGAATTGAAAGATTAGCTAGATTTATTGATGATCACACCATGATTAACAAGATGTGATTCCTTCCTTCTAATACACTATCATGATACATTATCATTGTGTTTTAGGTTGAGTTGATCATGATACACTATAGTGGTATCCTAGAAGGTCCTCATACTCTTGGTTTTAAATATTTTCCACATCAATCATATTGAAGTGTTTTAATACTTTTACCAAGTTGGTTACATACTTCATTCATAATCTCATTGACCATTTCAAGATATTCTGACTTGTATTTCATTAGATGTCTCTATTGGTTTAATAACTAAAAAAGTCTAGATAACCATAATTATGTATTTAGATATTCATTTCTCATTTGTGTCCTCTAGATGACAATCCTATCGATATTCATTGTTTGAGTCATCAAGTCATTTAATATATATAACTGTCTCCAAAACTATCAAATACAAACTATGAGACAGTAGGGCCGTTGCCATAAAAGAATTTATCTTTGAAACCAAAACATCAAATACATTCATAATATTCTTGTCCATACAAGATACATGTATTTCGTTAATGGTAGGTAAATAATAGCAATTCACTAAGTCTATTATATGCCCATTACATGAATGACATATTCTGACTGTGATGGCAACAACTCTTTCTCTGCACAGTTCTTGCTTACTTCTTCTCAGGTCCTAAAGAGGAAATTGCTACCTCCTCCTTCTTCTTCCTCAGTTCCTCTAGGTAGAGAGGGCAATTTCTTTTCTAGTGTCCAAGTTGGTGACAATGGTGACAAGTGTGTCCCTTATTGGCCCCTCCCTTAGCTTCCAGTGCAAAAGACTTGGGTTTCTAGCTAGATTTAGAAGTATTGTTAGCTTTTCCTTTACCGTGGACTTACCTTTGCCTTTACTGATCAACACCACATACTTGGTCTTGTATTTCATCATCTGTGCTTAAACTTTTCTCAACATGCCAAGTATTTCTGATGATGGCTTATCAAAATTGTTCATGTTGTAATTCATGACAAACAGGTTGTATGATTTTGGCTGTGACTACAGAATCACATATGTGGCCAACTCTTGACCTAAGGGAAATTCCAGTGTTGCAAGTTTCTCCACATATCCAATCAACTTGAGCACATGGGGACTTACTGGATCTCCTTCTACCATATTGCACCTGAACAGTGCCTTAGAGCCATCATATCTCTCTTGTCTTGCTTGATATTGGTACATGTTCTTAAAACATGTTACCATCTCAATAACATCCATGTTCTCATGATGTCTCTACAACTCATGGTTTATTGAGCATAGACTTAGGCACTTGACATTCACGACATCTTCAGAGTGCTTCCAGTAAGCATCCCTGTCAGCCTTAGACGCAGTGGGAGAGGATTCATATGGCTTGTTGTCTCGAAGACATAGATTCTGTGCTCTTGGTTGAGAATAATTCTCAACGTCCTGAACCAATCGTGGAAGTTATTCTTATTCAAGTTGTCCTTATCAAAGACCAGTCACATGGAAATCATATTTGTGTTTGCCATTATTTCTACAAAAGAAATTTTGTAATTTGTTAAGATAATTTTGATTTGATTTGATAATATTGACAATGTTAGTTAGGATTTTAGTTAATTATCACTCCCGCTATTTTCTTCAAATTGATAGCCCTCACATATCCATTTGGAAGTTACAACCCATAACCTTCTAATGAGACAAGATACAAAGCAATTGAATTATTACCCAGCCAACGCCAATGTCCATAACCAATAATTAAGGTAGACAACTTTTGCCAATAGCATCTCATATAATTCTTGCCATAGTCATCTTCATGCTTCAAGGTAAGTAAAATCATTAAGGTCACCTAGTTAAGTTTGATCCAAAATCCAACACGATATTAATTCACCCTGCTTGGCAGACCCACTTAACTGTCATCACACTTCCACGAGATAGAAACTGCACCACGCTTAGCATGCCCATGCTTAGTCGATCAAGCTTTTCATGTGTGTTTCTTATGGAAAGCATATAAGAATTAATTTTTGATTGAGGGATTTTATATGTATATATGCATATCGAATCACCACATAGTTATATGTATCATATACATACTATATCCACAAATGAAACATGCAATTATAAAACACATGTGATGGTTGTGGCCATACTAATTGCAATTCCTTGGAGCCACAAGGAATGAATACCACCTAAGGTCCACATCATATGTAGCAACTTGTTGTTCATGAATATTTGTGTTAGAACCAGTTTGGGTCAATCAATTTAACTCTTGAACTGATCGGTCAGCCTCATGGTTGGTGGGTTGGTTTCATGGATCGGTTGACTGCTCTCTGGTCCAAGTGATGTTTGGACTGGCCCTGTCGATCAGTTGGGACACCACCCGACCAGTCAACTCCTCTTGTCGTCTAGCCTCCTTGGTCCTCCAGTCGATTGCTTTGACTTCTAACTTGTTCAGGTCATCTGGTACAGAACACATTCTTTACCATAACGAAAAAATACCCTATTCCTATTTATCACATTATATTGTAATAGGGAAACCTCGAGTTACATTCAAGGGGGTCATAAGAAGGAAAGCATTAACAATTTTGCATATGGAAAAGGAGAAAGAGGCTCAATATACAAATTTAGATATAAATAGGAATAACAACCATCCAACCAAGCACACATATCTAGGGTTATTGGCAATAAACATACTAACATCCACCATCAAAATCAAGTTTTAGGGCGACACATGTAAATTGCATATATATATATATATAGAAGGATTGCACTTTCATGTGGAGATATGTGGTCACAATCTCTGCAAGAAAATATCAACTCATTCAAAAATCACATAGAAGGGATGAGAAACATCTTTTTATTGAAATAACTAGAATTGATTACATTGAATAAAGATCAACTATGGGGCTAACCCCCATGCCCAAAATTGGAAACTACTCAAACATAATGTAAAAGGGAATCAAACACTAGAAAAATAGGAATAAAACAAGTGATTATAAGATGTCCCAATGATTTGGAGAGAAAGGTAGATATATTGTTGTAACTTTGTTGTCGGTCGGTCAACAACATTTAATCACTTGTTTCATCCTGAAATCACAATTTTCAAACCTTGACCGTATTGATTATTTTGTGACAGTTGACCAAATCTTTATTTGAATTCTCTCCACCATATAAAATTATATGGAATTGTCTAACTTTCCTAGTCAAAGGAGAGAATTTTTACAATATTAATTGCTTACCCACAAATTGATGGATTTATTGAGTTGCTCCCTTTATTACTTGACTATGTCACTCTCATTGATGTTGAGTCCCGAAATGATGAAATGATAGGCTCGTAACAACAACCAACTATTTTTAAAATCATACAAAATATATTTTTCATGTAGAGCATTCAATTTCCCTTCCAACACACTTGTGCATTAAATTCATCCATGGGATGCAGAAGTTACGATCTCTTTGGCATGATGTATATATATTAGGCGTGTTGGAAATTATGCAAATGTATTCCAAGAATATTTTATCATTTGAGTGATTAGACCATTTTCCTACAAAATACAAGAATATATAATTAAAACTCCAATTAAAGAGAGAAAAACTAATCTAGAACAATTAATTCTAAACCTAAGAAAATAATCAACGAAATAATCTTAAAGAGATATCTAAAAGATGTACATAAAATGGATAAACATGTATTTATCACATACCAACGAAGACATCCCAAGAGATATATAATTCCATATAACATCCATCCAAATCGTACCCATCACCAAGGAAGACCAGAGATGAAAGCCACTATCTTGACGTAAAGACGTGCTTCACCAGAGGTTGTGGAGATTACAAGTGTTGTTTGGAGGGTGGTTTCACACACCATACAACTTCTCTTATACATCACTATGTACCTTCACCATTAACTTCTTCTCTCTTTTATATTGTATCATGTATATGAGTAGAGAGTAGTTCACTTTACAAGGGCACGGGAATGAGCCCCACTGCCCATATATGTAATATTGCACTCTGAACTACTAATTGTTTGAATTATTAGATTTTTAAATAAATGTTTAATGCACATTATATGGATTATCTACTCATCTTGCATGTTGATAAAAAAATTAGGAATAGAGACATTGAAGCGTATGATTACAATACTAGTTAATGATTGCCTAGAACAATGAAAGAGTATTCTTCGGGGTAGTAGATTTAGGATACCTAGGTAACAAGATATTGACTCTAAGGGAAATATGCTCTTGTGAGATTCTATAATCTGAAAGGATATAAAATTTCATTGGCCCCAATATAATAATCTTTTGAGTGAGTGAAACATTGTGAGAAAGTAGAGACATAGGTAGTAGCTATGCAACCCATCACCCCAGTGATTTTATCATTGTTAAAAATCATTTGTTTTATAGTTTGATTCATTTCTTATTTTGTTAATTTACTTAATAAACCAAATAATCAATTGTATATCCTTGCTAGATACTTTTTGTTGACTGATTAAATTTCTAGTTTATTTTTAAAAGATAATCCTTTGGGTTCGATCCTTGATTGTACTACGATAAGACATGTCTTCTTGCGGTTGGATTTTTTGTGCTATTATTATGATTAAAAAATAGGATCTCATATCTTAGTGAATTTGAGAGGTATGAAAATACCATATCAAATTTTAGCACCGTTTTCAAGGACAATGAGACATTTTGAAATTTTATCTATTCGGATAAAGTTAGGAATTTTTCTTTCTTAGTTTGTTTTTGTGATTTCAGTTTGGGTTTGTAATTTTTAGTTTTGTTATATAATTTATTAAATTTTTTTTGTAAAATTTTAGTTTTGTAAGCTCCTTAATTTATTTTATAGTTTTAGTGCTTTTTCATAATTTTTAGTTTTATTCAATAATTTTTTTAGCTTATATTTTTTCCTCTTTATATTTTAGATTTTGGTAAAATAATTTTTATAACGAAAAGAATTGACTTCATTCATTTGACATTTTTCTCTCTTTTTCCTGATACTAAAGTCTGTTTATTTTTTCATACCACATTAATGGAGTGTTTGATACCACATGTCGTTCAATGTCAAACTTGTGACTACTATAACCATGATGTATGAAACCGCCCCGACTCATCTCCACAATTAAATTCAATATTACATGGAACCATCATTGATCAAGATGTCATCCCTTATTATTATTCTTGATATGAAGTTGACTTCAATGTAAAATATTCTAGGGACTACCATGAGGAACCATACTATGTAAATGATTATGTAGTTGAGCCAAACTACAATCAACAATATTTCAGGGGTCATGGTGAAGAGACTTACTATATAGACCACTACTCACCCAAGATGAGAGAATGTATGGACCCCCTTGATAAGATGCAAGGTTATCAATAAACAATGCTAGCCATATAAGAAACCCAACAAGAAAGAATGCAGCGGATCATATTACAATCTATCTCTCCCAACAAGCCAAGGACTTTGATGGTTCACTAGTAAGTTATCTAGAGAATCAGTCTATAGAGGATGATATCAAAGTCATCTAAAAGACAATGATTTATGATAGAAATTGGCACAAATTGAGGAGTACGAGCCAGAGGTTGACCTGCACACTTGTATTTCATCATTCTATGCGGTAGAGGCTTTGAAATGTCAATATCAAAAGTGTTAATGGGAGAGTGATTATGACACAATAGTCAAACTTGAGGCTCCACCATCCTTTCCTACTATAGTCCCAGATCCAATCATTTATAATGATCAATGAATCTTGGTTGAGTCTATTATGGAAGATGAATAGCCAACTTTTGTTGCATATCTAATTGTTTAAATGATGAGGTCCAACCAAACCATGAGATATACATACCAGCTCCTCTTTAGTTTTCTATGTCTTCTCTAGTCCTTGTCCCTATCAAACCCTTGGATTATTTGGGTGTGTTCTGTGAGGAGGATTAAGAGCCCTATATTGATATTGTGAAGGACTCCATCATTGTTGATGTTGATGTTGATTTTATGGTAGACCAAGAGGATGTACAACTACAGAAAAATATTTACCATGCAAATTTTATAGATGAGGAGATTCCTACTATGACAACACCATATTTTCTATATATAGATTTAGATGATGATGATAAGAAGTTAGAGCATAATTCTTACCTATTTGTGTAAATAGTGGGATCCAATAGGGGACCACTTCTTACTTAATTTCAAGAAATAATTTGCATCTCACCCCATGAACTCAAATATGAAAAAATAAAAGGGGTACAATATTTTTCTCTCAAACAGATGAGTACAGAACATAGTGTGTTGCAATGGAAAATAAAAAACCAACTATTATATAAATTCATTATTCAACTTAACATTGGGCCTTATAGGCAAAGTCTAAATTATGAATCTAATTATCGAGATCATATTATGATGAACAACCTTCCCATCTCAGAACTCATCCTAGCACTTGGTCCTCAGCTAAGTCTTCTTCTACCCGAATCTCAGGCTGTGCTAACTATGAGTGGGTTGAAAAACAACACCCAGGAAAAGGAAAAAAAAGAAAATGATGTAAGAAAATGTTGAGTATGCACAAAGAAAATTAATTAGGCATTAATTAAAGTGAGAGGAGATTTGAAATAAAGAGATGTCAATAATGAGATGTTCAAATGAAAATAGTTTGTCAAAAAGATTTAACATGACAGAAAGATGAGGCATTTATTAATAAGGTTATGGTAAATAATTTTCTTCTTGCCATACTCACTTGAACATAATCACAAAGATAAATAGTTGTATTGTGATAAATAATCATTGACTAGCATATACTAAAAAGTAGGGTAGGAACCCATACGTATTCCATACCAAAGGGTCGGAGGACTAAAACCTCAGTGCCAAACAAATATAGTAAGTTGCAGGGGAATATAATCCAGTGCATGGTAGGGGAATAAAACTCAGTGCCTAATATCTATGTCGTAGGGGAATAGAACCCAGTTCCTGGTAGGAGAATAAGACCCATTGCCTATAAATAATATAAGTGTCAGGGGAATAAAACCTAGTGTCTATATAAAGTCACTACTTATAGTTATGACTAGTCAATTATCCATGCAAATCAGACATGCAAGAACAAAGTATATTTATTTTGATGCAAAGGATGAGAATATTAAGTTTCCATCAAATGGGGTTGAAGGACCCAAGTCATTGGTAAAATTAGGTTAGAAGACCATCAATGTGGTATGAACATTAACAATTCATGAAAATATTAGCAAACAATGATACTTTCAAAAGATGATAAGATTGTCCATAATTTAGTTAATGTCTCATATGGGAAAAAGATATTTAGTCATGATACTATGCCCAATTTAAATAGAGTAGATGTACATACCTAAAGAGGTGTGTCAACTTGAAAAAGTTCAAACGTTTGATCCAAGTCAAGGTTCCAAAGTTTGATACATCGATGGTTGAGGAGGGATCACCATGAGATTACAAGTCTTTGACGGCTCATACAAAGGACTTGAATATGATGATAGGAGAGAAGGTCAGGGTGGCCTATTGGTCAAGCGATTGATATGTGTGTGAAGGCCATGGGGAAGGGTCTATATATAAGACTATTTGGCTTGGGTAGAAAGAAACTTACCTTTTTTTACTAAGGGAAGTATACATCATATATTGTAAATGGAGAAAAGTTAAGAATTTATTAATAAATGAAAGGTAAGAAAATTAAAAACTATATCAAATGTAATGTATTACATTAAACAATTAAATTAATATTTACAATTGTATATTCTCTTTGCAAATTTATTTGAGGGTCCAAACGAAGTTAAAATAAAGTAAATTTTGATACATATGCTAATTAAGCATGTAAAATTTGAGTTGTACATTAGTTTTCATTTTTAGAATGTTCAATATGCCATTTAATTTATTTTAATCATTGTAGCATTTTCTTGTTAATTATTTAATTTATTTTAATCCTTATAGAATTATCTTGTTAATTATGTTATAATTTGTTTATGGGTACTGGTATTATCCAACCAAAAAGGAATTTGGCAATAGGACCAATTAGTACATGAGAAATAAATTTGACATTACTTTCTTGTTTAAAATTTGTATAGTGGATTATTTGATATACATGAACGTTTTACTTACTATATTGGGTATATATGATCCTTTCAAAATTTTCCACTCATGAGAGAAGTAAATAATATATTCTATTTACTTAAATTCCTTAATCTCTATTCAATTATCCTCAACTATGCTTATTTCTAACTTCTTTTGAACAATAATAACTTAGTTCATGTTAGTTGTTTCCATAATATTAGTAACATCCTCTAGAGATAATACACGAGGGAAAATTTGTATTGTCTTACTACTTTTTACTATTGACATTTTACATCTAAATATTTAGTACATACGAGTGTGATGCTATAATTTACATATGTATTAACTGGTGTGTTTCTCAAATACATTTCATATTCTATTTCTTAAATGTTGCATGTACAACATTATTTTCCATTATGTTACACCACAATTTCATTTATTAAAATCCATACAAGTTGGTTTATGCTATTCATTTAATATATTAGATATTTTCTTTTTCATAATAAATTCAATATTTTTGGCCTTATATTTAGTTTTCTTTTTTTAAGGAATTTGAGACATCTAGGAAATCCTAAAAGATGTGAAACTTAGCCTACAAACAAACTTAAACATGAGGAAAATGATTTTACAATTAATTCTTCGTGTTGTATTTATATAGTATTTTATTTATTATTTTGGGCTTTAATATACATTCCCTCTCCTAAACTACACTAGGATAAATAAGATTGTCCAAATATTGTGGAAATTCACACATAAACTGGTTTTGGTATGTAGATTTCAGAATTGAAATTTGTTTCTAGTATTATAGTTATTTAGTAACTTATTTAAAATCTTTTTCCTCCTATTCTTATTTTCTTTTACAATTAGAATTAAAATAGTTATCATTATGCAAACAATGTGAAACTTGAAACTCAAGGCTATTGGGACCCAAGGAACACGACTTTACCATTGTATTTTACTTTTGAAGTTTTGTCTTATGAGTTATGACACCATTAGAATGTTTGTCTTATTACCATTATGTTTATAAAAATATTATATATTTATTATAAATATCCACTCAACTGAGTCTTATTATCTTTGATATATTTTTAAAAGAGCTATATATTATTATTTTGCATGAAATTCTACATCTTACTTATTTAAGGTATTTAATCCATTAATTTCATATTTGTTAAATAATATAACATTATTAATATTTATGGACATGGGATTACAAATTATTACTTCAAAGCATATTATACATTTTTATTTAGCCATTATGTTAGTAAAGAAAATACATCTAACATATTTCATGATTTTATTACATATTAGCACATAATTAATCATTAAATTTTTTTTTATCCTTGTTTGGTCAAATATAAGAAACCAAGTCTTACTAGATTTCTAATCATGGCATATGGTAAGATTATAATTTTGGTTCATTAAAACACTCCACCCCTTAAAGAGGATTTCATCCCTAAAATCTAGACAATCTAAATTAAGAATATGTTGGATACTTCTATATTGTGAGTATAGTTTAATTATATCAATTTTTTAAGGGTGCCAAATATGTCTACCCAAGGTGGTTCACTTAAAAAGGTCTATTTGATTACCCCAGTTAGGATGCAGTTATTGCAGATATTTTAGTTTGATTAATTTCCCAAAAGTTAGGTAATGTGTTTTCAGTCCAACATCTTTAACTAGTTTTCTATTTCTTAAAATTAAGACTTTAAGACCCTTCCTAGAGAAGGAGATTCTAAAACACAACTAGTCGCTTTATATTGGTAGTATGAGGTATGAAAGCTACATTCTAATAGATCTTTTTCATGTCAAAGGTATCAGTTGTCCTAACAGGTTTGTCTTCCTAAAATATAGGTGGAATGTATAAGGGAAAGGGTTCTAAGGATGAATTTTCAAAATAGTTATATTTTTTAGCACAATCATTCTTTGATACCATCTTGTAAAGAGTGGTTACTCAATTCAAGAAAAAAATTTGCATCTAACCCCATGAACTCAAATATGACCAAATAAAAGGGGTGCAATATTTTTTATCAAATGAATGAGTACAAAAACATAGTTTGTTGCAATGGAAAATAAAAATCCAACTATTACATAAATTCATTGTTCAACTTAACATTTGGCATTATAAGCAAAATATAAATTATGAATATAATTATCATGGTCATATTGTGGTAAACAACCTTTCCATCTCAGAACTCATCCTAGCACTTAGTCCTGAGCTAAGTCCTCTTCTCCCCAAATCTCAGGATGTGTTAACTTTTGAATAACAACATCCAGGAAAAGGAAAGCAAAAGAAAATGATGTTAGCGAATGTTGAGTATGCACAGAGTAAAATAATTTGGCATTAATTAAAGTGAGAGGAGACTCGAAATAAATATATGTCAATAATGAGATGTCCAGTAGAGAATAGTTTGTCAAAAAGATTTAACATCACCAAAATATGAGGCTATTATTAATAAGGATATGGTAAATAAAATGTTTCTTGCCATACTCACTTCAACATAATCACAAAGATAAATAGTTGCATGGTGATAAATAATCATTGAATAGAATATACTAAAAAGTAGGTTGGAACCCAAATGTATTCCATACCAAAGGTCAGGAGGACTAAAACCTCAGTGCCAAAAAGTATAGTAAGTTGCATGGGAATATAACCTAGTGCATGGGAAGGGAATAAAACCGAATGCCTAATATCATACGTGGCAGGGGAATAGAACCCAACGCCCTGGTAGGGGAATAAGATCAGTGCCTATAAACAACATAAGTGGCAGGGGAATAAAGCCCAGTTCCTATAAACAATATAAGTGGTAGGGGAATAAAACCTAGTGCCTATATGGAGTCACTACTTATAGTTATGACTAGTCAATTATCAATGCAAATAGGATAGACAAGAACAAAGTATTTTTTTTTCATGCAGAGGATGAAAATATTAAGTTTTCATCAAATAGAGTCAAAGGACCCAAGTCATTGGTAAGCTTAGGTCAGGAGACCATCAGTGGTAACAACATTAACAAATCAAGAAAATATTACCAAAGAAGGATACTTTCAAAAGATGATAGGATTGTCCACAATTTAGTTAATGTCTCATATGTGAAAAAGATATTTAGTCATGATATTATGCCCAATTTAAATAGAGTAGATGTACATACCTAAAATAGGTTTGTCAACTTGACAAAGTTCAAACCTTTTATCCAAGTCAAGGTTCCAAAGTTTGATGCATCAATGGTTGAGGAGGGATCACCATGAGATTACAAGTCTTTAACGGCTCATACAAGGGACTTGAATGGGAGGTTAGGAGAGAAGGTTAGGGTGTACTATCCATCAAGTGATTTTTATGTGTGTGAAGGCCATGGGAATGGGTCTATATATACGACTATTTGGCTTGGATAGATAAAAATTACCTTTTTTTACTAAGGAAAATATACAACATAATTTGTAAATGAAGAAAAATCAAGAATTTGTTAACAAATGATTGGTAAGAAAATTGAAAACATATCAAAAGGAGTGTATTAAATTAAACAATTAATAATTAATGTTTTCAGTTGTATATTCTCTTTGCAAATTTATTTGAGGGCCCAAACAAAGTTAAAATAAAGTAAAATTTGATTCATATGTTAATTAATACACGTAGAATTCGAATTGTACATTAGTTTTCATTTTTAAAATGTTCAATATGTCATTTAATTTATTTAATTTTTTTTGGCATTATCTTGTTAACTATTTTGTAGTTTTTTTACTGATACTAGTATTATCCAACCAAAAAGGAATTTGCCAATTGGACCATTAATACATGAGAAATAAATTTGACATTATTTTCTCGTTTAAAATGTGTATCATGGATTATTTGATATACATGATCATTTTACTTACTATATTGGGTATATATGATCCTTTTTAAAATTTTCCACTCATGAGAGAAGTAAAGAATATCTTCTATTTACTTAAATTCCTCAATCTCGCTTCAATTATCCTCAACTATGTTTATTTCTAATTTCTTTTGAACAATAGTAACTTAGTTAATGTTAATTATTTCCATAATATTAGTAACATCCTCTGGAGATAATATAAGAGAGGAAATTTGTATTCTCTCACTACTTTTTGAATATTTAGTAGATACGAGTGTGATGTTATAATTTACATATGTATTAATTAGTGTGCTTCTAAAATAAATTATAGATTTTATTTCTTGTATGTTTCTTGTACAACATTTTTTCCCATTATGTTACACCACATTTTCATTTATTACAATCCATACAAGTAAGTTTTCATTATTCATTTAATATATTAGATGTTTCCTTTTTAATAATAAATTCAATATTTTTGGTCTTATCTTTCATTTTCTTTTCTTAAGGAATTTGAGGCATCTAGAAACTCCTAAAATATGTGAAACTTAGCCTACAAGCAAACTTGAACATGAGGAAAATGATTTTCTATTTAATTCTTCCTGTTGTGATTGTTTAGCATTTTATTTAATATTTTGGGCTTTAATATATATTCTCTCTTATAAACTACACTAGGATAGATGAGATTTTCAAATTATGTGGAAATTCACACACAAACTGATTTTGGTATGTAGATTTTGAAATTAGGATTTATTTCTACTATTGAAGTTATTTAATAATTTATTTAACACTTTTATATCCTGTTCTTATTTTTTTATAATTAGAATTAAAATAGTTATCATTATGCAAACAATGTGAAACTTGGCACCCAAGGAAATTGGGACCCAAGGAACACCTTTGTACCATTATATTTTACTTTTAAAATCTCATTTTATGAGTTATGTCACAATTAGTATGTTTGGCTTATTACCATTATGTTTATCAAAACATTATACCTTTATTATAAATATACACTCAAGTGAGTCTTATTATCTTCAATACATTTTTAAAAGATCTATATATTATTATTTTGCACAAAATTCTACATTTTACTTACCTTGCATATTTAATCCAATAATTTCGTATTTATTTAAATAATAGAACATTACTAATATTAATGGAGATGTGATTACCAATTGCTACTCCAAAACATATTATTCATTTCTATTTAGACATTATGTTAGTAAAGAAAATGCATGTAACATATTTTATGATTTTATTACATGTTGGCACATAATAGTCGTTACATAAATGTGTTTTTAAAATTTTGTATCCTTAAACAAATCTTACTAAATTTCTAATCGTGGAATAGAATAAGATTCTAATTTTGGTTCATTACATTTTGCACGGCTGGCAACACTAGTTACACATTTGTTATATACTACCTTTACCATAGGGGAAGGTAGCCTACCTCCATTTTTCACATATGATAAGATCTTGAGGCCACCAGAAAGGCACGAATACTACTTTGTGCCACATCTTGCATATCCACACACTTCTACTACACTATCTCTACGGATGGAGGAGTATTGGTGGATCCTACTGAATGGATTGTGAGATGAAAGACAATACTACTACTATAGGCATGCTGACAGTACCTTTGAGCTACCAAGACCACCCGATCACATTATACACCATGAAACTCTTATGTTGAAGGTGCCAGACCGTATTCATATTCCTTTTAGCTGAATCTTCTTTGAGTTTCCAGGACCACCTGGATGAGCATTAAGGATTTCTTCCCCTTCATATTGCATTTATTATTTGCTTGGGGGAGAAATTTTTTAAGCTTGGCGTGGAGATTGAGTGTTGTGTACTCATTTACACCCACACCTATCTCTTTTAATTCCTTCTTTAATTTCAACAATGTTTATCTTTGCATGCATTTATTGCATTTAATTTACTTGCATTGCTTCTAGATTTAATCTGATTTTTATTTCAATTCATAGTTAATGCAATGTTAGTTGAATCCATTATGTAGTCTGTGTAGTTTACATTAATCTTTTGTATTGCTTATAGTATTTGTCATACATCCCCCTTTCTCGAAGTAAGTTCTTGATGTAAACTATATTATGAAAACATGCTCGCTAGAAATTACCATTTGTAGTAAATGAAGATAAGCATCAAGTTCACTTGAAATGATGGAAAGTCGTATGGGATTGAGCAGAGCCAAGTGCAATATGTATCTTTATCGATTATCATAACATTTTTTAGAAATATCTTGATTTTGCATGTGACATGACATGAGTGAATTGCTATTTAAGATTGTCCATATGCTTTGAATTCTAATATATGAGATGTACGAGTTTAACCCTCTTCTACATTTCTTGTTCATCCATACTCTTACCTTCCATTCACCAAAAATGAAGCCATGAAGTGTGCTAAAATTAAATTTTGGGGTGGCACACCTTCTTTCTCCCTCTATAATCATTTCTTCCATGCCCCTCTCTATGTAATAGAGTTATATTACAAAAATAAATAAAAGATGCCAATGCGCATAAAAATAAAAAAGTAAAAAGTTGTGCAATTTATGTATTTGCACCCAAAAAAAGTTATCTCAAGTCAAACATATGAGAGAGTCATAATTCTTATTCCATACCCCCATTTTTTGGCTTTTTAGATATGCCACACTCATATTTCAATGATACACATATTTCACATTTATATTACTAACATCTATATTAAGTATTTCAGGTGATCAAGGAACATAATCAAGATCCAACTAGAAATACCATGCAAATACATAAGTTTGGATACTTGCAAATCAAGTTGTACTATGAGTATGTCTGTACTTATATGTTTTCATACAGCCTAATAGACATAATGTAAGGACAAGTGATGATCTTCCAAAACCTACCCAAAACCCTATCCCATACTCATATCGAAGCCTTTAGGGTTGTTAGGTTTCATTAGATATATCATTAGATAAGATATTCCTATTATTTTTTCCTTTAATTGAGCTCTGAGTCACTCTTGGTCGAAGATATTCTCGATATAGCCGTTGCAAGATTTGACTGAGAGAGCTCGACCAACATAGCCATTGGAGCAAAATTTCAAACCATAGCAAAACTCGATCGATAATATTTTGGACCGAGATGGTTTCTGATCGACAATATTGTGGACCGAGAATGTTCTGGATGCAATTCAACAAATGGCCAAATTAGTCATTGTAATTCAATTTACATAATCCTAACTTTTAGTTTTCATCCTAGAACACTCTAGACACTAACCACAGTTTCCCTAACCATGTACAAACATTTCCTATAAATAGGAGTGGTCTTAGGAAACCAAAACCTCAAATTTGCATACAAGAATTGAGATCATATATTCAAATTGCATACTACTACTTGCTATCATTCTCAAGAGTTTAGGCTTATACTTTGAGTTGGCATCATTATATCCTAAGACAAATAGTAGAATCATTCTCAACCAAATATAAACCTTGCCTAAACCTTTTGTGGGGTGGATCATCATCACTTGTCCATAAGAGCTTGATTGTATATCTTGTGAAAGAATTGTGATCTCCTTCTTCCATTCTCATTTCTGTTACTTGTGATGGCGGTTGGTCTACTTCTACAAGTGGTGGTTCTCTTCCTCATCCCTCAGTGCATCTGTAAAAGAAGAGGTGTGGTGGTTCTCTTCCTCGGCCCTCGATTCATCTGTAAATGAAGAGGTGTGGTTGTTATCTTCCTTGGCCCTCGGTGACTCCAGAAAAGAAGATGTGTGGTGGTGTTCTTCCTCATCTGTCAGTGCGTCCATAAAAGAAGAGGTTCGGTGGTGCTCTTCCTTGCCAGTAAAGAAGAAGGATTTATTTGTGGAAATCATCTTGTAATTTATCCTCACTGATAAATTAATATAAGTTTTTGTTGCAAATCCTAGTTGGAAACAACTAGGTAGTAGATTGACGTCATAGACTGAACCACTCTAAATTCCATCTCTCTTTTTTTGGTTGGCTCTTTTATTTCCACTGCACTATAATTTTGCTTAAAATTTTTACAAAGACTCTAATCACCACCCTCTAGATCTTTTATTTGATATCGAGGAGCCCGTACAGGTCTTGAAGCAATGGGGGAAGGTGTGATTAGCAACCTCAGTGATGGAGAGCTACCAACAATATTTGACGGATCCAACTACATTCATTGGAAGTGAGATATGCAATCCTAATTCTATGAAATCAATTGTTGGAAAGTGTGACATGCAGGTACTCATGTTATCAAAAAATTAATTAAATATGATCTAGTTTGTGGTCTTCCTAAAATATCTTTTGATAATCCTAAAATTATGAACCTTACACATTAGGAAAACAAACTAAAACTTCTTTTAAGACAAAACAAATCTTCTTTTAAGACAAAGAAAATCCTTAGTACATCTAGATCCTTCATTTGGTATCATATCATGTCTTCAAGGAGCTGTTACATGTCTTGAAGCAATGGGGGACGGTGTGATTACCAACCTCAGTGATGGAGAGCTACCAACAATATTTGATGCATCTAACTACAATCATTGGAAGTGAGATATGCAATCCTACATTCAAGGTGTTGGAGTTGATCTTTGGAACATGGTCATCCAACCGTATGAACCTCCTACAACTGAGTTTGAGGAATGGGATGAGCCAATAATAAGAAAAGCCACACCAAATACCAAAGTTGTAAGTATCTTATATTCATATTTATCTCTTGAAGAATTTGATGATATATCCTCTTGTGAAACCACATATGATATATGGAGAACGCTTTTGATTACACATGAAGATACTTTTCGAGTCAATAGTTATAATATATTTGATATGCAAGAAAATGAAAGTGTTTCTGACATGTATGGTAGCTTTACTTCTATAACAAATAAATTGAGTGCCTTTGAGAAATACATAAGTGAACAAAGTAAAGATGCAAAATGCCACCATGTAGTCAACTACCTACATGATCAACATGAAGAAGGTAATGATGAAGAAGAAGGAGAACATATAGAACCACATGCACATGGTGAAGAGTAAGGTAAAAATAGTGAAGATGGGGTATCTCTTGCTACTATATCAAAAGATAATATTCTTTCTATGATTGAAAAAGGCTTAAATAATAAATATTCTATGATTGAAAAAGATCTTGCTAACCAATTATTGATTTCTACTAAAGAAAATGAAAATTGAATGTTGACATTAGAAATTTTTTCTAATGGTATAAATATGTTACATTTTCACATTCATGGTCTTGGATACATTCCAAAACACTATGAAAGAAACAAAAAGAGAAATCTTATCTTTGATAAAGTAAATGTCTCTATTTATCATGTGACATGTTTTGCTTTTAGAAAGTTAAGACATTATGTATGTCTTATCACTAAAAATAATGTACAAGAAAAGGAAAGCACACAAAGTGTTACTAGTGATGTATTTATTTATACTTTATCCAAAAATGAGCTTATTGAACTTAATGAAATCACCTTGGATAGAGTGGAAAAATATAAGAACAAGAAAGGAAAATTGTATACTATTGTTGATTCACTTATAAAGGTTGATGAACAAAATGATATAAATATTTTTCTTTTAATTTGCTTTAAGTTAATTGAGAATGGATAATTGTTTTTGACAGACTACCTCTCGGTTGAAAAGATGTCGACCGAGGGGTAGTTTGGTCTATGTCTAATTCGACCGAGCTATTGACCGTCATGTTTTGTTTTGACAATCTTACAATTAAACCTTTTGAGTCAGTTTGTTACATGTTCATTTGATCTTTCATGCTATCATTATTTTATTTTGAAAAAATGATATTTTCTCACATGCTTGATCAAAGATGTTAAAATTTTAACTTTGTTGTAAGGAATCTCTATTATAATTAAATGATTTTTTTAATTTCTTTACAAAGGAGTGCATACAACAAAATTTTAGATGCTCCATGAAATTTCTTTGCAACATATTCACTTTTACTATTTTTATAATATTAATTTCTTTCATTTATGAAATTTTGTCAAAAGAGTTGGTAAAAATTTGTTGCATTAAATTATTGAATTCAAATATATATTTAGTTGTTTCAAATAAAAAAAGGTTTCATAACTTAGTCGAGCCAAACATTTTATTTATCATATTGCTAAAAGTGGTACATGTTGTCATCAACAAACATTTTTACTAAACCACTTACTTTCAAAATAAAATTTATTACACATGCATTATTCAAGATGTGCATTTTTACCATTGTAACTTTGTTTGGTCCGATTTAAATGATGGATTGTTTCAACTCCCCATATAATTCTAGAGCTTCTTGTAGATAATACTTGATACTTCCATCTTTCACCATAATTTTTAAATTTTTTTTGGAAGCATTACATTAAAAGGGAATGTATACTTTTGGGGAGAGTCATGATAATAATGTCAACATTTTTGTATATAGAAAAGTGTAAGAAATAATTCTTAAATGCAAAATCTTTAATGACCTTGAAGTTTTATGTTTTGACTAAGATGGATAATAATTTCCTTTTCTTATGTTTTCTTTGGTCAGAGAATTTTTCAAAATTCAAGGCATTGCCATAATGCTTAACATTAACTCTTTTTTCATGGTCTTTTCACATTCCACTTAAATATGTTGTGCTTTCCATGATCTCCAAACAATGTCAAATTGTTAATTTACCACAACTACCTTGACAGGAATAGACACAAATAAATGTTGTGGTTCTTGCAAGCCAAAAATATATTTTAAGCATGTGCAATTAAAATGATATGACACTTTTGAAAGTAAACATTGGTACTAAAAGAAAATGCTCAATTTCTACTATTAAAGGTTCTTTGACGCCTTCCAAGAAAAATCTTTTGGATTAAATAATATAAGTTCCATACATGATTTTGATTTCTTCCTACTTTGATTTTTATGGAACTTGTTAAAAATATGTTGTATATTTTGTTACATTCTTACATTGATACACATGTACTTGACTATATTATTTAACATGATCTTATCAAAATTACATTACTCATGAAACATGTTTTACTCAGGATTATGCACTCTCATATCATCTCAATAAGAGAAGAACATAAATTATTTTTGAGTATCATAACTTCTCTCTACGTAAGGAGTAAAAATATCATGAGCCTTATTTTCAAATCTTTTTTATCTTAATATATATCATCACATTCATGCTTATGTGTATCATGAAATGTTTTAAGAAATGACTTCTTATAATGCTCACTTCCTATAGTTACATTTAATTTTTTTAAATATTATATTAAGGGGGAGAAATTATCAAGCAAATATTTTTGATCTGAACTTGGAGATAATTAAGATGTGCTATGACATTCATTATTAAATGTACTCAAACCAATTTTCTATAGCTATCTGTGAGAATCTCAGCCAAAATTTTTCTCGACCCAGATGTTATCAGCAACATGATTTCTTTTATGAAACATGGTTTTCATATTCAAATTTTACTTGATTTCTACATATGATTTTCTTTCATGAAGTTGAGATCTTATATGACTATCATTTTAATAAATACTTTTCTTATGATTGAGCTCATTTTTCTTGGTATAAGATTAAGGGGGAGCTCAAAATCTTATAATGTAAATTGCATATCTTTTTAACCTTGTGCTAAATGGTTTTTCTATACCAATATGGGCTTAACATCCCTTATATTTGGTCTAGAAATATTTTTTACATCATTTCTATGCTTTATTGGTTCTCTATATCAATATGGGCTTAACATCCTTTATATTTGGTCTGGAGATATTTTTTTTGACCTCATTCTAAGCTCTAAGGATTCTCTAATCATTTCTGGGATTAACATCCTTTGAAAATGGTTGAGAAATCAATTTTGTTTGTATACTTTTTGTTTTTCATGGCATCTCTATATCATGGTGTACTTAACATTCCTTACCATTGATCTCGAGTATCTTTATGATATTTGTGCTTTATCGAGTCTTTTTATCATGAAGGACTTAACATTCCTCTAATTGGTAATTAGACAATATTTCAATCGTTCCTTGTTCATATATGACTTTTTGACTATTCCTTAATGTCTATCTTTTTTATTTACCCTTCCATTGGTATTCTCTTGAGATTGAAACATTGGGCATAAGTTTTTCCTATCCAAAATGACAATCTTGTTGAGGGGGAGTGTCTCCTTGAGGGGAAGCCTTGGTAAATGTTGATCCATTTTTATTTTGATAAAAGGGGAGAGAATGACCCATGAGATAAATTGGCTATCAAAGGTATGAAGCTCTAAATTTGCTGCTTTTGATTTATCTTATGGAAGTATTTGTCATCATCAAAAAGGGGGAGACTGTTTGCTTTCTGGATATGCTACACTCATATTTCAATGATACAAATATTTCCCATATTGTATTATTAACATGTGTATTAAGTATTTCAGGTGATCAAGGAACATAATCAAGACCCAACTACAAAAACCATGAAAATACATAACTTTGGATACTTGCAATTAAAGTTGTACCATGAATATATTTGTACTTATATGTTTTCATACAACTTAAGACATAATGTAAGGACAAGTGATGATCTTACAAAACCTACCCAAAACCCTATCCCATACTCATATTAATCCTTTAGATATGTTAGGTTGCATTAGATATATCATTAGATAAGATATTCCTATTATTTTTGCTTTAAATTGAGCTCTGGGTCACTCTCGGTCGAAGATATTCTCGACCACGATATAGCCATTGCAAGCTTTGACTGAGAGATCTCAACCAACATAGCCGTTGGAAAAAAATTTCAAACCATAGCAAAACTCAGTTGACAATATTGTGGACCGAGATGGTTTCCGGTCAACAATATTGTGGACCGAGAATGTTTTGGATGCAATTCGGAAAATGGTCAAATTAGCCATTATAATTCAATTTACTTAATCCTAACATCTAGTTTTCATCCTAGAACACTCTAGACACTAACCACAGTTGTCCTAACCATGTGTAAACATTTCCTATAAATAGGAGTGGTCCTAGGATACCAAAACATCAAATTTGCATACAATAATTGAGATCATATACTCGAACTTGCATATTCTACTTGCTATCATTCTCAAGAGTTTAGGCTTATACTTTGAGTTGTCATCATTCTAGACTAAGCCAAACATTAGAATCCTTCTCCACCAAATATAAACCTTGCCTAAACCTTTTATGGAGTGGATCATCATCACTTGTCCATAAGAGCTTGATTGTATATCTTGTGAAAGAATTGTAATCTCCTTCTTCTGTTCTCATTTTTGTTACTTGTGATGGTGGTTGGTCTACTTCAACAAGTGGTTCCTTGTCCCTTGGTGCATACGTAAAATAAGAGGTGTGGTGGTTCTCTTTCTTGGCCCTCAGTTCATCCGAAAAAAAGAGGAAATTGGTGCTCGTCCGTTATCCGTTAAAGAAGAGGTTTGCATGGTTCTCTACTGTGGCCGGTAAAGAAGAGGGATTATTTGCAACCAGTACATTTGTAAATTGTCCTAATTTATAAGTAATAAAATTATTTGTTACAAAATCCTAGTTGGAAATAACTAGGTAGTGGACTGACATCTTAGGCGAAACTACTCTAAATCTTGTCCTCATTTGGTTGCTTGCATTTTTCATTCTATTATTGATTTAATTTTTTATAAGAATCTATTCACCCCCCCTCTGTATCTCTTGAGCATTCACTCTATTTTCCATCTAGAGGAAGATAAATATCCCCAAAATAGACAACCAAACATTATTCTTGTATAAAATCTTATAGGAATATGTGTTATTGTCTGAAACATCAAGAGTATTGCATCTTGTTTACACAACAAATTTTGACACGAAAACAAGTGTGCGAAGCAAAGTCATGATAGAGAACATGGGAATTTGTGTTATGTGATACCAAGAAATTCAAGTGGCTTGGTCTTGCTTGATGATAGGGACTGGAATATGATGTATGAGGTGTGTACATTGGATGAAAGTATTCTTTTGGGGAATATTTTGGATTTTGTGTTACTCAAGGACAAGCAACGTTCAAGCTTGGTGTTGTGATGAGTGCTTATATGATATTACGTGAATTTTAGACTTAGTTTTTCACACTTTATTTGCATTTTACTCAACATTTCACTTGTTTTAGGATTTTTAGTAGGTCATGTAATTTGTTTGGTAATAAATGTGTTTTATGTTTAATTTGTAGGTTAATGCAAGAAAAACATGAGATGTTATGAAATTTCTGTTGAATTTCAATAAAGAATTCATAATATTGATACAAGGAGAAGAGGAGAAGTCATAAACACTCTATGAATTCTCATCAAATAAGCTAAACTATTAAGACCTCACTTCCCAACTCCATCAATTAATGTGATGATCGTTAAAGCATAACTAGTTACTAATTGGCTCCAAATTTCACATCTGGTATTAAAATCTGACAATTAAAAAAAATACTTCATGTATAACTCAATTATCTAGAAAATGAATATATTTAATTACTACTTTAAACCAAAGTACAAGCCCATTGTTACTCATTTTTCATATTCACAAAGTTGTGAAGCTTACTTCCATCTGATTATGGTAAAACAACTTGAAAGCTTGGGGTGTGATATTAAAGCACCAAAGAGACATACCGCAAGACATATCATTCCATATAGCATCCATCAACGTCCCTATATGTCATCGAGGAAGGATGCAGATGAAAGCCACCAACTTGATGTAGAGACTCGCTTCAGTGGAGGTTGTTGCAAGTGTTGTTTGGAGGGTAGTTTCGGACACTACAAAGCTTCTCTTCTACATTACTACCTTTTTCATGTTGGTATCTATTACCATAGATCCAATCATATGATGATTGTAATGGGGCATCATATACTTGATTTGATAATGATAAAGGTAATTCCATATATAATGTTTGTCTCAATCATGAGATGATGACAGAAATATAATAGATGTCTAAAAATGATGTTACTTGATGACATAAGTCTTCAGTTGAGGACATAAATAATGAGATCATATGTATGATAAGAGTACATATATTCTTGTTATGTCCCTAGTCATATATTACTGTGGAAGCAAAATAGACAACAATTATACATAAGACTAGAGTGTGTTTTGACTGATGACAGAGTCTCCTTAGTCATGATATATGATATCAAGTCAAGAATACAGGTACATTCTAGAGAATAGTGTATCACACAGACCCACCTTGAGAGTGATACATGGGGACCATGGGATGGTAATCAGAATCAGATCTCATAGTGATAGTGGTGATTGTGGCTCTTAGATCTGAAGTCACTATACTCATCACATGTCATTCGATGCGTTTTGACATCATCCAATGTGACATTTGAATCAGGGTTGCCATAATGGGATGTTTGGGTGCATTTTGACACATGGGTATTGAATGTGAGTGATGTAGATGGGATTTTTCCCTCCTATATAAGTTTGATATCATGGCCACTTGATAAGAGAGACTGAGAAACATATGGTCATACTCATGTGAATCAATATAATATATGTGGGCTCACATATATCTCATACAGTTTGCTCTAGTTCAAGGAACATGGATTGAGCATTGAGAGGGTGATGATTCCATTCCTGAGTTCGATCTGGATATTGGAGACAAAGGAATGATAAGATCATTGTAATAGTGATCATGTATTGTAGGTTGAATTTGTTCTCCAGCTTTCCAATTACTTGGGTAGAAATGATGTGTTGTAGGTTGAATTTGTTCTCCAACTTTCCAGTTACTTGGGTAGAAATGATGTGTTGCTAGATACCATTCACTGCTTGTGATGTCATAAATTGGTTATGGACATACACTGCCAACGCAACTTGGGACCTATAGGGTCACACACATAGGATACACCTAGAATAGGATTTTACTCATGAATGATATTTAATTTGATTACTAAAGTGCTTAGGTATTCAATTTAAACAACAACATATGAAAATTGGATTGTGAATTGACCAGTTGAAGTGTTGAACTGATTGATTCAAGTGTCAGGACAATTTAAACAATTGTCTAAACATTGCCTGATTTGGGACATGAACTGACTGGTTCGGTTAGTGAATTGACCGGTTCATGTTGTAAATCGCCTGGTTCCTTGATCAATGTGATTCAATCAAGGATTGATGTTGATGTCATGTTGTGCATTAATCGTTGCATTGGAAGCCAATATGTATGTGAATAGGAAACATGGTGAACTGATTGGTTCAAGTGTTGAACCAATTGTTTGGTTCATCATTTGTAGCTTCCAAAATATTTATAAAAATCCATCTCTTCAACTCTTAGATGAACTGGAAACCTTGAATGTAGCTATATTATATAAATGGGGGAAACACTCTAGGCTATTGAGACACAACAATAAGTTGTGACAATTATTTTCCTCTCGTAGTTTTGGTAACGTGAGAGCCCAAGAAAATCCTACCCATAAAAGGGAGGGACAACAAGGGAGAGACAACAAGGGAGAGTGAATCAACCCTAACAGGTTGATGTTCAAATGGACAACTCCTTTTCTTTGACTCTAGTAGTGTAATGTGGAGTTTCCGATGGTCCGCGTGGACTATGTAGAGATGTGGGGATGATGGAGTTGGGACTTACACCAAAAGATTTTACTCTTCCAATGGGAGTCCCAGGGTTATGCACCAAAAACCCTAGAGAGAGAGAGTTGATGTCTTTCCCTAGGTTTACCTATAACTGGTGCTTAGATAAACACTCCAACCCCATAAGAGTATGGAAGCCTTATCATAGTACAGATTTAGGATCGAACCCAAAAGACAACGATCTTGTTGCAAGCAACAAGATGGAAAACGTATAGAATTTCACTTAGTTACTTACTAGTTGTCACTTATATCGAAAGTTGGATTTTGATGGTTTTAAACTAAGAACATGAAAAGTAAAGAAAGCACGTAAATCTAAGAGTTAAACTATGATAAAGATCACTAGGGTGTGATCGGTTTTTCACCGCCACTACACATCGATCAACACATGCAAAGCAAAACTTAACCTGCAAAAAGAGTTCGGTTAGTTAGTATCCTTGTAGACCTAGCCTCCTTTCGGATAATCTAGCTACGAGAAGTGCGGGAATGTTGCAATGCCAGCCATTCCCGATCAAATGGTCACATTACTTTACATCATTCCCCTCGCAAAGTGTGTTCCTCGACTTACCAAGGTTGCACTTCCATACATCAACTGACTCCATTTCATAGTATGAAAGTGCAACGGATGATAGTGAGTTTACTCCACTTCTTGAGATACACTTCTAGATACCGAAACAGATACATGGTGGATACATGCATCAAGAACCAACATGCAAACGAGTTTCGAATCTAATAGTATAAACGTAGACAATTCATACTAAAAGATAAAAGATAACACAAGTTGGAGATCAAGCAACAAGTATTCATTAATCGTTTGATGTCAAACTGACAAAGATAAGAACTCTACATTACAACCTAAGGATTACATTTTACATGATATGAAAGTATGGGTAGCGGGGCTACTCCCCGCACCCTAGTGAAGAAGACTACTCCCTCATGACTAAGACCAAGAAGGAGGCGAGAAGAGAGAGAGAGAGCATCATCCCCACAAAGGAGGGAGGAAAGTCAACCCCTTGGAGAGAGAGAGCAACGATCCACCAGTCTTCGTAGGTTGCACGATGAGGAGGTCTCCCCTTCCCACCTTCTTGGCGAAGAAGGAGAAAGCAGCTTCAGGATGGAGTATGGATCTCAGACCGACAGCCCCAGGGCGGAGGATGGAAGTGGCAGGAGCTCTGGAACGATTGGGGCAGCCTTTGGATGTCTGAGACTTGATGATTTATGGAGGACCCTTGGGGTCTTATTTATAGGCCTTGAGTGAAGTCCAAACGGTTTGGAGACCGTTTGGACCTCAAGACCGTTTGGAACCTCAAGACCGTTTAGACCTTGAGACCGTTTGGGTTCATGCGGTCTTGAGACCGTTTGGACTCCATGCGGTCTCGGGACCGTTTGGCTTCATGTGGTCCTAAGACCGTTTGAACTCCATGCGGTCTCGGGACCGTTTGGCTTCATGTGGTCCTAAGACCGTTTGAACTCCATGCGGTCTCGGGACCGTTTCGCTTCATGCGGTCTTGGGACCGTTTGATTCCATGCGGTCTCGGGACCGGTTGGCTTCATGCGGTCTTGGGACCGTTTGATTCCATGCGGTCTCGAGACCGGTTGGCTTCATGCGGTCTTGGGACCGTTTGACTCCATGCGGTCTCAGGACCAGTTGGCTTCATGCGGTCTTGGGACCGTTTGATTCCATGTGGTCTTGGGACCGGTTGGCTTCATGCGGTCTTGAGACCATTTGACTCCATGCGGTCTCGAGACCGGTTGGCTTCATGCGGTCTTGGGACCATTTGACTCCATGCGGTCTTGAGGTTGAGTTATTCTTTTATGATTTTTTTGTGCTTTTTCAGCATATATAAAAGGAAAAAGTTAGTCTGATGGTGTATTTAAAAAAAGGGGTAAAATTAGGATTAAGTATAGTTTAAGCTTAAAAAATAGTATGGAAAACTAAAGAAAAAGACTAAGATAATCGACTAAAATAGGAGGTTATCACCCCCCCCCCTAACTTAGAGTCTAGCTTGTCCTCAAGTTAGATAGAGCTGAGACATGTAATGGTGAGGCGATCTTATTTAGTTAGGATTTGATTTCCATACTCTTGATTCAATTCTTAACCTGAGTTCCCCTGGGGTCATATCAAGTCTTATTGCATGCCTTGACTCTTTCAGATTTCGAGAGTTGCTTGGGTCTTAGGTTCTTTCCATATCTCATAATTCGCATTGGGACCACCTTTATTTTGTGCATGTTGTTGACTCTAATCAGGTTTATACCTCTCTGAAAGACCTACTAGAAGCTAGAGAGGGTATGAGGGTTGGCTATAGGCTTGAAGTGTAGCTCCCCCTTCAAGTGGGGGAGGGGCTATCTATGCTTTTTAGGATCTCATTACCGGGCACGAAACATCTGCCTTTATGAGGGCAGCTGAATGTACCGGCCGGGTGAGTCCTTTATGGGCCTTTCATATATTTTGAGACCTTAGGGTTTCACTACCGGGCATGACACATCTACCTTTGTGAGGGCAGCGGAATGTACCGGCCGGGTGAAACCTTCATCGGTTCTTTATATAAGTCCTTATTCATGGAACAACTCTCATGATTTTATTCGACTCTCTGGCTTTTATTCAATAACTCACAAGCTTGGGTTTTGTGATTTTGGGAATTTATTTTGGGCGGCCAAGCATCTTTTATTTTGAAGAGAGGAAATTTGTTCTTAGAGTTTTTCAACATGCACTTATTTGGTTTGTGGTCCACTTGCAGAACTTCTTGATTTGGAAGTTGCCTGATTCCCCTCTCATCCTTGAGAGCTTGGCTTATTTCTGTCTAGATTTTTGACCTGTGGAGAGTCAGATAAAGAATTGAAGCAAAAATATGGAATCGATAGTGGATGGAAATTGTTAATTCGCCATTAAATGTCTAAGTGCTATTTTACTTTTTGGGGACTAAACAAGATTCTAGAGTTAGTTGGAGTGACTATTTTTGAAAAGAATTTAAGTTAAAAATAATTGTATAAAGAAAAAGAAGAATTGTTAAGAAGAATGTAAGAATAAAGAATTGTATGGAAAGTGTTAACAGAAAGAGAGGCGTAGAAAATGATACCTCGCCCTTGTCTAATGTACCCCCCTAACTTATCACTCACTCTGTCCTCAGAGTGTCAAAGTGATAGGTTGAGTAGTACTTACGACAAGGGCTGCAGGCTAAGGTAAATCTTCATTTGCCCCCGGAGAACGAAGTAGATTGGATGCGAACTGTCCTCGTAAAGTGTGGTAATCCACGTCAGTCATTTCCTCTACTGGCCTTTGGAGAACGATGATGGTGTACATCCAGTAGAGGACGTGGAAGCCGCAGTCGTTCGATTGTCGGATTTGCTGGGGGCATTTGTGGAAGAAGGCGGGGCGGTGGAAATGCTCTTTGTCGTATGCCTTTGTATGCTGACTCAGAAAAGTGATTAATTTCTTGGCGCACTCCTTTGCCACTACTTCTATTGGCGTCTTTGGTGTCACGATGTAGTTTTTCTGTCGTGCGTTGAACTGGCTGTCGGAACTGTTGTATATTGTGGTTGTTCCTTCTGGGAGGTTTGTTTCCAGGAGCATCCAGTGCTCATGATAAAGGAAAGGTAACATGATGAACGTCGGTGTTGTGTGCTGGAGACAGGAGATCAGCGCATCGGTTGTGCCGAAGTTCTTGAGCTTTAGGAGATCATCTTTCATATATGGAGACGCCATGTATGTTGTTGGGTTGTTTTGGCCAAGCAAAAACTGGTAGGCGGCCATAAGTCTTACAGAGAGGGATCCCTTGATCTGTAGAGTCTCTCGCAGTGTGTCTGCCATTACAAGGATGTCTCGAGACATGAATACCAGGCCATCTTTGTCTGCGGAGAGTCGTGTCATAATGATACGCAATTCGAGGTCGTTGAGACCCTTGCAAGCATCGCAATCAAAATCAGGAAAGGTTGGTTGAATGGTGTATATAGGATCGCTCTTGCTTTGATCTTGCTCTAGCGACTTGGTCTGTTCTGACTCCTTCAGAACTTGTCGGAATGGTCGCCGTTGCGGTCGCTGGATAGCTGAGAAAAGGTAGTGAGGGACATCATCTGGTGACATAGTTGGGTCCATGAAGAACCGTCTATCACAGATGAGCTCCATGGCATAACATCCACGTAAGGAATGAAAGTCTTCAGCTACCAGGTCGTTGAATGGGATTTCCTGGTTCAGCGCTTGAATGTGTCGTATGGTGCAGAAAGCGCTATCCCCAGATCCCTCGGTGGCTTGGACTGGAGGGTTTATGATTTTGAACCAAGGTTGGCTCCAATCCTGGCGAAGAGATGGGTGTGCATCCCAGATTAATTTAAGCAGCCGGAAGGGTATACACCTGGCTTCTCCTGCTGCTTCTCCTACGAAGTTTATTGTGCCGGCTGGTAGCTCGGCGCTACAAAAGTTATACACTTTGGCATCCCAGGCCTCAGTATCCACGATCATAAAAAGCCAGTGTTCCGAGACTTGGAAGGGCACGGTAAGATAACGTGCCCGACGTGCTAAACCAGCACGCAGCCGCTCGATCGACTTTGCTCTTACGTCTTTGTATAAAAGGCCAACAGACAGAGCAGGCAAGGCGTTGAAGACGGGTTGCTGCCTCTTAGAACTTTTATATATTTCTATACAATTGGCGAGGAGGACACGAAAGATAGCCATAGGCATCGTAGACCGAGGTCGGAGGATGCTGCGGAAATCTTCGTGTGTCAGCTGATGCCTGGTTTTTGTATTATGATAGATTATGTCTTCCCCCGCCTTTGCATCATCCACTATAGTGTTCAGTATAAAAATGTCCTGAGCATCTAAAGTGGAGATGGCTGCCATATCCAAGTCGTGCATTTTGTGCGGCAGAGGTGGTGGCGGGGGAAGTTCTTGTGGTGGGGGAGAAGCAGGTTGTTCGAAGGCCTCTTCATGGCCCTCTAGATTGTTGTCCAAGTCGGAGGCAGAGTCAAGATCCTCGTCCGTGTCTAAACTTACTCGGTCTACCTCGTCCTGGTAAGGGGGAGAAGGTGCTGAGAAGGGGGGAGCAGATGTTTTTGGCGGGCTGGTGCTGGATCCTAATATGCATTGTTGGAATTCAGCATAGGCCGCATCTTTTGCAGCTTCCCCGATGGACCCCATAGCTGAATAGTAGAAGAATTGGTCCCCATATGACATGTTGACATTGTCGTTATGTGGGGACTTGGGGTTATTGTCACTGTCCTGGTGACCTTTGTCGGACCCTTTTTGGGAGGGTCCTGCTGCATTTCCGAGATCTTCTCCGTCACCATGCTTGTCATTAGAGGATGTATCTTTGTTGGAGTCAGCAGATGAGTCGGAATCGTCATCTTCTTCATCATCGCCATCCTTGTCATCCGCAGCTTCGTCGGCTTGCTTTTTGCTGGCGGACGTTTTGCACCTCCGATGGGTGGCTTGTAGCTTGTCGAAAGCCACTTGCAGATGCTCGTGTTTTTCGAGCAGTGCATCGTGGGTTTCTTTGAGGTCTATATATCTTCCCTCGGCGGAGAGGAGACGTGCTGTAAGATTGGTGACTTGAGCACGTAACTGCTGGATTTCATCGTTATTGGACTCCTCTTGGCGATGATGTAGTTGCATAAGCGTGCCGTCAATGGTGGTCAAGCGCGTGCTCAGAACTTCATGATGTTGCTGGAGCTCGCGGAGAGCCTATGGCAGAGGTTGAGTCTGCTTGGAGATCTCATCGACTTTTTGTGCCGTTGCTTCTTGCTGATGCGTCGCTCCAAGGACCAGGTCCGGTAGATTGTTGGTGTGGTTGTTGATGTGCTCAACTTGCTTAGCCACCTCATCCTGTCGTTGCTGGAGGCCTTGGAGGAAGGTGGGCAAGGCTTGGTGTTGTTCGTCGATCTTGGTCACTCGTCGTGACAAATCATGCACACAAGAAAAAATAGAATTTAATATGTTAGAAGGATTGGTGAGGAGGTTTCGGACAGCATCAAATTGACGGCCGAATTCCTCACCGATGTTAGTAAAAGGGACCCCAGGAGCGGAAGGGTGAGATGGATGGGGTCTGCGTGGAATGGTGTTAGTGTCTTGCGGAAGAGACACTGTTGATGCCCCGAATTGCGTAGTGACTGTAGATGAAGTCACCAGCGGTGTCGGGGTGGTGACAGATGGGAAAAGTGGTGGTATTTGAGGCGAAAGCGGTGGTAGCGACAATGATGGGGTGGAAACTACGGAAGTGAATGGAAAAGTGGTGAAGTCGGGCATAGGGATGGAGAAAGGAGAGCCCGAAGTGAAAATGGGTGAAGAATAAGTGAAAGGTTGCGTGGATGTGGGGAAGAAGGGAGGATTGGTAGATGTTGGAATAGTGGAAGGTGGAGTGGTGGCAGCGGTGGCAGCGGTTAGCTGCTCATGCAGACTCTGGATGAAAGAGTCGATGGAGGAGGTGGTTAAGACTTCTTCATGGAGTTGCTCGGCCTCTGGATTTGGCCTAGATGTTGGTGTCCCCGACAGCTGTTGGGCTTGCAGCTGCCTCCTGGAAGGCCATTTGACAGGCATCTTTGTTGGTCGAGCTGTCGGGGCAGTGATACTCATCTCCGTTTGTCCCGCTGTTGCTTTCCTTTCGAGTATTTTGACCGAAGCTAGAAAATGAGTAAGCTCCTCATCAGAGAAGAGGAGCTGTGTTGTGTCATAGCTTGCTAACTCCGGGAGGGGGAGGAGAGTCATTGATGATTTGACCATAGGGCAGAATACATAGTGTAGTTTCCCATCCTTTTCCTTAATTATGAACGAGTTCTTCAAAATTTGCTCGTTGGTAAGGATGTTGCCCTTCAGTTGCGTGCAGCGGGGTAAAGGTTTGTCTATCTTAAGATATTTGATGATAGATGTGACATGACCCCCATACATATTTCCTTCCCCAGGGTAGAGGCAGATAATTTCTGGATCATAAGTCGTCCTATGTTGGCTGGCCTTTCGTTGAGGATAGACCAGAGAATGAAAAGATATGACATTATAACGTTCCCTCCTTCTATCTTGGGGAAGAGTGCGTCGGCGAGGATTTTGTGCAGAGTGCGCACAAATCCAGATTGAATATTTGATGCCTTGCACGTCTTCACATCATAAGTAGGGATCCCGGTTAAAGATTTCCAGAATGTATGTCTGTTAAATTCTGGATGATCGGTTCCCACTGCTATAGCCTTTCGCAGCTGCTCCTGGTCGTCGATAAAGATAGAGTTCAGCATATTCTCTGTTATGACGACCTAGTTGCCAAAAATTTGGGTGACAAGCCTTCTGTCACCTCCATCCCGTGACCTATCCATGACGTCAATGGGCTCCTTGGTCAGAAAGGAGAAAAACTCTGCGGTGGGTTCATAGTTGGATACTTCAGGCACTAGACACAACCTGGTGAGGTTGGCTTTTTCTAGCACGTTGAAGATACGATCATGTATCCCCATCTTGAGCAGTATGCTGGAGCAGACATACTTGGTGGGTTTTAGGGTTTTGTCGGTGGAGATGTTGGTTTGGATGAAGAGTTTTTCTGGTGGTGGTATTGTGGTGGTGATAGGAGAGAAAGTGGTGGTAGTGATGGGGATAGTTGTGGTAGTAGCAGGAATGGTGGTGGTAGATGTAGGGATGATGGTGGTAGCAGCAGAGATGGTGGTGGTAGCAGTAGGAATGGTGGTGGTAGGTTTTGCAAAGGGTTGATCCATGGTGGAAGCAGGTCGAACTTGTTTTCTTGCCCGCTTCTTGGAGGGCTGCCCAGATGCAGTATCCGGGACCTTGCGCTTCCCCTTTTTCTCTTTGACAGGGGATTCCTCCTCGGAGTGGGGGTTGTACTCCGAGTCTTCATCATCATAAGAAAAGATCTCAACTTCTTCTTCTGGTGCCTCAGCTAGGCACTTCTCTAGGCGATCAAGGTCGCATAGGACGTCCATAATTTTGACGTTTGGTGGTGCCTTCCCAGTCCTGTTGAAGTCAGCTCTTATCTTTTGAAGCTTGGCTTGTTCTTTCAGAAGTTCGTCTTTCGTCCAGATTTCAGGGTCTTCGAATTCGAGGGCAGCTGGTGATGCCATTGTTGTAGAATGAGAAATCTAGGGTCAGAATGACATATTTTGATCTTATTAATATTTATAAGTTTTTGTATTTTTAAAGGAAAATAAACACAAGCGGGAGGCCAAATGGTTTCAGGACCGTTTGGTCCCAAACGGTTTCAAGACCGTTTGGTCCCAAACGGTTTCACGACCGTTTGGTCCCAAACGGTTTCACGACCGTTTGGTCCCAAACGGTTTCAAGACCGTCCCAAACGGTTTCACGACCGTTTGGAAAACGAAGCGTCGTGCAGCCACCAGTGAAGGCGAAGATGAAGATGAAACGGTGTGATGGTGGTGGCTGCGTCGAAGATGACGACGAAAATGACGGTGAACATCGGCGATAGAGGCGGTGGTGAAAAAATGCCGATTAAAACGAAATGAAAGGGAAAACTGGGATGAAGACAGCGGCAACGACGGTGGGGACGGCGATGGTGGTCAGAACCATCGGCGGTGAAAGTGGTAGGAGCCGTTAGCGGAAACGGCGATGAAGACGGCGGTGATGGTTAGAGCTGTCGGCAGTGAAGACAACGACGGTGGAAGCAGATGGTGGAAATACAGGGACGGCGACGAAGGCGGTAAAGAAGAGGGTCGGCGTGTGTTGTGGTCGCCGGACTACCTTGCAGGTGGTGATGACGGTCGGTGAACGAGAGTGCGATCACGCGGGAGCAAAAGCAATGGAATAGTTCTTCGCACAAGCGCTCAAGAGAGTTCGAGAGTCGAAGAGGGAAAGATGAAGGGGTAGGGTTTATATTTATAGGGAACAGTTAGAGACCCTTTGTAGTCCAAACGGTTTCGAGGCCGTTTGGCTCCAAACGGTTTCAGGACCGTTTGGCTCCAAACGGTTTGGAGACCGTTTGGAGTCCAAACAGTTTCAGGACCGCTTGGAAGGACAAAGGCAGAAAAGATTTTATATTTTTATGTTTGTTTTTTATTTATATATTTTTATGTTGTTTGTTTTTTTTTATAGTTTTGTTTATGTAGATTTTTTTTGTATTTTCATAACATAAAACTAAGGAAAATAAGAGAGCAGATCATAAAAGAAAAAGTAGAAATATTGGGTTGCCTCCCAAGTAGCGCCTTGGTTTTACGTCGCTGGCTCGACGAAGTTATAACATTGTCATGTTGTTGGCATAGTATTTGATTGTTCATGTCTATTCGGCCCATGTTTAGGGTTTGACTCGGGTTGCCCAGCAAAAGTTCCTGCCGGAGGCTTCAACTGTGCAGCAATCTGGGCAAGCTGGGCTTCAACTGCCTTCTGTTGGGCCTGCTAGTTAGCCAGCATGGTTTGCTGAGATTGTAGCATCTTCCTTATCAAAGATATCTCATCTTCCGGCTGTGCAGTAGCATTTTTCTGAAGACTTTGTTGTTGAGACTGCTGAGTATGCAACTGCAGATGAAGCGGGGGATGAGTGTACTGATAGTAGGCTTATTGGTTTCTAGGGTAGTTAGCCCTAGGGAAATTGTTCCTTGAGTTCCCTTGATTTTGGTTAAAATTGTTTGAGAACCCAGGTGGTAGCCTACTATCAGGTCCCCCTTGTGTCTGATGTTGCGGATTCGCAGTTCCAGAAGGATTCCCGTACTAGAACCCAGGATGATTCCTCGGTTGACTGGGATTGTAGTAAACTTGTCCGGGAATAGTGTGGATGGAGTTGACTTGCTCTGGAATCTGATCTTCAGCTTGATTAGTAATAGGTTCATATGGTTGTGGTGGTGGATACAGGTCCATCATCACATTATACAACATTCTGCATGAGAGAGTCGGATGGTCTGAAGCATGACAAGCCTCACAGGATCCTGAGACGGCTTTGACTTGATGAACCAGCGGAGTTTTCTTCTTATCAATTTCCCCTAGAGTTGTCTCGAGGGCTTGCTGTTTATGAACAATTGTTTTCAAGGCCTCAGCTATTGTCTTCATTTCTGTGGGTTCCTCAGCTTTGAAAACTTTAAGTACACCTTTTCCAGGTGACCGTCCCCAGTTGGACTGGTTTTCAGCTCCTAAAGTAACAATCTTCCATGCATCCTCATAGTTCTTCCTCATGAAATTTCCTCCAGATGAGGAATCTAGGAACTGTTTAATATCATCGCTTACTCCCCGGTAAAAAGTTTCTATCAGTTGATTCTGTGAAATTCCATGATGGGGGCATTTGCGCAGAAGTTCCTTAAATCTTTCCCATGCCTCAACAAGGGTTTCTCCAGGTAGCTGGGAGAAGTGATTGATTTGCCCTCTGATTTCATAGGTCAGTGAGGGTGGGAAGAACTTCTCTAAGAATTTTTCCTCTTGAGGGGCCCAAGTGGTTATTATGGGTTCTCTGTCCAATGAGTTGTACCAACTCAAGGCCCTTCCAGATAAGGTGAAATGGAACAGGTGGAGCATTATTGCATCGAAAGTGATACCAGCTTGCGGGACCAGGCGGCATAATGCCTTAAACCTTTTCAAATGGTCCATGCAATCATCTCCTGAACCTCCAGAGAAGGAGATTCCTTGCATAATCTGGATCCACTGGGTTCAGATCTCAAAGTTTGGGATATTGATGATCGGAGGCCTGACCGGGTGGTTATCCTCGTAGTTCTTCGGGATAGCATAGTCCCTTAGTTGCTTGTTTCGTAACTCGAGCTGAGCAGCTTGGGTTGCTGCCTCGGTCTCCACTCTTATGAGGGCTTGCTCTTCTGCTCGTATCTCCGCTTGTATTTGGGCACAGGTGTCTGCTATGAGTTGTGCCCATTGTGCGGTGATGGCAGCATTTACTCTCTCCATCACCAAAGCAGCTTGATGCTGTTCGTCAGCCATTTGTCTAGCGCGTTGGCGATTGAGACGGATTCGGCAGTGGAAACTTCTCTCTACCTCGGAGTCGAACTCCGGATCAGGGGAGAATCCGCGACTATGTGATGATTGCATGCACATGTTCTACCTGAGTAGAGAAAGGAAAACACCTTTAGATAATAACAACAAAAAGTTTCAAGTAGATATAGAGTTATGATTCAAAAAGAAAGTGTAAAAACCTAACCAACTAGAAAGGTACTAAGTGAAATAGCAACGTTCCGTTATCCCCGGCAACGGCGCCATTTTTTGATGGAGCTGGGACTTACACTAAAAGATTTTACTCTTCCAATGGGAGTCCCAGGGTTATGCACCAAAAACCCTAGAGAGAGAGAGTTGATGTTTTTCCCTAGGTTTACCTATAACTGGTGCTTAGATAAACACTCCAACCCCATAAGAGTATGGAAGCCTTATCATAGTACAGATTTAGGATCGAACCCAAAAGACAACGGTCTTGTTGCAAGCAACAAGATGGAAAACGTATAGAATTTCACTTAGTTACTTACTAGTTGGCACTTATATCGAAAGTTGGATTTTGATGGTTTTAAACTAAGAACATGAAAAGTAAAGAAAGCAAGTAAATCTAAGAGTTAAACTATGATAAAGATCACTAGGGTGTGATCGGTTTTTCACCGCCACTACACATTGATCAACACATGCAAAGCAAAACTTAACCTGCAAGAAGAGTTTGGTCAGTTAGTATCCTTGTAGACCTAGCCTCCTTTCGGATAATCTAGCTACGAGAAGTGCGGGAATGTTGCAACGCCAGCCATTCCCGATCAAATGGTCACATTACTTTACATCATTCCCCTCGCAAAGTGTGTTCCTCGACTTACCAAGGTTGCACTTCCATACGTCAATTGATTCCATTTCATAGTATGAAAGTGCAACGGATGATAGTGAGTTTACTCCACTTCTTGAGATACACTTCTAGATACTGAAACAGATACATGGTGGATACATGCATCAAGAACCAACATGCAAACGAGTTTCGAATCTAATAGTACAAACGTAGACAATTCATACTAAAAGATAAAAGATAACACAAGTTGGAGATCAAGCAACAAGTATTCATTAATCGTTTGATGTCAAACTGACAAAGATAAGAACTCTACATTACAACCTAAGGATTACATTTTACATGATATGAAAGTATGGGTAGCGGGGCTACTCCCCGCACCCTAGTGAAGAAGACTACTCCCTTATGACTAAGACCAAGAAGAAGGCGAGAAGAGAGAGAGAGCATCATCCCCACAAAGGAGGGAGGAAAGTCAACCCCTTGGAGAGAGAGAGCAATGATCCATCAGTCTTCATAGGTTGCACGATGAGGAGGTCTCCCCTTCCCACCTTCTTGGTGAAGAAGGAGAAAGCAGCTTCAGGATGGAGTATGGATCTCAGACCGACAGCCCCAGGGCGGAGGATGGAAGTGGCAGGAGCTCTGGAATGATTGGGGCAGCCTTTGGACGTCTGAGACTTGATGATTTATGGAGGACCCTTGGGATCTTATTTATAGGCCTTGAGTGAAGTCCAAACGGTTTGGAGACCGTTTGGACCTCAAGACCGTTTGGAACCTCAAGACCGTTTGGACCTTGAGACCGTTTGGGTTCATGCGGTCTTGAGACCGTTTGAACTCCATGCGGTCTCGGGACCGTTTGGCTTCATGCGGTCCTGAGACCGTTTGAACTCCATGCAGTCTCGGGACCATTTGGCTTCATGCGGTCTTGGGACCGTTTGACTCCATGCGGTCTCAGGACCGGTTGGCTTCATGCGGTCTTGGGACCGTTTGATTCCATGCGGTCTCGGGACCGGTTGGCTTCATGCGGTCTTGGGACCGTTTGACTCCATGCGGTCTCGGGACCGGTTGGCTTCATGCGGTCTTGGGACTGTTTGATTCCATGCGGTCTCGGGACCGGTTGGCTTCATGCGGTCTTGAGACCGTTTGACTCCATGTGGTCTCGAGACCGGTTGGCTTCATGCGGTCTTGGGACCGTTTGACTCCATGCGGTCTTGAGGTTGAGTTATTCTTTTATGATTTTTTTGTGCTTTTTCTGCATATATAAAAGGAAAAAGTTAGTCTGATGGTGTATTTAAAAAAAGGGGTAAAATTAGGATTAAGTATAGTTTAAGCTTAAAAAAGAGTATGGAAAACTAAAGAAAAAGACTAAGATAATCGACTAAAATAGGAGGTTATCAGGGGACTGTCGCCACACACTAAGAGGATAACAACCACCGCCATCTGTGGTGCTGCATCAGGAGGTTTTTGTCGCTAGTTGTTTGTGCACGTCTTGTGAAGTCATTGGACCTACTACACAACCGGGTATATCTCTTTCTACCCTCTTTTCTATATACATTGTTCTTGATGGGATCTGTTGGAATAAGGAATAGGCACAAAAGTTTTTGTTTCCATTGCCTTCTCTACAGTCTCTATTTCCCAATAGTGGCAACAATGCCATATCAATTTATGGTGGATCTAGATTTAAATCGATATGATCGGATTTATTTTATTGCATATGATAAGAATATTAAAATAGTTAATGTGCATATCTGATCAAATACCGCATATGATCCCATGAATATAAATATGCATATATATAATATGATATATATGCAATAAATGCACATCGCTCTAAAAGTATTTTGATGGTGGATGTAAGAATGGTTATGGTCAAAACCCCTATATATTGTTTGCATGGTTGTTTGGTTTATTTCCTGTCGTTATTCAATTTGCATATCGAGCCTCTCCCCTCCTTTGCAAATATAAATGAATTCTCTTCTCTTATATTCCCCTCGAATGTAACTCAAGTTTTTCCCTTTTACAATGTAATATGCAATGGGATAGTTTTACTTTATATTTTGTCATGGGAAGATGTTCTATACTTGACGATTCGACTGACTGAGAGTCCATCCAATTGACTGGAGGACCGAGGAGGCCAATAGATAGGAGGAGCCAACCGATTAACCTAAAGGCCAACCGATGGACTGAAGGGTTCAGATGACTGACTGTGTAATGACCCCACTTCCTAGCAACCCCTAATTAAGGAAGGTCAAAAAGAAAGAGACATTACCATAATACACAAGATCTATTGTTTAGAACATAATCAGAAATAATTAATAAATTTCACTAAATAGAATTGAGTTTGGTACAAGATAAAAGTATTTTCATAAATTCTTACAAAAAAATATGGGTTCTAAAGTCCCACACAGGAAATATACCATATATCTATATCCTCTGAGATTTACTTTGTTTGTTTACTTACAGTGTCGTCTTTTCTTGAATGTCCAATTTCCATCGTGTAGAAGATTATCCTAAAATGTTGATAATCAAAACATATGGTCAGTAAAACAAGTTATACTGGTATGTAGGGGAAACAAAATATTCACATTTATTTGTAACAACATAATCCATCAAATTATTATTTAACAAATCAGATTTAACATCCTTGATCATAACTACTCAATCCTGATCTATCCAACATCTATTAGTCCTTGCGGTGGATGTGGGTCATACCTCACTTAGATGGTAGATAATTGGTGGTCCTTTTGATCCTATCTATAAGGTATACTAAGATCTAGACCTCTGATGGACATTTTATCCTACCCAGAAGGTAGACCAAGATCTAGGCCCATTACAATCCTTTTGATCCACCCAGATGGTAGACCAAGATCAAGATCATCAATCTCTCATATATAAACAAAACTCTAGAGGAGGCTTAGGATCTGAGCTAGTCATGTCAATATACATATTGTGATAGCCATAGTCACTTTATAGTTTGCAAATAATGAAATAAACAAACAAACATATATTTGCAAACCATGCAGGGAAAAACTCCAGGAAACCACATGAAACTACAATGATTATTCATAGGCATAACCACATACTTGATTTAGAAGAATCTTGATGTCCAAAAAAGAATAACCAAGAATAAGCACACAAGAAATGGAGAAATTCAACCTGAAAGTTAAGGCATAACACCCATGTGTCACTATGTGATTCCAAAATCTACCTTTAGGGTTGACTTGAGTTCCAAGTTAGGTTATTAAGTCCATCTTTGTGTTTCATTAAGTTCCATTCTCCTTCAGTTCATTTATTACCTTTTATACCCTTTTGATCCGCAAACCCTAGTTTGGGTGCCATATTCATGTTTGTATTCCAAAGTATACCTTTTATGCAAAAGTTCAACTTTTATCCTTTTCAAATCATGTTAAGATTTAGAAGTGTAAGAATATACATTTTGACATTCTTATGTTGACAAACCCTAAATAAATGAATTAAAGTTACTCTTAATCACAAAGAGACCCTAATCCTTCAAATCTTGGATTATGGTGTTCATATTAGTCCAAGGTGTTCTTTTAATTATAATATATCCATATTTGAATATTAGCATCAGTTGAATCTCTTAGAATCACCAAAACATAAAAATTGATTCAACAAAAGCATCAAGGGCATCAACTTGAGCTACTTTTCAAACTAGAAGCTAAACTAGGTTCTAATTACATTTTTATTGGATTAATATTATTCTCATGATTAACTTTCATATACAACTTATCTTAATCCAATCATCCTAACAATTTCTATGATTTTTGCAAGATAATGTATTTTTTTATTATATAATTAGAGAGAGGAGAGTTATCAAGAAAAAGGAGAAAATCCAGAAAAACGGTGGCTATTGATCGTTGGCCAACCACTGAATAGGCTCGTGATCCATCGGTCGAGCGAGGATGCTCTCCTAGGCATGTGTGCACGGATGGTCAATGGAGAAGAGGCGTGCGACTCGCTCACACCCGCTAGATCTCGATCATTCCTTGACCCGAGTCTGAGATTGATGGTCCCACTCTGTCTTCTCCTCCAACAGACAGTTCATGAGATGTGGTAGCACTACATAGGACATCTCGTTGGATAGAACCCGATCCAAAGAGGGAGAGGGAGTTGGAGGTCGAGAGGCGGTCGTTGGTGCTTAGCGGGTCAAGATGAACTAGATAGGGGTCTTTTTGTAGGAGGAGGGTGTGGAATTTAGGGTTCCCAACCCTATATGAGATGTCTATGGTGGTGAGGTCCCTTCCTTGGGCCACACACCATATCACAATGTGAAACCAAGGGGTTTCCTTCTCGATTTTACGAGATGAATTCATTGGCTGAATTAGTTTTCACCGAGAAGGATCAGATGAGGAGATAGTTTCCTCGATTCCTTGTATGAGTATGAGTTATTTCCTTCTTGGGTGTGGGTAAAAGATGAGAGTGTGATCCATTACATTATATATCAATGGCCCTCATCATGTGCGCCAATTAAAAGGCTGACCAAAGGGAATTCGAATATAATTGTGACATTTAATGATATTCCTTTCACATTAGGGATTTTTATAAAATCCATATCTCCTAATCTTCTTATCCTTTTAATACCAAATTTTTAAAGAAAAGTCTTAAATGACTTTATCTAGTCGTATGCAAAAAACTAGGTCATAATTCATATTAAAAAAAGCATCTTTTCTTAATATGCGAGTTATCCGCTTTTAAGGCATATTCCATGTATTCAAACACATCCTTCTCTTTCTTTCTTTCTTTCTTTCTTTTCTATTTCCTTTATTTCAACTTCTCTTTTTATTAAAAAGTATGTGAAACTAAAAACCACTCCATTGTGGCCATCTATGCCACTTTCTAGAGAATTCCACTATATTCTCATACATATTCAATTAACATTCATTTTCTTTTGTCTTTTGCTTATTATGAGGTTTCTATCTTATCGTTTTCCCTCTAATCTATTATTGGTCTCATAAAATAGGGAAAACCATGATTATATTATTCAAGGAAAATTTTCAAAGAACCATACTTTATAAAATAGTGCATACAAATTTCCAAATAAGTCCCTTTTCATAGAATAATTGTATAAAAATACAAGCAAAATAAAGGTTATAAAAGACCGGGTGTTACAACCTCTATTTTGCATGTGTTTTCATAATTGAAATATATGAATTTGGGCTTAACTAAAAAGGTTGTAAGCTTTGCTTCAAAGGATGGGTTTCCTTGCAAATATTCCTTTGGGTAGGAATTGTTTGATTCCCATTATTATATTAATCCAATAAAGAATATAAAAGAGAAGAAAAGTTCAAATATTAAAAAAAGATACAAGATAATGAGTATTAAGAAAAGTATTTATAATAAATACTTGGAAATATCTAGAAAGTGGTATTAATGGCCCCAATTGAGTAAAATTCGTTTACATATGATTTCTAATAAAAGAAATATGAAAAGAGGAAAAAGGAAATGAAAGGTAAAGAGAAATCCTTATAAAGAATAAGGAAATAAGTAAGATAATAAGAAAATGGATAAAAGATAAGTAAAAGGCTAAGTAATATTCCCAAGATGGGATTTCGAGCCATTAAGGTTCCTTGAGGTTCAAGGAACTCAGAATAATAATTTAATGGCGAGAGAAAGAGAAAATATGTGAGAAATATATATATATATAAGTGATAACTTGCATATAAAGAAAAACATCTCATACCTTCGAGTTTGAGTCTCAAATTTGGTACATACGTGCATTAAGTCATTATGGACTTTCCCTTAAAATTTGGGATTATTTGGATAAGTGGTTTGAGATATATGAATTTTATAATTTTCCTAAATTGAGTGGATATCAATAAATGTCACAAATCTAATTCAATCAGGAATCTATGGCTCGGCCCTTTTAGGTGTCACACAAATCCGGGACCCTTGGATTAGAGATCGACAATCTACAGATTGTCTCCTAGCTTTGGTTAAAATGGGAAGGCTGGCTACAGTAGCCCCTTTCCCAGTTCATCTCGATCTCTTGCTCCTATCCACGTGAGGACTGGGAAGTAGTCCCATTGGATTCAGGGTGATAATCCGGACAAAACCATCTCTAAAAATAAGTGTTTCATTAGGAATAGGGGAATTTACCTATGGAGCCTCTAGAGCCAGACTCCATTAAGGATAGATGGTAGCTATGTCTATATATATAGATGACGCCCCTTGATGGGGGGATCATTGATCGCTTTGTGAGAAGATTCAGAGCCGTGTTGGTCTGGTCTACTATCTCTATTCCTCCCACCCGCTACGGGAATCTATTTCCCATAGCACCTCCTCCTAACCTTCATTGGCTCATGGGGCGACGCTTCCACAACCCACCTTCATCACTTCTGACAGGCCGGATGACTCTGCAGAGCCCAAGGGAAGGTACCTATAGGGTCAGCTCGGATGCCACAACGCTGGACAAGGGAGTCAATAGGGATGTTGACCGGCCACAACACCTGGTTCACGTGCTACTGGGGAGCGAGGGTGAAAGATGACAGAGAGAGAAAAGTCTCTCTTACCCCTGGCGCGTGATAAGGAGGGCAGGGACAAAAATGGTAAATGTCGGATCCCTAGAAAAGAAAATAGGAAGGACATGTGGCGCTCTTCCATTGGCCTAAAAGGTATATTCTTCACAAATTCGTAATTATTTTTCTGTAGCTCTGATGATAGAAAGTAATCATGAAAATTGATCAGAAAAACGTGATGAATCCAATAAAAATATAATTGGAACCTAATATTGCTTGAAATTTAAAAAGTTCACCAAGTTATCATATTTGATGTATTAAATTATGGTAAAACCCTAATTTTATATGGAACTCAGATTTAATGACTCTTTTGGGTTAATTTGGTTTGGAACCATAATTCTGAGAAATATTAACCTATTAAGAGTAAAAGGGAGAGTTAATTTTGAAAAAGGTAGTTTCATGCTTGTTTTAGGGTTTTATGCACATGATTATGTTTAGAAACCCTAATTTGGGAAAATATGGGTTTTAATGGTTTAAATCTGAAAATATAATTATAGAACTGAGTTTTCATGGTTATAAGCTATTTTGAGTATAAAAGTTCCTAATTGTGGATAAATACTCTGAATTTGGTAATTAGGGTTTTCTAGTGGATAAAAGGTAGAATGAATGATAAATAACGTTCATATGTGACTTAGACCATAATGAACTACGAATTGAGGATAAATGAGCATAATGACTTTGCCATAGATTAAAAGGATAAAAATGGTAGCTTTAATGTAAAAGAGGCTTAATGGACTTAATTGATGATTAATTGTGCTTTAATCTGAAATTAAGGTTATGTGTTGTTAAAAGGTAACCTTAATCATTTTCGTGAAGGATAGATGAGAAAATTAGGGTTTAATAGAGTAAGATGAAGTAAAATCCTAATTGCAAAGTAAACCCTAAAAAGAGGAATAAACCCTAAAAAGGAATAGAAACCATAAGTTGCAAGATGGTTTGGATAGATTTTGATAAAAAGAAATTGAATGTAATTTTAGGATTCTTGTACTTGCTTGATTGGATGTCTTGATTGATTGGAATATTCTACCTCAAATTATCCTAACAGGTATGTGGTTAATTATGGTTAATCACATTAGTTTCCCAAAGAGTTTCCTGAATGATTCACCGCATTGAATGCAAATTATCAGTTGGATGTTCATACTTGTAAATTATAAGGTCACTACAATTATCACAAGTATATTATAAGTTTGTATTCTTGCACCTACATGCCACCATGATGGATGATGCAAAGAGGTCAAGCCCAGGAGGGAAGACCCATGGGCACCATGAGTGGTGACCCCAGGCACCAAGCTTGGGATTGAGAAGGTGGCCTATGATATTTTGTGACTAAAGGGCACCATGAAGAGTGACCCTAGGCACCAAGCTCGGGATTGAGAAGGTGGCCTTAAGTCAATGGCAAAAGAGAAACCCTAAAGGGGTATGTCAGGGTTAGGGAAAAAGCGGTGGAGAATGTCATACTGAAAAGCATAAATTGACTTGTTAACTAACTTGATTGTGATAATTAGATTGTTATCCATATTTGCAAAATTTTTGTTGTCCCCACATACCTGTATATTTCGATATGCTGACCGACGTTTTGTTTGTCGGCGTTTTAGGTCCGAGTTTGAAAATAACAAACAGTAAATTGGCATATGTGGAATTAAATGAGAATTAAAGTACAAAGGAGGATTAGTTAGAATAGACCTCTGATTCGTATGTTAAGGACCTTAAGGATTAGAGTTTTCTCTCTTTTCCTCACCCTCTTAAGGTATGGGTAAGGTTGGTAAGGTTTAAGGAATCCTCCATCAAATTAATGAAAAACATATAAATAAGATTTCATGGACATAAGATTAATAGAGTAAGCATAAACTAAAGAATAGGTACATGCTTAGGTCATATGACATATGTTGTCATTATCCTCAGGAGAGACATGAGGCTAGACCTTCTTGTCAGGAGGGTGAGTAGAGAGAGTTGGTTATGGAGCCAAGATCTCCATTAAAAGTAGAGACCTAGCACATCCTCTGAGGATGATGTTAACCCTAACCCTAAGTGGAGGCTACAGAGAGAGATGACATGATGAGATAGATGTCATGGTTGACTGGGTGTTTGGATGGACATGCCTTTGGATTCCATATGAGTCATGAGAGGATGGATGACCTAGCACCTTTGGCAACCCAACCCTAGGAAGGGTCATGCATGTTTGAGCGAAGGATAGCTCCTTCATGGATGAGGTCAGAGAAGAACCTATAGAAACCTTATGGGTTGTTGCAAGTAGGATATAACTTGCACCCAGAGTACATCAGTGGTACGAGCAGTAAGTTAAAACTGAGGCCATAAGGACAGGATGGATGGCTTATGAGATAAGCATAAGGGACTATGGATAATCATGAGCAAACATAAGTTTGAGCATAGGCTTCACCCACGTAGAGGTATGCTTGTGAGCTTGATCCTTCATGGAGAGAGGACCTCTAGTAGTATGGATGGATGTGGAGTTAGCCCTATAGAGAGAAAGCACGACCTCAGTAAGGAGGTTGGAAGCCTAAAACCCTGAGATATGAGGAACAGTGGGGAGTTGAGGATGATGTGACCTAAGTGGATGATAGTGGTTGCCTTATGCTTGACCCCTAGAGGCTGATGATATCTTGGTTGCCTTTAGAGGAACCAAACCCTAGAGAGAGGATGATGCTTCTGGTACCTATGTACCTATGGTATAAGTGATTACTTGCTGAGATGAGACAAAGAGTGCCTTAGACCCTGAGGAGGTTTGAGTAACCAGTTGTGAGGCTTTATACCTAGTTGGTTGTCCTTGAGGAGGACTTAACTCTGAAATGATGCTTATATAAAAGGATCATGGATGTATTCGTGGTTAAGAGATTGAGCATGCAGTTGGACACCCAAAGGTGAACCTAGGGTTCCTAGGCCTAAGAGGGTAAGTAGTATACCTGATGCTCATGATGAGATTTGAGTCTCTATAGTTTTGAGCATGTGTAGAGGAAAAGGAAACCCCTTAAGTTAAAGGTATGTTTGATGAACCCCTCACAACTAAGTTGGTCTAATGTTGAGGATGAGAACAAGTATGACCTAGCATGGCTTTGTAGGTGTCTGTTTGTGCCTTAGTAGCTTTCTAGGGCTAAGCATGCTTATGTGGATGCAGACCCTAAACATAGGGATGCTTGTGACCTTTGTTATCAAGGTTTAGTTTCTTCCCATCCTGGGAGAGGGACCCTTTTGTAGGGTGTATACCAATTTTTTTGGTTTTGAGGTAACCTAAAGAGGTTTCTTAGGATCTTGAGAAGCTAAGTGAAGAGTACATGGTATGAGAATGAACATGCGGACCCATAGATAACCATCTCTACGTGAATGTGAATGTTCTACCATGAAGGTAACCGGTATGGGGCATGACCAAGGTAGGCAAGTCGCCATGACCCCTGTGAAAGGATGAAAGACAACCCATGAATGCATAGAGAGATGATGAAGGCTTGGGTAAGGTTCTGAGTTCGACATGTACTATAATGGTATCCTAAGTCTATCCTAGGGTCAGGTGGGGATAAGACCGATGAAAGTAGGATTTGCCTACTTCCCTAGTTGCACATGACCATAGGGTCGGGAGGTAACAACTATCATTGTCTGAGGGCCATGGGTTAGGAGATTGATCACCTTCATGAACTCATGGGACCCAAAGGGCAGATGAGTAGGGCACTCTCTCGATGCATAAGGGAAGAGGGATGACCCCAAAAGTGTCAACACCCTATAGACCTAGAGGAGATGACCAAGGGATGTGTGCAAACCCCAGTAGGTTCGAGACCAGTTTTCCATGGAAGTAATTTTTATATCATGATGTTTGTGATGTAGAGACATAAGTTGCACATTTCAACTTAGATTTGAAGGTGTACTGGGAAGGTGGTATGTACCATCTCTACTCTTGGAATAGGAAGAACTCTGTATTTGGACTGCAGCCAAATGCTTATTTCCTCTTGTTATGGGAGTGAGAGATAGGACAGTACGCATGCCATACACTAAGGATAAAAGATGATGTTAGTTGGAACATTGATATTAGGTATGAGGATAGAGATGATAACATACCCTTGTGGAGTGAATGATACATGGATGGTTTAAAAATAGTAAGGAAAATAAGGATGTTTCTATAAGAATCTATGTGGAATTTGCAAATTATGCAAGTTGAGTTTGATCACCCAGAGGATGAGCTCAGAGTTTCTTGATGAAGACAAACTTAGAGTTTGAGATGAGATGATAAGTAGAATACATGGAGGTGTATGTCTTCAACATTACCTAATACCTAAGGATGTGAAGTGGTAATGAATGCTCTGGTTGAGATATAGCTGCCTAGTTTAGCTAGAGGCTAGAAGAGGTTGAGGTTTTTAAGCTAACCCTAAGTTTGAAAGGGAAGATATGTTTGGCTAACACTCATATGTAACAAGATATGTTAAACAAGTTAGTGGTTAGCCAGCCTAGGCTTTGATGCAATGAAAGGATGGTGATAGAACCTCAGATACACTCCTTTAGATAAAAAGGTAATAAAACCTTGATGAGAGTGATTTAGGGTTTTTTAGGAATTGATCTTGAGGAATCATGGCATACAGGAGATCATGGTTTTAAGATCATCATACACCGTGATACTACAAAAATAGTAAGTGATAGTAGCACTTTGAATGCTCAATATGAAGTTGCATGTGACCATGCAAGCCGGGGGTGAAGGACGAACACCAGTAACTCAGTAGAGGATAAAGAGTCCCCGAGAGGGAATGGGAGTTCACCACTATGGATGTTGTGGTAAGTCTCCCCTTGACTAAGGAAGGTCAAGATGTAATATGGGTTATGTTAGATCGCCTTACCTAGATAACACGAGCAAGAAAGAATGTTGTCAAGGGACAAATTCTGTTGAACCTACATAAGAGAGAGAGATGGATCAACTATGCCATGATGCAAGTTCAAAGGTTCTTAGTAGGACCTAAAAGATTCACTTCCATGAGGTGGAAGTAGATACATGAAGAACTCAATGTTAGTACAATTTATCACCCCTAACTAATGGTTAGCGTAATCCAGAATAGAGGGTCTGATGAGAGCATGTGTGCTCGTTCAGGGTGATACCTAGAGACAGTTCTTATCCTCTAAAAGATGTGATGATAACCACCATAGCCGGTATCAGAATGTAAAGAAGCTCTGTAAGGGAGGTTGTGTCGGTCACCACTTAATTGAGATGATGTTGGTGAAGGGGCCTCGCGAAGGTCAAAAAAGAACCACAGTGTGTGCAGATGAAGTCATTTTGATCGTGCAATGGCTGAAAGAGAGCCCAGGGGCGACATGAGTCATGAGATGATACAAAGCAGAATGACATGCAGTGCACTGTGGGAGAATATGTAATGTAAAAATCCGACCCCTCTAAGCTACAGTTGAGAAAGTTGAGTCCCCGATATATGGGTCCATTTGAGATGGATTGGTGAAGATAGTTGTGTTTAGCCTTACCTCTCAGGATAACATGATGAATAATGTGTTCCATAAGTTCAATCTAGATCACTATGTGAGGTACCCAAGCCATGTGTTGAGCCCTAAACCTATCCAGCTTTTTGAAAGGCTGAGAAATCCTGAGTCACCTGTGAGGGTACGATATACCAAGGTGAGAAAGAACTCAGATGAAATAATATGAGATGATGAAGGTTCTTTGGAAGCGCCATGGATAGGGTAAAGCCACATAGGGGCCAATGGTGGACATGGAAAAGTTTTATCCTGAATTGTTTGTTTACTTGATGGAACTTTGAGGGCAAAATTCCTATAAGAGGGGAAGGATGTTACAACCTCAATTTTGCATGTGTTTTCATAATTGAAATATAATGATTTTGTGAATTTGGGCTTAACTAAAAAGGTTGTAAGCTTTGCTTCAAAGGATGGTTTTCCTTACAAATATTCCTTTGGATAGGAATTTTGTGATTCCCATTATTATATTAATCCAATAAAGGATATAAAAGAGAAGAAAAGAAGAAAAGTTCAAATATTGGAAAAAGATACAAGATAATGAGTATTAAGCAAAGTATTTATAAGATATACTTGGAAATATCTAGGAAGTGGTAATAATGGCCACAATTGAGTAAAATTAGTTTACATATGATTTCTAATAAAGGAAATATGAAAAGAGGAAAAAGGAAATGAAAGGTAATGAGAAATCCTTAAAAAGAATAAGGAAATAAGTAAGATAATAAAAAAATGGATAAAAGATAACTAAAAGGCTAAGGAATATTCCCAAGATGGGATTTCGAGCCATTAAGGTTCCTTGAGGTTTAAGGAACTCAGAATAATAATTTAATGGTGAGAGAAAGAGAAAATATGTGAGAAATATATATATTTAAGTGATAACTTTCATATAAATAAAAACATCTCATTCCTTCGGGTTTGAGTCTCAAATTTGATACATACCTACATTAAGTCATTGTGGACTTTCCCTTAAAATTTGGGATTATTTGGATAATTGGTTTGAGAGATATGATTTTTATAATTTTCCTAAAGTGAGTGGATATCAATAAATGTCACAAATCTAATTCAATCAGGAATCTAGGACCCGACCCTTTTAGGTGTCACGCGAATCTGGGACCCTTGGATTAGAGATCGACAATCTACAGATCGTCTGCTATCTTTGGTTAAAATGGGAAGGTTGGCTATAGTATCCCCTTTCCCAGTTCATCTCGATCTCTTGCTCCTATCCACGTGAGGACTGGGAAGTAGTCCCATTGGATTCAGGGTGATAATCCGGACAAAACCATCCCTAAAAATAAGTGTTTTGTTGGGAATAGGGGAATTTCCCAATGGATCCGCTGGAGTCAGACTCCATTAAGGACAGATGGTAGCTGTTCCTATATATATTGATGACGCCCCTTGATGGGGGGGTCATTGATCGCTTTGCGAGAAGCTTCAGAGCCGTGTTGGTCTGGTCTACTATCTCAATTCCTCCCAGCCACTACGGGAATCTATTTCCCATAGCACCTCCTCCTGACCTTCATCTGGCTCGGGGGGCGAGACTTCCACAAACCACCTTCGTCATGACTGACAGGCCAGATAACTCCGTAGAGCCCAAGGGAAGGTACCTACAGGGTCAGCTCGGATGCCACGACGCTAGACAAGGGAGTCAATAGGGATGTTGACTGGCCGCAACGCCTGGTTCGCGTGCTACTGGGGAGCGAGGGTGGAAGATGATAGAGAGAGAAAAGTCTCTCTTACCCCTGGTGTGTGAAAAGGAGAGCAGGGATAAAAATAGTAAATGTCGGATCACTGGAAAAAAAATAGGAAGGACATGTGGCGCTCTTCCATTGGCCTAAAAGGTATATTCTTCACAAATTCATAATTAATTATTTGTAGCTCTGATGATAGAAAGTAATACATGAAAATTGATCATAAAAACATGAAGAATCCAATAAAATATAATTGGAACCTGATATTGCTTGAAATTTAAAAAGTACAGCAAGTTATCATCTTTGATGTATTAAATTATTATAAAACCCTAATTTGATATGGAACTTAGATTTAATGAATCTTTTGGGTTAATTAGGTTTGGAACCATAATTCTGAGAAATATTAACCTATTAAGAGTAGAAGGGAGAGTTAATTTTGAAAAAGGTAGTTTCATGCTTGTTTTAGGGTTTTATGCACATGACTATGTTTAGAAACCCTAATTTGGGAAAATATGAGTTTTAATGGGTTAAATCCGAAAATATAATTATAGAACTGAGTTTTCATGGTTATAAGCTATTTTGAGTATAAAAGTTCCTAATTGTGGATAAATACCCTGAATTTGGTAATTAGGGTTTTCTAGTGGATAAAAGGTAGAATTAATGATAAATAACGTTCATATGTGACTTAGACCATAATGAACTACGAATTGAGAATAAATGAGAATAACTACTTTGTCATAGATTAAAAGGATAAAACCGGTAGCTTTAATGTAAAAGAGGCTTAATGGACTTAATTGATGATTAATTGTGCTTTAATATGGAATTAAGGTTATGTGTTGTTAAAAGGTAACCTTAATAATTTTCATGAAGGATAGATGAGAAAATTAGGGTTTAAAAGAGTAAGATGAAGTAAAATCCTAATTACAAAGTAAACCCTAAAAAGAGGAAGAAACCCTAAAAAGGAATAGAAACCATAAGTAGCAAGATGGTTTGGATAGATTTTGATAAAAAGAAATTGAATGTAATTTCGGGATTCTTATACTTGCTTGATTGGATGTCTTCATTGATTAGACTATTCTATCTCGAATCAGCCTAACAGGTATGTGGTTAATTATGGTTAATCGCATTAGTTTCCCAAAGAGTTTCCTGAATGATTCACCGCATTGAATGCAAATTATCAGTTGGATGTTCATACTTGCAAATTATAAGGTCACTACGATTATCATAAGTATATTATAAGTATGTATTCTTGCACCTAAATGCCACCCTGATGGATGATGCAAAGAGGTCAAGCCCAAGAGGGAAGACCCATGGGCACCATGAGTGGTGACCCCAGGCACTAAGCTCGGGATTGAGAAGGTGGCCTATGATATTTCATGACTAAAGGGCACCATGAAGGGTGACCCCAGGCACCAAGCTCAGGATTGAGAAGGTGGCCTTAAGTCAATGGCAATAGAGAAACCCTGAAGGGGTATGACAGGGTTAGGGCAAAAGTGGTGGAGAATGTCATATTGAAAAGCGTAAATTGGCTTGCTAATTAACTTGATTGTGATAATTAGATTTTTATCAATATTTGCAAAATTTTGGTTGTCCCCACATACCAGTATATTTCGATATGCTGACTGACATTTTGTTTGTCGGCATTTTAGGTTCAAGTTTGAAAAGAACAAACAGTAAAGTGGCATATTTGGAATTAAATGAGAATTAAAGTACAAAGGAGGATTAGCTAGAATAGACCTCTGATGCGGATAGAAGTAGTTATCCCAGTTTTGGAAAAAAGGTATGCAAAGTTTTATTTTATACCAATTTTCAGTATAGTTGGTAGAATTGAATAATTGTTATTGATTATTTGTCAAACCTTTGATCCTGTTAATTGGGATAATGGCTCTGACCTTTCGGTCTTCCTTAAATGGGGGTTACCGGGAGGCAGGGTCATTACACTGGGCCAACACTAGTTCTACAATACAGGTTGCTACATGAGATGTATGACCTTAGGTGGCAACAATTCTTTGTGGCTCCAAAGTATTTCATTATTATGGCTATAACCATCACTTGTATATTTCTCATGGCATGTTTTTTGTTTGTGGTCATAGCATGTATATGATACATATTATAAGTATGTGGCGATTGGATATGTATATGTGTATAACATCCCTCAATAAATATTAAGCCTGAGATGCTTTCTATATGTAGTAGACATGCAAAACTTGATCGTACAAGTGTGGGCATGCCCTAGCGTGGTGTCCCATCTATCTCATGGAAGTTTGATGGTAGATATGTGGGCCTATTATAGCGGGGTGCATATTTTATTGTGTTGACTTATGGATCAGGCTTGACTTGGTGACCTTAATAGGATGAAGTGCCTAGAATCATGCATATGGATATGGTAAGGATTTGTACATACCATCTATCCAAGAATTACATGAGATGCAACTGGCAAACATTGCCTACATTAATAATTGGTTATGAGTGTCATCGTTGGTTGGGTATTAACTTAATTATTTTAGATCTTGGCTTATTAGAAGGTTATACATTGTAATATTCTGAATTAGTAGTGAGGGCTATCATTTTGAATAAAATAGAGGGAGTGATACATAATTAAAAGCCTTATTGATATCATCAATCTTATCAAATCAAATCAAATCAAAAGTTTTTTGACAAAAGTTGTAAATTTCCTTTTATAAAATCCAATGGCAAAACAAACACATTTTCATTGTGATTGGTTGTTGAGAAGGACAAGTTGAATGGGAATAACTTCCACGACTGGTTCAAAATGTTGAGAATCATTCTCACCTAAGAGACTAAGCTCTATGTCCAGGAGACACCAAAGCCATATGAACCTCCTCCCATTGTGCCTAAGGCTGACATGGATGCTTACAAGAAGCATTATGAAGATGTCATGGATGTCAAGTGTCTGATGTTGTGATCAATGAACTATGAGTTGTAGAGACATCATGAGAACATGGAAGTTATTGAGAAGGTAACACATCTTAAGAAAATATACCAAGACCAGGAAGGATAAGAGATATATGATGTCTCTAAGGTGTTGTTCAAGTGCAAAATGGTAGAAGGAGATACAATAGGTCCCGATATGCTCAAGTTGATTATGTATGTGGAGAACCTTGCTAGACTAGGATTTCCCTTGGGTCCAGAGTTGTCTATAAATGTGATTTTGCAGTGACTATCGGAATCATACAACCAGTTTGTCATGAGCTACAACATGAATCATTTTCACAAACCATTGTTAGAATTTCTTGGCATGTTAAGGACAACTCAAGCATAGATTAAGAAGGACAAACCCAAATCTGTGATGATGATCAATAGAGGGAAGTCCAAGGGAAAAGGAAAAGCTAAGAAGAGTTCTAAAGCTAGCCACAAATAAAAGCCTTCTACACTGAAAGCTAAGGGAGGAGCGAATAAGGAAAGTGCCACCACTGTCACCAGCCTAGACACTAGAAAAGGAATTGTCCTCTTTATATAGAGGAACTTAGAAAGAAGAAAGAGATAAAGATCTCTACTTCAGGACCCAAGAAAAAGTAAGCCAGAACTATGAGGATCAAGAGTTGCTGCCACTAGAGTTGGAATCTATCATTCATGGGCATGTAATTGAACTAGTATATTGCTATTATGTACCTTTCATTAATGAAAAGCATCATGTATCTTGTATGGACAAGAATACTATGAATATATTTGATGTTTTTCTTTCAAAGATAAGATCTTTTATGGTAGTGGCCCCAATGTCTCATAGTTTATATTTGATAGTTCTAGAGACTGTTAAGTATATTGAATGACTCGATAACTCAAACAATGAATGCCTATATCATTGTCATCTAAAGCATACAAATGAGAAATGCATTTCTAGAATCCATAATGATGGTTGTCTAGAATCTTTTGGTTATTGAACCAATATGGACATGCACATCTTTATTGGTAAATATGACAAAAGCACCTTAATTTCACTAGCTGTAGTGGGAGAGAAAATATTCTATTAGGGCTTATATATATTGATGTATATAGACCTTTTAGAATAAATGCTAGAGGTGGTTAATAGTACCTCATTGTATTTGTTGATGCTCTTAGTATACATGATAAATTGTATTTAGTGAAACACAAGTATGAATATCTTGGAGTGTTGAAGGAGATCATGGATGAAGTACATAACCAACTTGGTATAAGTATTATAACATTTCAATATGATTGATATGGAAAATACCTTGAATCATGAGTTTGAGGACCTTTTGAGAGATCATAATAGGGTATCATGATGAACTCCACCTGAAACACAATGGTAGTGTATCATGATAGCGTATCAGAAAGAAGGAATCACACCTTATCAGTCACAGTGTGATTATCAATAAATCTAGCTAATCTTACAATTTCCTTTTTGGCACATTCTTTTCACTAAACCAATGTACCGTCTAAAATGGTCCAAAAAACACCATATGAGATATGACATGGGAGGTGTCCTGATATGTATTTATAAAGACTTGGATTGAAAGATTATATAAGAAAATAGTTTCTTGAAATGATTTGTCCATAAATCATGTAAATTTATGTTGAATTCTACTTTTTTTCCAATCTGACAACAAAGTATTTGTTGCCAGGATGGCTGAATTCCTAAAAGGGAATTTAATTCCAAAGGAATCAATGGGAGAAAAGGAGAATTCGAAAAGTTCAAGACTAACAAGAAAACATTGAACCTAAAGAGATACGATAGGAACAAGAAGATTCATAAGTTGTTGTGGAATCTCAAGCTTGTAATGTAACACAAAACCTCATAGATCCAGAACAACATGCATTGAGCTTGAAAAATTACAATATCTTGTAACTCAAGAAGGCGATGAGTTGGTCATAGACAATGAGTTAACAACCTTCCTAGAAGCTATTGAGGGACCAGAGTCTAAGAAATGGCCTGAGGTCATGAGATCCAAAATGGAGTCCATGTACACCAATAAGGTTTTACCTTGTGGGTCCACCTGGAAGAGGTAAAACCCATAGGATGCAATTGGGTCTTTACAAGAAGATCGACGTGGATGGTAGTGTAAAAACCTATAAGGACATACTGATTGCAAAGAGTTTCAAACAATTTCAAGATGTTAAACATGATGAAATCCTTTCATCAGTTGCCATGGTTGAATCCATCAGGATCATGCTTGCCATTGCAGCTTAATATGACTATGAGATTTGACAAAATGGATGTTAAAACCACATTCCTTAACTAGAATTATGTAGAGGATGTGTAAGTGACACATGCTGAAGGTTTTATTAATCTAATTATTGCAAATAAAGTCAATTAGATACAAAGGTCAATCTATGGATTGAATCAAGCATCTCAGAGTTGGAATCTTCTATTTGACAAGACAGTCAAAGAGTTTGACTTTAGTCGAAATGCAAGATGAAATATTTGATTACAAGAATTTAGTTGGAGCATATGTATATTCCACATAATGATGGGCAATTATGTCCTATGCTAAAAATATTAAAACCTAGAAAGGAAGTACCTTCTTTATGAAGGATATACTTGAATCATCCTAAATAAAGATCTACAGAGATAGATATGGAAAGATTCTTGACCTAAGTGAGAGCACATGCATTGGAAAGATGTTGAAGGGGTTTAACATGCATGACTCATTGAGAGATTTGTGAAATTAGTTCCACAAGAGTCCAATGTCCCAGTTCTTGTGAAGATTGGGAGAAACATGAGCAAGATGCAATATGCATTTGCAATTGGATCTATCATGTATGCAACATTGTGTACTCATCCCATTATCTTGTATGTAATGGAAATAACGAGAGGATATGTACTCATCCCATTATCTTGTATGTATTAAACATGATGAGAGGATATTTTCCAGATCCTAATGAAAGTCACTAGACTACGATAAAGAACATCCTTAAGAACTTGAGAAGCACTAAAAGGATCGGTTCCTTGATTATGACAATAAGAAAGAGATGGGTGTAAAGGCTTACACCAATCCAAGATTCCAAAATGACAAAGATCACAATCTAAATTTATGTTTAACCTTAAAATAAGAATTGTAAGATGGAAAATTTTTGAGCAAGAGACAATTGTTAATTCTACAAATAGAATATGAGTACCTTGTTGTTTTGATAACAAAAGAGGATGTTGTATGGATCTAGAAGTTCATATAGATGAACGTCTAGGAGTTTCCAACCATTATTGACATAGTAGATATACTGCAACAACAATGGAGCTACTGGTTAGGAAAGGAATCTCAAATAACATAATATGGCAATTCCATCTCATATGTGAAGTCATACAACGAGATGTGAAAACTTACAAAATAATGACTTGAAGAAAATGTTTCTAACCCTCTATAAAAGCACTTCCATAGAATAAAACATGATAGACATGTTAAAGATCACTTGGAATAAGATTTTAAATGATTGACTCTAAGTGCAAGTGGGAGTTTGTTGGATGTATGCCCATAGAGCCAATCATATGATGATTGAAATTAGACATCATATAATTGATTTGATAATGATAAAGGTAATTATGTCTATTATGTTTGTCTCAATCATGAGATGATGATACAAATATAATAGATATCTAAATAATGATGTTGCTCCATGGCATATGTCTTCAGGTTGAGGACTTAAACAATTAGATCATATGTGTGACAAGAGTACATACATTCTTGTTATGTCCCTAGTCAGATATTACTATGGAAGCAGAATAGACAACAATAATACATAGGATTATAGTGTGTGTTGACACATGGAAGATTCTAATTAGTCATGATATGTGATATTAAATCAACCACACAAGTACATGTTAGAGAACAATGTATCAGACAAACCCACCTTGAAAGTGATACATGAAGACCATGGGATGTTAGTTAGAATCGACTCTCACAGTGATAGTGGTGATTGTAGTTCATAGACCTGAAGTCACTATACTTATTACATGTCATTCGATATATTTTGACATCATCCAACGTGACCTTGAATAAGGGTTGCCATAAAGGTGGTGCTTGGGTGCATTGTGACACATGGAGTTTGGGTGTGAGTGATGTAGATGAGATTTGTCCCTCCTATAAGAGTTTTATATAATGTCCACTTCATAAGAGAGATTTGTTGGACCCTAGATGGGTGATTGGATACTCTAAGGGGTGAATAGAGTTGAATGCACTTAAAAAATTCATTAGACCTTTCAAGATATATGACAAGATACGATTTCTAAATAGGAAATTTGAGTGCAACTAAAACATGAATACAAAGGGAGAGAGAGATTGAACAAGCACCGAGTGACAAGCTATGTAGAGTGGTTCCACACTTCAAACTAGAAGTGAGTCAGTACACTACCTAGAGAGGTCAACCTCTAGGATTTCTTAACCATTGCATTCTTATATTCATTCATAAGACTTACAATACATGACCAACCAAAGGACTTACCTATCCAATACAAAGAGTCTTCAACCTTACCAAGGACTTACCCATTTTGCAAAGAGTCTTCCGCCTTCTTCCAAGGACTTACCTACTCTTGCACAAGTCTTCAACCTTCAAGGAATTACCCACTCTTCTTGGATCTTTATCCTTTGACTTCACCTTCACTCAGAGAAGCTTCCACCAAGGACTTACCCGCTTGACCAAGGAGTCTTCTTCCTTCACCAAGGGCTTACCCACTCTTTCTCCAAGTCTTCAACCTTGATCTTCACCAAGGGACTCCTTCCCTTATTCTTCTTCACCTTTCTTAGCCAAGAGAGCGAACTTTCATCTTCATGGTTGAAATGAGAGATAGGGAGGTGGTGTAAGCGAGAGCCTCACAAGATATACATGTAGGATGAGCTCTCTTACAAATATCCTACTCACTCTAATGGATGTAGCAAGTGATTAAGCTTAGAGAGACAGGAGTCTATAGGATCACTCAACTATAGAATAGGGACCTTCATAGTGCTTGGCTAACCATGGGATGAAGCCCAAGGGGTCCTATTTATAGTTGAGGATGCCTGGAAGCCTTTTGGAACACCTAAGAATGAAAACTAGCCGTTTTGTGGCTTGCAATAGATATGTTTTCACTAGTTGTAACTCCACAATGGATAGAAACACTTTTCTACACTTTTTTGTACAGTACAATCGGTCGCGTTTCTATAAAGGTAACTCGACAAATCCCACTATGAGACAAGACCAATTTAGGCCATCGATCGAGTTTTTTTGGGGTAACCACTGATTCACTTAAATAAGTTTTGGTTTGCAGAGGGATTGTCAAGTTCTGTGAAATGCAAACTCGACCTATCAAAGGTCATTTTCAAGATCCAATCAGGATCGGTCAAGTTTGCAACTCGACCGATGAATAACCTGACATGAATTTTAGAAAATGGATTTTGAGTGCTTAAACATTTGATCTAAGTACTCCTAATTTTTTATAATTTTAATTACAAGTCATACAATCATTACAAGTAATTACAACATGATTCTAATGGATTTACGTCATATTCCAAAAATGTGCACTGGTACTGACTTTGACGTGTGTTTTCTCCAATTTTCTATCTGTAATATAGGGCATTTGGAGTGTGTCTCTATCTAATCTAAAATTAATCAAGTAGATGCATTAGAAACATAGAATTGGAATGCTTTAGTCATCATCAAAATAAGGGTTTAGTCAATTCAGACCTTGAGTCAACATTCTCCCCCTTTTTGAAGATAAAAAACTATTCCATAAATTTATTGAAAGCGTTTAAGTGAAGTCATACCTTTGGAGAAACCAAGGGGTTTCAATAGAATTGAGTTCATATGGTCCACCTCAATTGATGCTAATGGAGTTCTCATACTCCCCCTCAATTGATGCTATTTTTCCTGCATTGTTAGCTTTCATAACATTTATATAATATTATGTCTTCTACTCATATATGTTCTACACATATATGTCTTCCCCCCTTTATATTCTCCTTTACATGTACATGCTTCTCCTCTTCATGTAAGACATGCCTTCTCCCACTTTTTTCAAAAAAGGACATACCTTTCTCCCCCTTTGTCATTTCAAAAAGTGGGGGATATGAAGAAATAAGAAACACCACTTGTTAAAAGAAAGGAGATAACAAAAAGTTATATAAGGAGAGTAGAAGAGAATAGCTAGGGGCTTGTCCAAGTATAGAAATAAAAGCAAGTTAAAGCAGGCACTTGAGCAACCCAAAATGCAAGATAAAGTGCTGCAAAAAATCATAATTTTGACCCTCAAGATGACAGAATTTTCCCAAAATATGTAAGGGTTCTATATGACTAAACCCTTGTTTTGATTATGACTAAACCATTATACTTATTTGTGTCTAATGTCTCTACTTGAGTGATTTTAGATTAGGTATAGACACACCAAATGCCCTAACTTGCGCATCTCAACTTGGAGAAAAGACAAGTCAAATTCCATACAAGTGCACATTTTTGGAATCTAATGTAAATCCATTAGAATTATGTTGTAAATCACTTGTAATGATTGTATGACTTGTAATTAATCTTTAAAAAAATCAGGAGTACTTAGATCGAATGTTTAAGCACTCAAAATCCATTTTCTAAAATTCACATCAGACTGTTCATTGGTCGAGTTGCAAACTCGACCGATCCTGATTGGATCTTGAAAATGACTTTTGATCGGTCAAGTTTGCATTTCACAAAACTTGACCGGTCCCTCTATAGACCAAAACTGATTTAAGTGAATCGATCGAGTTACCCAAGGACAAACTCGACTGATGGCCTAAATTGGTCTTGTCTCTTAATGGGATCGGTTGAGTTACCTTTATGGAAACTTGACCGATTAACTTCTCAATCCACAAGAAATAAGATAGGTGAGATGTGTAGAAGGTGACAACAAGTGGAAAAAGGAATGGTAAGAACAAAGGTAAATGTTTTCTTGCTTATAACCAATCCTAACTTGTTTTATCAAGTTAGTGTGCACTTTGCATGTGGTTTATGAATCAAAAGTGGTCTATTCACACTCTTACTCAAAAATTGTTTCTAATGGTTTCATAGTGCATCACTAACTTGCTTACACATGTTTGGATATGACATTTATTTTGAGCATGCCTCTAAATATGTTTTTATGAAATATATGTGCTTTTTGACAGCAGCTTTGTCAGTCGAGTATGTCCTGATAGAAACTCGATTGATAAGCATCAATGGGTGTTGCCAACAATTATCATCAGTCGATTTGTCAATACACAGAACTCGACCGACAACACTATGCACAAAATATACATTTGGCTTATTGAATGAAAATTTCCCTCTCAACTAGATTTTCTCAACCAATAGCCTTATTCTTTGGCACTCCAATTTGGTACCTTTATATATGTATATTGCCATGTTTTAAATTGCCTATGTTGCTTACAACCCTATCTTTCAAACTACTCTAAATTGGTACATCTATATCTTGCAATTACTTGCTTTGAGTTGTTTTGCAGGTTTTGATGATGATCTTTTTGGATCTCTTAGTTGTGTCTTAAAATGATTCTGCCGTACTCAAATTTGTTACATATATCAAGTTGTATATCTTGTTTGGATACAACCTTAAGGCTCTTAGTGATAATCATCTTTTGGTAATGGTACATACTTGTTAGTGAGTTATATCCTTTCATGCTTATAAAATTACATATCTCTTTGTTTGGATATATCTCTACATCTACTCATAGCCTGCTCTATATGTGTATCTCTTAGTATCTCTCGATATGATCTAGATCCCACTAGTAGTCCTAACTGGTGATATCATCTACTAGTAGTTTATACACATGTAGTTCTAGCCTTGTTCTTAATTGTTATCTTTTTTCATATAGTGGTATTCAACTATCTTGAGCTTCTTACATAGCATTGTGATGCATGACATATAGAGGTACATTGCATGTAGAAATTAAAGCACTTTTGGTTTTCATGTAGATTTTGCTCCAGTTTCAATTTTTGGTGCAAGACTAGTGTTTTTTATGTATAAATGGCCTTCTGAGTAAGACTCATCACTTTGACGTGAGCCGTGACACTTTTTGGGCAAATTCTGTCATCTTGAGGGTTAAAATTACGATTTATTATTTTTCTACAGCACGTTATCTTGCATTTTGAGTTGTTCAAGTGTATGCTTTAACTTAATTTTATTTTTATGCTTAGACAAGCCCCTATCTGTGCTCCTCAACTCCCCTTATATAACTTTTTGTTATATCCTTTCTCTTAACAAGTGGTATTTCTTATTTCTTCATACCCCCACTTTTTGAAATGACAAAGGGGGAGTAAGGTATGTCTTCTTTTGACAAAAGAGGGAAGTCATGTCTTGCATGAAGAGGAGAAGCATGTCCATGTAAAGGATAAGGTAAAGTGGGGAAGACATATATGTGTAGAACATATATGAGTAGAAGACATAGTATTCTATAAATGTTATGAAAGCTAACCATGCAGGAGAAATAGCATCAATTGAGGGGGAGTATGACAAATCCACTAACATCAATTAAGGGGGAGCATATAATATCCATTCTAGTAAAACCCCTAGGTTTCTCTAAAGGTATGAACTTACTTAAATGCTTTCAATACATTTAGATTAGGTAGAGACAATGTCTAAATTGACTAAACCCTTATTTTAATGATGACTAAACCATTACAGTTAATTGTGTCTAATGTCTCTACTTTAGTGATTTTAGATTAGGTAGAGACACACTCCAAATGCCCTAACTTGCGAATCTCAACTTGGAGAAAAGACAAGTCAAAGTCCATACAAGTACATGTTTTTGGAATATGATGTAAATCTATTAGAATCATGTTGTAAATCATTTGTAATGATTGTATGACTTGTAATTAAGCTTAGAAAAAAATAGGAGCACTTAGATCGAATGTTTAAGCACTCAAAAGACATTTTCAAAAATTAACATCAGGTTGTTCGTCGGTCGAGTTGCAAACTCAACTGATCCTGATTGGATCTTGAAAATGACTTTTGATCGGTGGAGTTTACATTTCACAGAACTCAATCGATCCCTCTGCAGACCAAAATGGATTTAAGTGAATCGGTCAAGTTACCCCAGGACAAACTCGATTGATGGCCTAAATTGGTCTTATCTCTTAGTGGGATCGGTTGAGTTACCTTTATAGAAACTTGACCAATTGCACTGTACGAAAAAGTGCAGAAAAGTGTTTCTAGCCATTCTGGAGTTGCAACAAGTGAAAATATATTCATTGCAAGCCACAAAATGGCTAGTTTTCATTCTTAAGTGTTTTCAAAGGCTAAGAGGCATCCCCAGCTATAAATAGGACCCCATGGGCTTCATCCCATGGTTATCCAAGCACTATGAAGGTCCCTATTCTATAGTTGAGTGATTCTACCGGCCCATGAAGCCACACTTGACAAAAGAGAAGAAGTTGAAAGACAAGAGGAGAAAGAGCTCAAGAGAAAGAAGAAGGTTGAAATGAAGGCTCAAATTGAAGCTATTACGAGACAAGCCTCTCCATCCTCTCATGTTGAAGAAGATGCCATGTACTCTAAGGGTAGATTCTACAAAGACAAGAATTCCTCCTCCATCTGGTGCCTCAAATGTGGAAAGAAGGGTCACTTCGAGATAGATTGTCTACAAGGCAGGATGACCCTTCATCACAAGGAAAGAGGAGAGAAGTACAAGATGAAGGAGAATTGACACTCAAGCTCAAGTGACTCCTCCAACTCAAGCTCAAGTGAAGATTGAAGTGGAGGATCTAGCTCAAGCTCTAGTGAAGAAGGAGAATGTCATTTTTCTCTTACGGCTTCTATAAGAAAAGACTCAAATGAGGTAAATCTAAAATCTTTAGATGAAGAACCCTTGATTACTATCATTAATGCTACTCGTACCTCTCTTAAGTCTTCTAAAAAGAAAAGGAAAAAACTTGCTAGAATTGTTGATAATATGCATGTAGAACTAGATGATATTCAACATGCTAATACTTGCTTGCTTGATGATAAAAAGTCTTGTCTTAGTCAAGTAGATTCTCTTAAACTTGAAAATACTAGCCTGTTTGACAAGATTAGATTTCTATAAGCTCAACCTATTAAGAGTAGTTCTAATGAAGAACATACCTTAATTGTTGATTCTCTCATTCATGATATTTGTGGCATACAACTCATAAAAACAAAATTAACTAATGCGGAAGCGTTCATCAAGCAGCGGATTAGCAAAAATCACTAAAAATTAAAACTTTTTGCAAAGAGATCCACACATTGGAAATCTTTTTCTTCAAGAGCCAAAGTATAACATTTACATTCTGTTTCAAAGATATATATCATGCATCATCTCTTTCTGAGAATTACAAGCATCATCTGTCCTATCAAGCTAAACACAGGCAGTAAAAAATCTCGAGGCACTAAGCCAAAATATCGAAATCACTAACTACTACTCCGAGGACCTGAGAGTACAGAGACGACACATAGGACTCGATGTACATCTGAACATGACATGACAGCCAATGTCTCCACCTGAGACTTCACTATTGTCCTTGTTGTTGTTGTTGTCCTTCACCTCCTGAAGGATTCCTGTCTCCTCGTCCACGTCCACCTAAAATGTGGTTCCCACGGGGGTGAGACAATTATAAAAATTGCTCCAGCGAGAGATATAACTCTCTGCCAGTAACATTATTATTGCAACTTAAGAATATAAATATGAATAGAGGAATCATATTTATTTGACAGTAGATAATTTAATGTCTAACATATTAGAACATTATTCTATATCAGAAGCATTGCAGTTATAACTTGATAGAATCGACATGTCACTTATCCTTTAATGAATATAATGAACATGTATAACGTCTATTCAAACTACAGAATCATTACCACTGCATTAACTCTCTTTAGGCTTAGATCATATATCTAAAGCCAGGCATTATCATTGTGGGGTCATGGCCCGTAGCCATACTCTTTTTCATAAAGTGTTGGGATCTTAATCCCTCGATTCACCACTGATAATTTCTCATCCTTTCACAATTTCAATACCATAACCATGTGATTCTGGATATCTAAACCCTTAGCTCATCACATGAGCATTGTTACCTCTTTCTTAGGTAACTAACACCTTTCAGTCATCTGACCAAGGTAAGTATGATACTTGCTACACAAGTATCCATCATGGCACTTGAGGCCCATTGACTCTCTTGCCACCTCTTACCAGGCACAAGGTATATTATGGCACACAAGGTCCAATAAACAAATTCAAAATTAATAACACATCATAGCTCATACCTGGCTATGATCATCATCTCATGAAACCTGCATGGTTAGCACATATCATAACAGTATATCAATTATGTATCAGCACCATGAAAAAACCATTATATCATTAATTCAAGAGTATCACCCTTATTCCTTTATTAGGATTAGGATTTCCATCACACATCTCATATATCATTTATCCAATCATATTGGACTTATATCACAACAAGGTATACCAGCATTTGGGGTATTGGATATGATATCTATCATATCATGGTGTATCACTTCCCTCAACAACCTCATCTTACTTAAGTTCATATACTTAGCGTGTATTAGGGTATTACCCATCCTAATACTTTATGCACCAATTCATCACATTCATCATGAAAAGAAGTGAACAATAATCACTCACTTGGAGTATACAACCATTGCCAATATTAAGGATTCATCCTTAAGTTAACAAAAGACCATGTCAGGTCCTTTTCAAAACAACTCTAAATCAAGCATAGAGTACCACGGCCGTGTAACCAAGAATGGGCATGCAAAGGGAAGCCACCACGTCCGTGCTACCTTGCACAGTCGTGTAAAGTGAATCCACCATGGCCGTGCTACCTTGCACGGTCGTGCAAAAGAAAAATACCACGGCCGTGCCACCTTACACGGTCGTGCTACAGGAGTTCATCTCATGAATCATATTCAAGTATGAATTCTATTCTTTCATTAGGGATTAGGGTTTCACATACCATCTCCCTTCTTTAGAATAGGGATTGCATATAGCATCACCCTTCATTAGGGTTTCATATCACATTGCCCATAATTAGGGTTTACTAATCATTCCCAACTAGGGTTTCTCATGAAATCACCCTCAATTAGGGTTTCACATGGATACACCCTCAGTTAGGGTTTCACATGGATACACCCTCAGTTAGGGTTTCTCATGGATACACCCTCAACTAGGGTTTCACTTGGATACACCCTCAACTAGGGTTTACTATTCATCCTAATTAGTGATTCCATATGTAGACAACCTCTTATTAGGGTTATACATGGAATCAACCTCAATTAGGGTTTACATCATGTATTGGATTCATGCATTTGTTATGCATTATTGATTAGTACCATTAAGGGTATCTCCCACCTAATTACATTAGGTTTCCAAAAAGGTTTGATCAATTGGACCTTCAATAACATGAGGTATCCAATTGAATTAGGGTTTTCAATGTTGATTCCTTCAATCATTGAATTCATGGAACCAATCATCAATTGGACCTATACTCATACTTCAATAGAGTTTAATAGGTCAACCTTCAACTGATTTGACCCTCAATTGACCCTCAATTGATCATCAATTAGGGTTTGAATCAATTGAATTAGGGTTTGGAATCGATGATCCTTCAATACTAACCAATGTAAGACTAGTTACTTTGAAACCATTGAACCATCATCCAAATTGGGTATGACCTGACCCCAAACGGTCTTGAGGTCGTTTGGATGACCTCCAAACGGTCTTGAGACTGTTTTCCCATGTCCACATCATAATTCAAGTCAACCAATTAAAGTTCGGATCACTAGATTGATCACCAAATCAGCATTGCATTGTATGTCAGCTTGGTACCTTTAGACCTTCAAACACCTAACCATACTCAACCCTAGACCTCCAAACGGTCTTGGGTGACCACCAAACGGTTTTGAAACCATTTGGATGAGATACAAACGGTTTTGAAACCGTTTGGCTCATCCAACCTTTGGATTCTAGTAAAATTTCATCAAGGATTGGTCTATCAAGTTGATCAACAAATCAGCACTTAATTGCAATATGATTTGGTACCTTTGGACCTTCAATTGGTCAAATATACTTAACCCCAGACCTCAAAATGGTCTTGGGTGATCCCCAAATGGTCTTGAAACCGTTTGGGTGATCCCCAAATGGTTTTGAAACCATTTGGGCCAATCAACCCAAAACATCATCTTAATCACTTGCAAAATCAGCACTTAGCCGATTAGGGTTCATACCACATATTTGGATCTTCAAACACATATCCATACTTGACCCTAGACCTACAAACGGTCTTTGGTTACCCCCAAACGGTTTTTAAACCGTTTGGGTGATCCCCAAACGGTCTTGAAACCGTTTGGGCTAATCAACCCAAAATCTCAAATTAATTCATTGGAATTTCAGCACTAATTTCAATTAGGGTTTGCCTAATTGATTAGCCTTCAACTCATGATTCCTTTGGAGTTAATATATCACATTTGGAGGGTCATTAACCAACATCATTAGGAACAGTAATCACAAACGTTCAATGCTTGGTCAACTCCACCAAACGGTTTTGAAACCGTTTTCCCAAAAAGGTCAAGTTAATCAGATTGAAAATCAGCACTTAATCCAATTAGGTTTACCTAATTGATTAGCCTTCAACTCACGATTCCTTTGGAGTTAATCCCTCAACTTTGGAGGGTTATCAACCAACATCATTAGGAACAGTAATATCAAACGGTCAAAACTTGGTCAACTCCACAAAACGGTTTTGAAACCGTTTTCCCAAAAAGGTCAAGTTAATCATATTGAAAATCAGCACTTAATCCAATTAGGTTTACCTAATTGATTAGACTTCAACTCACGATTCCTTTGGAGTTAATCCCTAAACGTTGTAGGGTTATCAACCAACATAATTATGAACAGGAATCCCAAACTTACAACCCTTGGTCAACCATCTCAAACGGTTTTGAAACTGTTTGCTCCCAAACGGTTTGGTGAAACCGTTTGGTCCCACCAAACTTTGAAACCGTTTGCCCAAGATATTTGGGGAGGTGTGTGCTTATGATGATGTCATCATCATCAACCTGCAAACTCATGATATCCACTATGATTTCCATGGAAATTGCATCAATCAACCAAAATCAATTTCGGAAATGTAGAAATGTTCACCAATTGATAAGGAATTGATTGCAATAACAAAGTTAGGGTTTCAAGTTATAAAACCCACCTCCAATTGAGCTCCAAAGCTCCAAGATAACGTCATTAATGGTGGATGAAGCTCTTGCAACTCCCCTTAGGCTCTTACTTAAGCTTTTGGATGAAAAAGTTGGCTAGGGTTGAAGAGGAGATCGAAATAAGAAGGAATCCATAATTTATTTTTGATTTCCACCATGGAATCAAGGAGAACGAAGGTCAAGGGCTTACCAACAGGTATGGAGTCGTCCTCCTGCTCCTCCCTAGATCCTTGGTCGATTTTTCAAGCAAGGGAAAGAAAGAAATCCGAAAAGCCTTTGCTTTGGCTTAGAAAATGCACTTTTATAAGGAAATTGATGAGAGAGAAAATGCATTATTAAAATGCATTTAATTCCAAAAACATGGCCGCCTCTTCCCCCTTAACTCCATAGATACGAGGCATATTCCTTTGCCTTTAATTCTCCTTCATTATCCTTAATTTAAAAGAAAAGAAAATTAAGCACCTTAATCATATAATACTAATATCTATATTTTGAGGGATATTACTTTTCTTTATAATAAGGTGAGTGGAATTTCACCTCCTTAAGATATTTTCGTTCCTTATCTTGGAAAAAGAACTTCCATCCTTATTCAAAATCAACCAATAACATTTTGTTTGAAGTCCCTTTAATTAATACATTCATTTTTTCCCTAAATCGAATTAGGGTTTCACTTAAGATTAAATCTTGATTATTTTAATATCAAGATTCTCTCTCCTCCAACTTAATTCAAATGAGATGCCCTTCTCATTTTCTTTGCTCTACATGATACCAAGAAACATTAAGGACCTTATTGAAGTGGTAATTTGCTTATTGAACTCTAGGTTTTGGGTAAATTGCACATTACACCAAAACTAGGTTTTAATGCACAACATTGCTTTACAAGCTTAATCTTGGTGCTCAAGCTTGTGAAAACCATACCACTACATCATATTCATTCTTATGATGTCTTAACATCATAGAAACATATTATAATGCAACATTTTCAAGTTGGCCCCTCAACTTGGGTAATTTGCACTTTGGTCCAAAATAAACAAACATTGCTTCAACATTGTTCAAACAGGACCAAAATTGAAACATAAGTTTCTCATGAGCCCTAATTACTTTTCCCAAGATATGATTATGAATCTACTCAACCTTATTAAGCAAAACATCTAGGGTTAACTCATAACCCAGGTCAGGGATGTTACAATATTGATGTTCTTAAATTTGAAAACAAGGAGAACGAATTTGTTTTGCAAGGATTAGAATCTAAAAATGTTGTTTATATTTCTAAGATTGCTTTGCTTGAAATATAAAATGCCTCCTTGCTTGCTAAAAGCAATGTGCTTGAATCTTGTTCTAATTATACTAGTAGAGAGAATATTGTTGTTGCTCTGCATATTGATAGAGATTCTTATTTAACTAAATCTCTTTGCTTTGAAAATGATCTTTTGCATTCTACAGATAATATCAATCATTTGTCTTATACTATTGCTTAGTTGGTAAAAGAATCTTGATGACAGCCTACACCATACTACTAAACAAATTGGTAGACATGGTTTAGGAGATGATAGTAGTCAAAGGAACAACAAAGGTAAAAGACCTCCAATATTCCATGGAGAATCCTCTAGTTCCAAGACTATGGGCACATGTAACTATTACAATGAAATTGGTTGTTATTCTACTTATGGTCCTTTTAGGAAAGCACCCAAGAGAAATAGGACTTGGGTTACTAAGCTAACCCCTCAAGACCCAAAAACATGATTGGGGGACCATTTTATCTTTCTTCATGTAGGTACTTGCAAATGGATTGACTTGAGTTATTGAATTGCAAATTGACTTCTCAATTCACATGAAAGAAGAATGGTGAGATGTGTAGAAGGTGACAATAAGTGGAAAAGGGAATGGTAAGAACAAAAGTAAAGGTTTTCTTGCTCATAACCAACCCTAACTTGTTTTTGTCAAGTTAGTGTGCATTGTGCATGTGGTTTTTGAGTCAAAAGTGGTATTTTGTGATACTATTCACACAGATACTCAAAAATTTGTTTCTAATGGTTTCATAGTGCATTACTAACTTGCTTACACATGTTTGGATATGACATATATTTTGAGCATGCCTCTAAATATGTTTTTATGAAATATATGTATTGTGATGGAGTGAACTTTTTGAGTATTTTGAATACCTAATGAGATATATGGATCTTGTGCTTGAGTTATTTTGAGGAAATTAATTAATTATTTAAATAGTGATAACTTGGCACAAACTTTGAGTCATCATAATGCTATGGTTAGACTTTCATGATATTTGGGTGTTCCTAGAAGGAGATATATCAGTTTGAATGAGGTGAAACTTTTGATGTATTGATGTATCCATGAGAAAGGCATATATATAGCCTAAGCTTTTGGTTCATGCCTTGTCATGCCTTGGTGAGGTAGACAAGTAGCTGGATGCTTTCCTTGGTGGGCAGTGTAGCCCATAGACTTCAGGTTAAGACTGGAGACATGGAAAAGTCATGGGAAGATCGGAGGGTTGAGGAGTTATCTCCTAATCCATTTCAAATGAACGGCATGGGAGGTAGTTTGACTCTTATGGGATCAAGCCACCATGATCACCAATCATGGGCAGAGATGTGACTGATCATGGACACAGTGTTATAAAGTTGAGAGGAGTTAGAACACCCCTCCCCTCGGGCAAATGAACCAGAATGTGGAGCTGGTGAGTTCCCATGCCGAAGATCACTCTATGAGGCAACGCTGAGAGTGCGCAGGTGCTGGGATGTGTAGGGAAGATTGAAGGAAGAGAGGGCCACCAATTCCTCACTGACGCAGTTGCATCCCATGACGACAGCCCCCTCGAGCCACAAGCAGGACCAACCAACAACAACCTTGATAAGCTGAGGATGGCCAGTTGAAGGCGCCAGACCTACAACAAGAAGAATAGAATGCGAGGAGGTCTAGGTTCCTCGTCATTTCTCCCATGTACAGTGGAGCAAGGCCGACAATCTCACATACTCACCACTTTAGGTCTCCACAACTAAGATCAAGAAGAGGTAGCACATCGGGGATGCTGGAGCCCTACAGTGATGCTCATGGATGGGATAAAAATGCTCAATGGCAGATCAGAGACCCATCTTAACTAACGCACACCGCATAGGCAGGCGTCAGAGTATGAGATCATGAAGGAGAGAGAGATGCTCCACAATAATGTCAAAGGTTAGGAAGGACCAACGACGGCGACCTGTGCAAGGAAGAGAGGCGGCAATCAGGCTCGAGAACACTATGCTAACGGCAGTGGGCGTGGATCACGTGGAAGAAAGATCACTTGAGGTGAGGGACAAGGAAGATCTGAAGGAGATCCATGGAGCTGAGGATTGGTTCATCAACTGCAAGCCTGCAAGGAGTAGTAGTGCAGATGAGCTCACATAGGAGGAGAATCCCAGTGGCGGTGACTGTGTTACGCCCAAGAGAATCGTGTGATGCCGAGAAAATAAGAAAGAGAGGAAATTTGGTGAGCCTCTACGATAAATCCCAAACCCAGTTCAATCGTGAACCATCTAGACCAATGGAGCATCGTGCCCTGAGGAGCCACATGGCACACGCTGATTGGCAACCTGAGGTAAATATCTCAGAAATGTCCAGATCTTCACAGTAATTAGTACGATCATCACAAAAATGCAAGTAATATACCGAAATTCTCAAAAAATGTGTAGAACACAATATAATAATAATATCAAGATTTTGATGTATAAATAACAACGATATCATGTAAGATGTGTAATGATTGTTTAATGGATAATAAATATCAAATGATGTTCTAAAATTATGATAACATGTCAGTAAGTCTATAATCATGTTTATAATGCATATGATGTCAGATATGGTCATGTTGATGCACGAGAGCCTATCATTTGATTGATATGGCTAATTAGGACTAAGAACACTAAAGATAAAGAAATTAATGCATACATTCTTAATAAATGATGAAATTTGAAAAACACTCTCATATCAGTAATTAGGAGTTAATATGTAACTTTGACATCAGTCTGATCCATGAAATTCATGCTATATGAAGAGAACCCTTAATACATGTGATGTAACCCTAATATGGGTAATGAAAGTGACATAATGTTAAATATGTTCACATAATAATGTGACACATGGGTATATCCAGATGATGAATCATAATCTGGGAAAATAACTTCAGTAAGACAAATCTAAGACAAGAATACAAGTAATGATGCACATATCCTAATGAGATAAGTTAAACCCTAAAATGGACATAATTAGGGTTAAGGTGATGAGAACTTGATGATAGTTTATGATCTTGCCTTGATCAGGGTTTGACAAGGATGTAGTTGACTCTTGGATATATGGTGATTAGGTTTGTATATCTTGTTCAAGGTATGCCATTACCTCTTACTTGTCTTATTATACAATATGCTTGTGTTATATGGTAGTAAATACTTGGGATATGGTATTGATTGAAATGATTGTTCTTGTATGATATGTTGCTTGATTTTCCATACTTATTGTTATGAACACATCAAACATAATTTATTATGTTCCATTATATGAAAGCACCAACTCTTTGGTAGTATGCTTGGAAGTGACCTAACTCTTTCGTAGTGGTCACATTGTACATAGGATGCACCAACTCTTTAGTAGTGTGCTTAGACCCAACTCTTTGGTAGTAGTCACATTATACATATGATCCAACTCCTTGGTAGTGATCATAAATGCCTTAATGCAGTCATATCCTTGGTAGTAATGCATGAATGATATAATGGAAAATATTCCTAAAAGATATGTGTTCTCTTTTGTTAATAAACACTTGTTCAAGTATGCTTTTGTTATATTCTTCTGTTACTTCCAAGTTTAGTTTTATCTTATTGCTAAGATATGATGAGAGGTATATAAAAGACACGTAGGTGTACTCAGTACAATATTCTTGAATATTGTGTTGACGTGTACCACATGTAATCTTTTGTTTAGGTTGTGGTTGTATTATCTTGAAGAAGCAGGATAGTTGAGAGTTATATGGCGAGCTGATGTACAGGTGGACTTGTTGTCTTAAGATCTAGTAGTTTAGTGGTAGTACATGTATATGTAGAAGTTTGTTGTTCAATGTGTAATATCAAATGTTGTAACAATTCATTATGTAATTATATGTTGAATGGTGAACATGTGTTGTATGGTTTTATTATTGTTCATGTACATGTGCTACTATGTTTCCTTTTGACTCCCTTGATTTTCTTCTTCTTAGCCTAGTGTGTGGTGTTTAAATTGGGATTCTCGCTTAGGCGAGGGTTTCAATTTGGACGTCACACATCATATTAAGTTTTAGAAAATCTGGGGACGTCACAGGTGGTATCAGAGCATGAACAATAGCAAAATCTGACATTTGCTCATTATGCAACTCAAAACTAATGAACCTTGAACTTAATAATCTTTAGGGTTAGATTGGTTGTCTTTTAGAGACTAGATCAGACTTAGCCTCTATGTTAGCACCTAGATGTTTGAGAACTAGGTCTAGATTGGTGCTTGTTGAGTAGCAAGTCCCTAGATGTCGTTCTTTCCTTGTAGTGCATCAGTATGGGATGTTGCACTATTTGGAAGTGATGTGCATCAAGGGAAGAGAAACCCTAGACATATTGTGCACGTTGTCTAGAGTAGCTACACTAGTCTACCCCTTGTTCTCACCCTTTTCACTTGTTTTCATGACACTGTACTCTCTACTATGTCTGGGACACTCATTTTTAGGATTTGGTTTTGATTCCAAACGGATCAAACCTCGATAGTTTTCACTGACGCTTGTTTTATCGGAGAAAAACTATATAATATTTTATTAAATATATGTATTACAAAAATGTGTCCCCACACATGTACGAGTAGGAGGTGGTCATGCAACCTAAGTGAAAGTGAATGACATCGATCTAGAAGAGAGAGTAGTTCTAGATTAGATGTCTAGAGCCTTGTTGGAATATATGATAGATGGAATAGATAATATAAGTTTTGATGATATGATGTAAGTCTTATATAGATGATATAAGATGGTTATGATGATCTATGTTTGTCTTCAAAGACATAAGTTTAGTTTTGAGCTTTTGAGATAAGTTTTGATGATGCAAGTAAATAGGATTTTATGAGATAAGATATGTTAAGTTAAGACAAGGTTGTGAGTCAGCATGAGCCTCAATCTATTTTATGAAGGAGGACATCTAGTGTTAGGACCAGTTTTAGGGGTAACTCCAGAGAGAGTGAGACCCATTGGGAGAAGGTTAGAGAACCTAAACTCCAAGATATGAGAATTCTGAGATATGTGATATGATATGTCCTAAACTAGAATACTCTAGAGTGAATGAGTTGAGTTGCCCAATGCATGATTCCTATAGTCCTTTTGAACCCTAGATGTCCTTGGGAGGACCAAACCATAGAGATAGAGAGAGGCTCGATATATGTGTGCAAGTGAAAATGAATATGAGTGCCAACTATCTAGGTGAGGGAGAGAGCCCAAGACCCTGGAGGAGGTAGCTATGTTAGTTTCTGTGAAGCCTCATACTCGGGTTGGAGGTTTCCCACATAGGAATATAGTGGTGTATATGAGAGAGTTTTAGGTAAGCATATGTCATGGATAGAGATCTATGAAGAGTATGCCATAGCATATGTTGGTTTGTGCTTATGTGGATAGAGCTTGTAAATCTATCGCTAGTACCAATGAGGTAATCTGAGAACCCTAGACCAAGAGGAAAGATAAAGTATAATTATATGTGATACTCATAGAGATGAGTGAGCTCAGAGAGACTGAGCATGGCACTACCCTCATGGTATGGGTTAGAGGAACCTCTTTTGGCCTAAGTAAAGTTTTGATATATGAGCCACTTGTATAAGTATGTTAGCACAACCATGATATAATACATGTAAGATGTGATCTAATCTTGAGACGTGATATATAAACATGATAAGATGCAAACCTAGAGACAGCTTAATAGATGGCAATGCATAAATGGTTAACCATGTACATGAATAATGATGATTAATGTGAAACTATTGTTTATTCTTGTGATGAATTCACTTGTAAAGGTTGTGATTTACCATGAGCAATGAAATAATATCATATGAATGAAACACGTTGCATGAGGTGTTAAACTTAGTGCTTAACAAAGATGGAAAATATAGTTTGATAGTTAGCACAACATAATGATTATGACACCTTGATATAATGGGTTAACTTTAGTTAACTCATTTAGAACATGGTAATATGATATGGGAACCCTAATGCATGGGTAAAGATAAGAATACAACCCTAACATATGAGATATGTCATGACTGAACATGAGTTTTCAAAACCTTTTGAAGGGGTAGTTCACCCTGGATGCTTTAATAGCCTCCTAGGAGTGGTACATATATGATTTTGACATGATGTTAATGGTAATGTTGCACCTAGAATAGTGTGCTAGTTGTGTATGAAGACCTTTTGGTTTTTCCTTGGAGTAAGAGAAATTCTTAATTTTGAGGATAAAATTTCTTTTAAGATGTATATGATGTGATGGAGTGAACTTTTGAGTATTTTGAATACCTAATGAGATATATGGATCTACGTGCTTGAGTTATTTTGAGGAATTTAATTAATTGGTCAAATAGTGATAATGTGGCACAAACGTTGAGTCCTCATATTGATATGGTTAGACTTTCATGATATTTGGGTGTTCCTAGAAGGAGATATATCGGTTTAAATGAGGTGAAACTTTTGATGTATTGATGTATCCATGATAAAGGCATATATATAGCCTAAGTTTTTGGTTCGTGCCTTGTCACACCTTGGTGAGGTAGATGAGTGGCTAGCTGCTTTCCTTGGTGGGCAGTGTAGCCCATAGACTTCAGATTAAGATTGGTGACATGGAAAAGTTGTGGGAGATAGGATGGTTGAGGAGTTATCTCCTAACCCAGTTCAAATGAACGACATGGGAGGTAGTTTGACTCTTATGGGATCAAGCCATCACGATCACCAGTCGTGGGCAGAGATGTGACTGATCATGGACACAGCGTTATCAAGTTGAGAGGAGTTAGAACACCCCTCCCCTCGGGTAAATGAACCAGAACGTGGAGCTGGTGAGTTCCCATGCCGAAGATCACTCTATGCAACAATGCTGAGAGTGTGTGGGTGCTGGGATGCACAGGGAAGATAGAAGGAAGAGAGGGCTGCCAATTCCTCATTGATGTAGTTGCATCCCATGACGACCGCCCCCTCGAGCCACAAGTAGGACCAACCAACAACAACCTTGATAAGCTAAGGATGGCTAGTTGAAAGCACCGGACCTACAACAAGAAGAACAGAAGGTGAGGAGATCTGAGGAGATCCAGTTTCCTCGTCATTTCTCCCATGTACAGCAGAGCAGGGCCGACAATCTCACAGACTTGCCACTTTAGGTCTCAACAACTAAGATCAAGAGGAGGTAGCACATCAGGGATGTTGGAGCCCTGCGGTGACGCTCATGGACGGGAACAACGCTCAACGGAAGATCAGAGACCCATACTGACTAACGCGTACCGCATAGGCAGGCGTCAAAGTATGAGATCATTGAGAGAGAGATATGCTCCACAACAATGTTGAAGGTTAGGAAGGACCGACGACGGCGGACTGTGCAAGGAAGAGAGGCGACAATCAGGCCCGAGAACACTATGCTCACAGCAGTGGGCGTGGATCATGTGGAAGAAAGATCATTTGAGGTGAGGGACAAGGAAGATCTGAAGGAGATCCATGGAGATGAGGATTGGTTCATCAACTACAAGCCTGTAAGGAGTAGTAGTGTAGATGAGCTCACGTAGGAGGAGAATCTCAACGGCGGCGACTGTGTAACGCCTGGGAGAATCGTACGATGTCGAGAAAATGAGAAAGAGAGGAAAGCTGGCAAGCTCTAGGATAAATCTCAAACCCAGTTCAATTGTGAACCATCTAGATCAATGGAGCATCGTGCCCTGAGGAGCCACATGGCACATGTTGATTGGAAACCAGAGGTAAATATCTCAGAAATGTCCAGATCTTGCATAATTCATAGTAATTAGTACGATCATCAGAAAAATACAAGTAATATAAAAAAATGCGTAGAACACAGTATAATAATAATATCATGCTTTTGATGTATTAATAATAATGATATCATGTAAGATGTGTAATGCTTGTTTAATGGATAATAAATATCAAACGATGTTCTAAAATTATGATAACATGTCAGTAAGTCAATAACCATGTTTATAATACATATGATGTCAGATATGGTCATGTTGATGCACGAGAGCATATAATTTGATTGATATGGCTAATTAGGACTAAGAACACTAATGATAATGCAATTAATGCATACATGCTCAATAAATGATGAAATTTGTAAAACCCTCTCATATCAGTAATTGGGACTTAATATATAACTTTGACATCAGTCTGATGCACGAAATTCATGTTATATGAAGAGAACCCTTAATACATGTGATGTAACCCTAATATGGGTAATGAAAGTGACATAATGTTAAATATGTTCACATAATAATGTGACGCATGGGTATATCCAGATGATGAATCAAAATCTGGGAAAATAACATCAGTAAGAAAAATCTAAGACAAGAATACAAGTAATGATGCACATATCCTAATGAGATAAGCTAAACCCTAAAATGGACATAATTAGGATTAAGGTGATGAGAACCTGATGATAGTTTATGATCTTGCCTTGATCACGGTTTGACTAGGATGTAGTTGACTCTTAGATATATGGTGATTAGGTTTTTCAATCTTGTTCAAGGTACGCCATTACCTCTTACTTAGTTTATTATACAATATGCTTGTGTTATATGGTAGTAAAGACTTGGGATATGGTATGGATTGAAATGATTGTTCTTGTATAATATGTTGCTTGATTTTCCATACTTATTGCTATGAACACATCAAACATAATTTATTTTGTTCCATTATATGAAAGCACCAACTCTTTGGTAGTGTGCTTGGAAGTGACCTAACTCTTTGGTAGTGGTCACATTGTACATAGGAAGCACCAACTCTTTGGTAGTGTGCTTGGACCCAACTCTTTGGTAGTGGTCACATTGTACATATGATCCAACTCCTTGGTAGTGATCATAAATATCTTAATGCAGTCAACTCCTTGGTAGTAATGCATGGATGATATAATGGAAAATATGCCTAAAAGATATGTGTTATCTTTTGTTAATAAGCATTCGTGTTCAAGTATGCTTTTGTTATATTCTTCTGTTACTTCCAAGTTTAGTTTTATCTTATTATCAAGATATGATGAGAGGTATATAAAAGACATGTAGGCGTACTCAGTACAATATTCTTGACTATTATGCTGACGTGTACCACATGTAATCTTTTGTTTAGGTTGTGGTTGTATGCCCTTGAAGAAGCGGGACAGTTGAGAGTTGTATGGCGAGCTGATGTACAGGTGGACCTGTTGTCTTAAGATCATGTAGTTTAGTGGTAGTACATGTATATGTAGAAGTTTGTTGTTCAATGTGTAATATCAAATGTTGTAACATTCATTATGTAATTATATGTTGAACGGTGAACATGTGTTGTATGGTTTTATTATTGTTCATGTACATGTGCTACTGTGTTTCCTTCTGACTCCCTTGATTTTCTTCTTCTTAGCCTAGTGTGTGGTGTTTAAATTGGGATTCTAGCTTAGGCGAGGGTTTCAATTTGGATGTCACACATCAGATTAAGTTTTAAAAAATCCGGGGATGGCACATGTATTTTTTATAGCAACTTTGTCGGTCGAGTATGTCCTAATAGAAACTCGACTGATAGACACCAATGGGTGTTGCCAACAACAGTCATTGATCGAGTTAACAATACACAAAACTCGATCGACAGCACTGTACACAAAATATACATTTGGCTTATTGAATGAGAATTTCCCTCTCAACTAAATTTTCTCAACCAATAGCCTTATTCTTTGGTACTCTCATTTGGTACCTTTATATATGTATATTTTCATGTTCTGAATTGCCTATCTTGCTTATAACTCTATCTTTCAAATTTCTCTAAATTGGTATATCTATATCTTGCAATTACTTGCTTTGAGTTGTTTTATAGGTTTTGATGATGATCTTTTTGGATCTCTTAGTTTTGTCTTAAAATACTTCCGTTGTGCTCAAACTTGTTGCATCTATCTAGTTGTATATCTTGTTTGGATACAACCTTGAGGTTCTTAGTGGTAATCATCTTTTGGTAATGATGCATACTTATTAGTGAGTTATATCATTTCGTGCTTATAAAATTGCATATCTCTTTGTTTGGATATATCTCTGCATCTACTCATAGCCTGCTCTATCTAGTGTATCTCATGGTATCTTTTGCTATGATCTAGATTCCACTAGTAGTCCTAACTGGTGATATCATCTACTAGTAGTTCATGTACATGTAGTTCTATCCTTGTTCATAATTGGTATCTTTGTTCATATAGTGGTATTCAACTATCTTGAGCTTCTTACATAGCATTGTGATGTAGGACATATAGAGCTACATTGTATGTAGAAATTGGAGCATTTTTTTGTTTTCATACAGTTTTGCTTCAGTTTAAGTTTTTGGTGCAAGACTAGTATTTTTATGCAGAAATGGCCTTCTGAGTAAGACTCGTCGCTTTTCCATGAGCACTGAAACTTTTTGAACAAATTATATCATCTTGAGGGTCAAAATTGCGATTTATTATTTTTTTACACCACTTTATCCTGCATTTTGGGTTGTTCAAGTGTATTCTTTAACTTGCTATTCTTTCTATGCTTGGACAAGCCCCTATCTGTGCTCTTCTACTCTCCTGATATAACTTTTTGTTATATCCTTTCTCTTAACAAGTGGTGTTTCTTATTTCTTCATATCCCCACTTTTTGAAATGACAAAGGGGGAGAAAGGTATGTCTTCTTTTGACAAAAGAGGGAGAAGACATGTCTTGCATGAAGAGGAGAAGCATGTCCATGTAAAGGAGAAGGTAAAGGGGGGGAGACATATATGTGTAGAACATATATGAGTAGAAGACATTGTATTCTATAAATGTTATGAAAACTAACCATGCACGAGAAATATCATCAATTGAGGAGTATTACAACTCCACTAGCATCAATTGAGGGGGAGCATATGAACTCCATTCTACTGAAACCCCTAGGTTTCTCTAAAGGTATGACTTTACTTAAATGCTTTCAATACATTTATGGAATGGTTTGTCATCTTCAAAAAGGGGGAGAATGTTGACTCAAGGTCTAAATTAACTAAACCCTTGTTTTGGTGATGACTAAACCATTCTACTTATTTGTGTCTAATGTCTCTACTTGAGTGATTTCAGATTAGGTAGAGACACACTCCAAATGCCCTAACTTACACATCTCAACTTGGAGAAAAGACAAGTCAAAGTCCATACAAGTGCACATTTTTGGAATATGATGTAAATCCATTAGAATCATGTTGTAAATCACTTGTAATGATTATATGACTTGTATTTAAGACTAGAAAAAATCAAGAGCATTTAGATCAAATGTTTAAGCACTCAAAAGTCATTTTCTAAAATTCACATCAGGTTGTTCATCGGTCGAGTTACAAACTCGACCCATCCTGATAGGATCTTAAAAATGACTTTTGATCAGTCGAGTTTGCATTTTATAGAAGTCGACCGATCCCTCTGCAGACCAAAACCGATTTAAGTGAATCGGTCGAGTTACCCCAGGACAAACTCGACCGACGGCCTAAATTGGTCTTGTCTCTTAGTGGGATCGGTCGAGTTACCTTTATAGAAACACAACCAATTGTACTGTACAGATTAGTGCAAAAAAGTGTTTCTAGCTGTTGTGGAGTTGCAACAAGTGAAAATATATTTGTTGCATGCCACAAAATGGATAGTTTTTGTTCTTAAGTGTTCCCAAAGGCTAAGAGGCATCCCCATCTATAAATAGGACCCATTGGGCTTCATACCATGGTTAGCCAAGTACTGTGAAAGTCCCTATTCTATAGTTGAGTGATCCTACAGCCTCCTCAATCTCTCTCTCTCTCTCAGCTTAATCACTTGCTACATCTGTTAGACTAAGTAGGAGATTAGTAAGAGAGCACATCCTATATGTATATATTGTGAGGCTCTCACTTCCACTACCTCCCTATCTCTCATTTCAGACATGAAGATGAAGGTTCTCTCTCCTGGATAAGAGAGGTGAAGAAGAACAAGGGAAGGAGTCCATTGGTGAAGATCAAGGCTAAATACTTGGAGCAAGAGTGGGTAAGACCTTGGTGAAGGCCGAAGTCTCCTTGCTCAAGTGGGTAAGACCTTAGTGGAAGCTTCTCCGAGTGAAGGTGAAGTCAAAGGCTGAAGATTCAAGCAGAGTGACAAAGTTCTTAAAGGTGGAAGACGTGTGCTTGAGTGGGTAAAGCCTTGGTGAAAGTTGAAGACTCTTGCAAAGTGGGTAAGTCCTTAATAAGGTGGATACTTTTTGTATTAGATAGGTAAGCCATTTGGTTGGTCATGTATTGTAAGTCTTATTAATATAAGAGTGCAATGGTTAAGAAATCCTAGAGGTTGACCTCTCTAGGTAGTGGACTGACTCACTTCTAGTTTGAAGTGTGGAACCACTCTACATAGCTTGTTACTTGGTGTATGTTCAATCTCTCTCTCCCTTGCTATGCATGTTTTAGTTGCATCTCTCTCTCTCCCTTGCTATGCATGTTTAAGATGCACTCAAACTTCCTATTTAGTAACCTTATCTTTTTATATATATTCAAGGTCTAATGAATTTTGTTTAAGTGCATTCATCTTTATTCACCCCCCTCTAGAGCATGTAATCACCCATCTAGGATCCAAAAATTGGTATCAGAGCGGGTTTCTCCAAGTATACTTCAACAAGTAGGAGAAGATGGGTGACTACCAAGGTGATGGAAGATACTTCATCAAACTTCCAATTTTTTATGGGGGTAACTTTCTCTATTAGAAAAAGGCTACAATTCTACATCCAAGGATCAAGTCTTGAGCTATGGCACATGGTGGACCATGCATTCAAGCTACTGGTGATAAAGATAGAAGAATGGGATGAAGCTACCATGAAGAAAGCCACCTTGAATGCAAGATCAATCAACATACTATGTGCGACCATGACCTCCACCGAGTTCAACCAGATTTCTTCTTGTGAGATGGCCTATGATGTATGGAGAAAGTTATGCATCACTTATGAGGGGACAACCCAAGTGAAGGAAACAAAAGTCTACACGCTCAAAGGACTGCTTGAGAACTTCAAGATGGGAAAGGAGGAGAAGATAGACAACATGTACTCAAGACTTAACACAATTGTAAATGGCCTTTCCGTCCTAGGTCATCCTACGAGTAGAGGAGAGATCAGCTCTAAGATCCTTAGAACTCTCCCCAAGAGATGGGAACTCAAGGTGACTTCTATTGAAGAAGTAAGGCCTCTTGATGATATCCCCATAGAAGAGCTCATTGGAAATCTACAAGCCCATGAAGCCACACTTGACAAAAGAGAAGAAGTTGAAAGACAAGAAGAGAAAGAGCTCAAGAGAATGAAGAAGGCTAAAATGAAGGCTCAAACTGAAGCTATTATGGGACAAGCCTCTCCATCCTCTCATGTTGAACAAGATGGTATTCATTACAAGGGTAGATTCTACAAAGGCAAGAATTTCTCCTCCATCTGGTGTCTCAAGTGTGGAAAGAAGGGTCACTTCAAGATAGATTGTCTACAAGGCAATAAAACACATTATCTCAAGAAAAGAGAAGAGAAATTCAAAATGAAGGAGAATTGGCACTCAAGATCAAGTGACTCCTTCAACTCAAGCTCAAGTGAAGATTCAAGTGGAGGATCTAGCTCAAGCTCTAGTGAAGAAGGAGAATGTCATTTTTCTCTTATGGCTTATACAATAAAAGACTCAAATGAGGTAAATCTAAACTCTTTAGATAACAACCCTTAATTGCTATAATTATGCTACTTGTGCCTCTCTTAACTCTTCTAAAAAGAAAAGAAAAAAGCTTGCTAGAAATGTTGATAATATGCGTGTAGAACTAGATGATCTTGAACATGCTAATACTTGTTTGCTTGATGATAAAAATGCTTGTCTTAGTCAAGTAGATTCTCTTAAACTTGAAAATGCTAGTTTTCTTGACAAGATTAGATTTCTAGAAGATCAACCTCTTATGAGTAGTACTAATGAAGAGCATACCTTAATTGTTTATTCTCTCATGCATGGTATTGATGTTCTTAAATCTGAAAACAAGGACAAAGAATTTATGTTGCAAGTATTAGAATCTAAAAATGGTGTTTATCTTTCTAAGATTGCTTGCTTGCTAAAAACAATGTGCTTGAATCTTGTTCCTGCTCTACTAGTAGAGAGAATAATGTTTCTACTCTTCATATTGATAGAGATTCTTATTTAACCAAAGCTCTTTGCTTAGAAAAATGATCTTTTGCATTCTAGAAATAATATCAATCATTTGTCTTCTATTATTGCTTCTCTTATGCATGACAATTATAGTTTGAGATCTTCTTTGCAAAGATTCTAATTTGGTAAAAAGAATCTTAATGACATCCTACACCATAATACTAAACAAATTGGTAGACATGGTTTAGGATATGATAGTAGTCAAAGGAACAACAAAGGTAAAGGACCTCCAATATTCCATGGTGAATCATCTACTTCCAAGACTATGTGCACATGCAACTATTGCAATAAAATTTGTCATTATTCTACTTTTTATCCTTTTAGGAAAGCACCCAGGAGAAATAGGACTTGGGTTGCTAAGCTAACCCGTCCGGACCCAAAAACATGATGGGGGACCATTTCATCTTTCTTCTTGTAGGTACTTGCAAATGGATTGACTTGATCTATTCAATTGCAAATTGACTTCTCAATCCACATGAAAGTAGAAATGTGAGATGTGTAGAAGGTGACAACAAGTGGAAAAGGGAATGGTAAGAACAAAAGTACATGTTTTATTACTTATAACCAATCCTAACTTCTTTTTATCAAGTTAGTGTGCAGTGTGCATGTGGTTTTTGAGTCAAAAGTGGTATTTTGTGATTCTATTCACACTCTTACTCAAAAATTGTTTCTAATAGTTTCATAGTGCATTACTAACTTGCTTACACATGTTTGGATATGACATATATTTTGAGCGTGCCTCTAAATATGTTTTTAAGAAATATATGTGCTTTCTGACAGTAGCTTTTTCGGTCGAGTATGTCCTGATAGAAACTCAACCGATAGGCACCAATGGGTGTTGCCAACAACTGTCATCAGTCAAGTTATCAATACACAAAACTTGACCGACAACACTGTGCACAGAATATACATATGGCTTATTGAATGACAATATCCCTCTCAACTAGATTTTCTCAACTAATAGCCTTGTTCTTTGGCACTCTCATTTGGCACCTTTATATATGTATATTGCCATTTTCTAAATTCCATATCTTGCTTACAACTCTATCATTCAAATTGCTCTAAATTGGTATATCTATATCTTGCAATTACTTGTTTGGAGTTGTTTTGTAGGTTTTGATGATGATCTTTTTGGATCTCTTAGTTGTGTCTTAAAATGCTTCCGTTGTGCTCAAACTTTCTAGTTTTTGTTACCTTTATAGAAACTCGATCAATTGTATTGTACGGAAAAGTGCAGAAAAATACTTCTAGTCGTTGTGGAGTTGAAACAAGTGAAAATATATATGTTACAAGCCACAAAACGTCTAGTTTTCATTCTTAAGTGTTCCCAAAGGCTAAGAGGCATCCCCAGCTATAAATAGGACCCCTTGGGCTTCATCCCATGGTTAGACAAGCACTATGAAGATCCCTATTCTATAGTTGAGTAATCCTACATCCTCCTCTCTCTCTCTAAGCTTAATCACTTACCACATGCATTAGAGTGAGTAAGATAATAGTAAGAGATCTCGTCCTACATGTATATATTGTGAGGCTCTCACTTCCACCACCTCCCTATCTCTCATTTAAACCATGAAGATGAAGGTTCTCTCTCTCAACTAAGAGAGGTGAATAAGAACAAGGGAAGGTGTCCCTTGGTGAAGATCAAGGTTGAAGGCTTGGAGCAAAGAGGGTAAGACCTTTGAAGAAGAACAAGGGAAGGAGTCCCTTGGTGAAGATCAAGGTTGAAGACTTAGAGCAAAAGTGGGTAAGACATTGGTGAAGGCAGAAGACTCCTTTCTCAAGTGGGTAAGATCTTGGTGGAAGCTTCTCTGAGTGAAGGTGAAGTTAAAGGCTGAAGATCCAAGAAGAGCGGCAAAGTTCTTGAAGGAAAAAGACTTGTGCTTGAGTGGGTAAGACCTTGGTGAAGGCTGAAGACTCTTGCAAAGTGGTAAGTCCTTGGTAAGGTGGATACTCTTTGTATTGGATAGGTAAGCCCTTTGGTTGGTCATGTATTATAAGTCTTATGAATGAATATAAGAGTGCAATGGTTAAGAAATCCTAGAGGTTGACCTCTCTAGGTAGTGGACCGACTCACTTCTAGTTTGAAGTGTGGAACCACTCTACATAGCTTGTCACTTGGTGTATGTTCAATCTCTCTCTCTCCCTTTCTATGCATGTTTTAGTTGTACTCAAACTTCTTATTTATCTACCTTATCTTTTGATATATCTTGAAGGTTTAATGAATTTTGTTTAAGTACATTCAGCTCTATTCACCCCCCTCTAGAGCATCTAATCACCCATATAGGATCCAACAATTAGTATTAGAGTGGGTTTCTCCAAGCATACTTCAATAAGTAGGAGAAGATGGGTGACTACCAAGGTGGGAGATACTTCATCATCCTTGCAATCTTTGATGGAAGTAACTTTATCTATTGAAAAAGAAGGCTAAATTCTACATCCAAGGATCAAGTCTTGAGTTATGGCACATGGTGGACCATCCATACACGATACTGATGACAAAGTTAGAAGAATGGGATGAAGCTACCTGGTGCATAATACTATAGGTTTACACACTAGACAACTAGAGGTGACTAGATGCACTCCACGGGACTCGAATACATGAGATCTCTCAAAATTTATAACAACTCTAACAGAGTCGATCACAAAACCAAATAGGTCACCTGCAAGTGAATGGGGGTACTATTGTAGTACAGGTGATTCGTAAGAGTAGGGGTCAATCCTTAGGGACAGAGGGGACACTAGAGATAGGTTAGCGTTGGCCATGTTCCTAATGCGGAGACTAGGGTTGAAGGGTTTTTAAAAGGGGTTGTTTGGTTGTTAAACTAGGTGAACAAGCAAGTAAAGACAATTATGAAATCTAAGCTATAGCAACTCTAAATTATCCTAAGCAAGCAAGTCTAAGGAAATGGATTAAGAAACTTGCCAAATAAGAGAAAAGGTTAACTACACTGCACTAGTAGAGAAATTAGAACTAAGAACAAAATTAACCACAAGAGAGAGCAAGAACCTAAGTTAACACTAAAGAGCAAGACTAAGCAATTAACTAGATTGAGCGCAAGTAGCTAAACTAGACTAGCATGAACAAGCTAAGGAGGCAAATTGAGTTTTAAACAATGAGATTAGGTAGGTGGTCTGTTTGGGGATGTGATTTGATATTAGTTGGGGTGTCAACATAGCAAGCAATTATCACAATTCTATCTAGATTAACAAATCAAACAACAAGGCAAGTGCTAGTAGAATGTACCCTAAACTACTAGTTGGGGAACTAGGGTTAGGTGTAATTCTAGTAGGACTTGTCAAGTCTAGGTCTCTAGAGTAAGTGGAATTAGTCAATTGAGGGCCAAGGGTAGAAATGGGAGTAGAGATGAGGGTTTTCCACATCTTGCCACTAGCCATCTAGCCTTTAGAAAGCCCCAGGCAATTACACTAATCACACTTACAATGGCCACTTATATCTAACACTCACTTGTAGGAGGAGGGATGTGTATGTAGGAACAAAGGGGGCAAGTTTGTGATCCACTAATTGGACCTAGGAGCCATTCCTAAGGTTTCCACATACACACTAATTCCTCTTAGAAGCTAAGTGTCATCAAACATCTTAAAGCAAGCAATCCATGTTATAAGCACAAACCACATGCAATAAAATAGGAAAGGAGATAGAAGCAAGAAACAATCATCATAGATAGAAATCATGTTCATTACGAGTTATTCCCCCCCCCCCAACATGGTATCAAAGTCTCATTTTGACCTCAAACAGCCCACCACTAGGGGCTTACCTAGACATGATCAAGAAAATAGCAAAAGAAAGGAAAAGAAGGGGGTAGAACTCCATGAAGCTTGAAGTAGAAGCCTCCTTCTTCACCTCCTAGCAGATTGGGGACGTCCTTCCTCCTCCAATGGTGCAGATGGGTATGAGAATATGGGGGATTATGGAAGAAAATCTAGAAACTAGGTTTCCAAAGTAAAAATGAGGTGGAAATGAGGTGGAAATGGTGGATGGAAAGCATAAATGCAAGTAGAATGCAATGAATGCTCAAGGAGTGGATGGAGAGGAGTAATGGTAGCTACCCTAGTGTTGTGTCCACCACCCATGTATATATAGGTGGTGGTGGAAGCACTAGGGTAAGTAGGGGTATTGTTGGAAAATCAGTGTAGAAAGTGGTAGGGTTTAGGTGGTAGCACGACCATGGTTGGTAGTAGTGGGAACAAACATGGTGGTAGAGAACGACCATTCTAAGAAAATGGCAAAATCACAGGTTGGTGAGGTGAAATGGAGGTTGGTAGCATGGCCATGTTGGGAAGCACGACCGTGGTGGGGGCTAGGTAGAACGGCCGTGCTGGGTAGCACGGCTGTGGTGGTGGAGTTCGAGAGGAGGTCATCCCCTTGAGCACACTCGTTCTGTTCTTCGGCTAACACGGTCATGCTGGGTAGCACTACCATTTTGGGGGCTTCATAGCACGGTCGTGCTGGGTAGCACAGCCGTGATGGATGAGTTGCTGAAGCTTGCAAAATTTGGTCATCAACTTGTAACTTTGTGTGATTTCCAGCACGGCCATTCCTTGGCACCACGGCTGTGTTGGGGTCTTCAAAGGCCAAAGTGGCTTCAAACTTCATTATCAAAGGACTTCTTTGCTTGATGTTGAATCTTGGCCATTAGAGGTAGGTTGAGGGAGCTTTAGGACCTTCTTTGGACCCCTCCATGGGTGGAGGAACCCTAGAACTCCTTACTTCTTTCTCATCCATCCAAAGCATGATCCAAGTACCTGAAAATAATGCAAAGAATGTACATAAGTGCATTTGACAGTTAAACACATATTGTGGGAACTAACTTGCAATCTAACTTGTTTAGATGTGATAAAAGCACAAAATGGCACAAGATGAAGCCCTAAAATAAGGCTACATCACCACCCCAAACAAAAAACATAATAGTCCTCAAGTATGCTCCAAGTCAATCTCTCTTTTCAATTTTCCTTTACCAAACAAGAATGCCAAATGCATAGCAACAGAAAATTATTGACTACATGGTCTTGGAAGTGACTAAGTGTAAGTACTTTACCTCTCTCCTCTCCTCTTTTACACACCAATCATGAAATGAGCATTGAGCATACAAACTTCGAATATAAAGAATAGAATACACAAGCTATCCATATGTCCTTCATATCATTCCGGGTAAATCGTTTCATGTTGGCGTTAATCAAAGATGACTTGGTGTATTGTTTCACTTTCATGCATTCAATCGTATGCTTCAAACCACACTAAATGACCCATGTGGCTGTGAAAAAGGGTAAGATGAGCTAGATTTGATATTTTCTAGATCAAAGGGTATAAAAATAGAAGAAAGGGATGTGGAAAGATTGTTGGAGTGCTATTACATAGAGCACTCATCTTTTCTTTATTTGAATGCTCTTAAACAGGAGCATCCTTTTGTTTTCTTTTTGCTTTTTTTTCTTCTTTTCTTTCCTTTGCCCTTGGTGTAGATAGGGCATATGGTGGGATGGATAGAGTGAAACGTGGAGATATAGATATGGCCACCCCAAAATTTTTGAGGTGGCCAAGGCTGATTATGTGTACTAGGGCATCCTTTCATGAGGAAGATAGGTATGAAGAAGGTGAAATACGGGTCGGGTCAAAGAGGGGTCATTAGTGTAGTTTTCCACATAAGATTTCCTACATGTAAGCTATTCCAACACTTCATCTTATGATATCACACCACATTATAGAACAACGTGACATTCATATTTACATCAAGTGATTCCATAGGCTTTAAGCGTGTGTATCTTACTCACTTCATGATTCAACCAAAACATTCACAAACTTAAGAGAGGTGGTGCACATGTAAAAAGTCAACAATCAAGACCATATAGCAACACAATCTAAGAGCACGACATGCATTTGTCAAAGGTTTAGAAATTTCATTTCAAACAGTGGATATTAAGTCAAAACATGTTTTTTGGGTAAGAATATTCAAGTTTGGGCAAAATTGGCCAAAATGGTGCCAATTTGCCTTCAATCACATCTAAACCTAACTTTTAGGGAATCTAAAGCATAAAATAGAAAATCCTGGTTAAAACATGTGAAAAATTACCAAAAATCTACATGATATGCAATGCATAGTAAAAAAGGGCAAAGTTTTTGAAAAATTACACAAAAATGCATGAAGTTAAACTACATGTATGCATGAATTCTAGCAGACACACAAGGTCATGATAGACAAGTATGAAAGTTAGTCAAACTATTTGATCATCTTGCAAAAATTTAGCCACAAGGTACATATAAAAAATGCGGTGAAAGAAGGGCTTACCTCGCTACCACCCCAAACTTTTAAATCATGTTGTCCTCAGCATGAAATAGATGTTTTGAATAGTAGGGTAAGGGGCATGGGGTTGCGGAAGACAACTGCCAAGAGCTGGAGTGGTCAATGTAATACTAGGTGAGTAGGATAGGCCCACCACGGCCGTGCTAAGCAACACGACCGTTCTGGCTTGCCAGCCACACGGCCGTGCAGGTCTCCTTCCTATAGCTCCTATATTGATTTGCAATCTGCTCTCCCATTTTGATCTCCTCCTTGGATAAACCTTTTTACACATCACCTTTTCTTCATTTTGCTTGTGCTAATATGATTCACAAATAGAAAAACTATCAAGTATAGTGTGTGTGTGTGTGTGTGTGTGTGTTTCTTGAAAACTAAAATAAAGTATGATAAAATAAGGTTTGATAATCTCAAACCACGTGGGTTGCCTCCCACTAGCACTAAATTTATAGCCTTCAGTCGGGCTTGTTGCTCTCTTTACTAAGTGTTAACACTCATAGTGTCCTCCTTTTCTTCCACGGTGGTCCTCTCCAGAATTCTGATGACATGGGCTTCGTCCCAAGGAGTGTATATTGAACGGAAGTATGGACTTGATTTCCACATCTCTAAGGCATCATAGTAGCATAGACTATCACTGAAGTCTCCATTACCCAGCTTGTACCTCTCCCCCTCAGTGAATTTAAAGAAATCAAACTTTCTCCTTTTATAAGTGTCTGTTAGAGTGCCCGTACGCACATTGTTTTTTTCACACACAATGGACAGGAAGGGTCTTCCCAATATGAGTTATTCTTTTCCATCAATAGGTCCAGAATCCACAATCAGAAAATTGGTCACATAAGTAATGCCTAACCTTTGATCCATTGATACTAGTGTGTTTTGCAATATTCCCAAGGCTTCCTCTTAGTTCCATCACCCAAGACAAGGACACAATCCACCAGTTCCATTTTATTGAGGCCCAGTTGTAGATACATGCTCCATGGCATGATACTTGTCCCTGCACCTAAATCAAGGATAGCGTGCTCAACAGGTTGTGTACCGATGTAGCATGTAATGAGAGGAACTCCCAGATCATCCCTTTTTTCTGGAAAGCCAATGTCGAAGATGAAATTCACTGATTTTGTAGTAACGATTTCCTTAGGCGATAATAGCACTAGTTTTCTCTTCCCCGTGCAAACATCTTTCACAAACAAAAAGAGTGATTTGATGTCTGTCGTTCCTTACTTCAAGGATCCTAGGAGATTCATGACACTACTACCCTTTTCATGGAGGGAGGGACCTTCTAAAGTCTCATGGGCTTGCCCCCCAATTGCATCAAATGCTTCTACAGCACTTAGTGGGCCTTGAAGAGGTATGATGGTGATTCTCATCTCATGAGGAGGTTTTGGCTCCCAAAAAGGTATTGCCTCAAGTGTTGCTATGCCAATGGCATGTGGGCCAGCAAACATGATCTTGTCACAAACAGACAGAAGAGCCAAATCTCTTGCACTTTCATTACTTCTAAGATAGGGTAAGATAGGTGAGGGTGCTTCTACATTCACGCCGGGAGTAGCAAAAACTTGGGTGCACTTGGCACTCTCTAGTTGTAACATCCCAAGATTTGAGGCCTCAGATAACATGATCTTAAAAAGAATGATTGGACTACCCATATGACCAAGGTGCACCTCCTTTTCCGGGATCTCATCCCTAAAGAACTCCATAGTTAAGCATGCTCAGCTTGGAGTAGTACTAGGATGGGTGATAACCTCCCATTTTGTGATGTTATCTTACTAGTTCTTCTTAGTTTTCCTTGCTTTTTCTTAGATAAATTAGATAGAATACTTAACTTTCCTCTCTATTATGAATATACTAATAAACTGACATTTCCCCTTTTTCTTCTTATAGAAAAACACAAAAAAATTGCAAAAGAACTCAACCGGTCCCAAGACCAATGAAGGCCAAACGGTCTCAAGACCATGAGGGCCCGGCCCAAATAGTCCCAAGACCGAATGAGGGCCCAAACTGTCCCAAGACCGAATGAAGTCCAAACGGTCCCCAGACTAAATGAAGGCTAAATGGTCCCAAGATCGTGAGAGCCCCAAACGGTCCCAAGACCGAATGAAGGCCAAACGGTCCCAAGACCGTATGAAGCTAAACGGTCCCAAGACTGAATAAATCCAAACATTCCCAAGACCGTAGAAAAGCCAATCGATATCAAGACTGAATAAAAGACAAACGGTCTCAAGACTGTATGAAGTCAAACGATCCCAAGACCGTATGAAGTCAAATGGTCCCAAGACCGTATGAACACAAACGGTCCCAAGACCATATGTATACAAATGGTCCCAAGACTGTATGAACACAAACGGTCTCCAAACTGAGAGAGTCCAAACGGTCTCCACAACCGTTGGAGCTAAATGACCCAAGACCGTTCAAGATCTTCTAAAAACCTATAAATAGGACCCAAGGGGTCTTCATAAAGCATCAAATCCTTGGACGTCCAGAGGCTACCCCAATCACTCCAAAGTTGTTCATCCTTCATCATTCATCCCAAGGATGTCGGTCCAAGATCCACTCTCCATCCTCAAGCTATTTCCTCTCTCATCGACATAGAAGGTGGGAAGTGAAGGATTCTTCATTAAGGCAACCATGTGGTGTGAAGATAGTTGCTCTCTACTCCAAGGGGTCTACCTTCCTCCCTCCTATGTGGAGATGATGATTTCTTTCTCTCTCCCCACATCCTTCTTTTTTCTTGCCATGAGCGAGTAGTCCCATACACTAGGGTGCGGGGAGTAGCCCTGCTACCCATGTTTTCATTTCATACATTGTAATTCATGAGTTTTCAATAGAGAAATACTATCTTTTTAGTTTGACATCAATCGTTTAATGAATGCTAGTTGCTTGATCACCAACTTGTGTTATCTTTTATCTATTAGTGTGAATTGTTTATGTTTGTGCTTTTAGATTTGATTACCAATTGCATGTTGGTTCTTGATGTATGTAGTCACCATACATTTGTTTCGGTATCTAGGAACTTCTTTCAAGGAGTGGAGTAAACTCACCTCCATCATTGTACTTTCATATTATGAAATGGAATCAGTTGGCGTATGAAAGTACAACTTTGATGGGTCAAGGAACACACTTTACAAAGGGAGTAATGCAAAGTAAGTGACCATTCGTTAGGGGATGGATGGCATTGCAATACTCCCACGTTTCTCGTAGTTAGTTATCTGAAAGGAAGCTAAGTCTACAAAGATACTAATTGTTTAGACCCTTTTCTTTGCAAGCCATGTTATTATGATGTATGTTTTGATCCATGTGTAGTGGTGGTGAAATTCGGTCAAATCCTAGTGGTTTCCCAAATATCGCTTACAACCTTAAATTTACTTTCCTGCCCTTTACTTTACTTTGCACTCTAGTTTAATCATCAAATAAACTCTTCGATCTAAATATCAACTTTTAAGTAGATAAGTAGAATTATTTTCCATCTTGTTAAACTCTTAACAAGATCGTTGTCTCGTGGATTCGACCCTTAACTGTACTATGATAAGACTTTCATGTATCTTAGCATACGTGTGTGGAGATCTTATTATAGAACACGAAAGGCTAAACTTAGAGACTTACTATCTCTAGGATTTTTAGTGGTGCACGCAACTCCACGCAAGTGGAGGCTCCATCAAAAATTGGCATCGTTGTCGGGGACAATGGAACGCTTTAATTCCATTTGTCAAATTTTTGGTTGATTAGGATTTTACACTTTACTTTGACAATTACTTCATATCTTTTTTATTTCATATTTTCTCCACCTCATCTAAAGTGTGATTTTTCTTCTACTCAAGTAGAAAATGTGTATGCAACCTTCTCATAACATCAGATTCTCCCATGAACCAGAGTACGACTCTGAGGTAGAACAAAGCTTCCATTACTGCATCAGACTCAACCGCCAATGAGCCAGATAGATGGTTGAAGAACAACGCCAAGCCGCCTTGGTTATGGAAAGAGTCAACGCAGCCATAGCAGCTCAGAGAGCACAACTCATCGTTGATACGCGTGCTCAAGTTCAAGTTGAAATTTGTGCTGAAGAGCAGGCCCGCATCCAAGCTGAAAATGAAGTGGCTGCAGTAGTTGCTCGGTTAGTGATAAGGAACAAGCTGCTTCGGGATTACGCTATTCCTAAGAACTATGAGGATAATCACCCAGTCCAGCCACCACTCATCAACACTCCCAACTTTGAGATTTGGATACAATGGATCCGAATAATGCAAGGCATCTCATTCTATGGAAGTGTTGGAGATGATTGCATGGACCGCCTGAAGCGATTCAAGGCACTTTGTCGACTGGTACTGCAAACATGAGCTACTTTTGATGCAATCATGCTCTGAATTTTCCACTTCACCTTGTTTGGAAGTGCGCTGAGTTGGTATAACTCATTAGATGGAGATCCAATCACCACCTGGGCTCCTTTGGAAGAAAAGTTTCTAGAGAAGTTCTTTCCTCCCTCATTGACTTATCAGATTTAAGGATAGATTAACCAATTCCTTCAACTACCGGGAGAATCACTGGCAGAATCATGGGAGAGATTTAAGGAACTTTTGAGAAAATTCCCACACCACGGAATCTCCCAAAACCAGCTCATAGAAACATTTTATAGGGGGTTAAATGATGAAATAAAGAAGTTTCTAGATTCCTCATCTAGAGGAAATTTCATGAGAAAAAACTATGAGGACGCCTGGAAGATCGTTACACTTGGAGACGATAACCAATCTAATTGGGGAAGGTCATCCACAGGAGAAGTCCTAAAAGTTCATAAAGCTGAAGAATCTATGGAATTGAAGGCCATCGCCGAAGCTCTGAAAACCATAGCTCACAAGCAGCAAGTCCTTGAAACGTCGTTTGGGGAGTACGACAGGAAGAAGAACTCCCAAGTTCAGCAAGTCAAAGTGGCTACTGAGACATGTGAAGCTTATCATGCATCTGATCACCCCACATTATCATGTCGTCTCCTTTTCAATGTGATGATGGATTTACAGACACCCAATCACAATTTGAACCAATTATAGAACATCCCGAGGATCAACTACCAGAGCAGGTCAATTCTATTCACTCCATACCAAGTCAGTCATACTACAATCCGAATAAATTGAGAAACCATCATGGGTTTTCATATGGGAACCCCACGGGAACTACCAACCCGCAAAACCAAACACAAGGTGGATCCTCCAATAGACAACCACCAAGATTCCAGAGCAATTTCAGCCAAATTCAAGGGAACTATAGAAGTGGGTTCCAACGATTTACTTACAGAAATCCTTTTGCATACTACCAATACACTCATCCATCGTTGCACCCACAACTGCAACAACCTCAGTTTCAACAACTACAAAACCAACAACCTCAGTTGCCAGCATCTCAACAGTTGCAACCTCAGGGACAACAATAACCTACACAAATTCAACAAAAGAATGGTCTGCCTCCTCCAGCAGATGAATTATATATGATAAGGCAAATGCTACAATCTCAACAAACTATGCTTGCCAACTAGCAAGCTCAACAAAAAGTTGTAGAAACGCAACTGGCACAAATTGCAGCCCAATTGAAGCATCTAGTAGGTACTTTTACTAGTCAGCCAGAAATAAACTCGAGACACAATCAACACAGACCGAAACAATTGAACGTAGTCACTACAAGGTCTGGTCATGTTCTTACCAAAGTCACCAATGTTGTTCAGGAAGACGAAGATATCACTGAAATTATCCCGATTGTAACCACAAACTAAGAAACTGAAAAATCTACAGAAGTCAAGAAGGAAAAGGAAAAAGAACTAGTTTCAAAAGAACCAGAAGTCCCACCATATAAACCTAGGATATCCTACCCAGATAGATTGAGGGAAAGTAAACTGGATACTAGATTCTTAAAATTCAAAGAAGCTACGAAGAATTTGTATGTGGATATTCCATTCCTTGATGCTCTTTCTGTAAACCCAGCTTGATCCAAATACCTAAAGACCTTGTTATCAAAGAAATATATGACCGAAGAGTAGGAGACTGTCAAATTAGCTCAGTCCATGTCTGACATTATTCTCAAAAAAATGCCAAAGAAGCAGAAGGACCCTGGATCCTTTGGAATCCAATGCTCTATCGAAAATACTTCTTGCAAGAAAGGGTTAGCCAATTTGGGATCTAGCATATCCAGTATGCCCTTTTCTATGTGTAAGAGATCCGGCTTTACTAATTTGCTACCTACAGTAATGACAATCCAATTGGCTGATTCCACTATTACTACACCTTTAGGGATCATTGAAGATATCCCAGTAAGAGTAGGAAGAGATTCCTACGTACCTTGTGATTTTGTTATTATGGATATAAAGGAAGACTTGCGATATCCAATAATATTCAGCAGACCCTTCCTCACTACAGCCAAAGCCCTTATCGATGTCGAAGCTGGCACTATCACCTTAAGACTAGGGCAGGAAGTTGTTCAATTCAGAGTTTTTGATAGTGTAAAAGGCCCCAACATTCACGAAGAAGTTTTTCTCCTTGAGGCTATCAACAAAATGTCTCAGCTAAAGCAAGGATCTCCCAAACCATGTGATGAATTGTAGAATGCTTTAATAAATCCAGAAGCTGAATTTTCGACTAACGAATTAGTACAACAATGCCTGAAATACTTTGAAAAAGTTGAAGAAACCCCTGAAGCTACCTTCGAGGAATTGAAATCCATCACCATCTTGGAAACTACGGAGGTACCCAAGATCCCTGAAATTAAAGCCTTACCTAATGGACTCAAATACGTCTTCTTAGACGAAGAAAAACTTTGTCCAGTCATCATTAGTTCCACTCTGATAGATAACCAGGAAGAAAGACTTCTTGCTGAGCTAAGAAAGCACAAGAAAGCTATTGGGTATAAAATGACTGACCTAACAGGAATAAATCCAGCTCTGTGCATGCACAGATTACCTATGGTAGAAGAGTTCAAACCATCATGGGAACATCAGAGGAAACTAAACCCGAACCTCAAAGAGGTGGTTCGTCTCAAGGTCCTTAAACTCCTAAAAGCTGATATCATCTATCCAATTTCCGATTTTCAATGGATTAGTCCAGTCCAAGTGGTCCCTAAAAAGGAGGGGACCACTGTCGTTTTGAATGGTAAAAATGAGCTAGTACCTACAAGAACTGTTACTGGATGGAGGATGTGTATCGATTACAGGAAACTGAACAAAGCAACAAGAAAAGATCACTTCCCTCTACCTTTCCTTGATGAAGTCCTTGAACGTCTGGGCCCCAAAAAATTCTTTTGCTATCTTGATGGTTATTTAGGGTTTTATCAAATTGTGATACACCCAGAAGACCAAAAAAAGACAACCTTTACTTACCCTTTTGGAACTTACGCTTTCAGAAGGATGCCTTTCGGGCTATGTAACGCGCCCGCAACCTTCCAAAGGTGTATTTCCACAATATTTGTAGGGTTAACTGAGTCCATCTGGAAGTATTTATGGATGACTTTTCAATCTACAGAGATTCTTTTGATAACTGTCTACTTAACCTAAGGAAAGTATTATAAAGATGCGAGGAAACAAACCTGATCCTTAATTGGGAAAAATGTCACTTTATGGTGATAGAAGGTGTTGTCCTCGGGCATCGGGTGAGTGAAAGAGGAATTGAAGTGGACAAGGCAAAGATTGATGTCATTTCAAAATTGTCACCGCCAAAAGACATCAGAGGAGTGTGAGAATTTCTAGGCCATGCCGGATTTTATCGAAGATTTATTAAAGACTTCTCAAAAATAGCAAAGCCCATGACTTACTTGTTGACTAAAGATGCATATTTCCATTTCGATCAAGAATGCCTACATAGCTTCATGACCCTAAAGAATGCTCTAGTCTCTGCACCTATATTGAGAGAACCTGATTGGTCACAACCCTTTGAAATAATGTGTGACGTTGGTGACTACGTTATAGGAGCAATGCTAGGGCAGAGAATAGATAAGAAGCCCTATGTGATACACTATGCATCAAAGATGCTCGATGAGGCCCAAAAGAACTATACAACTACTGAAAAAGAGTTATTGGTCGTCATTTACACTTTTGAGAAATTTCATTCTTATCTAATCAGATCAAAATTCATAGTATACACAGACCACTCCGCAATTAAATATCTAGTTTATAAACAAGATGCAAAACCCAGACTCATCCGCTGGGTGTCGATGCTTCAAGAATTTGACTTAGAAATAAAAGACAAAAGTGGGGCAGAAAATGTTGTTGCTAATCACTTAAGTCGCATTGAGTCTCACGATGATGACAATATACCTATTCGAGACTCCCTACCCGACGACCAACTCATGAAAGTCACTATCAGATTTTCTTGGTATGTCGATATAATAAACTACCTGGCTACAGGAATCATCCACCTTTCCGCTTCTTACCATGACATAAAGAAATGTCTTCATGACGTTAAGCAGTATTTTTGGGACGAACCATACCGTTTTCACTTATGTGCAGACGGATTATTCCGTCGTTGCCTACTAGAAGAAGAAATTATTCCAATTTTGGAACATTGTCATTCTGGTCCTACTGGGGGGCATATGAGTTCAAAGAAGACCGCTCTCAAAGTTCTACAATCAGGTTTCTTTTGTCCAACGATAGCAAGGGATGCCCATGATTTTGTACAGTCTTGTAATAAATGTCAGCTTTCCGGTGGTATATCTAAACGGAATGAAATGCCTCTTACTCTGTGGCAGGAAATTGAACTTTTTGATGTATGGGGAGTAGACTACATGGGTCCGTTTCCCCCATTTTATGGATTCTCCTATATACTGGTTGTTGTGGATTACGTTTCAAAATGGGTAGAAGCTATACCCACTGTGTCGTGCGACTCTAAGCCAGTTATCAAGATGTTTAAGGATATCATCTTCCCTAGATTCGGAGTTCCTAGAACAATCATATCAGATGGAGGATCTCATTTCTTGGAACGAAGCTTCTAAGCCCTCCTAAGAAAATACGGAGTTAAACATAAGGTCACCACACCTTACCATCCACAGACAAGTGGCCAAGTTGAAGTTTCAAATAGACAGCTGAAAGCCATTTTAGAAAAGACGGTCAACAGACACCGCACAGACTGGTCCACCAAGCTCCCTGTTGCTCTTTGGGAATACCTCACTGCTTAAAAAACATTGATAGGAATGACTTTGTTCCGTTTGGTATATGGGAAGTCATGTCATCTTCCAGTTGAACTGGAACATAAGGCTTGGTGGGCCATTAAACAATTGAATTTTGATTTCAAAAGTGTCAATGAATACATACAACTTCAATTATAAGAATTAGAGGAACTACGAATGACTACCTACCAAAGTGCCAAGATCTACAAAGAAAAAATCAAGATGTGGCATGATGGCCACCTTAAGAGGAAAGATATCATTATCAGAGATAAGGTCCTTCTCTTTAACTCTAGACTCAAAATGTTCCCCAGAAAACTTATCACAAAGTGGTCTGGGCCATTCACCATCAAGCACATCTACCCAACTGGAGTTGTAATCATCTTTTATGACAATAGAGGAGAAAGGATTGTTAATGTTCATAGACTAAAGAAATACTATACTCCAGTCGATAAAACTCCAACACAAACCATTGAGATTCATGATCCAACTGCATCAACCTAACCAAACCAGAACTTCGTCGAGCCATCGACGTAAAACCAAAGCGCTACTTGGGAGGCAACCCAAGAACTCAGTATCACTTTCCCATTTTATTTTGCTTAGTTTTGACAATTTTCTATTTTTATTAACTGCTTATTTTAGACCTATCATCTCTATTCAAAAAATATAAAAATTTACATAAGCAACTAAAACAAATATAAAAATATAAAAACCAAAAACTAAAATAATCTTATCCTAATAGTTTCGAAACTGTCTGATCCTCACGGTCTGGAAACTGCTTGACTCAAACAGTCTCGAAACCGTTTGTGATTCAAACGGTCTCGAAACTGTTTGGACCCAAACGGTCTCGAAATCGTTTGGTCCTTACAGTCTCAAAACCGTTTGGATCCAAATGGTCTTGAAACCGTTTTCTCATGAGAATTTGTATCGCCACCCCTCCTTTTCCTATAAATATTGCCCAACCCCCTCCCTTTTTCATGCCCTTAGTTTCTCAATATTTCTCTCTCACGTGATTCTTGTTACATTCCTCCCAGTTCTCCTACTCCTGCGTGACTACCACCTCCATCACCTCTCTCACTCTCTATTCGTGTTGTTGTGTTCCACATTCACCGCTGTCTCTGTGAACTTTCATGGACGCTGCACCATCCTTCTCTGTCGTTTCTCTCTCTCCACCGCTAGCAGCACGGTAGACTGCAGAAACTATCGTTGTCACCTTCATCATCGACGCTACAGCACGTTTCACATCCTTCTTTTCATCTCCACCATCATCGCCGCTGAAGCTTGCATCACTGGCACCGTTTGCACCATTTTCACCGCTGCTTTAGTCACTCGTAGCCTCTGCCACTTCACCTTCCTAACAGTTTCAACCCAAACGGTCTTGCAAACCATTCGGTTCAAAAACCGTTTGGATCCAAACAGTCGTAAAATAGTTTGGATCCAAATGGTCATAAAACCGTTTGGACCCAGAACTATTTGGACCCAAATGGTCTTGAAATCGTTTGGGCCCAAACAGTCATAAAACCATTTAAAAAAATATCTTGAAACTATTTGGAACCAAAAGGTCTCAAAACTATTTGGACCTAAACGGTCTTGAAAGCGTTTGGACCCCAACAATTTTCACCTTCACAATTTCACTCTTGAAATGTTATCCTAGCAGTTTTGTAAACCGTTTGGACCCAAAACCTAAAAAATAATGAAATTTACACAGTGTTGCATTTTCTTTTCATAAATCTATTATCTTTACAATTTCAATCTTTTCTAACATACATGATTTCTTGTTCAAATTTTTCATAATGGCATCACCAACAAAAGAAATTGTTGACCCCCACGTCTGGACCAGAGAAGAGCTCCTAGTGCATCGCTCCAAGCTTCAACACATCCTCGACATGTGCGGCAAAATAGGAAAGACGCCATCTAACTTGCCTAAGGTTATCCACGACCTCGAGTGAGTAAAAAAATACCTAGCATACGATCCAATTGAAGAGGTCAAAGAGATTTCCTCCACCGATAAAGGCTCAGAATACGAACTAAATTCTGAGGAGGATTCCCCAGCCACCAAATCCATGGGCAAAAGGAAGGCCCAAGAGGATACCGCAGAACAACTAACCAAGAAATGGGCACAGAAGCAAGTCTCGCCCTCCACTGTGAGGGAACAAATCCTGGTAAGACATGCCACCCCTGCTGCTGCCATTCCTGCTACCACCACCGCAGAACTAGCATCAGTTGATATGTACATCCAAAACCTCCTGGCTGTTGACAAAGTATTGTGACCAACAAAGTATGTCTGCTCCAATGAACTGAAGAAGATGGGAATCTTTGAAAGAGTTCTCTCCTTGCTCAACAACACGAATCTCTCAAAACTCTACTTTGTCACGGAAAATTCTTATGTTGAGCCCACAATAGAGTTCTTCACATACCTCAACAAAGAAACTGTGGATGCAAAGGATAAATGGAAGGATGGAGGTGACCACAGGTTGGTAACCTCACTTTTTGGAAACAAGGTTGTCTTGACTGAGAATATGATGAATGAGATCTTTATCGACAACTAGGATCAACTGAAGAAGGCTAAAGTAGTAGGCCTGGACCACTCCCAGTTCAACAGGAACACCTTCTGGAAGTCCTTGACGGGGATTCCAACCTACGAGGTGAAGACTTGCAAGGCCTCTAACATACATTCTAGCCTGGTGTGCACTCTGCACAAAATCATTACAGGCGCCATATTCCCCTAGACAGAGAGTGGGAACATTATTACCTCCGATCTCTTTATCCTATGGTCCATTCTCAAAGGGCTTCCGGTCAACATTGGACGGCATTTGATACATAAGCACTCAGCTTATGCCCTTAGAAAAGAAATATGCATGGGGGGTCACATAACATCAATCTTGAAATACCTCAAGATGGAAAGACCACTCCCAATATGCGATGTGATAAAGGGAGACATCCTTACAAATGAGTAGAGTTTAAAGAACTCATATATCATAAAAGAGAAGGATTCTAAGATTCATTACATCTTCTGCCCAGAAACATCAAGGACTTTGCTACTGCTTCCAGAACTGGCTGACAATGACAAAGAAAAGCTTCTCTTCACTAAAGAGGAGATTGCCAACCTCCTAGCCCCAGTCAAAGAAATAGAGAAGAAAGTAATGGAAGGGCAGAAAGAGCACAACATCACTACCCCATCAAGGTCAAAGAAAATACCGGTGACACGGCCTTCAAAACTGCACATATAGAAACAACAGTAGTCGGGGACACCCACTTCAAAGATCAACCTAGAGACAAAACCCCCACACAGCACAGAGAACATTGTGAATCCAACACCAAAACCCTTCATTTTGGATCTGGATGTTGGAGTTACCTCCACCCCCACCCCCACCATACTATCATCTTCCACCATTCCACCATCTGCCACTCTTCCACCATTTTCCATGATGATGCCCATCATAATCCCTTTCTCCACCTCACTCATTTTCTCTTCAGGCATCCCATTCTCCACCCCAACGCCTGACCTCACCTTCACCTCCACCACTTTCGCCTCGACATTCTCAGTCCCACCTTTTTCACCCGGGATGTCACCACCCTTCTTATCCACCACCACCCCGACACCGCTGGTGACTCCATCTACAGTCACCATGCAATTCGCGGGTCCACCAATAGTGTCTCTTCCAAGGTGCTACCACCTTCCCACCTCAACCCCAGCCATCCCACCCATCCATCTCTGGGATCCCCTTTTCACAAGTTGGTGAGGAATCTGGATGTCAATTTGATGCCATTCGAAACCTCCTCACCGACCCTTCTAACATATTACAATCCATTTTTCCTATGTGAAGAGGCTTGTTACACAGGTATCTAAGATCGATGAGAGGAACCACGCATTACCAGGCATCCTCTCAAGCATTCAACAAATGTGGGAAGCAGCGTCCAAGCAAGTCGACCGCATCGACGACCGCTTAAAACACCTACCAGAATTGGTACTTGGGATGAAAGGCCACCAAGAAGCATTTTCTCAGCAAGTTGACAAGGTCTCTAAGCAAACTCAGTCTTTGCCTGAGACCCTTTGCGAGCTTCAGCAGCAACAAACGACCCTAAGCACGTGCTTGGATGACATCAACATCAACCTCATGCAGCTCATTCGCCACCAAGAGGAGCAATCAAATGATGAAATCAACCATCTACGTGTACAAGTAATAGAGCTATCAGCACGACTCCTCTCTGTCGAAGTGAGATATATTGATCTGAATGAAAGCCATGACGCACTACTCAAAACCCATGAGCACGTGCAAGTGGCACTCGATGAAATACAATCTATCCACCGACAGTGCAAGAAAACGTCTATCAAGAAGATAAAAGATCGGGTAGCAGATGATGATGAAGATGAAAATGAGGATGATGATGAGGATTTTGATTCCTCGGCTGACTCCAATGACGATAGCTCCTCCTCAGATGATCAACCCGATGACCCAGGAAATGTTGGACGACACTAGCCGAGGGGCAGAACCTACAAAGAAGGAAGATGATAAAGACCACCAGGAGGGTGGAAACAAAGATCCCAAGTCCCCCGATAATAATGACAATATAACAATGTCATATGGGGACAAATTCCTTAATTATTCAGCTATGGGATCCCTGGGGGAAGCTGCCAAAGCTGTAGCTTTTCCTGAGTTCCAACAATGCATACTGGGAACCAGCATTAGCCCACCTACAACAACCATTCATCAAGACTCTACTCTGGAGCAATATGAGCCTCCCCCCCTAGAGAAGGAAGAATTGGACAGAGTAAGTCTAGACACAAATGATAGACTCGACGTTGATTCTGAATCAGATAACAATGAAAATCTGCCACATTACTTGGACGACGATGAGCATACTTCAATTCCTCCACCATAATACATTCCCCCACCACCACCTCTACCTCACAAAATGCATGACCTAGACATGGCGGCCATCTCTACATTAGATGTTCAGGACATCTTCATCCTGAACACTATTGTAGATGATGCCAAGAACGGGGGGGGGCATCATCTACAACAATATGAAAACAAAGCGTAGGTTGACACACGAAGACTTTCGTATTCTCCTTCGACCACAATCATAGGTGAAGACGGCTATCTTTCACATCCTCCTTGCTAACACTATAGAGGAATTCCATAGACCAAAGAAGTTGCAACCTATTTTCAATGCTTCACCTGCTCTATCCTTATCCTTGTTACATAAGGACTTACATGCAAAGTCCATAGAGTGGCTACCAACTGGTCTTGCACGGAAGGCATGCTACATCACAATGCCCTTTAGAGTTTCCGAACAATGGATGCTAATGATCGTTGATATCGAAGCCCGCGATGCCAAGGTGTACAACTTTTGTGCCAGTGAGCTAAAGACCATATAGATAAATTTTGTTGGTTTAGAAGCAGGGGAAGCATGATGCATCCCTTTCCGGCTTCTCAAAGTAATATGGGCTGCCTGCCCATCTCTTCGACATGGTTGGAACCAACCCTGGTTCTAAATCATCAACCCAATAGTCCAAACACTACAAGGTTTAGGGGATTGCACTTTCTGTACAATAAGATTCACAGAAGCACTCAATAGACAAATCCCTTTTACTGAGTTAGCCACAATGGATATGCACTCTCTATGAGGACGTTACACCATGGAGCTTATTTGCGACAGAAGGTTCTTCAAGGACCTGACAATGGCACAAGACGACGTCCCTCGATACCTTTTTTCTGCTATCCAACGTACGCAAAAGCATCCATACAGAACAATTCTAATAGAGTTGGAGAAAAAGCAACAACATACCGCCAAGGTCCAGAACAACACCAATGGGACCCTCATACTTTCGATATGGTAGATGACAAGGGGGATATTGATTTGTTAACAGGGGCCACCATCAACAGATCTTCAAACGATATGGTGCCTCTATCTGCTATACAACCAACGTTCCCAAACTTTGACCTTGCAGCATGCAAGAGTCTCTCTGGTAATGAACTCAGACTCATCATGTCTCGGCTATATGTTGAGAACAATGAGCTCATTTTTCTCAAAGGGAATATTCTAATCATGGAAGATGCACTCCCTGAAAACGTATAGATAAAAGGTTCATTATCCATGAGCATAATGGCTGCTTACCAATCTCTACTAGCACGAGACCTGCCTACGGTTTATATGGTGTTAGCATACATGAAGGATGATCTACTAGGGTCAAACAACTTTGGAACCACGGAGGCACTTATCTCATATCTTTAAAATATGACTCTGAAGTTCATTATGCTTCCTTTTCTTCACTCTGAGCACTGGATGCTACTGGCAACAAACCCGCATGAAGGAACTACAATCATCTACAATAGTTCGATAGCCAGTTCGATCAAAACCAAAAATCGTATGATATTTCAGCAAAGACACCCACGGAGGAAGTGGTGAAGGATTGTGTTGAACGACTACATGATCTTCTCGACAAACACACAAAGGTGTACAACAAAGAACATTTCCACCACCCAGCCTTCAGCCACAGATGTCCTCAACAGATTTGAGAATCCAATGACTATGGTTTCCATGTCCTCTACTGGATGTATACCCTCACTGTTATGGGAAAACAAGTGGAGGACATGCATAATGTAGATTACCACGCGTTACGTGGAAAATTCATAGGTAATATCCTACAATCTTATGGAGCAAACAAGGGATTAACAAAACCTTAATACCCTTTCCCATGTACTTCTCAACCTATCACTTTGACATTCTGAGGATAGAGTGAGTGATAAGTTAGGGGGTACACTTGGGCAAGGGCTAGGTATCATATTCAAACCCTCTTTCTCTACTCTTTCTTTCACTTCTGATCTTCTGTGCATTTTTTCCTTCTTTTGACATCTAGTTTTTCTAGTAATTTCTTTGATAGAATAACTTTTGCATATAAAACAACTTTTGTTTTGGAAAAGGGTCACCTCTAGCTAAGTTAGAGACAAAGTAGTCCTCAAAAGCAATTACATAAGTAGCATTCAGGCATGTAATGGCAAATTAATAAATCACTTTCATACCCAATTTTTATGCTTTTGCTTCAATTCTGCATCAAACTCCCCACAACTTAACATTGTGGCCGAAACAAGCTAAACACTCTCAATGACGGGAGGGAACCAGAAGAAATCCAAATCAAGGAACCTCGCAAGCGGACCACCAAGTACGAAGCTGAAATAAATGCATGTCGGGAAACTCTAAGAAACAGTTTTCTTCTTTTCAGAAGAGGCTTGGAGGCCCAAATAAAATCCTAAATACCCAATTCCTAAGCCTGTGAACATATGAATAAAAGCCTGAGTGTTGAATAAAAACATGAGAGTTGTGCCATGCATAAGGACTTATATAAAGAGCCAATAAAGGTCTTGCCCGTCCGGTACATTCAGCTGCCCTAATAAAGGTACATGTGCCACGCCTAGTAGTGAGATCCTAAGCTCTCCAAATATATGAAAAAGCTGATAAAGGACTCACCCGGCCGGTACATTTAGCTGCCCTCACAAAGGCAGATGTGTCATGCCCAGTGGTGAGATCCTAAAAGTTTAGATAAACCCTTCCCCACTTAAAGGGGGAGTTACACATCGGCCTTTAGCCAACCCTCGTACCTAGCTATCTTAGCTTCGGCTAGGAATTTGAAAGAAGTATAAAACTGCTTAGAGTCGAAGACATGTATAGAATATGATCAAGGAAAAGGTGGTCCCAATGCAAGTTACGTGATACGGAAGAAACCTGAGATCCACGCAACTCTCGATACCTGAAAGAGTTAGTGCAAGTAGAAGCCCCGATAAGAGTCTAGGAGATCTCTGGTTTAGAATTGATGCAAGAGTATAGAAATCTTCACTGAATAAAAGCACCTCGCCACTACGTGCCTTAGCTCTATCTAGCTTGAGGACAAGCTAGACTCTAAGTTAGGGGGGTGATAACCTCCCATTTTGTGATGTTATCTTACAAGTTCTTCTTAGTTTTCCATGCTTTTTCTTAGATAACTTAGATAGAATACTTAACTTTTCTCTCTATTATGAATATACTAATAAACTGACATTTTCCCTTTTTCTTCTTACAGATAAATACAAAAAAATGCAAAAGAACTCAACTAGTCCCAAGACCGAATGAAGGCCAAATGGTCCCAAGACTGTGAGGGCCCAAACGGTCCCAAGACCGAATGAGGGCCCAAACGGTCCCAAGACCGAATGAGGGCCCAAACAATCCCAAGACCGAATGAAGGCCAAACAGTCCCAAGACCGAATGAAGGCCAAACATTCCCAAAACCGTGAGAGCCTCAAACGGTCCCAAGACTGAATGAAGGCCAAACGGTCCCAAGACCGTATGAATCCAAATGGTCCCAAGACCGCATAAAAGCCAACCGGTCTCAAGACCGCATAAAAGCCAACCGGTCTCAAGACCAAATGAAAGTCAAATGGTCCCAAGACCGTATGAAGTCAAACGGTCCCAAGACCATATGAACACAAACAGTCTCCAAATCGAGAGAGTCCAAACGGTCTCCACGACTGTTTGGATCCAAATGACCCAAGACCGTTCAAGATCTTCTAAAAGCCTATAAATAGGACCCAATGGGTCTTCACAAAGCATCGAATCCTTGGACATCCACAGGCTGCCCCAATCACTCCAGAGCTATTCATCCTTCATCATTCTCCCAAGGCTGCCGATCCAAGATCCACTCTTCGTCCTCAAGCTACATCCTCTCTCATCGACATAGAAGGTGGGAAGTGAAGGATTATTCATCAAGGCAACCATGTGGTGTGAAGACAGTTTCTCTCTATTCCAATGGGTTGACCTTCCTCCCTCCTACGTGGAGATGATGCTTTCTTTCTCTCTTCCCGCCTCCTTCTTTGTTCTTGCCATGAGCGAGTAGTCCCATACACTAGGGTGCAGGGAGTAGCCCCGCTACCCATGTTTTCATTTCATACATTATAATTCATGAGTTTGCAATAGAGAAATACTATCTTTTCAGTTCGACATCAATCATTTAATGAATGCTAGTTGCTTGATCACCAACTTGTGTTATCTTTTATCTATTAGTGTGAATCGTCTATGTTTGTCCTTTTAGATTTGATTACTGATAACATGTTGGTTCTTGATGTATGTAGTCACCATACATATGTTTCTGTATCTAGGAACGTCTTTCAAGGAGTGGAGTAAACTCACCTCCATCGTTGTACTTTCATACTATGAAATGGAACTAGTTGGCGTATGAAAGTACAAATTTGATGGGTCAAGGAACACACTTTACAAAGGGAGTAATGCAAAGTAAGTGACCATTCATTCGGGGATGGCTGGAATTACAATACTCCCATGTTTCTCATATTTAGTTATCCAAAAGGAAGCTATGTCTATAAAGATACTAACTGTTTAGACCCTTTTCTTTACAAGACATGTTATTATGATGTATGTTTTGATCCATACGTAGTGGTGGTGAAACTCAGTCACATCCTAGTAGTTTCCCAAATATCATTTACAACCTTAAATTTACTTTCCTTCCATTTACTTTACTTTGCACTCTAGTTTAATCATCAAATCAACTCATCGATCTAAATATCAACTTTTAAGTAGGTAAGTAGAATTATTACATTTTCCATCTTGTTAAACTCTTAACAAGATCGTTGTCTCATGGATTTGACTCTTAACTGTACTACGATAAGACTTCCACATATCTTAGCATACGTGGGTGGAGATCTTATTATAGCACATGAAAGGCTAAACTTATAGACTTACTATCTCTTGGATTTTTAGTGGTGCACACAACTCCACGCAAGTGGAGGCTGCATCAACGGGTGACTGATTCAGCCCTATTTTAGGGCTTCATCTTGTGACATATTGCAATTCACTCACATCTACAACTGTGAGATTACATGTTATTTCCCTCAATATGTGTTTTATTTTCAATGCACTTATGGATGGTTTTTGCATGTTTTATAGGCACTCTGGCCACTACTTGGTGGATTGGAAAGAAGATGGTTGAATCTAGGGTTTCCCCAGACTTGGAGGAGCCCAAAATGAGGCCAAAACCACTCCAAACCTACCCCAAGTGGTCAAAGGATGTATTGAAGCAATAACCTTCATGGATGGACAAGTTTAAGACCCAAATGTATGGGAAGGACCCTAGCACAACCGTGCTACGAAGGAATGACTGTTCTGGGACATGTCCCAATTATAGACTCTTCACAGAATTTGTAGAAATTGATTTTTATGGCCAAAATGAATGTTTTGAGTAGAATGCCTGTGCTAGGAGGTGGTCAGAACGGTTGTGATGACCAATAGGGTTGTGCTACCATTGAGCCCCATCAATTTTGTAACTTGATCTACATATTTTACCCCTAACTTAACCCTAGATCCCACCAGTCAGGAAGTTGATCATGGCTTGCGCGTAAGTGAGAAAAAAGCACATAGTTAAGGCTAGTGGTGGTCTGTGGGGCTAGTCGTCATTCCTGAAACTCTACTAGAGCCTTGGGCAGTGGGCCCGGTTGTTACAAATGGTATTAGAGCCATAACACCTCCAGTAGGTGGGGCCCACATGGGCATGTGGCATGCCAGTCTTGAGTCGTACGGTCCAGGCATGTTAGAAAGGGTTGTCCATGGTTGATGTAGCCACCCTTGCGCTGGTATTCCGTGATCGGGAGCTGGGTGTCCATGGGCCATTCTGGGTCTGCACTGAAATGGGGTGATATTATGAGGCCAATAGTTGAGCCTTAACGAGGATATCAAGAGTCAAAGTGTGGGAGATTGTAACATCCCAAGATTTGAGGCCTCAGATAACATGATCTTAAAAGGAATGATTGGACTACCCATATCACCAAGGTGCACCTCCTTTTCTGGGAGCCCATCCCTAAAGAACTCCATAGTTAAGTGTGCTCATCTTGGAGTAGTACTAGGATGGGTGACCAGTCAGGAGGTTGATCCTGGCTTGTGTGTAAGTGAGAAAAAAAAAGTGCGCAGTTAAGGCTAGTGGTGGTCTGTGAGGCCAGTCGTCATTTCTAAAACTCTACTAGAGCCTTGGTGTGATACACCGTTCGAACAAAATGTCACTAACCAAGCAGAAGCTATAGTTAACAGTGAATTACTAAAAATCACTAAAAATTTAAAAAAATTTACAAAGAGATCCAACAAAGGAAAACTCTTTCAAAAAGAACCAAAGTAATTCAATTACATGTTGGTTCACAAGTACATGTCCTGTACTATCTTTTCTCGAGAATTACATACATCCACTGCCCTATTAAACTGTACATGGGTAGTATAAAAATCTCGAGGCATCAAGCCAAAATCTCAGATCGATAACAAAAGTACTAACTACCGACTCCAAGGACCTAAGAGTACAGACACGACACATAGGACTCCATTTACACATATACAAAACTTGACAGCCAGTGTCTCCACCTGAGAAAAATCATTGATGTCCCTGCTATTGCTATTGCTTCTCTTCCCCTATTTTAGGGTTTCTGTTTCCTTGTCTGCGTCTACCTAAAAAGTGTTGGAGACCAACGGAGTGAGACCCAGTCCCAGCGAAAGATATAACTCTCCGCCAAAAACATTATTATTATAGTTTAAATAAAATAAAACTGAGCAGAGAAATTAGATATATTCAGCAGCATATAAATCAATGTCTAAACATATTAGAGAAATATTCTCAATCAAAGCATTTCAGCTATAACTTGATTAAGCAACATGTCATTTATTCAATAAAGAATATGAAGAACATGTATAACCTTTATCCTTCTAGGATATGTTAAACAATGATAACATCAGCCAATGATTCTCGTATTTCATCCTTAAGAAAATATGCTACACGGCTGATTACATTTTACAATCATTCTGAGTTAATGCCCTGAAGAGATGAAGTATACCATTCATACTCCAACTGACCACGACTACGTTAAGCATCGGTACCACACAAGGTCAATGGAAGAGCTAGAATCCAAGACCTCATCCTTCTCGGTCAGTACGAGATTATATAGCAGAGACATCACGTGTCAAACTGCAATTAGCTTGCCAGGGTATATTGGCATCTTCGCTATAGAGTTATAGCCGTAGCATATACTCTCTTCAGGCTTAGATCACACAACTAATGCCTGGTATTGTATTGTGGAGTCATGGCTCGTAGCCATAATCTTTTTCAGGGTTATGGCACACATCCTATCCTGTACATAGGTGATGTCACACAGTCATCCCTACGGGGCATAAGGATATAATTGCCCATTTACCCCCACATATTAAAAAATATGTGTTCCGAGTTTAACTCATTTCACCATTCAGCAAATTTTGACGCTGATGTATCTGTGGTCATGGCAACTATTTTATATGATATCACTTGATTAATTAAGTGTATTACCATATTCTTTTAGCATCAAACAAGTTTCAAGAACATTAAATGTTATGACAATTGCTACAAATAATGGGTAATACTTTCATCAAGTATTGTTCAACTTTTTAGTAAAGTATTGGGATCTTAATCCCTCATCTCATCATGTACATTTCTATTTCTTACAAGATCATCATCATGATTATAGAATATGGGTATTCAAACCCTCAGTTGATCATAGAACACTTGTTACCACTTATTAGGTAATTGATACCTTCAAGTCATCTGACCAAGGTAATCATGATTCTTCTCTACAAGCATTCCACATAGCTCACAAAGCTCATTTCAGCTCTTGTTACCTCTTAGTAAGAAACAAGGCATATTATGGCTCATTAACAACTTTAAACAAAAGAAACACCATAGCGCATACTTGGCTATGTTCATCTTCTCATGATACCTGCATGGTTAGTACTTCATGATAACAATTATATTGCTTACATATCAGCACCATGCAACACAAAGTAATACCACTATTCCATTTTTAGGGTTAGGGTTTTCATCTCATGTCAATCAGGGATACTCATCCCAATATTCCACATTAGGGTTATGATTTATCGTCATATTGCCCAAAATTAGGGTTTCATACATTATAACCCAAAATTAGGGTTTCTCATACCTTTACCCTATATTAGGGTTTCAAAACACATCAGATCACCCTACATTAGGGACTTACATATCATTACCCTGAATTAGGGTTGCTCATTGCATTTCCCCGAATTAGGGTTTACTGTTCATCCCAATTAGGGTTTCATATTCCATTACCCATAATTAGGGTTTACTATTCAAACACCCTGAATTAGGGTTTCTCATATAATTACCCTAAATTAGGATCACATCAACCCTCTAGATTAGGGTTTACTCAGTATTGCTCTAAATTAGGGTTTGAGTTCATCAATCAACTCAATTATGGTTTTATGATCTCATCACCATGGATGAACCCTAATTACATATTTTATTCATAATGAGAGAATTGAGGCTTAATTATTACATGTAAGCATTCCTATCTCTCTCTTATATCCTCTCTAGGATGTTAAGTATTTCAAGATTGATCTAGGTCAGCTCTTCATTTAAGTACACATACTTAGGGTTAATCATTATAATCACCTTTGGTTTACATCATTAATAATCAAGTAGCTAATTGACCTTTAATCACATTAGGTGTAAAACTTGGTTTGACCAATTGAACCTCAAATGGTCTTGTTCACTTAGACCCCAAACGTATTTGGTCACTCAGACCCCAAACAGTTTGAAACCATTTAAGCAAAAATTGCATTGAAACCGATTGGACAATTTACTCTTGAAACCACTTGGGTCTCCAAACAGTTTGAGACCGTTTGGTCTCAAACGGTCTTGAGACCGTTTGGTTTCAAATGGTCTTGAGACCGTTTGATCCCAAATGTTCTTGAGACCATTTGGACTCAAACGGTCTTAAGACCGTTTGTTCCTAACCCTCTCAAAACCGAATGGACCAAAAAGGATTTCCATCAACTTGAGCAATTTATGGTTTCAATCAATGAACCGCCTATCAATTGAACCATTGATTCATTCTTCAATTGAACCATTAAATCACCCTTCAATTGGACCATCAATTAGGGTTTTGGACCCAATTGAACTAGGATTTATAATCAAGAACCAATCAATTAGGGTTTTGAAATCGAGGAACCATCAATGGTTGACATTGTGGAACTAATTCAATTGAAACTATTAAGTTACCATCAACCCATGGTATGACCAGACCTCAAACGGTCTTGAGGTCATTTAATTAACCTCCAAATGGTCTTGAGACTATTTGACTCATCCCATCATTGAAATTTGTGAAATTCAAATAGGGTTTGTATCATTGAATCGATCATCAATTGAGCTATTGATTGTATATCAGTGTGTAATCACTAAATCTTGAACCATCAAATCATACTCAATCATAGACCTCCAAACAGTCTTGAGACCGTTTGGGTGACCTCGAAATGGTCTTGAGACCGTTTGGGTCAGTCAACCCAAAAATTAATCCAATTACTTAAGGATTCAACACTCAACCCGATTAGGGTTTGCATTTAATGGATCATTCACAATTGAAACCATTAAGGTAAAACCAATTGAAACCATTGGATCAACATCCAATTACATCAGAATATTTCTCCAAATGGTCAACTATGGTCAACCACTCCAAACGGTTTGAAACCGTTTGGTTTCAAACAGTTTGATAAACTGTTTGACCAATTCCATTGAAATCGACTGGTTTCAAATTTTTGGAACCATTTGCCTAGGATATTAATTGAGGTTTTTGCTTGAGATGACATCATCATCTTCAAGCTACAAACCCAGGAAACTTGTTGTGATTTTCATGGTGATTTCATCAATCAACCAATTAAAATTTTGGGAATAAAGAAGAAATCAACAATTGATAAAGATATGAAATCAATAACAATGTTCAAGGGTTCAAGTTATACAACCTGCCTTCAAAGTTGAAATCAATCTTCAAGATTCACGTCCCTAATGGTGGTTGAAGCTTTCTCAATCCACAAGGTTCGTTCCTCAAGCTTTTGAGTGAAAAGGATTGGCTAACATTGAAGATTTATTGAAGAAAAGAAGAAATCAAGCACTCATTTTCAATTTTCACCATGAAATCAAGGTTGAAGAAGGCCATGGAGATTACCTAAAGGTTAGGGGTCGTCCTCCTGTTTCTCCTAAGCTCCCTTGGTCGTTTTACAAGAAAAGAGTTGAAGTGGTTTCGAAAAAGTGTTTCAATTGAGTTGTAAAAGGTGTTTTAATAAAGAAATTCAATGACAGAGAAGGTAGTAATTAATTCCTTTAATTTCTTAAATTGATGTCACATCTCCCCCTCAAGTACTTGCCCCCGAAGCCATCCTCTTTTCCTTTGCAATCCTCTTCATTATCCATGAATTTAAAGGAAAATAAATTAAGCACCTTAATCATATAATATTAATATCCATTAGTTAGTGGATATTTCTTTTTCTTTTACTAATGTGAGTGGACTCTCCACTCACTTAGATATTTTTGTGGCCTTTGCAAGGCATAAGGACTTACACACTTATCTAATTTCAACCATCTCAATTTTGGTTGAAGGCACTTCAATTAATATATTTATTTTTGCATTAATGTGAAGTAAAGTTCAATTTATGCTTAAATCTTGATTATTTTAATATCAAGATTCTCTCTCTTTCAAAATGATTCAAATGAGGCGCCCCTCTCAAATTATTTTCTCTACATGATGCGAAGAATCATGAGGCACCCTCTTGAAGTGGTATTTTGCATATTGAACCCTAGATTTTGGGTAAATTGCACATTACCCCAAAGCTAGGTTTTAATGCACAAACATTGCTCAACTAGGTCTTTCTTGGTACTCAGGCTTCAACAAGCCATTCCTCTACATAATTTTTATCCTCATGATGCTTCAACATATGAGGAACATTTCATCATGCACAAATTGCAATTTAAGCCCTCAACTTGGATAATTTACACTTTCGTCCAAATAGACAAAAACATTATTTCAACATTATTCAAAAAGGACTAAACTTGAAATATAAGTTCCTATTGAGCCTTAATTACTTTTCAATAGATGAGAGCAAGCATATAATCAACTTACGTAAGCAAAACATCTATGATTAACACATAACCCAGGCCAGGGATGCTACAAATTATCCACCCCAAACAGGTATTTCGTCCCCGAAATCATCAACGAAAATATCAAGAGAAAAGAGAAGGATACGTCCTCCTCATCTCTTCCTCTAGTTCCCACGTAGCTTCTTCAATGCCACGATGATTCCAGAGAACTTTCACAAGACATATGTCTTTCTTTTTTAGCTTTTTAATTCTTTTATCAAGGATCAACACAGGTCCTTCAACATATGATATATCATCATTTAATTCAACCTCCATAGGTTGCAAGACTAATTCTATGTCAGGATGATACTTTCTCAGCATAGAGATATGGAATATTGGATGCAATCTGTGTAGTTCATGTGGCAATTCCAGCTTATAGGATACCTTTCCAATCCGTTCAATGATTGGATAAGGCCCCATAAATCTAGGAGCTAACTTTCCCTTCTTTCCAAACCTCAAAACACCTTTCCAAGGTGAGACCTTGAGATATACTCTATCTCCAACTTGGAATTCTAAAGGTCTATGACGCTTATCAGCGTAACATTTCTGTCTATCATGTGCAACCTTTAACTGTTGTTGGATTACTTTAATCTTCTAAGTTGTCTGCTGCACTAGCTCAGGACCCAAAAGTTGATATTCTCTAGTTTCATACCAACATAAAGGATATCTACAACATCTACCATATAAAGTTTCATATGGTGCCATGTCAATACTATGTTGACAACTATTATTATAAGCAAATTCTATCAAGCTCAGGTGTAGATCCCAACTTCCTACAAATTGAAGGACACATGCCCTAAGCAAGTCCTCCAAGGTTTGTATAGTCCTCTCCGATTGTCCATCTGTCTGTGGGTGAAAGGCAGTACTAAACCTTAACTGCATACCCAAAGCTTTATGTAGTCGTTCCCAAAAATGACTCATGAACTGGGGACCTCTATCAGAAACAATTGTAGCTGGTACCCCGTGTAAACACACTATCTCATCTATATAGATTTGTGAAAACTTCTCAGCAGTATAGGTTGTTTTGACAGGAATGAAATGTCCTGACTTAGTCAACCTATCAACTACCACCCAATGGAATCATGACTTTTGGTTATTCTGGGTAAGCCAACTACAAAGTCCATGGTTACATGATCCCATTTCCACTGTGGTATAGGTAAAGGTTGCATTGTTCCTGCGGGCTTTTGATGTTCAGCTTTAACCTACTGACACATCGGACATCGCATAGCAAACTCCGCCACATCCTTCTTCAATCCTGGCCACCAATATATATCTTTCAAGTTATGATACATTTTGGTGCTCCCTGGAAACATTGCATACATTAAAGAATGAGCTTCCTCCAAGACTAACTTCCTTAAGTCATTGGCATCAGGTACTACCATCCTACCATGGTAACAGACTACCTGATCCTTAGACTCATGAAAGCCATCCCATTTCTCACTACCACACTCTGACCTAATTTGTCGAATCACATTATCAACTTGTTGTGCTTCTTTAATCTGTTGTCTCAGAGTAGGTTTCACTTGCATTTCAGCTAACAGCCCAACTACCAACGATACCTTAAGTTGTACATTGTTTTGCCTCAAAGAGATAAGCATATCCCTTTTAAAGCACACTAAGGAATTCAATTGTGATTTATCTAGGGCTGGTGATGATGATTTCCTACTTAGTGCATCATCCACTACATTGGCCTTCCCTAGATGATAATCAATTGTACAATCATAGTCCTTGATTAACTCCATCCAGCGGCGTTGTCTCATGTTCAACTCATGTTGTGAGAAGATATACGTTAGATTCTTATGGTCTGTGAAAATATGGAATGTTTCTCCATAGAGATAATGTCTCCAGATCTTCAGAGCATGAACCACATCAGCTAGCTCTAGATCATGTGGTAGATAATTCTCCTCGTGTTTCTTAAGTTGTCGAGAAGCAAAAGAAATCACTTGTTTATCCAGCATCAACACACATCCTAGACCATTCTTAGATGCATCACATAAAACTATGTACCCCTTCCCTTGCTCAGGTAACACCAGCACATGTGTACTTGTTAACCTTTCTTTCAACAGCTGAAAAGAATGTTGACACTTGTCATTCCAGACAAAAGGAACATCCTTCCTAGTCAACTTGGTTAGGGGTAAACCTATAGAACTGAAGTTCTTAATGAACCTCCTGTAGTAGCTTGTCCGTATAAGAAAACTACAAATCTTTGTTGGTGTCTTTGGTTGTTCCCACTGTAGGACATATTCTACCTTCTTTGGATCAACACAGATACCTGAGGCAGATATTACGTGTCCTAGAAAAGAAACTTCTGGTAGCCAGAACTCACACTTGCTAAACTTTGCATACAGCTTATGTTCTCTTAGCAAAGTTAAAGCCTGACGGAGGTGCTGCTCATGCTGTTGAGCATCTCTATTGTATATCAAAATGTCATCTATGAAAACTACTATGAACTAGTCAAGAAAAGGATGGAAGATTCTATTCATGAGTTCCATAAATGCAGATGGTGCATTAGTTAGTCCAAACGACATAACTATGAACTCATAGTGACCATACCTTGTCCTAAAGGTAGACTTAGGTATGTCACTCTCCTTGATACACAACTGATGGTATCCTGACCTCAGATCTATCTTAGAAAAGATAGTTGCACCACGCAACTGATCAAACAGGTCATCTATCCTTGGCAAAGGATACTTGTTCTTTATACTCTTTGTTTGGACATATCTCTACATCTACTCATAGTCTGCTCTATCTTGTGTATCTCTTGGTATCTCTGGCCACTAGATCCCACTAGTGGTCCTAACTGGTGATATCATCTACTAGTAGTTCATATACATGTATTTCTAGCCTTGTTCATAATTGGTATCTTTGTTCATATAGTGGTATTCAACTATCTTAAGCTTCTTACATAGCATTATGATGTAGGATGTATAGATCTACATTATATGTAGAAATTGGAGCATTTTTGATTTTCATGTAGATTTTGCTCTAGTTTCATTTTTTGGTGCAAGACTAGTGTTTTTTATGTAGAAACGACCTTCTGAGTAAAACGCATCGCTTTGCCATGAGCCTTAACATTTTTTGGGAAAATTCTATCATTTTGAGGGTCAAAATTGCGATTTATTATTTTTCTACAACACTTTATCTTGCATTTTGGGTTGTTTAAGTGTATGCCTTAACTTGCTTTTCTTTCTATGCTTGGAAAATCCCCTATATTTGCTCTTCTACTCTCCTTATATAACTTTTTGTTATATCCTTTCTCTTAACAAGTGGTGTTTCTTATATCTTCATATCCCCACTTTTTAAAATGATAAAGGGGGAGAAATGTATGTCTGCTTTTGATAAAAGAGGGAGAAGGAATGTCTTGCATGAAGAGGAGAAGCATGTCCATGTAAAGGAGAAGGTAAAAGGGAGAAGACATATATGTTTAGAACATATATGAGTAGAAGACATAGTATTCTATAAATGCTATGAAAGCTAACCATGCAGGAGAAATAGCATCAATTGAGGGGGAGTATGACAACTTCACTAGCATCAATTGAGGGGGAGCATATGAACTCCATTCTACTGAAACCCCTAGGTTTCTCCAAAGGTATGACTTTACTTAAATGCTTTCAATATATTTATGGAATGATTTGTCATCTTTAAAAAGGGGGAGAATGTTGACTCAAGGTCTGAATTGACTAAACCCTTGTTTTGATGATGACTAAACCATTCCACTTATTTGTGTCTAATGTCTCTACTTGAGTGATTTTAGATTCGGCATAGACACACTCCAAATGCCCTAACTTGCACATCTCAACTTGGAGAAAAGACAAGTCAAAGTCCATACAAGTGCACATTTTTGAAATATGATGTAAATCCATTAGAATCATGTTGTAAATCACTTGTAATGATTGTATGACTTGTAATTAAGCTTAGAAAAAATCAAGAACACTTTGATCAAATGTTTAAGCACTCAAAAGCCATTTTCTAAAATTCACATCAGGTTGTTCATCCAACTCGACCGATCCTGATTGGATCTTGAAAATGACTTTTGATCGGTCGAGTTTACATTTCACAGAACTCGATCGATCCCTCTGCAAGCCAAAACTAATATAAGTGAATAGGTCGAGTTACCCTAGGACAAACTCGACCGATGGCCTAAATTGGTCTTGTCTCTCAGTGGGATCGGTTGAGTTACCTTTATAGAATTCGACCGATTTCACTGTACGAAAAAGTGTAGAAAAGTGTTTCTAGTTGTTGTGGAGTTGCAACAAGTGAAAATTTATCTGTTGCAAGCCACAAAATAGCTAGTTTTCATTCTTAAGTGTTCTCAAAGGCTAAGAGGCATCCCCATCTATAAATAGGACCCATTGGGCTTCATCCCATGGTTAGCCAAGCACTATGAAGGTCCATATTCTATAGTTGAGTGATCGTACAACCTCCTCCTCTCTCTCTCTCTAAGTTTAATCACTTGCTACATCCATTAGAGTGAGTAGGAGATTAGTAAGAGAGCTCATCCTACATGTATATCTTGTGAGGCTCTCACTTCCACCACCTCCCTATCTCTCATTTCAACTATGAAGATGAAGGTTCTTTCTCTTGGCTAAGAGAGGTGAAGAAGAATAAGGGAAAGAGTCCTTTGGTGAAGATCAAGGTTGAAGACTTGGAGCAAGAGTGGGTAAGACCTTGGTGAAGGCAAAAGACTCCTTGCTTAAGTGAGTAAGACCTTGGTGGAAGCTTCCACGAGTGAAGGTTGTTGTGTGATTTATATATCATCTTTTCACATGTTATCACACACAAACTTGGTTCTTTCTAGTATAATTCAGTCTCTTTCATATTAGTTTTGCCATCTTTTTGTTGTTCTATTTGTCCTATAACTTGTATTGCAAATTTGCCACAAAAAGGACTAAATTCGGATGTTCTTTCTATAGAAACAGAAAAATGCACGGCGTGCAGATTCAGACGCACGACGTGCACCATCCCAGAAAAAAGAGACTGGTTCGCTGAAGCAGTAAAGTGCACGGCATACAAATCAGAATGCACGACGTGCAACATTCCAAAGAAAATTTGTTCTGTTCAGCCAAGAGAATGCACGGCGTGCACAGAGAAAATGCACGGCGTGCGAGATTCCAGAAATGTATAGAAGACGAAGACACGACATACACATCGGTGCACGGCGTGCACCTGGAGCGCAAACTGCTGAAGAAAAGTTCTGGAAAGTCACACGGCGTGCAATTCCTCCGCGCACACCGTACACGGATTAGCTCGGTGTCAACTGCACTGCAAGTGCACGGTGTGCACCTAGCAGTTTTAGAAATTTGAAATTTCAGAATACGATTTTAAAACAAAGAGGGAAGCCAAGGGACAGTTACGTTGGGTCATTTGGAGAGTTTCTCTTATCCCAAAGACAGAGGAGAGCAGAGGAAGGAAATTTGGGAGGAATCTAAGGTGGTTTCTTGCACAAAGAGACCATTTCTTCTTCTCCACTTCTCCTTTGTCTTCTTGAAGGTGCAACCAAGTGTTCCCAACTCCGAGCAACTTCTTGAGAGGGGAGTTAGCCCGACTTGGAGCAGTTAAAGGAGGGGAATTTCGTCCCAAAGCCAGAATTCTTGCTTCTTGTGGTTACATCTTCAGTTCTCCTTGTCTTTTCTTCTCTAAACCATGTCTAGCACTGAAAATTCTGTAGCAAATCTGTTGTACATTTTTATGGATGAGTAGACTTCTTTTTCTTGGGCATGGGAGAGTAACTCCCATGCCATAGCATGTAATGAACAAGTAATTTCGTACTAAATGCATTTGTTTCTTGTTTCTTTACCTTGAGAGTGTCAGTTTTCTCTTTTCCTTGCATGTAATGTTGGCCACCTTATATGCATATTTTTCTGCCTTCCTGCGTAGTTTGAGAAGACAAGTAGGAATGTATGGAGGCGCTTTTCTTGGCAACTCTTCTTCTTCTACGAGAGTAGAAAAGAATGGGTTGAGGAACTGTTTGTAATCATAAACGAGATACATACAAGAGAGTGTTGTTTTGAGTTATGATCGTTACATTTACACCGGGAGGTGAAATGTAACACAACTTTTCCTTGAAACATGATCTTATGTATGTTTAAATTATTTTGTTCTCTTGATTGCTATGGTATGTGAGTGAAATCTTAATGTCCAAGATTCATTAACTTTCTAAAATCGAACTTTCTTTGTAATCCTTATTTGTTAATTAAAATATGAAATTATTGTAGTTAAAACCTATTTTTTATGCTTTTAGAACAAACCTTTTCTACTCTTTAAAATCGGTCTAGATTGTTGAACTTTAGTACTGTTGCGTTCAATTAAATTAGCTCAGCTCCTTGTGTTCGACCTTGACTATACTACCTCCGTATACTTATGAAGTTTGGTTAAGTTGAGTAAACTATCCATTACTTGGATTGAAACTCGTTTGTGTAAACAACCAACAAGTTTTTGGCGCCGTTTCCGGGGAGCTACGGTAATTTAATTGGAGTAATAAGTACTATTTAGTATTTGAGACTAGACCATCATTCATCATTTTTGAATTTCCACATACCTCTTAGTGTGTTCTTAATTTCTCTTGTTATTTTTCAGGTTGTATGCGTCGTTCACAACGAGGTCTCCAAACACTCGCTTTGCTAGACCTTGAAATAGAGCGAACTCTTTCAAGTTTGAGGAGAACAAAACGAGTGGAACAACCGCTATTTGGAGGTACTTCACCGTCACCACCGCCATCATCACCACCACCGTCTTCTTCATCTTCTGCAGTAGCTACACCAAGCATTTTAGCCATGGAGGACGATCGTCCTCTAAAAGACTTCGCAATGCCAGTTGCCACAAATATTTGTGGAGCCATTGACTTAGCTTCTGTGGAAGCAAATAACTTTTCAATTGCCTCTTCCATGATGCAAATGATTCAGCAAAATCATTTTGGGGGTACATCCAATGAAGACCCAAGTCTTCATATTGCAGAATTTCTGGAATATCTGAATACTTTTAAGATTAATGGAGTGTTTGCAGATGGAATTAGACTGATTTTATTTCCCTTCACTCTAAGAGACAGAGCCAAGGCATGGCTTTTGTCTCTTCCTAAGAAGTCTATTATAAGTTGGGACCAACTGCTTAATGCTTTCCTTGCAAAGTACTTTCTGCCAAGCAAGACAACTCACTTGAGGAACCAGCTCACAAATTTCTCCCAAAGTGAAGGAGAAACCTTATATGATACATGGGAACGGTTCAAGGACCTTCAACGCCTTTACCCACACCATGGTTTGACAAACTGGCTCCTGTTGCAAACCTTCTACAATGGACTATTTTACAATACTCGGTTGACTCTAGATGCCACAGCTGGCGGTGCATTAATGACCAAGTTTTATAGAGTGGCCTATGATATCATTGAAGATATATCACTCAATCACTGCCAATGGGGAGGAGATAGAGGAGCTAAATCCACCTCTACAGCAAGCTCTTCAGTGGGAAAACAAGGAGGAAAGCATACTATTGATTCCGTTGATCTAATTGCTACAAAGCTAGATGTGCTCACATAGAAATTTGAGAAGATGACCACTCTGCCAATTCAATCTGCTGAAGCAACGTGTGAAGCTTGTGGTAATATAGGACATACTTCTTCTTCTTGTTTTGCCCCTAATGCTATGGAAGGAAATTTTGAACAGGTTAATGCAATTGGGATGCAAGGGAACAAACAATACAACCCTTATTCCAACCAATATAATCCGGGATGGAGAGATCATCCTAATTTCTCTTACCGGAATGCAAGCAACACCCAAAATTTCCAGCAAGGGCAGCAACAACAGCAACATGTAAACCGTCAAGGAAATCTGCCGAGTTTCAATAATAGGGGTTTTCAACAGCAACAACAACCCCAAAGTTCTTCTTTAGAAGCTATGATGGAGAAATTCATTTCAACACAGATGCAACAGAATGAGGAACTCTGAGGAAATGATAAGCTTTTAAAAGATGCTATTGCGCAACTCTCTGCAAAAGTGGATGGAATTTCCACTCACACCAAGATGTTGGAAAACCAGATAGCACAACAAGCTTTGAGTCAACAAAGGACGCCACAATCCGGTTCTCTTCCAAGCCAGTCGGAAGTAAACCCAAGGCAGCAAGCCCATGCTATTATCTTAAGAAGCAGAGCTGAGATTAAAAGACCTTCTCCATCTGAGGAGAAGAGCATGAAGCAAATTGTGGAAGAAGAGGCCAACACTCCAAATCGCAGCGAGGAGAAAAGTAAAGCTGAAATACCACCTTCTTTCAAAGCAACTACACCTTTTCCTCAAAGATTAGCCAATAAGAAGGAAGACCAGAAATTCAGGAAATTTGTGGACATAATCAACAAATTTCTTGTAAACCTTCCTTTTGCTGAAGTTATTGCCGAAATGCCTTCTTATGCAAAATTCTTAAAAGACATTCTGACTAAAAGAAGAAAGGTTGATCAAGTAGAAACTGTAATGCTTTTTGAATGAGTAAGTTATATTATTCAAAATCGTCTCCCTCAAAAGCTTGATGATTTGGGGGCATTCACACTTCCTTGCAAGATTTATGACACCACTTTTGACAAAGGTTTAGTAGATCTCGGTGCGAGTATCAACCTCATTCCATTTACCTTATGGCAAGAATTAGATCTTGGGGATTTGAAGCCCACAAGGATGGCTATTGAATTAGCTGATCACTCTATTAAATATCCAAAAGATATGGTGGAAGATGTACTTGTACAAATCGGGAAATTCTATATACCTTGTGATTTTATTGTTCTTGACATGGCAGAAGTTCCTTCCAACCCTGTTCTTTTTGGGAGACCTTTCTTGAGAACTGCCGGATGTCTTGTTGATGTCCAGGAAGGGAAGCTCACTTTACGTGTTGGGGAAGAGGCTATGGAATTTTCTATTTATAAAGCTATGAAAGCACCCACACGTGTTGAAGAAATATGCTTGCTTGATATTGTTGATCCTATTGAGAATGATAGTGAAGATGATGTTGATTTGATGGTTAATATGTATGATGATGAAGCAACTGAATTCAATAATTCTGAAATTTTTGGAGCACTTTCTATTTCTAAAGCAACAGTTATTGATGAAGATGCTCCACTTGTTGAAGATAAAATTGATGAAAGCACGAAAGACAAAAATGTAGAATTAAAATCCCTTCCACCTGGGCTAAGGTATGCATTTCTTGACCCAAATTCTACATCTCCTGTCATAATAAATAGTGAATTAACCAATGATCAAGAAAATAAATTGCTTGCCGAATTGTGTTTGTACAAAGATGTCATTGGTTACTCCATAGAGGATTTAAAAGGCACTCATCCTTCAATTTGTATGCACAGAATAAATATGGAAGATGATGCTAAACCAACTGTTGAACCACCTAGACGTCTAAATCAAAATATGCTTGAGGTGGTAAAGAAAGAAATTTTCAAGTTAATTGACGCTGGAATCATCTATCCAATAAGTGACAGCCCTTGGGTTAGTGCCATTCATGTGGTACCTAAGAAAGGGGGTGCAACTGTCATTAAAGGAGATAATGATGAATTAATACAAACACGCATGGTTATCGGCTGGCGTATGTGTATTGACTATAGGCGTATGAATAAATCAACCCGCAAAGATCATTTCCCTTTGCCTTTTATTGATTTGATGCTTGAACGTCTTGCCAAACATTCATATTTCAGTTACTTGGACGGGTATTACGGGTTTTTTCAGATTCCCATCTATCCCCCGATCAAGAGAAGACCACTTTCACATGCACTTATGTAACATATGCTTATCGCCGTATGCCGTTTGGTCTTTGTAACGCTCCCGCTACTTTTCAGCGGTGCATGATGGCCATATTCTCCGATTTTATTGAAAATATAATGGAGATTTTTATGGATGATTTCAGCGTGTACGGCGATTCTTTTGATCAATGCTTATTGAATCTGTCTCTTGTCTTAGCCCGATGTAAAAAGGTTAACCTAGTACTAAACTGGGAGAAGTGCCATTTTATGATACAATCCGGTGTAGTGCTAGGACATGTGGTATCTAACAAGGGTATTGAAGTGGACAGGGCAAAGGTCGAAGCAATTGAGAAGATGTCTACTCCATCTTCAGTAAAAGACATTCACAGTTTTTTAGGACATGCAAGTTTTTACAGAAGATTCATTAAAGACTTTTCCAAAATTGCAAAGTCGTTGTGTTCCCTTCTTGCAAAGGATACAGAATTTGTATTTGATGAAGATTGCCAAGCAGCCTTTTCCAAACTCAAAGAGGCTCTCATTTTAGCCCCAATTATCCAACCTCCAGATTGGGATTCCCCCTTTGAACTCATGTGCGATGCAAGTGATTATGCAATGGGAGCTGTTTTGGGACAGCGGAGAGACAAGAAAATTCATGCCATCTATTATGCCAGCAAAACTCTCGATGAAGCACAAATCAATTATACAACCACGGAGAAAGAAATGCTTGCAATTGTATATGCATTTGACAAGTTCCGACAGTACTTAGTAGGATCAAAAGTGATTGTATACACTGATCATGCTGCCATTAAGTATTTACTGAATAAGAAAGATGCCAAACCACGCCTTATTCGCTGGATACTTCTGCTGCAAGAATTTGATCTTGAAATCCGAGACAAAAAGGGTACCAAGAATAGTGTTGCTGATCACCTCTCTAGATTGACCATGGAAGCTGGAGATCTATTTCCAATTGAAGATCATTTGCCTATTGAAAAACTTTATGCATTATCGTCCATCCAAGCACCATGGTTTGCAGACATTGCTAATTTTCTTTCCACTGGACAACTACCTCCAGGTTTGACATATCAACAAAAGAAGAAATTCTTTCATGATGTAAAATTCTATTACTGGGATGACCCATTGTTATTCAAGCATGGAAGCGATGGGCTAATACAGAGATGTGTTGTTGAAGAGGAAGTCCCAAGTATCATTGATGATTGCCATGCCTCTCCTTATGGAGGTCATTTTGGAGGAGAAAATACCGCTGCAAAAATACTTCAAGCCAGTTTCTATTGGCCCACATTATTTAAAGATGTCAATCTATTCGTCAAATCTTATTATAGGTGCCAAAGAATAGGAGGCATATCCCGCCGAGATGACATGCCACTCAACTCTATTCTAGAAGTTGAGGTATTCGATGTATGGGGAGTGGACTACATGGGACCATTCCCATCTTCCTGCGGATATCAATATATTCTTGTTGCTTGTGAATACATTTCTAAATGGGTTGAAGCCATTCCAACCCAAGCACCGGATGCCAAATCTATAATTAAGATTTTTTAAAAGATTATATTCCCTTAGTTTGGAGTTCCACGTGCCGTTATTTCTGATGGAGGCACACACTTTGTTGAAAAACAATTCAACAATGTTCTCTCAAAGTATGGTGTAACTCATAAAATCTCTACGCCCTATCATCCCCAAACATCCGGGCAAGTAGAGATTTCAAATAAGCAACTGAAGACTATTCTTGAAAAGACCGTCTCTAGTTCAAAGAAAGATTGGGCACTAAAGATAGATGATGCATTATGGGCATATCGCACAACCTACAAAACCATCATTGGGACTACTCCATTCAAGCTGATCTATGGCAAGTCATGTCACCTTCTGCTCGAATTGGAACACCACGCTTTATGGGCAATTAAGTTTTTGAACTTCGACATGAAGAGAGCAGGAGAAAAGCATTTGTTGCAGCTGCAGGAGCTTGAAGAACTTTGTCTTGATGCATATGAGAATGCAAAGTTGTATAAAGAAAGAACAAAAGCTTGGCATGATAAAAGAATTCACAGGAAGGACTTCCAAGAAGGAGATAAAGTATTGGTATTCAACTCCAGATTGAAGCTTTTTCTAGGAAAGTTAAAATCCAAGTGGTTCGGCCCGTTCCTAGTACTCAAGATTTTTCCATTTGGAGTTGTAGAACTCCAAGGCAAAGATGGAACCTTCAAAGTCAATGGACAACGTTGCAAGCGCTACTCAAGTGGAGAAGATGTAGAGAAAGGAGCTTCTTGCTCCCTACAAGATGCCTAAATTTTTAGAAGAAGTCGTACTCCGAACTCTAAATGGAGGACCTCGTGGGAGTTGACCCCACATTAGGATAGATTTCTTTTAAGTTTTTCAAATAAAAAAACACTCTTTAATTTAGTTAATAAGCCTGTCATGGATGAATGTAATAATTTAGACTTTATTTCTACTCAATCCGTTATAGTTTATTGCTGACTAACTGCAATTTCTACAGAAATTGCAAAGTGCACGCCATGTCTTTCGAAGACACGACATGCACTTCAATACAAAATACAGCAGAAAATGTTCTGGAAACTGACACGGTGTGCATTTCCAATTTGCACGCCGTGCACCTGGTATGCGGGATCTACAGGAAACTTTCTGGAAACATGCACGACGTGCACCGCAGAAATGCACGTCGTGCAGCTGGAGATTTGATGGTCTTGAAACTTTCTGGAAACGTGCACGAAGTGCATTTAATAATTGCACGGCGTGTACTTGATCTTCGAGATTGCTGTAAAGTTTCTGGAATCATGCATGGCGTGCACCGTAGAAACGCACACCGTGCACCTGGGCGATGGAAATCTATAAAGTTTCTGGAAAAACGTACGACGTGCATTGTCCAAACGCACGCCGTGCATTGTCCAAACGCACGCCGTGCACCTAGACACAAGGGGGAAGTTTAAAACTAAACTTTACAAAAGTGCACGTCGTACATTCAAAATGCACGCCGTGCACTTTTTAGTGAAGTCTAGACAAAAAGGGCCGGAGTGCATGACCTAATCACTCTATCCCTAGAGCCGTGCACCCCAACCCTAGCATCCGTCCGCCAGCCGTGCACCTGCTACAACAACCATGCACATCTAGTCTCCTTCCTCCAGCCATGCGCAACGCCGTCACCTTCAGCCGTGCAGCCGCCGCCATCAAGCCGCTGCTGCACCATCCCATCTCCACCAACATGCCATCTACGCCTTCTCCAGCTAGCAGCTAGCGACCTCTCCGCCATCCAGCCGCTGAGCTACGCCGTCTCCAGCAACAGCAGCACCATCGCCGTCCGCTAGCAGCTATAAGCCGCCGTTTTCTCAGTCGCAGCCAGCTCCTACTCCCAGTCGTGATAGCCACCTAACTGTTGTGCAGCAAGCCGCCAGCAGCATCCATCTCCACCATCCTAGCTGCCGTCTCTGCAGATTTCTGATTAGCCCCAAATCTGCAGGTGCACTTCGTGCACTGAGATTGCACGCCGTGCGTCTACCTGTCTGAAGCAGACGAACAGTTTATCTGCATGTTGTGCATCCTAAAGACACACCGTGCACCTTTACAGACTGATGGCACCAATCAAGCAGAAGTCTGGTCGTCGCCCAAGATATCACGTAACAGCTGAAGCAGGATCTTCCGCACCAATACCGCAATCATTTGTACCATCCACACTATTTAGGGTCAAGCCAGAAGAAGACGCCGACTACCAATTTCTCATCACAAGGCGTGTTTTGCCCTCACGGTACATGTGCTAGGAAGCCGTCACCAAGATGGATTTCAAAGATGAGGTAGTAAATCACTTAACATTTTTGGGATTACACTATCTCTGCACTCGGGTTGCTAAGACCTACCCCCGCCTTGTGTACGAGTTTCTCACCACTTTTAAGGCCGAAAGTGACCCACAACGCCGCAACATCCCTTATCAGCATATCAGTTTTTGCCTGTTGGACAAACCATTTTCTATGAATCTTGAGCGGTTTTGCTCTTTACTTAAATGCAACTTTGGAGGTTACACTGATTATCCTCCAACTTTCAACAGCGATCTGTTTTGGTTTGAAATTACTTCTGATACAGTGCATAGAGCACGGAATGCTCGGGCTTCTAGCATCCACAATCCTATTTTCTGAGTTGTTTATCACCTTCTTAGCACAGGACCTTTTGCAAAGAACGAAACTCAGGGTGTTGTAGGAAAAATTGATCTTTTCTTCTTATGGTGTTTGGTGCAAAATGAGCACATAAGTTCTGGATATTACATTGTACACAAGCTGCTTGATACTAAGAAGCAAAAGAAAAGGGAGGCGGGCGACATCATGTGTGGCGGGTTAATTAGCATCCTTGCTATGCAACTGGGTTTGGATGTAGGTTCCCTAGAATCTACACCGGGGAAGAACCTTGTCGATATAAACTATCTTATCTCTTGCGGTCTGATCTCCAGACATGGCAACAACACGTCAAAGTTCAAAGTTTTTATCACAAAGAAACAATTCATCACAATCCCCGATGCAAGTCGAAATGACATCAAGAACAAGGCTACTTGGAAAGTAGAGCTTCAGCCAGAGACTGATGAGGAGACACCCACCAGGGGTGTCAGCAGCTCTACACCAGGGCCTACTCCAGGAGCACCAACCCCCTTTGCCACCGTCCACTGGTACTCAGACTGAGTACAGCTAGACAATGTTAGATGTTCATCACCTTTACGGCTACATGCAGAGGTGATTTGATCATTTGGACACCCCCCTAGACCAGATGGGCACGCAATATGACACCGGGTTTGACCATTTAAGTGCACAATACTCAACTATGTATGACATGGTCAACCGGATGGATGCGTGGCACATCTCGCAAGGCCACTACCCAACACCGCAGTCCTTCCAGTCCCCCTCCCGCTAAGAGACCACAGCTCCAGACGCTCCACGACATGAGTTCCCCCAGGACAACCAGCAGAAGCAGCCAGAATCATCCGCAACGCCAATGGACATCCCTGACATCATTAGTCAGTTCTTCCCTGAGCAGGGAGGCGGCATATCATTATTCTGATATATTCAGGATAGGTTTCCGGTTGTGAAGTCCTAAGGTTCGATTGAAGTAGTGAGGACACTGCTAATTTCAAGCTTAGGGGGGAGCAACCGGATGGTTTTGGTATCCTAGTTTTTTTATTTTTTGCTTTTCATGTTATTTGCTTCTTGTCATTTGATTTTGTTTTCACTCTTCAATTGTTGTTTTTAGTTCTTCTTTTCAGATGGCAAGTCTAGTATGATATGAGATTTATCTTTTAGATGTGGATAGAACTCCTATGCTTAACTGTTTGTCCTCTTTTGATGAAAAATATCATTTGAAGAAGTTGTAAAAAGCATGCATTAATCAAATGAAACCTTTTGACCATCAACTTGTGCTTAACTTTGGTTTATGCTTCTAGCCTGAACATTCATTCTTTCACATCCCTGATTGCTTAAAACATGTAATGGTTTCAATCTTTGTGAGTAAATCAACTTTACAACATCATTTAGAATACGGGATGACTTTGCCAAGCTCTTAGTGCATTTACAAACACTCTTTCAATGATAAATTTTCAAAAACAGATGAATGAAATCTAGTTAATGTTGCAATTTAGTTGACTCTCCCATGTTTTGGAAAAATTTAAATAACTCTTATACCCATTAAAGATGGCTAATCTGCCCACATATCATGCTGGCCTAGTGTAAGTCCAATCTTGCCATGATGGTTAGGTGGTATGTCTTAAAAAGAGGGTATAATACCCCAACCGACATTCCATGTGTGCATAAGCCTACATTAGCAGCCGAGTGTCGTAACCCATAATCCTTTATCATATCATTTCTGGGAAAAGGAGAGTACAACAAAAATTGTCAAATTTTAACTAAGATTTCATCTTTTGTATCCTCAATAGTTGAGAGTTTGAGTTGCACATCCATTGATTGTTTGGCTTGGTCATCCAAATTCTACCTAGTGTTGTTTAATTGATTGATTCATTAAATTGATGCCACCCTTGCTGAACTAAAAATCTCTTTCTTGGGTGTTTGAGTTGAATTGATGTCTATGAGAATAAACATGTTGATCATGGTTGGTTTGGTTTTATACACATCTTTCATTTCATTTGATCTATTCATGTTCTTGACAATTCTTCATTTATATTTCTATGCTCTTTTTGCTTGAGGACAAGCAATGGTTTAAGCTTAGGGGGATTTGTTGTGTGATTTATATATCATCTTTTCACATGTTATCACACACAAATTTGGTTCTTTCTAGTATAATTCAGTCTCTTTCATATTAGTTTTGCCATCTTTTTGTTGTTCTATTTGTCCTATAACTTGTATTGCAAATTTCCCACAAAAAGGACTAAATTTGGATGTTCTTTCTACAGAAACAGAAAAATGCACGGTGTGCAGATTCAGACCCACGGCGTGCACCATCCCAGAAAAAAGAGACTGGTTCGCTGAAGTAGTAAAGTGCATGATGTGCAAATCAGAATGCACGACATGCAACATTCCATAGAAAATCCGTTCTGTTCAGCCAAGAGAATGCACGAAGTGCACGGAGAAAACGCACGGCGTGTGAGATTCCAGAAATGTACAGAAGATGAAGACACGCCGTGAACATCGGTGCACGGCGTGCACCTGAAGCGTAAACTATTGAAGAAAAGTTCTGGAAAGTCACACGGCGTGCAATTACTCCGTGCACACCGTGCACGGATCAGCTTGGTGTCAACTGCACTGCAAGTGCACGACGTGCACCCAAAATGCACGGCGTGCACCTGGCAGTTTTAGAAATTCGAAATTTCAGAATACGATTTTAAAACAAAGAGGGAAGCCAAGGGACAGTTACGTTGGGTCATTTGGAGAGTTTCTCTTGTCCCAAAGACAGAGCAGAGCAGAGGAAGGTGATTTGGGAGGAATCTAAGGTGGTTTCTTACACTAAGAGACCATTTCTTCTTCTCCACTTCTCCTTTGTCTTCTTGAAGGTGCAGCCAAGCGTTCCCAACTCTGAGAAACTTCTTGAGAGGGGAGTTAGCCCAACTTGGAGCAGTTAAAGGAGGGGAATTTCATCCCAAAGCCGGAATTCTTGCTTCTTGTGGTTACATCTTCAGTTCTCCTTGTCTTTTCTTCTCTAAACCATGTCTAGCACTGAAAATTCTGTAGCAAATCTGTTGTACATTGTTATGGACGAGTAGACTTCTTTTTCTTGGGCATGGGAGAGTAACTCCCATGCCATAGCATGTGATGAACAAGTAATTTCGTACTAAATGCATTTGTTTCTTGTTTCTATACCTTGAGAGTGTCGGTTTTCTCTTTTCCTTGCATGTAATGTTGGCCACCTTATATGCATATTTTTCTGCCTTCCTGCTTAGTTTGAGAAGACAAGTAGGAATGTATGGAGGCGCTTTTCTTGGCAACTCTTCTTCTTTTATGAGAGTAGAAAAGAATGGGTTGAGGAACTGTTTGTAATCATAAACGAGATACATACACGAGAGTGTTGTTTTGAGTTATGATCGTTACATTTACACCGGGAGGTGAAATGTAACACAACTTTTCCTTGAAACATGATCTTATGTATGTTTAAATTATTTTGTTCTCTTGAAATCTATGGTATGTGAGTGAAATATTAATGTCTAAGATTCATTAATTTTCTGAAATCGAACTTTCCTTGTAATCCTTGTTTGTTAATTAAAATCTGAAATTACTGTAGTTAAAACCTATTTTTTATGCTTTTAGAACAAACCTTTTCTACTCTTTAAAATCGGTCTAGATTGTTGAACTTTAGTACTATTGCATTCAATTAAATTAGCTCAGCTCCTTATGTTCGACCTTGACTATACTACCTCCGTATACTTGCGGAGTTTGGTTAAGTTGAGTAAACTATCCATTACTTAGATTGAAACTCGTTTGTGTAAACAACCAACAAAGGTGACGTCAAAGGTTGAAGATCCAAGAAGAGCGGCAAAGTTCTTGAAGGAAAAAGACTTGTGCTTGAGTGGGTAAGACCTTGGTGAAGGCTGAAGACTCTTGCGAAGTGGGTAAGTCCTTGGTAAGGTAGATACTCTTTGTATTTTATAGGTAAGCCCTTTGGTTGGTCATGTATTGCAAGTCTTATGAATGAATATAAGAGTGCAATGGTTAACAAATCCTAGAGGTTGACCTCTCTAGGTTGTGGACTGACTCACTTCTAGTTTGAAGTGTGGAACCACTCTACATAGCTTGTCACTTGGTGTATGTTTAATCTCTCTCTCCCTTGCTATGCATGTTTTAGTTGCACTCAAACTTCATATTTAGCAACTTTATCTTTTGATATATCTTGAAGGTCTAATGAGTTTTGTTTAAGTGTATTCAGCTCTATTCACCCCCCTCTAGGGCATCTAATCATCCATCTAGGATCCAAATTTAGCCCATCTGTCGAGTTATTCTTGGGGTAACTCGATCGATTCACTTAAATCAGTTTTAGTTTGCAGAGGGATCGGTGGAGTTCTGTGAAATGCAAACTTGATCGATCAGTCATTTTGAAGAGCCAATCAGGATCAGTCGAATTTGCAACTCGACTGATGAACAACCTGATGTGAATTTTAGAAAATAGCTTTTGAGTGCTTAAACATTCGATCTAAGTGCTCTTGTTTTTCTATAACCATAATTACAAGTAATACAATCATTACAAGTAATTTACAACATGATTGTAATGGATTTACATCATATTCCAAAAACGTGCACTTGTATTGACTTTCACTTGTGTTTTCTCCAATTTGATATGTGCAAGTTAGGGCATTTGGAGTGTGTCTATACCTAATCTGAAATCACTCAAGTAGAAGCATTAGACACAAAGAATTGGAATGGTTTAGTCATCATTAAAACAAGGGTTTAGTCAATTTAGACCTTGAGTTAACAATATTGAGAAACGTATGGCCATACTCATGTGACTCAATATAAGATATGCAAACTCCAATGCATCTCATAAAGTCTGATCTAGTTCAAGGAATATGGATTGAATGTTAATAGGATGATGATTCTATGGCTCAAGTTCAATTCATATATCAGAGACAAGAAACTATACGATCACTTTAACATTGTTCATGGATTGTAGGTTGAACTTGTTATCCAACTTTCCAACTACTTGGGTAGCAATGATGCGTTTCTAGATACCACTCATTGCTTGTGATTTCATAAAATGGTAATGGAAATTTACAGCTAATGTAACTTGGGACTATAGAGTCACACACATAGGATGCACTTGGAATACGAGTTTAATCATGAATGATGTTTAATTTAATTGATAAAGTGTTTAGATATTCAACTTAAACAACAATGGATGAAAATTGGCTGACGGGACTGTGAATTGACCGGTTCAAGTGTTGAACCGAGCGATTCAAGTGGCAGGTCAATTTAAACTACATTGGCTGAACTTTTCCTAAACTGGGACATGATTCGATCGGTTCAGTTACTGAATTGACCAATTCAAGGTCTGAAACAGCCAATTCAACTTGTAAATCGCTCGGTTAAGTGATTAATACGATTGGGTCAAGGATTGATATTGACATCATATTGTGCATTAATTGTCACATAGAAAGCCAATATGTATGCAAATAAGAAACATGGTGAAATGATCATTCCACATGTGAATTGACTGGTTCAATAGTGAACCAACCGGTTCATTATTTGTAGTTTCCCAAAAATTCATTAAAATCACTCTCTTTGACTCCTAGATGAATTGGAAACCCTAACCCTGAGCATCCCATATGGGGGGATGTCTAGTCTTTCAGAGACATACCGATAGGTTTGACAATTATTGTCCTCTCACAGTTGTGGTAACGTGAGAGTTTGAGCAAGTTTTACCTGTAAAAGAGAGTGACAACAAGAGAGAGAAAACATGAGAGAGTGAATCAACCCTAGCAGGTTGACGTTTGAAGGGGCAACTCCTTCCTGTTGGCTCTGGTAATGCAACATAGAGTTTCGATAGCCGGCTTCGACTACATAGAGGCCGAGAGGCTGTTGCCACCCACTAGGAAGACAACAACCACCACCGTCTATGGTCTTGCTCTAGGACCCCATCGTCTCTAGTTTAACGTGCACGTCTTGTGAAGAGTGCACATTGCCACTGCAAAAGTAGTCGCTCGACTTTCTCCAGATGCATGCATATCTCTTGCTGCTCTCTTTCCTAGATACATTGTTCTTGATGCGATCTTCAGGAATAAGGAATAGGGACAACATTTTTGTTATCGTTTCCTTCTTTGTTGTCCCTATTCCCCAACATTTCATGAGCTTCTTCTTCTTTAGTTTATCTTTTATCTTGTATATGTGTAGTGAGTAGTTCATTATATTGTGGAACGAGGATAGCCCCATTGCCCATATGTGTAATCTTACATTGTGAATCACTACTTGTTTAAACTATTAGATTTTTGATTAACTGATTAACACATGTTGTATGGATTAGCTATCCATCTTGCGTGTTGATTAAAATCTTAGGTTCAAATATATTGAAATCCAAGATTATAATACTAGTCAATCATCATAGAGTCAAAGATATGACAGCGGAAGGGTAGTCTCTAAGGCGACAAATTTGGGATATGTAGGTAACGAGACATTAAGATTGCGAGAAAATCTATTCTTGTGAGATTCTATAATATGAAATGACATAACATTTTGTTGGCCCTATCTAATAATCTTTTGAGTGAGTGATGCAATGTGAGAAAGTAGATATATAGGTAGTGGTGTTAAAACCCATCACCGCGGTGAGGACCTATCTTTTGGCAAATGCTAGTTACCCAGAGGCATGCGATGTTTGTGTGTCACTTGGAGGTTAGTGTTGTTGTGGTATCACATGGAGATATGTGATGTTTGTGTCTTTGAGTTAGTCAGTTCTAGAATCGTCCCTATACTTACATTTGAACGAGAAGGTTTTAGTAAGGTTGTATATACCAGCTTGAGATTTTGACATGCATGCCTTTTAATGCAATATCAGTTCTACATGTTGTTATTTATGTGTTGGCATACCGTTTTGTTACAAGTGCAACAGAATCAGTGAAGTCTGCGGAATGTAACTATACTTGTGGAATATTAATATATTTACAAGGACCTTGTTGATATTATCACGAAAGATGTTATTTTGGAATTTTTATGCTATGATGCGACGTCACAAGTTTTCGGTTATGATACTTGTTTTATTTTCAGTTGAAGTTTGTTTTAAGAAATCTCGATCTTGTGGCAGTGGGGGTCAGACACATGACCATGCTTTCCATAGTTTATCCTTCATTAGGTGGAGTCATTTTTTAATATTTTATTGTTATACCACTGATTGGAAGGATGATTTATACCTTGTTTTCCTCTCGAATTAAGGCAGAAACTCCAAACTCCTTATCAATCACAACTTATTTTCCTTTCTCACAACATCACACGAGAGATGTGTTCTTTTTTGGTGGTAATATGCTACAAGTACAAAGGTAAGAGGGTTTGTAAGACACACATACCTTTGATAAGAAGGTGATTTTGGCTTCAACAATGTCAGCGAACAATCATCTTCAACAAACCAAAGAAGAGTCAAAATAATGGGGATGCAATAAAGATACAAATCCAACATAGAGAAAGGTATTTGTAAAAAAAAAGGGGGGGGGGTCATAGCACAATCGTTCCATGGTTAGATACTTGTTAAGGATCATGTATGACCGGTTAGAGATGTTATTATGGGTAGAATGATGCCATAACTTTTATACAAGAAACATCCAACAAGGGTTTTGACATTGGCAGTGCCCCCGACCACATGAGTTGTTAGGTTGACGAATGACATTCTAAGCAACATGGTGCTATCTTACCTACTGTCTTCATCATAGGGGACCCCATATGGAAGTTCCCAGTTAAAGCATCGATAAGGTTGACGACTATGACTCGGAGAGAGACATTGAGTAATGCAATATTCAAGATATATGCATAGAAAGACAACATTCGCAATGGCAATCCCACTCACTACATCGAGTGATCGTCATTTTTTTCGGCTAGAAATGTTGACCCAAGTGATTGGAAGAGTAATTGGTAAGGAGGGAGCCAGCCGAGCACCCGAGGATATTGTTGTAGATATTAAATATGTGTGGATAGGGTACATTGGCGTGTAACCAAGAGAAGATTTATGACGGCGTTGAATTGTCTTCCCTGAGTCCATAAATTCCCACGGTGAAGATAAAGAATCATAGGCCATGCCAAGGGAAATGTCTGCCATCCCATGACTTCAACGTTTTATGTGATGATATCTTATGAATGGCTGAGACCGCAATCAAGATACCTACCCGTGCACTGCTTGTATTATCTAAAACAGTGACGAGTTGTTGGCTACTTAATCATAGCTCGCCATATATAGTACACTAATTTCTGTTGTCGAGCTGTTTACTTGTGCAGATACGGCAATTAACAACGAGATGTAGAAGGACAGGCGAGTAATAGAGTGACACAACAGACATCAAGAGAACAGATAAAAAAATACATCTTTTTTATATTCATCTCAAAATAGAAGTGGGAGTACATGTATTCATCCCCTCTCCTAACGTCCAAGCTCAGAAAAAATAAAAAATACATTCTCGCCCTATTTATTATCCAGTCTCCTGGGGTTGATTGGCGGGGGTTTAGAGATAGGGGGATGACTCCACGTGCGTGACGCACGCCCAAGAGGGAGAAAAAAGTTCCATGATGGCATTTAAGAAGTCTTTAATGTCACGTGGGGCCCAGCAACTGCCTTTTCCCCCGTCCACCCACATCGACCACACTGACCACTGCCCCGCTTGCGACAGTAAAGCCTGTCCCCCACCCCTAACCTCACAAATCGTCCTCGTCCCCTTCCCGTCCACCCAATATCCCCGTCTCGACTCGACTCCCCACTCTCTCTCTTCATTCCTCCTCTTCTATCATCCTCTCTGCTCCCCCGACCGATTCCTCACCTCCACTATCCAGTATCCCCACTACTGCTCTCGAAGACGACGAAAACAAAAATAAAGGAGGCACGCACATAGTATAGGAGAGGGGGAAAGAGATCCCGATCGGGCTGCGGGATTGGTCGATTCGGGGTTTGTTCTTGCTTGCGGCGGCGTTTCTGTTCCTCCGCCGCCTCCTTTGTTTTCCCTCCCCTTTGCAACTTGCTGCGGCGGCGCTCTCTGTCTCTTAACCGTTGTGTGGGGGCGAACAAGGAGACGGCGGCATGCCGCGTCCTGGGCCTCGGCCCTATGAGTGCGTCCGCCGGGCATGGCACAGCGAGCGCCACCAGCCCATGCGCGGATCCCTCATCCAGGAGCTCTTCCGGTAACTGCCTTTACCCACCTACTGATACCTGCTTTCCCCCACCTTTTAATTTTGTTTCCCACCATCTCATCGGCATTTCTTCGGACACCTGTCCGACCCATTTCAGAGAGGAAGAAAAGCTCTCTACTTTTTTTTTTCCTGACGTTGCTTCTCTTCCCACCTTCAGGGTTGCCAACGACCTGCACAGCCCGGCCACCAGGAAGAACAAGGAGTGGCAGCAGAAGCTCCCCTTCGTCGTTCTTAAAGCCGAGGAGATCATGTACTCCAAAGCCAACTCCGAGGTAAACATCCTACTACCAGCCACTATGAAAAAAGGCGTGATTTTGTCCGTTTGCCATTCACATCCTCAATCTCATCCTTGCCGCTGTTCTTCCTTCCGCAGGGAGAGTACATGGACCTCACCACCCTCCTCGACCGCGCTAAGGATGCCATCGACACCATCATACGGCGCGACGAGTCGGAGGAGACAGGCGACCTCCTCGAGCCCTGCATCGAAGGTACGTACTGCTGCTACTGTCGACTCCTATTTTCGGTTTCTCCTCCTTGCTCACACCTCGATTTCGTGCTTGCAGCGGCGCTCAACCTCGGATGCGTCCCTAGGCGCGCCTCAAGGAGCCAGCGCCACAACAGCCCCAGATGCTACCTCACTCCGGCGTCGCAACCGGCCCCTCCGCCTCCTCCTTCGCAGCCTCTAGAGCCGCACAGAAACCTCTCCCCGCCGGGATCCAGCCCAACTGGCAACCTCGTCTCTCCGTACCACCATCACCAGGGGCCGTACTCCCGCCACCTCCTCCCAGTCAATCCCCAGTTCCATACCAACGCCCCTCCTCCCCCTCCCCCTCCCGGCACTAAACCTCACCAGCAGCAGCAGCACTGCGGCTTCCAGTTCCCTTCGCGGTACCACACTTTGAGGCAGATGCCGCACCACCCTCACTCCGGTGGGACTGCTCCAATGGGGCTTCGCTTTTCCGGGCCTTCTCCTACCATGATACAGGAACACGCCAACAACAACTTCCGCTCTCCTTCAGGCAGCGGTGGCTTCCAGTACTCTTCGGCGTCCTTAGAACATGCTCGCCTCGCTCAAGAGAAGCATCAACAGCAACATCAGTTCCTCTTTTCCCGTACAGAGCCACCCTCGAATCCTTCCTGTCCGTACTCCAGCCAGGGCACAGCGTACCCGCAGTACTACATCCCATCTCCAAACTGCCCAAGCACGGGCTTGCAGCAGCACGCCCCAACTCAAAATGTGGGCAGGTGCGAGTATGCCGCGGCTGCGTCCCATGAAGGCCTTGGTCCTGCTTCACGTGTCGCAAGATCGGGTTTTTTGTACAATTTCCTCTCGTCTGGCGGTAAGGAAGGAGGAGGAGGTGGACGTCCACAGGAAGAAGAAGAAGAACCTCGGTATGTCGGAAGCATGTCCGAGAACACGCATGCTACTCAGTCGTTTGACCTGTCGTTACGCCTAGGAAGGTCGTCGGATCAGGGATCCAGCGGCAGCTGGAACCAGGAGGTGGAGGACCAGGGTTCCAGCTGCTCGTACGGACAGGGAAAGCTGGGGGACCTCAACTGCCCTCCCATATCTCTGTGAGTGAGTTCCTGGAGGAGTTTGGTTCAGAGATTCTTTCTTCCCCAAATCAAGCTGATGAGCTAGCATTGTTGCCCGAATGTGAGGCAAGGATTTCCCTCTCTGGATCATTTCACAGTGTGGAAATCCTGTGCAGATATTGTGGTTTCCTTGTCCCTAGCGAAGGACGTTGCTGGATGTAAATGCTTATTAGCTAAGGCGTTGCAGTGCGCGCTGGTTCATGAAATCCAAAACCAGAGCTGTTCTGAGAGCTTCGTTTTGTTTATTTGTTGCGATTGTATAATTGATGCGGAGTAGGTTGTTGAGGCCCTTTAAGAGACTGTAAGAGTGCGAATGTCTTGATGAGTGCTGGAATGTTCTATCCCATGAACGGCTGAGCTGGTTTTGAATTGCAAGAAAGTGCACTTCTTCATTTCTTTTAACCCTTGATGATTGATGATCTACATGCTGCTAATTTTGAACTTGTTATCATTGAAGCAGGCAATCTCAAAGCACTAGCTGCCTATAATCATTATTCATAACGTACTAATATATGTCCTCTTATAGTTTCAATAGGGAAAGCTTCTCATCTTCTTTGTAAGAAATAAACCACGTGCTCCCTTTTCTTGATTGGGATTTCATACTTTTATCACTCAGAAACCAAGATTCAATTATTCACATGAAACAAGACAGCGGTGTTCAGTTTGCAATTTGCAAACATAGCAATCTTGGTTTTGGAAAATTAGGATGGTGGGGTGGGGTGGGGTTGGGAATGGGAATCCATTTTGTAATTACCAATGAGCAAAAAGGTTGACATATTCTTCTTTTGTCATGATCTTGTTTGTTTCCTTGTTACACCAAACCTTTTAGGGGATTGTTCTAAAGAGATCACATTCTCATGTATTCTGATACTTATAGTTCCGAGAAGACCTTATAAACACCCTTTTGATGTGGGGAAATATAAAGGGGCACCAATCCCCTCCTCTACGTAAATCTACGATTGTATGGGCGTTGTGGTTTTTAATACTGTTTTTCTTCCTCCTCTCATTATTCTTTCCTGGCTTGGCGCACCGTGGTGCTAATGGCCTTTGTGTCACATATGTTTATTATATTCTGATAACTTAACATAATTTCTTACAATATAGCCGGGAATATAAAAAAAGTGACGGTACTATTTTTTTTTTTAAATTATCAAAGACATGGAAGAGTACCATTACGCGCTTCATTGCTTATGAAAGTAGCTAGAGGAGTCAGTAAATGGTCCTGTCGGGGGTAGGCTACCTCGTTAACATGAAAGAGAAGCACTGTGGCACTTTGTTTGGCGACGTGAGTTAGAATCCTCAACAGAAGCTATTATCATACACAGTAATCAGAAATGGGAGTGCTGATTTTCTTTTGCTAGCAATTGCCAGATGGAAGGAAAAAGTTTTCTTCTTTGACACCAAGTACCAATTACACTGCTGCATGTAACAGGATGTGCAACATCTGCCTGCAAAAGAAGAGGACAGGGTGTTGAATTGCTGTCTGCCAAACAAATGTTAGAACTAGCGGACAAAGGTCGCTGGCTTCTGTTTGAGAAGTTATAAAGACAAATGCAATCATGTGGCAACAGCTTTTTCGGTAAGGTGGGTGTTGAGTGCTGGAACTATTGATTGTTTGGATAGAAATTAGTATGCATGTTAATTGTTTGGAGCACTCAAAATTTGGCAAATCCAGCCGACAAGGACCCAGCAACCTTTAATTTGAATTTGTTAAAATTAGTTAGAAATGTTCTATCTTAAAAATGTATACAATATAGGAAAGTCTGTAGGGGATTTTTTTTCTACAATTTGTCTTCTATTTTTTCTAAATTATAAAACAAATTTTGTTTTCTAGTTTATATTATATAGAAAAAGGTATGGGAGGTGTTTTCTATAATTCTTTATTATATTTTAGTTATAAATTAGCTTTTATAATAGCAGGCCAAAGTATAGCATGCGGATGCACTTTTTTTAGTTTTCTAATTAAAATTTGGTCCTTAAGCATTCTAATTAAACTAATAATTGCAAAGAAAGTGCACTTTTTTTATTCCCCCCCCCCCCTTGAGTATTGATTATCTACATGCTGGTAATGTTGGATTAGTTGTTTCTTTTTTATTAGGCAACCCAAATCCCTAGCTGCCTATATTCATGATATATAATTTTAAAATTTTAACGATAATGTGCTAATCTACAATCTCTTATCGTTGGAAATACAATAACTTCTCTTATTTCCCACAAATAAGCCACGTGCTCCCTTTTCTTGATTGGGATTGGAAACTTTAGCACAAGCCAAGATTCGAACATTCACATGAAACAAGGCAACAGTGTTCAATTGTCTTTGCAATTTGCAGACATCGCAACCCTGGAATATTATGTGAAAAAAACATTCCATAATATATTGCCAAAGGCCTATAAGGTCGTCAATGCGCTCTTCTTTTGCAATGTTATGAAATATCCTAAATTGTCGAGTTGACAGTTGACACAACTTGTAAGCTAATTAATCCAAGGCGAAAACTTGAACTTGTTAAAAAGAAACCCATAATGGTACTGTATTGTCTTTCCATGCCCGTTGAAAGAAAAAAAAAACTAGAGGACGATGAAGCACTTTGGAAAATTGCTTGGCAATGTGAGATAGAATCCTCAAGAGAAGCAATTCCATACACGGTAATCACAATTGAGAGTGCGGGTACTGTTTTGTTAGCAATTGCCTAATTAAAGGCAAACGAATTTTCTTCTTGGACACCGAGTACTAATTACACCGTTGCATGTAATAGAAGGTTTGGAATCACAAAATCTACCAGCAAAAGAAGAGGACAGGGTGTTGAATTGCTGTCTGCTACTCGATTTTTAGAACTCGGACAACGGTCGTTAGCGTCGTTTAAGAAGTTCTAAAGACAAATGCAATTATTTGACAACAGCTTTGTCGGTAAGGTGGGTATTTGAGTGCCGGAATTATTTACGGAGTCACCCTTTTTTTGGTGTTGTGGGGGGGGGGGGGGGGGGGTGATAGAAATAAGTATGCATGACAATTGCTTGGAGCACTCAAAATTTGCTGAATCCAGCAGACAACAATGCCACCATCTATAATTTGAAATTGTCAAAGTTAGTTAGAAAATTCTATCTATAGAAATAAATTACAGAAGTTGTGTTAGTAACAACTCGTCCAAATATCCAAAAACAACAAGATGTGTTTTTGTCTCCGTGTTGTTCATACTTTCAGAGCTTCCTTCTCCACATCTGAATATTCCCACAGCCAATATTGCTGAAAGCTGAAGCTAGTGAAATCCAAGGCACGTTCCATCTGGTGCCTATGGCAGCAGTGGTGGCGGAGACTAACATGTCTTTCTATTCATACACTTATTAGTAGTATTTTCTACTTCTGTAAGCCAGAAAGAGGGAACTGGGTGTTATGTGTGCTTCAAGGTTTAATATTTGGTTCCATTTGGCAAGTGGTCTGGAGCTGCAGCAGTTTTGCTGAATAAAGATATTGCTTAAAGCTTCGGTATCTTTGAAGGTGGCCACTTACCGAGCCTGCTTCACTTTGGTCTTTGTCCAATGTGATCAGTTTCTCTGTCTAAGCTAGTTTCCATTCAGAGCTGAGCCTGCAGGGCTCTGCTGTTCCACCTTACATTTTTCTGAACTTACCTAAGGGCTTGTTGGTCGGAACAAATTTGAAATCTAACCATTCTATTTATACTGAGTTAACTATCTGCTTAATCATTGGGTTTATAAATCCATGATGCAGTTTATCTACAAATGGACATGAAAATGTACAGTGCATGAAGTAACTGCACCGATTAGTTGGTTCGCCAATTTTTAGGCGAGGAAGACGACCAGTGTCTACCATAGTGGTCCTAAATGCGTTGCCAACAACAATTTTCATTAGAGCAAAGCCCTGAATGCAGTCCTTGAAATGGATATTTGAAGTGAATGGCTTTCTTGTCGTTTGTTACTGAGGCCACCACTGGGTGATCATCACATTACAGTTTTCTGATATTTTTCTGGCAACACTTCTTCTGCCTAATGTTGCATTCTGTGCTTCAGAATAGTTGCAATTTCCAGAAACGGTTTGTGTCATCGCCATTAGCCTCGCATTTAAAGAGAATTGATTACAGAAATTGTGTCAGCAAAAGTGTCCAAATATGTGGTCTGCTTATGTCCCAAGTGTTAGCTTGACGTTGCTGTTACTTCCAGGGCTTTATTTTTGACAGCTGATTCCATTGTGGATGTTCGCGATGTGTAATATTTTGCTAAAAGCCGAAATTCAGAGAATCTTCCATTATGGATCTTACCACAGGGTAATATTGCTGAAAGCTGAACCTCGTAAAACCCAAGGTACATTGTATCCCGTGTCTATAGCAGCAGTAGTGTTGGAGATGTAATGTGTCTGTTCCCCTTTGGTGCTCCTTATCAGTAGTATATTCCACTCTTCTGACTTTTGGTTCCGGCAATTTTTCTGAATAAAGAACTTGCTTAGAGCTTTGGTATTACTTAGGATGGCTACTTAATGAACCTTCTCAGCTTTGATTCTTGTCCAAGATGATCACTTTCTAATACAAACGCATTTGACGTCTTCAGTTATTTTTCTAGCCACGTTGGAAGTCATCATCTCGGCAGCTGAATCTGACGGATTATATTCGTTTGTTCTACCTGCATTTTATGAACAATGTTACTCTGTGCGCATGTAACTGTAGCAGCTCGTCTGCTAACTTTGTGATAGCAATAGAATGTTACAGCTAATGCTTTGCGAACAACGGTATATTACACCAGGCCCTAATTGCAACTCTTGAATGGCAAACTTGAATTGAATAGATTTCATGTCGCTTTACCGAAAGAACCGTGGATCGTGGATCATGGTGTTAGATGTAGATATGGCAGCCGGTCATTTATCTAGCATGAGTTAAGTCCGATGTAGTGCATGGAGGAAATGTAGTTGTGTCTAAATGTCTAATGCAACCGAGGAAGAATTTTTTCCCACATTGCTCACTCTTATAACTTTTGTGGTCCTTATATATAGGATCACATGTGATACTATTGTCCAAAGGATCCTAGGGAGAGTATGTTCACCTCCATAGTAGGTATGGTGACCACAACACACACGCAAACATACATGCGCCACGCCACGTCGCCCTTTGCTTAGCCTGGCTGAGCACAGACTCGGGCTTGTGGCTTGTGGTAATGTGTTTGGTCTTCTTTTTACACTATAACACAACTACGTAATTAATTATTAAGTAAATTAATCATTTCTTTTCAAAATAGATTGGTTAAATCCTAATTGGCGATTCTTCCCGCAATGTGTACAAGAGCGATCGTGAGAATAAGATTAGGGATCCTGTTAGGCTATAAATACGTCTGGTTATTAGGATTAAAGACACACACTTCTCGCTCTTGCGCAACCGTCAACAGTTCGTGTATGCCTTTTGTGAACCCTAGCAAGACGTCCTTAATCGCCGTCGCTCCCCGCCGCTTCTGGAGATTTTCCCCTCATTCACGAAGCATCTTCTCCTTCCTCTCCTAGACGTGGTCTGATCGGGTGGTGGTCCTGTAAACGCTGAGCTGTGTTGGTGGTGCACACTGATCATCGTCGAGCGCAGGCAAGACGAGAACCTACACCAGGTTTATGACTAGGTTGACTAGAAGAACAACGCCTATGCAAACGGATTGTTGGCGCTGATTTCTTTAAGTACCACGTTTGTTTTTCAACGAACAATCTGGTCTGCGTATTCTAACTCTCGTTTTTTATTTCTGTTCTCCTACACTGGTTATTCCTTCTCTATCTTATCTGGAACTGGCCTTAATACATTAATTAATTTGCATCTGCATGCTACTACATGTAACACCATATACAAAATTAGCAACAGTCTTAAAGAAATAAACTTTCCTGTCGCTATTAACTATGGCCGGTCTTGGTGGTTCTGGGAATAAAATTGATACTAACATTATGCCTGAGAAATTTATGGTACCAACTTTACCCATTAGAAGAGTCAGATGTAAATTTGGCTTAATATTGCGGGTTGTGATCAGTACATAGAAGAGGACGAATCTAAATCTGATGACACTATTCCTGATAATGCAAATATAATTGCTAACTAGAAGAAGGGTAATAAGACGTGTCGAGAGTTGATTCTGTTTGGTTTAAATAATAAATTGTATGATTCTTACTCAAAGCCTCATGTTACTACTTTTAAAGTTTTGTGGGAGGCGTTAGTTAAGAATTTTAGTTCTGAACTAAGGCGATGATCCACCCTCCTAGCGATGTAATCAATAATCCTTGTACATCTTTTAATTGAATGAGGGTCCTAATCACCCCTATTGCTCATGAATGACTCCTTTTGTACATATGTGACTAGATTGGACTATAATGATGTACTTTGCTCTTATGATGACTAATCTTACTTCCTAATGACATCTAAATACTTATATGTCCTGAAAATCAATAATTTATGCTATTCATGTCCAATGGGACTTTTCCCTAACCCCCTTGTGCTATATTTATTTCATATGACACATATGGCATGAATGTGACCTATGCAAGGAAATGAATGGTTATACCCTAGTCATATGGGGGTCTCGGATCTATTTGATACATCTATCTGTATTGGATCTTTCAAACAATATCTTTGTGATGTTTTATGACCCCATTGACCAAGGCCAACCCTATTCACAATATAATGACGTATGTGCCCCCTCTTGACCTTCATGCACATATACGACTTGGTTGAGGTTCTTGTGCGTTAATGCTTATGTGAGTTCTTTTCCTTTGACCCACTCCCTCAATCAAGGAATACTCCACCCATTATGATAACTTAGATATGAATGTCCCACCTTATCCCCATGTTGAACCTTGATGGTATATGAATTAGGTTGAGGCTTGTATGTATGATGATGCCCAAGGTTGGGATTATGATGCCTAGACCCTAGGGGACATCCATCTATATTTGAATATGATTCTTGTGGCTATATCTCGCTAATCTAAAGTAACTTCTATACTTGTCCTAAACCTTGTATGCCCTATTATGAGTCCTTTGACCATGAAATGCAAGTAAGTGACCTAAATCTTGTTATAACCATACCAGATGAACAAAACATCAAAATGACATGAAGTGAACCCCACTTTCAAGATGACCTACAGATCACTAAGGGACCATCAAATATGTAATTAAGAAACTTTGAACCTATCTTGGCCAAAACCCTAAAATGAAGCTAGTTTGGGTTAATGATAAGAATCTAATACATGTATGTAATCTTGTGCTTAATTAGGTATGGCTTGTGCTAGATGACCAAAGATGAGTTAGGTTATGAATCTCTCAATTAGGTACGAGATTTAATAGTTATATGACTATAGATTTCTTATTCGAATGTGATATATATGTATGCTTATTTACTTGCTCAAATATTGCCATGTAATATTCTAGTATTGTACTCAATGTTTTTATCGCACATTTTTTTATAACTTGCAAACATAATATATAAAATCCATTATACAAACCTTGTGTACCTGCCTATATTCTCGGGGTAAGGACATGAAGCTGGGCATCCTACTTGATTTGTCAAGATAGGATGGACCACATCGATAAAAGGGTTAGCTCTTGACAATGGCCTTGAGGTCCCTTATGTATAAAAGGGTTAGCTAATCTTGAGCACCCTTACAGACCCTTCCAATGGGAAGTTGATCAAAGGCCTTGTGATGCATGATATTATTGGTATAATGGAGTAAAATGACATAAAATATGGATTCTCATTTTGCTAAACAGTTAACTTGTTTATTCTTGCACGTTTACTCTTGCACTCTCTTTTCAAATTATGCAAATCTTATGTATATGTATCTTTTAGCCCTGTGCTCAACACCTCGTGTGTTGACCTATTTCTCGTATTTTGTTTTTAGGTTCAGAGATAACTAGATGTGATGGGCTTGGTGAGATATGTCAGGTGTTATTATTGTATGATCCCCAGTGTACATGAGCAGACTCAAAAAAATTGTACTCTTGAATATGTAAGTGAAAGATTGTAATAAAAGGATGTTGCTTAATAATATTATTGAATGTTGAGATATTGTTGGTGCCTTTATCTTTTTACTTGTTCATGTATGCTAAGCATTTCATGCTTCCTCATGTTGTCTTTGGTATTTGTTTGGTTCTTGGGACTGGGATTCTAGTTCCGTGATAGATGGTACTAGAGCATGAACAATAACTACACCAAACATGACTCACATGAAACACAAACTAAACTCGCTTTACATCTCAACCCTAGAAACTTAATGAGCTGTCATCTGTGAATTAAGTTGACTTAGCCTCTAGGTTAAAGCCTAGATTTTCTAGAACTAATACACTTGTGTAATCCCTAGAATCCTTCTTTTATCCTCCTCCTATCTTGTAGTATGGGTTGTAGATTTAGGAGGGTGAGAAAATAAAGTTCTTATTACCACCCTAGACATATGTTTTGGGCATGTGCTTGGGGTAGATACACATGTGTGCACCATGTTGTTGCTAGTTCTCTAGGTGTCATGGTACTAGATTGCCAAATGAGTGTGGTAACTTGTTTTGGTTTTGGTTTTATTCGTATGGAGTATTGTGGTTTTCATTGCCTGCTTTAACATTGGAGAAAACCTATTTCAATTATTAGTATTGTACATATGAAAATGTTACCACATGCAGAAAGGCAGTGAGTGTCCATGTAACCTAAGAGAAAGAGATGTAACATCAAGTCTAGATGAGAGACTTTAGTTGATAGTTGTAGTCTCTAGAGTTGTCTAGAGCCATGATAAAGGTTAGTCTAGTTGTAGACTAGATGACCTATGACGATGATGACGATGACGATGATGATGTGGATAACAATGTCGATGCAGATGATATGAGCTTGCTTAAATATGACCCAAGTTTGTTTTTGAGAGGGTCAAGTATGTTTGATGATATGAGATGAGTTTGACCATACAACCCTAGCTAAACCTAGCACCTTGTATGATACATATAACTTGGTTGACGTGCTAAACATAGCTAGAGGGTTGGCATGCTTGCTTGTGCCTAGTCTTGTACATGTTGAGATATGATATGCGATATATGGTTTGGGACCAACGCGGGCCTCAATCTCTTTACAAAGAAGGACCTCTAGCATGGGACACACAAAAAGGGTGACCACTAGATATGAGTCGACCCGCCATGGGAGAAGGTCAGTGTGACGATCTGACAACAACTCAAACCATCACCAGTAAATAATTGTGGAATAACCATCAACAACAGATTAACAAAAATCACTAAAAATTAAAACCATTTGCAAAGAGATCCATTTCCAGGAAACTCTTAAGAAGAGAACTAAAGTACTACATACATCATGGTTCACATTGTACATATCCTGTACCATCTCATCTCAAGGGTTACATACAACAGTTGCTTTGCCAAAACTATACATAAGCAACATAAAACCTCGAGGCATACAAGCCAAAATCTCAGATCGTTCATAAAACTGTTAAGTACTGACTCCAAGGACCTGAGAGTACAAAGACGACACATAGGACTTATATCTACAAGACACGACAAACAATACACTCAACCTGAGATGTTACTACTGCCCCTGATGCTGTTGTCCTCCCTCTGCTGTATGGTCCCTACCTCCTCGTTCGCGTCCACCTAAAAATGTTGGTGACCAACATGGTGAGATCCATGTCCCAACGAGAGATATAACTCTCCGCCAGCAATGTTATCATTGTAGATAAATACTAATAGATTGAGCAGAGGATTCATTTATTTTAATAAGTAGGATTTAATCACTGTTTAAGCAGAATAGAGCAATATCATCTTATGAAGCATTGCAGCTAAATTTGATAAAGTAGTAATTCATCTATTCATTTTATAAAGAATACAAAGAACATGTATATCATCTATCCATTTAAGATGCATTCAGAAATATAACATCAACCAATGATTTCCATATTCCATCCTTAAGCAAATATGCTACACGGTTGATTACATTTTACAATCACACTTATGCCCTGAGGAGATGAGGTATACCGCTCATACTCTAACCGACCACTGCGAAGTCAAAATCGATACCATACAAGGTCAATGGAAGAGCCGAATGCCATGACCTCACTTGTCTCAGTCAGTGCGAGACCAAAAGAAGGACATCTTGTGTCAACTACTAAATAGCTTTTCAGGGTATACTGGAAACTTCACTATAGAGCTACAGCCGCAACATGCACTCTCTTCAGGATTGATAGATTTCAGTTATCTACCATCAATCCCGACATTCATCATCATCGGGAGATTCATGATACATCCATCCTGACATTTATAATGAAGGAGATCTCATATTAATCCCTTATTAGGGTGTAAGGATATTCACACCCATCACCCCCGCATATTAAAAAATATTTGCTTGTAGGAGATCCCATGGGAAAACCTATTTCACCATTCAACAACTACTGACGCTGATGGATCTATGGTTAGGGTGCTACATGATGAAATTCCACTTGATTAATTAGGTGCATTACATTGTCTTTTAGCATCAATATCATTATTCCTTAAAATCCATACCTCTTAATGTATGACTTGATATAAAACACTTAATGTGTTACTCCATCAAGTACATTGCATTTAAGGTGCTTTCCTTCATATGGGTTTTGCGGTGCTTCCACCATATTGGGTATGAGGTGTGTGCTTGCTACGCATATCGGGTTTGAGGTGTATGTATGCTTACCATCTCGGGTTTGAGGTGTATGTATGATAACCATATCACCCTTGAGGTTTATGTATGCTTCCATATTGGGTTTGAGGTGAATGTGTGCTTACCATATCACCATCGAGGTGTACGTATGCTTCCATATCAAGTTTGAGGTGTATGTGTGCTTCCATATCACTTTTGAGGTGTGTGTGTGATACACACCATATCGGGCAAAGAGGTGTGTGTGTGCTTCACACCATATCGGGTTTGAGGTGTGTGTGTGCTTCACACCATATAGGGTTTGAGGTGTGTGTGTGCTTCACACCATATCGGGAAAGAGGTGTGTGTTTGCTTCCATATCACTTTTGAGGTGTGTGTGTGCTTCACACCATATCGGGCAAAGAGGTATTTGTGTACTTCACACCACATCGGGAAAAGAGGTGTGTGTGTGCTTCCTACCATATCAGGCAAAGAGGTGTGTGTGTGCTTCACACCATGTCGGGTTAGACCCTTATGCTCATGCCTCTTCAAACCTTCATGGATTCGGCCTACCTATAATGACCCTAACCTGGGTTATGAGGTAACCCTATTTGTTTTGTCTAATTAAGTTTCTTATAACTTGAATATAATCCTCTAAAGTGTTTTTCTATCAGTTAACAAACTTATGTTTCAAATTTGGTCCTGTTTGAATTATGTTTGAGCAATGTTCTCATGTTTTGGACCAAAATGCAATTTACCCAAGATGAGGGGTTATATTGCAATTTGTCATATGTTGAACATGCCTCATGTGTTTTATCATCATTATAGAGAGAATGATTCAAGGTGGTGGCTTGTGGAAAGCCTAAATTCCAAGTTTGAACTTGTTTGAATAATGTTGGTGACTTATGTACCAATTTTGGTGCAAGTTGTAATTTACCCAAAATGTAGGGTTGATATGCAAATTACCACCTCTAGAGTGTCCCTACTCCCTCATAGTATCATTTATAGAAGATAGAAATAATGAGGTACCATGTTTGAATCAATTATGAGTGATGGTACTCTTGGTGATGAAATGACCAAGAAAGGGGTTGAATATGAAACCCTAACTTGAGTTGTATCAAGTTGAAAAGCTTATATATGAGTGCCTATCGGCCAAGGAGCCGTAGGAGGAGTCCCATATCGTTTTATGGACTCTTGGAAAAGCCCATGACGTGAAAAGCACCTCAAGGAGGTGAAGTGTATCGGTTTACAATTTCCTTAGAAAAGTTGTATCGGGTTGTGAATAAAGTGGTGATTTTGTTGATATATTTTATTCAAAGGGATAAGTAATGGACGAAAATTCATCCCTAGATTTTCCTCAAGAGTTTTGCATGTCAAGATAAATGTTAATGCATGCATTTACACATGTCAATCATGCATGGACACGTGGCACCTAGTAGCTCTAATTGATGACACCTCATTTTCACACTTCTTCATGAACAACAAGTATATATACCCCTTCTTTCACCCCTTTAGTGAACTGTTTCGAAACCTAACACCTCCTTGATCTTATATATCATGCATAGGGTCCTTTTATCGTGTAGCAGTGATGTGGTATCATGCATAGGCCTTGGGTATCGGCCATAGCAAGTAATATCGGTCATAGCATGTTGATATCGGCCATAGCAAGTCGATATCAGCCATGTGGAGTTTTTTTGGCCACACACGAGGGTGATATCGGCCACAAGTGATGGTATATCGTGAAAGGGTAGTCAGGTATCATTCAAGGTGCTAAGGAGCAAGAGAGAGCTCAATACTTAACCCTAAGGTGAGGCCATGATCATCTTCAACCTTTGATTAAACATGATTTTAGGGTTATGATCTTCCTTTCTTTTCTTCTTCACCAATTGCTTATCCTTGATGATTCCTTGTATATGAAGGAGTTGTGAATGAGCCTTGGATATTTATAAGTCATATTAAACCTTAGGAACATGAAGCTTTGGAGCTTGGAGCTTTGAAGCTATTCTTAAGGCAGGTTATATATGTTGAACTCTATCATGTTATTATTCATCACCTAAATTGCTATACTTAATGATCTACTTTTAATTCCGAAATTTTCTGAAATAGTTGATGACATTATGAGTTCTAGTAGTTTCTTAGACCTGTTTCCATGAACTAAAATAGTTAGAACAAAGGTCTAGAGCTTGAAGAATATGGTATCACCTTATAAAATGATATCAGGTTCAAGCACACAATCAAGCACCTCTAACCCGATATGGTGATGCACCTACTTCACTAAAATGATATGGATATGATTTAATACTTTCTTGCACAATATAATGGTGTAGTATACACCTCTTTCTCGATATGAGGTCAAGAAAACACCTCAAAAATGATATTGGGTTAAGCACACACCTGTTTGCCCGATATGGTGTGAAGCACACACACACCTCTTTGCCCGATATGGTGTGAAGCACACACACACCCCTCTTTGCCCGATATGGTGTGAAGCACACATACACCTATAAAGTGATATGGTGAGCAAGCACACACCTCTTTGCCTGATATGGTGTGAAACACACATACACCTCTTTGCCCGATATGGTGTGAAGCATACACACACCTCTCTGCCCGATATGGTAAGCACACATACACCTCTAAAGTGATATGGAAGCAAGCATACACCTCAAACCCGACATGGTAAGCTCACATACACCTCAAGGGTGATATGGTAAGCACACATACACCTCATGCCCGATATGGTAAGCACACATACACCTCTAAAGTGATATGGGTAGCAAGCACACACCTCATACCCAATATGGTGGAAGCACCTCAAAACCCATATGAAGGAAAGCACCTTAGATGCAATGTACTTGATGAAGTAACACATGAAGTGTCTTATATCAAGTCATACATTAAGAGGTGTGGAGTTTAATGAATATTTATTAAGTAGGCTAATGTACCTTGAAGGAAAGGTTGAGCCAACTTAATAAAGTATGAAGTAATCAATATCCTAGTGAGGATAAGAGAGAAACTCATATTTTGTGTTGATAATCATTTAATGACAAATGATGAGAATAAATAAGTATGATTGAATACTTATGATATTAATGTATTCTCCTAGATGTGTGGAGCAATAAATTAGGGTTTGGATTGATAATATGAACTTGCAACCCTATTCGGCTATAAAGGGAAACCCTAATCCTAATAGTTGTTGCCTAGTGAGAGGTGACAAGATGTTTAATGGCCTTATGAGCCATTTGAATAGTTGTTTCCTAGTGAGAGGTGACAAGATATTTAATGGCCTTGTGAGCCATTTGAATAGTTTTTGCCTAGTTAGAGGTGACAAGATGTTTAATGGGCATTGTGAGCCATGAGAATAGTTGTTTCCTAGTGAGAGGTAACAAGATGTTTATAAAAGTCTCATGTAAGAAATGATAATGTTCAAATAAACTAGGAAATGAAAACTTAGTAACATAATAATAATAAATGGATACAATAATAATAATAATGAAATCTTAATCATACATGCTTTATGCTTATAGCCAAATAAGGGCTATAATGTTTTGAATATACTTAAATGAGATAAGAGGAATACTTGTATTATATAAAGGATGTGAATAAGTATGATGGCTTGGCCAAGGTATAATGCCTAGTAAAGGTGATGTGGTATTTAGTGATGAGATGCACAGGATTGGCAGAGTCCAATGCCTGGAATAGATGCACAGGGTTGGCATAGTCCAATGCCTGGAATAGTTTCACAGGATTGGGATAACCAATTGTTTGGATATTAATCACAAGATTGGTAATAACCCAATGCATGGCTGTTAATCACATGATTGGTAATAACCCAATGCCTGTCTGTTAATCACAGGATTGGTAATAACCCAATGCTTGACTATTAATCACATGATTGGTAATAACCCAATGTCTGCTTGTTAATCACAGGATTGGTAATAACCCAATGTCTAGCTATTAATCACATGATTGATAATAACCCAATGCCTGACTGTTAATCACATGATTGGTAATAACCTAATGCCTGGTTGTTAATCACAGGATTGGTAATAACCCAATGCCTAGATGTTAATCACATGATTGGTAATAACCCAATGCATGGATGTTAATCACAGGATTGGTAATAACCCAATGCTTGGTTGTTAATCACATGATTGGTAATAACCCAATGCCTGGCTGTTAATTATAGGATTGGTAATAACCCAATGCATGGCTGTTAATCACATGATTGGTAATAACCCAATGCCTGGCTATTAATCACAGGATTGGTAATGACCCAATGCCTGGCTATTAATCACATGATTGGTAATAACCCAATGCCTGGTTGTTAATCACATGATTGGTAATAACCCAATGCCTGGCTGTAAATCACATGATTGGTAATTACCCAATGCCTGGCTATTAATCACATGATTGGTAATAACCCAATGCCTGACTGTTAATCATAGGATTGGTAACAACCCAATGCCTGACTGTTAATTACATGATTGGTAATAACCTAATGCCTAGCTGTTAATCACAAGATTTGTAATAACCCAATGCCTGGCTGTTAATCACATGATTGTTAATAACTCAATGCCTGGCTGTTAATCACATGATTGGTAATAACCCAATACCTGGCTGTAATATCACAGGATTGGCATAGTCCAATACCTAGAATAGCTGCACAGGATTGGCATAGTCCAATGCGTGGAATAACCTCACAGGATTGGCAAAGCCAATACCTGGACAGATGATGATGATGATGTACATTCACATGACTGGTACAATTCAATATCTGATTAATAGATTGGCTGAGGCCAATAGATAGAAATGAGAATGATTCATGGATGACATACCATGATAATGAGTATCACATGATAAGCTTGAGATGTTGATATAGTATGATGGGTAAATGATATACATGTTCTTCATATTCCTTATAAAGTGAATAGATGATTTACTGCTATATCATAGATAGTTGCAATGCTTTAAAAGATGAGAATGTTCTAAACTACTTATCCTCTACTCAGTTTAATACTATTTACCTATGATAATAACATTGTTGGCGGAGTGTTATATCTCTCACTGGGACAATTGTCTCATCCGGTGGGATCCACATTTTTTTAGGTGGATGTATACGAGGGGGGTTGAGACCGTACTGTAGAAGGAGAACAACAACAGTAGGGACAGTAGTGACAACTCAGGTTGAGTGTATTGTCTATCGTGTCTTGTATATAGAAGTCCTATGTGTCGTCTCTGTACTCTCAGGTCCTTGGATTTAGTACATGTTGGTTTTATGAACAATCCGAGATTTTGGGTTGTATGCCTTGAGGTTTGATGTTGCTTTATGTATATGTTTTGAGAAAGTAACTGTTATATGTTATCCTCGAGATGAGATGACCCAATGTTGTACAATGTGAATCATGATATGTATGAGTTTTGGATCTTTCAATAAAATTTTTCTAGACAAGGATCTCCTTGCAAAATGGTTTTAATTTTTAGTGATTTTTGTTAATCCACTTCTTATAATTATTCTGCATTTTTTTAGTAATGACTTGCTGGCTGTCAGTTTGGTGGCATTCGTTACACTACCCTTCACCATGGGTTAAGTGACATGATAGACAACTGGTTAAACCTTTTTCAACCCATTGTTCAAACCGATAGGGATGTGGGGTTCCAAGGTATATCGGTTTCTAAGTCATATAGGGTTATATCACCATATCAGGTTGGAGGTGTGTGCTTCAATCCGATATCACTTTACCTTTGATTATGTCATCACCATAAACCTCTATACCCTTGTTCTTACTATTATAAGTCATGGAAAATAGTCCCATGAAGCTTTTAGAACTCAAATGATCATCAATTATTCAAGAGAAATCGAAATTGCAAGTAGATCAACAAGTATGATAAAATTGAAGGTGCATAATAATAATATAATTGGGTTCAAGTTATATAACCCGCCTCAAGAACAACTTTAAAGCTCCAAGTTCCAAAGCTTCACGTTCCCAAGGTTGAAGATGAACTTCACAACTCCTCTATATGCAAAGAATCACCATGGATAAGCAATTGGTGAAGAAGAAAAGAAAGGAAGATCATAACCCTAAAATCATGCTTCAATCCAAGGTTGAAGATGATCATGGCCTCACCTTAGGGTTAAGTATTGAGCTCCTTCTTTCTCCTTAGATCCTTTGCATGATACCCCACTACTCATGCACAATATGCCACCACTCTTGGCTGATATCCCCCTCACTTGTGGTCAAAACACTGCACTATGGCCGATATCACCTTACTAGGCCGATACCACCTTACTTGGCTGATATAAACTTGCTATGGATTATACCTAAGGCCCTATGCACAATACTACTTCACTCCTGCACGATACAAGGATCCTATGCACAATACCTTAGGGAAAGAGGGTGGTAAGTGTAATGACCCTGACCTGGGTTATGAGGTAACCCTATTTGTTTTGTCTACGTAAGTTGCTTAGAATTTGAATATAATCCTCTAAAGTGTTTTTCTATCAGGTAACAAACTTATGTTTCAAATTTGGTCCTGTTTGAATAATGTTTGAGCAATGTTCTCATGTTTTCGACCAAAATACAATTTACCAAAGATGAGGGGTTATATTGCAATTTGTCATATGTTGAATGTTCCCTAAGTATTTTAGCAACATTATAGAAAGAATTATGCAAGGTGATGGCTTGTGGAAATCCTAAATTCCAAGTTTCAACTTGTTTGAATAATGCTGGTGACTTGTGTACCAATTTTGGTACAAATTGTAATTTATCCAAAATGTAGGGTTGATAATGAAAATTACCACCTCTAGAGTGTCCCTACTCCCTCCTAGTATCATTTATAGGAGAGATAAATAATTAGGCACCATGTTTGAATCAATTATGAGTGATGGTACTCTTGGTGATGAAATGACCAAGAAAGGGGTTGAATATGAAACCCTAACTTGAGTTGTATCAAGTTGAAAAGCTTATATATGAGTGCCTATCGGCCAAGGAGCCATAGGAGGGGTCCCATATAATTTTTTAGACTATTTGAAAATCCCATGGCGTGCACAAAACCTCAAGGAGGTGAAGTGTATCGGTTTACAACTTCCTTAGAAAAGTTGTATTGGGTTGTGAATAAAGTGGTGATTTTGTTGATATATTTTATTCAAAGGGATAAGTAATGGAAGAAAATTCATCCCTAGATTATCCTCAAGAGTTTTTAATGTCAAGATAAATTTTAATGCATGAATGTACACGTGGCAACCATGCATGGACACGTGTCACCAAGTAGCTCAAATTGATGACACATCATTTTCACACTTCTTCATGAACAATAAGTATATATACCCCTTCTTTCACCCCTTTAGTGAACTTTTTCAAAATATACCACCTCCTTGCTATTAAATATCATGCATAGGGTCCTTGTAACAAGCAGGAGTGAAGTGTTATCATGCATAGGGCCTTGGGTATCGTCCATCGAAAGTTCATATCATCCAAGTAGGGTGATATCGACCCAGTGAGGTGATATCGGCCATAGTGAAGTGTTTTGATCACAAGTGAGGGGGATATCAGCCACAAGTGATGGAATATCATGCAAGGGTAGTGAGGTATCGTGAAAAGTGCTAAGAATCAAGAGGGAGCTTAATACTTAACCCTAAGGTGAGGCCATGATCATCTTCAACCTTGGATTGAAGCATGATTTTAGGGTTATGATCTTCCTTTCTTTTCTTCTTCACCAATTGCTTATACATGGTGATTTCTTGTCTATGGAGGAGTTGTGAACGAGCCCTGGACTTTGGAGAAGTTCTTCTTCAACCTTAGGACATGAAGCTTTGGAGCTTGGAGATTTGAAGCTGTTCACAAGGCGGGTTATATAACTTGAACTCAACCATGTTATTATTCATCACCTAAATTGCTATACTTAATGATCTACTTTTAATTCCAAAATTTTCTGAAATAGTTGATGACATTATGAGTTCTAGTAGTTGCTTAGACCTGTTGCCATGAACTATAATAGTTATAATGAAGGTCTATAGCTTGAATAAGATGGTATCACCCTATAAAGTGATATCGGGTTCAATCACACAAGCAAGCACCTCTAACCCGATATGGTGATGCACCTACTTCACTAAAATGATATGGATATGATTTTATACTTTATTACACGATATGGTGGTGCATTATACACCTCTTGCACAATATGAGGTCAAGTAAACACCTTAAAAATGATATTGGGCTAAACACACACCTCTTTTCCCGATATGGTGTGAAGCACACACATACCTCTTTGCCCGATATGGTGTGAAGCATACACACACCTCTTTGCCCGATATGGTGTGAAGCACACATACACCTCTAAAGTGATATAATGAGCAAGCACACATCTCTTTGCCTGATATGGTGTGAAGTACACACACACACCTCTTTTCCCGATATGGTGTGAAGCACACATACACCTCTAAAGTGATATGGTGAGCAAGCACACACATCTTTACCCGATATGGTGTGAAGCACATACACACCTCTTTTCTCGATATGGTGTGAAGCACACATACACCTCTAAAGTGATATGGTGAGCAAGCACACACCTCTTTGCCCGATATGGTGTGAAGCACACACACACACCTGAAAAGTGATATGGAAGCATACATACACCTCAAGGGTGATATGGTAAGCTTACATACACCTCTAACGTGATATGGGTAGCAAGCACACACCTCATTCCAGATATGGTGGAAGCACCTCAAAACCCATATGAAGGAAAGCACCTTAGATGCAATGTACTTGATGGAGTAACACATGAAGTGTCTTATATCAAGTCATACATTAAGAGGTGTGGAGTTTAATGAATATTGATTAAGTAGGCTAATGAACCTTGAAGGAAAGGTTGAGCCAACTTAATAAAGTATGAAGTAATCAACATCCTAGTAAGGATGAGAGAGAAACTCATACTTCTGTGATAATCATGAAATGGGCATACATTGATACTCCTAATATGTGTGGAGACTGAGCTAGGGTTTGATTATTGATAAATGTACTTGAAAACCCTAGATGGTTTTATAAGAGAAACCTTAACCCTAATGAAGGGTAATGATAGGAGTTGAATATATAATTGGTTAATAAAGGGGAAACCTTAACCATATTAAAATCATGCAGGTAGCATGAGATAATGAGCATAGCTAAGCATGAGATATGATGTTACATATAATACAATTTAATGGGCCTTGTGAGCCATGTGATTATTTGTTGCCTAGTGAGAGGTGACAAGATGTTTAATGGGCCTTATGAACCATGTGATTAGTTGTTGCCTAGTGAGAGGTGATAAGATATTTAATGGGCCTTGTGATCTATGAGAATAGTTGTTGCCTAGTGAGAGGTAACAAACTATTAATCACATGATTGGTAATAACCCAATACTTGGCTGTTAATCATAGGATTGGTAGAGTCCAATACTTGGCTGTTAATCACAGGATTGGTAATAACCCAATGCCTGGCTGTTAATTACAGGATTGGTAATAACCCAATGTCTGGATTTTAATCACAGGATTGGTAATAACCCAATGCCTAGATATTAATCATAGGATTGGTAGAGTCCAATACCTGGCTATTAATCACAGGATTGGTAATAACCCAATGCCTGGCTGTTAATCACATGATTGGTAGAGTCCAATACCTGGCTGTTAATCACATGATTCGTTATAACCCAATGCCTGGCTATTAATTACTGGATTGGTAATAATCCAATACCTGGCTGTTAATCACATGATTGGTAATAACCCAATGACTGGCTGTTAATCACAGGATTGGTAATAACCCAATGCCTGGCTATTAATCACAGGATTGGTAACAACCCAATGCCTGACTGTTAATCACAAGATTGGTAATAACCCAATGCCTGGCTGTTAATCACAGGATTGGTAATAACCCAATGCCTGGATGTTAATCATAGAATTGGTAATAACCCAATGCCTGGATGTTAATCACATGATTGGTAGAGTCCTATACCTGAATGTTAATCACATGATTGGTAATAGCCCAATGCCTGGCTGTTAATCACATGATTGGTAATAACCCAATGCCTGGCTGTTAATCACATGATTGGTAATAACCCATGCCTGACTGTTAATTACATGATTGGAATAACCCAATGCCTGATTGTTAATAATAGGATTGGTAATAACCTAATGCCTGGATGTTAATCACATGATTGGTAATAACCCAATGCCTGGCTATTAATCACATGATTGGTGATAACCCAATGCCTGACTGTTAATCACAGTATTGGTAATAACCCAATGCCTGGCTGTTAATCACAGGATTGGTAATAACCCAATGCCTGACTGTTAATCATAGGATTGGTAATAACCCAATGCCTGGATATTAATCATAGGATTGGCATAGTCCAATACTTGGAATAGTTGCTCATGATTGGCATAGTCCAATGCCTGGAATAACCTCACAGGATTGGCAAAGCCAATACCTGGACAGATGATGATGATGTATATTCACATGACCGGTACAATTCAATATCTGATTAGCAGATTGGCTGAGGCCAACAGATAGAAATGAGAATGATTCATGGATGTCATACCATGATAATGAGTATCACAGGATAAGCTTGAGATGTTGATATAGTATGATGGGTAAATGATATACATGTTCTTCCTATTCCTTATAAAGAGAATAGATTATTTACTGCTCTATCATAGATAGTTGCAATGCATTAAAATATGAGAATGTTCTAAACTTCTTATCCTGTGATCAGTTTAATACTATTTAACTGTGATAATAACATTGTTGGTGGAGAGTTATATCTCTCACTGGGACAATTGTCTCACCCCGTGGGATCCACATTTTTTTAGGTGGATGTGCACGAGGGGGAATGAGACCGTACTACAGAGGGAGAACAACAAAAACAGGGACAACAATGACAACTCAGGTTGAGTGTACTGTCTGTCATGTCTTATAGATAGAAGTCCTATGTGTCATCTATGTATTGTCAGGTCCTTGAATTTAGTACGTGTTAGTTTTATGAACAATCTGAGGTTTTGGCTTGTATGCCTCGAGGTTTGTTGTTGCTTTATGTATATATTTTAAGAAAGCAACTGTTATATGTTATCCTTGAGAAGAGATGGTACATTGTATGTACAATATATGATCAATGTGAATATCAGGTTTTGGTTCTTCCTTAAAGAGTTTTCCTGGAAATGGATCTCTTTGAAAAAATGGTTTTAGTTTGTAGTGATTTTTGTTAATCTATTTCTTATGATATTCCACATAATTAGTAATGATTTGACTGTCAGTTTTGGCGGCGGTCATTTCAAGTTTGGTATCAGAGGTTAAGGTTCGCTGAGTCTATAGAGACATAGGACTAAGGTGTTGAGTCTGTTCCAGTGTCCTCCAATATACCCTATAGTGACTTCTGTTTATGCAGAAGAAAGGGTGAAGTTTAAAAATGACTGGAGAATACCAGAAACACATTGCTAAGAGCAATGTTATTGCACCAAGAAAGGGTGTAAGGGATCAGGTAAGAGAAAAACGAGTGCCTAAGAATTCCTATCTTGATCCAATCAGGATACAAAATCCTACTTTTTATGCTCTTGTTGAGTAGGATAGGACAACAACGATGCATATAGTGGACTGGATACTAGCAATACAATCTAGATTACCAACCTCAATGCAGAAACTTTGGGTTCTAAAGGGATTCCTAAATGACATAGTCATGTTGGAATAGTAGAAAATGTGGGAAGGATTAACATATGGTAAGAAAATAGACTCTGCCATAAGTATAGATAGATAGTACATATGTGATGGTAATGCCCGAGGAGGGGTAATAAGCTGAGAATTAAGGAAAGGTCTCTATAATTCTAGAGACATTTGCCTAGTTGTCTAAAAAGACAAAGTTTTTGGTGACACCAGTGCAATAAATGCCTAGTGCACCAGGGCAGTAGTCACTAAGTAGAGGCAAAAGTCCTAACTTTCCACCTATAAGAACTCCTAACTTAGCCTTTACATTGGTAATAAGACTGATAAGACTATGGTACAGGGACAAGGCATGTTATAGATATGGACATGTTGAGCTTACTAAACCCTTTTGTTCAAAAAGAAGGGAGGAAATGACCCAACAACCGAGGAAGACTCAACAAAGCTTATGAAAGTTACAACCCAAAAGTGTAAAAAGGCAAAAGTAACAATATGAAACAACTTGACTCTATGTTTGAGTCAACCTAAAGTGGTAGATGACTGCGAGGGGTGACAGTCAGATAGAGCTTTCTCATTCTGATATGTCTTCTCTAGAGTTTATCAGATAATTATAAGAAGGTAGTTGTTGTTGAGCTTCCTTTAATTAGTCCTATGAGGACATAAGGAAGATATAAGAAGGATGAGAACTTATATTCAGTCCAATATTCTCTTATATGTTTTGAAATTTCTCTCTTCATGAAGGAAGGGAAGAGATGTAAAAGAAAAACCCAGAGAAAATTTGGGATACCAAATAGTAAAAATTTAAAGAGATGAAACATAATATAAAACAAATGCATACTACCTAATTTCAGTCCTTGAATACCCTGGCCATGTATTCATCTATTGAAGGAACGGTAAGTATGGAACTCTTAGATTGTTATCTTTCTGATTACTTTGATCAAGTAGTCATTTTGAGACAATATAAAGAGCTTAATGAGGTAGAAGATGTGGCATGGATATTTCTACCACATCCTAATTGATATATGGGTGAATCTGAGTTAATCACAGACCAACTTTTAAACAAAAGAAGATGTTTAGTATAATGTATACCTTGGTCTGAGGACCTAGAGGTAACAGTTACCCGATGAGAGGTAATAATGCTCAGTGATGAACTAAGGGTTGGAATACCCAAATCTAGTAATCATGATGTTGATAATACTGAGAGGTGGTGACATGTAATCATCTCTATAATTCCTATGTTGAAGGCAAGGAACTTAAGAGGAAATAAGATTGAATGACACATGAACAATTGAAAGTTCACATAATACTCAAAGAAGGTGATAATCTCTTTTCTTTAATAAACAACCCTGAATAATGGTGGGGTGATGAAAAGGACTATGTTTCCTTGTGCTCTTTCTCTTCCGGGACATGACAATCAAGTAAGTCTTATGACACTTGATGTGCATGAGTTAGAAGTGTTCTATGGATGGATACTTAGAAAAGTATCAGCTAGTCTTGGGTTTTAGTTCCAAGACAAGCATATGTGATAAGTAATACATTTGGTCTTGGTAAATAATAATAGAGGATGGAAATGATGATGATGTGATGTGTTTTGGCACAAATAATGGATACCAAGGTAAAGAATCCTAGTATCCAAGAACTTTCAATGATATGAGAAAAATGAGAACATGATTACTGACAAGGAGTAATGTTTGGTTACCTAGAAGGGGCAACCTTGTGATAATTCTAGTAGGAAAATTATATGTTAGGGGTTTATGCTCTGCATAAATATAACTTTGATAAAGATATATTAATTGAAGGAATAAAGGTAGAATCATTTGAGAAAAAGCTTATCAAAGCTAAAAATGTATGATAAGACCTGTAGTTCCAAGTGGGTGACAAATCAGTAAGGTTTGACACCTAAGTTAAATAAGGTATGTATAATGATTCTCTGACTAAAAAAAATGTCACCCGACACAGAGTTGACTCTACAGTCAATAATGAAAAGGATAGTGGAGTATGTGTCCTGTATGACAGATTCTATGATAACCCTGTGTGAAAGGACTTTGTGTTGGTCAAAGTTCTATGGCATTTCCATGACATTAATATGTTATGTGGAGGCTTGATTATATGATGAATGAATAATATCTGTCTCCCTTTACCTGGGATTTCGAGGATGAAATCCTTGTTAGGGGTTTATAATTTGTAATGACCCTGACCTGGGTTATGAGGTAACCCTATTTGTTTTGTCTATGTAAGTTGTTTATAACTTGAATATAATCCTCTAAAGTGTTTTTCTATCAGGTAACAAACTTATGTTTCAAATTTGGTCTTGTTTGAATAATGTTTGAGCAATGTTCTCATGTTTTGGACCAAAATGTAATTTACCCAAGATGAGGGGTTATATTGCAATTTGTAACATGTTGAATGTTTCCTAAGTGTTTTAACATCATTATATAAAGAATGATGCAAGGTGGTGGCTTGTGGAAAGACTAAATTCTAAGTTTGAACTTGTTTGAATAATGTTGGTGACTTGTGTACCAATTTTGGTACAAATTGTAATTTACCCAAAATGTAGGGTTGATATGCAAATTACCACCTCTAGAGTGTCCCTAATCCCTACTAGTATCATTTATAGGAGATATAAATAATGAGGCACCATGTTTGAATCAATTATGAGTTATGGTACTCTTGGTGATGAAATGACCAAGAAAGGGGTTGAATATGAAACCCTAACTTGAGTTGTATCAAGTTGAAAAGCTTATTTATGAGTGCCTATCGGCCAAGGAGCCATAGGAGGAGTCCCATATCGTTTTTTTGACTCTTGGAAAAGCCCATCACATGCAAATCACCTCAAGGAGGTGAAGTGTATCGGTTTACAACTTCCTTAGAAAAGTTGTATCGGGTTGTGAATAAAGTGGTGATTTTGTTAATATATTTTATTCAAAGGGATAAGTAATGGAAGAAAATTCATCCCTGGATTATCCTCAAGAGTTTTGCATGTCAAGATAAATGTTAATGCATGCATGTACATGTGGCAATCATGCATGGACACGTGGCACTGAGTAGCTCAAATTGATGACACCTCATTGTCACACTTCTTCATGAACAATAAGTATATATACCCCTTCTTTCACCCCTTTAGTAATTTTTTTCGAAACCTACCACCTCCTTGCTCTTAGATATTGTGCATAGGGTCGTTGTATCATGCAGGAGTGAAGTGGTATCGTGCATAGGGCCTTGGGTATCGTCCATAGCAAGTTCATATCGGCCAAGTAGGGTGATATCGGCCTAGTGAGGTGATATCGGCAATAGTGGATCACAAGTGAGGGGGATATTGGCCACAAGTGATGGAATATCGTGAAAGGGTAGTGAGGTATCGTGCAAGGTTCTAAAAATCAAGAGGGAGCTCAATACTTAACCCTAATGTGAGGCCATGATCATCTTCAACCTTGGATTGAAGCATGATTTTAGGGTTATGATCTTCCTTTCTTTTCTTCTTCACCAATTGCTTATCCATGGTGATTTCTTGTCTATGGAGGAGTTGTGAACGAGACCTGGACCTTGGAGAAGTTCGTATTCAACCTTAGGACGTGAATCTTTGGATCTTGGAGCTTTGAAGCTGTTGACAAGGAGGGTTATATAACTTGAACTCAACCATGTTATTATTCATCACCTAAATTGCTATGCTTAATGATCTACTTTTAATTCCGAAATTTTCTAAAATAGTTGATGAAATTATGAGTTCTAGTAGTTTCTTATACCTGTTTCCATGAACTATAACAGTTAGAATGAAGGTCTAGAGCTTGAAGAAGATGGTATCACCCTATAAAGTGATATCAGGTTCAAGCACACAAGCAAGCACCTCTAACCCGATATGGTGATACACCTACTTCACTAAAATGATATGGATATGATTTTATACTTTCTTGCATGATATGGTGGTGTAGTATACACCTCTTGCACAATATGAGGTCAAGCAAACACCTTAAAAATAATACTGGGCTAAACACACACCTCTTTGCCCGATAAACACACACACACCTCTTTGCCCGATATGGTGTGAAGCACACACACACCTCTTTGCCTGATATGATGTGAAGCACACACACACACCTCTAAAGTGATATGGTGAGCAAGAACACACCTCTTTGCCCGATATGGTGTGAAACACACACACACACACCTCTATGCCTGATATGGTATGAAGCACACATACACCTCTAAAGTGATATGGTGAGCAAGCACACACCTCTTTGCCTGATATGGTGTGCACCACACACACACCTCTTTGCCCGATATAGTGTGAAGCACACATACACCTCTAAAGTGATATGGTGAGCAAGCAAACACCTCTTTTCCCGATATGGTGTGAAGAACACACACCTTAAAAGTGATATGGATGCATACATACACCTCAAGGGTGATATGGTAGACACACATATACCTCTAAAGTGATATGGGTAGAAAGCACACACCTCATACCCGATATGGTGGAAGCACCTCAAAACCCATATGAAGGAAAGCACCTTAGATGCAATGTACTTGATGGAGTAACACATGAAGTGTCTTATATCAAGTCATACATTAAGAGGTATGGAGTTTAATGAATATTGATTAACTAGGCTAGTAAACCTTGAAGGAATGGTTGATCCAACTTAATAAAGTACGAAGTAATCAACATCCTAGTAAGGATGAGAGAAAAACTCATACTTCTATGATAATCATGAAATGGGCATACATTGATACACCTAATATGTGTGGAGACTAAGGTAGGGTTTGATTCTTGATAAATGTACTTGAAAACCCTAGATGGTTTTATAAGAGAAACCTTAACCCTAATGAAGGGTAATGATAAGAGTTGAAATTATAATTGGTTGATAAAGGGGAAACCTTAACCATATTAAAATCATGCTGGTAGCATGAGATAATGAGCACAACTAAGCGTGATCTATGATGTTACATATAATATAATTTAATGGGCCTTGTGAGCCATGTGATTAGTTGTTGCCTAGTGAGAGGTGACAAGATGTTTAATGTGCCTTGTGAGCCATGTGATTAGTTGTTGCCTAGTGAGAGGTGACAAGATGTTTAATGGGCCTTGTAAGCCATGAAAATAGTTGTTGCCTAGTGAGAGGTAACAAGTTGTTAATCACAGGATTGGTAATAACCCAATACCTAGCTGTTAATCACAGGATTGGTAGAGTCCAATACCTGGCTGTTAATCATAGGATTGGAAATAACCCAATGCCTGGCTGTTAATCATAGGATTGGTAATAACCCAATGCCTGGCTGTTAATTACATGATTGGTAATAACTCAATGCCTGGCTGTTAATCACAGGATCGGTAGAGTCCAATACCTGGCTATTAATCACAGTATTGGTAATAACCCAATGCCTGGCTGTTAATCACAGGATTAGTAGAGTCCAATACCTGGCTGTTAATCACAAGATTGGTAATAACCCAATGCCTGGCTGTTAATCACATGATTGGTAATAATCCAATACCCGGTTGTTAATCACAGGATTGGTAATAACCCAATGCCTGGCTGTTAATCACAGGATTGGTAGAGTCCAATACCTGTGTGGGCTCTGATCTCCAAACCACGATATAAACACGATTCAAACTTAGCGGAAGCGATTCGATTAACAGCGGAAGACAAAAATCACGGGAAATTAAAACTTTTCGAGACAAGAGCTTGAATCCTTAAAAGCTTCTTTCATAACAAGAGATAAACTGTTTACATCTCATGATAATTACTTCTTGAGTAATTATATACATCAAGATACAAAATCTCAAGAACTCATAACAAAAGACTCCAAGACCTGAGAGTACAGAGGACACATAGGACTGACTCTAACTACACTACATGGCAGGCTAAATCTCCACCTGAGATTTATTGCTGCTCCTGGTGCTGCTGCTGCTGGGACTGGTCACCTGTAGACCGGTTCCTCCGTCTTCGACGTCCACCTAAAAGTTGAAGTCTACGGGGTGAGACAATTTTACACAATTGTCCCAGTGAGAGTTATAACTCTCTGCAAGAAGCTTTATTATAACATCAAAGAATATCTTAAGCTGTAAAACTTTCAAAGTATTCAATAGCAGTTGCAGCTATAAACAAGCGCTCAACATTTATGAGACATGAAGAATATAAGCACTATTATAGTGTATCATCAATCAACTAACTCGTAGTTATCTCTAACAGGTATACTACACGGTTGATTATGTTTTACAAACAAAATTATGCCCTGTGGAGATGAGGCATACCACTCATACTCCAACTGATCGCTAAGAAGTCACATCCGTATCATACATAGGTCATTAAGAGAGCCGGATTCTCATGACCTTCACCTTCCTCAGTCAGTAAGAGGATCACTTGTAGGACATCTTGTGTCTCTACTATTATAGCTCACCAGGGTAAACTGGTCCTTCGCTATTTTAGAGTTACAGTGGCGTTCTGTACTCTCTTCGTCATCAGGAGATTTCATGTTTATCTCCACTGATACGGATATCTATGTTTTCTTCTTCATCAGGAGGTTTCATGTTTACCTACTACTGATACGGTACAGGATTGTAGTGAAGGATTGACGGATTACATATCTACATCAAATTCCTACACTAGGATGTAAGGTTCTACACATCCATATACCCCACATACTCAATAGTATGTGCTCCAGGAGTTCCCTTAGGAAAACATGTTTCACTATCATTTGATCTCTGACAATGATGGGTCTATGATCAGGGCTCTACGTTATACTTGATTAGTTAGGTACATTCAGTATTCATTTAACATCACACATTGTTCTTCAAACAATAACAGTAGCATAACAGCTATAAAGGGAGAATACTAAATGTAACAAGCCTAACTCACATCAAACATCATTTCTCATTATACTGATCACAAGTCATCTCTAAAGCATGACCTTGATGGTATTCATGGCTCTCACAGCCCATTATTATCATAGAATGCCACTGACAAGGCATCGAGATACTTTACTTATTCATAAAGCTATCAATATGCCTTTAATGAATATAGTATCATCATCCATACCTGGATATGATCACCTCCATATCAGAACCTGCATGGTTAATTCAACTAATAAAGGTAATTCAAAACAATGATTATACTTTCCACTCTTGTCATAAGAGCTAAGTTCTTTGATTCTTATCAAATAGAGTTTAATACTCATATAACATGTCATCGCCTTTGAATTAGGGTTTACTATTCACATCACATGTCATTACCCTTGAATTAGGGTTTACTATTCACATCACATGGTGAATTGAACTCATAACATCATCATGTATGAGGAACATCATCATGTATGAGGAACATCATCATTGATGCTCTCAGATTAGCTTAAGATTCATCATATATCATAATTAGGGTTTCCATGATCTCACATAGGTGGATCATACCTTAATCATGCACATTCATGTGTATTGAAGGTTCTTTACTTGAGTTTCCACCCTAAAAGGGTACTTTCTCTCTCTTAAGGTACTTTCTTTCTCTTAAGATACTTTCTCTCTCCTCATACTAGTAGATGGTGATAACACCACTCTAGATCAGGTTGGGTTAAGTCCTCATGGGCTAACATAAGACAAAACATTACTATCATGTGATTAGGGTTTGATTTGAACAAGGTTTTACTCAATTGAACCCCTCAAGGGTATTTTGGTAATTCACCCCATTGTTCACCATCATGGGTTAATTCATTAGTCACTTAGTCCTCTAATGTCCTAGGTTACCATTAGGGTTTAGATTTGAGCATCATTGAACCATTTACATCTTCAAGTGATTAAGTGAAATCAGCCTTTGAAAACCTCAAACGGTTTCAACCTTCAACCCCCAAACGGTTTGAAACCGTTTGGATGAGTTGACCGTTTGCTAGGGTTGACTCCAAGACTGTGTGACCTTCAAGGTTGTTTGCCCAAACCGTGTGAGGGTGTATACCGTTTAACAAGTTTGACTTCAAGACCGAGAGGGCTTACACGGTTTGAGACCGTTTGGTGTCTCTCGATCTTGAGATCGTTTGAGTCCGATCGGTCTTGAGACCGTGAGGCCTCACACGGTCTTGAGACCGTGTGGCCTCACACGGTCTTGAGACCGTGTGACCTCAAAAGGTTTTGAGACCGTGAGGTCTCAAACGGTCTTGAGACCGTGAGACCTCAAACGGTCTTGAGACCGTTTGGTCCACTTGGTCTCAAACCGTTTGGACCTCCAACATGGTTCAATGATTTCAATCGTTTATGATTATCAATGTTGAAGCCTCCAAATGGTCAAATCCATGGTAACCAATTATAGATTGAGTTAATTAGGGTTCTGCTTAACCAATTGGTCACTCAATTGACCCTCAATTGTTATCCAATTAGGGTTGAAGTTGGTTCAATTAAGGTCCATCAACGTTCAACCATCAACACTCAACAATGTGAATCAACACAAGGTTGAACCCTTCAATTGAGCTCCAATTGGGCCCAAACTTGGCCCAAACGGTCTTGAGATCGTGTGGATGAACTCCACATGGTCTTGAGACCTTTTGCCCAAGATTTCATCAAAATATAAAGTGATTTGATAGGAGTTGAACCTTGATTGAGTCTCAAATCAGTATTTTGATTAATTCAATAACCTATTGCAATTGGGCCCTCAATTGATCAAATTACCTTAACCCTAGACCTCCAAACGGTCTTGGGTTGTCACCACACGGTCTTGAGACCGTTTTCCCATCCAACTTTTGTATTCTAGTGTAAATTCTTCAAGGTTGGATCTATTGAGTTGATTATCATATCAATACTTAATTGCAATGTAATTTGGTATCTTTGTACTTTCAATTGGTCAACTATACTTGACCCCAGACCTCCACACGGTCTTGGGTTGTCACCACACGGTCTTGAGACCGTGAGGCCTCACACGGTCTTGAGACCGTGTGACCTCAAACGGTCTTGAGACCGTTTAGGTTAATCAACCCAAAAACACTTAAACAAATCATTGAGATTTCAGTACTGATTTCAATTAGGGTTTGCCCTAGTAATCATCCTTCAACTCTTAGCTCGTTTGGAATTAGTCCATCAAATTTGGTGAGTTGTTAATCAACATTATTTTTAACAGTAATCTCATACGGTAAATGCTTGGTCAACATTCTTACACGGTCTTGAGACCGTTTGCCCAAAAAGGGCGATTTCAACAGATTGGAAATCAGGAGTAAATTCAATTAAAGTTGTTGATTAAAAAGGCCATATCTCACGATTACTTTGGAGTTATCATCTCAAATTTTGTGGGTGGTTAGCCTACATAATTATGAACAGAAATATTATACGGTCCACGCTCGGTCAACGCGGATAAACGATCTTGAAGACCGTTTGCCCTTACACAGTCCTGAGACCGTTTGCTCACTACACGGTTTTGCAAACCGAGAGAGCAATTTGTGGAGACCGTTTAGAAAAGTGAAAAGTAGTGGATTAACTTTGGAAATAACGTCTTCATCTCCTAGCTCAAGAACATCAAGGATTTCTCACGGATTTTCTTGCAAAGTAGCAAAGGAAGGTAGAGAAGAAGAAGAACTATCATCTAAAAGCATAAACAGGATGTATATAACAAAGCATGGGTTTAGAGTTATAAAACCCGCCTAAAGCTTGCTCCTTGAGCTCCAAGCTTTCGAGATCCAAGCTTTTAATGGCGTCCTTGAGTTTCCACAGGTCGTCCAAGGTGATCCTTCCAAGGAAAGTCGAGAAGAGATGGCTAGAAAGGTAGAGCTATGTGAGCTAGCCATCAATTTGACCTTGAATTCGAGTTCTAACCATGAACTCAAGCAAAAGGGAGGATTCAAACCTACCTTTCCCTCCTTGGTCGTCCTACTGAGCTCCACAGCTCCTCTTTAGTCGGTTTGGGTGAATAGAATAGTGAAAGGAACGAAGGGAGGGTTTCCTTGCTAAGTGAAGTGGAGAGTATATATACTTGGGGTGAGATTTTCAACATAAGCTCATAAGTTCTCCATATTTTCAACTTAGTCCCTCCATCCTTCTTTTCTCGTCCCCTCTTCTTATTTCTAAGGACAACCTTCTTTTAAGGTCAAGAAATGAAGGCAAAGAAGATCAACCTATAACTTAAGCATACACATAAAAGGCTATTGTACATACACCTTGATTATTCAATCACAAAGGTGTTTTTCATTATATGATTATTCAATTAAAGTGACCTCTTCATCATTTCTTCTCTAAATGATGACAAGAGTCTTAATAAATACTTTTGATGGTGTAAATTACAAGTTGCACCCCTCAAATTGGGTAAATTGCACTTTACTCCAATTTAGGGTTTTCAAGCACAGGGATTGCTTCCACAGCTGCACCTTGGTGCCCAAGCTTGGGAAACCCCTCAAACTTCATCATAATGATTATCATGATGTCTCAACATCAGAGGAACATCTCAACATGTGCAAATTGCAAGTTAACCCTTCTATCTGGGTAAATTGCACATAGGTCCCTGTATAACAAAACAATGCTACAATTTTATATAAAAAGGAGAAAAATTTGAAATATATGTTTTTGAGAAACTTAATTACATGCCCAAAGTTAATCACAAGGATTTAATTACATATTTAGGCAAAACACCTAGGGTTAACTCATAACCCAGGTCAGGGATGTTATAGGCTGTTAATCACAGGAATGGTAATAACCCAATGCCTGGCTGTTAATCATAGGATTGGTAATAACCCAATGCCTGGCTATTAATCACAGGATTGGTAATAACCCAATGCCTGGCTATTAATCATAGGATTGGTAATAACCCAATGCCTGGCTATTAATCACAAGATTGGTAGAGTCCAATACCTGGCTGTTAATCACAGGATTGGTAATAACCCAATGCATGGTTGTTAATCACAGGATTGGTAATAACCCAATGCCTGGCTTTTAATCATAGGATTGTTAATAACCCAATGCCTGGCTATTAATCACAGGATTGGTAATAACCCAATGCCTGGCTGTTAATCATAGGATTGGTAATAACCCAATGCCTGGTTGTTAATCACATGATTGGTAATAACCCAATGCCTGGCTGTTAATCACAAGATTGGTAATAACCCAATGCATGGCTGTTAATCACAGGATTGGTAATAACCCAATGCCTGGCTATTAATCACAGGATTGGCATAGTCCAATACCTAGAATAGTTGCACATGATTGGCATAGTCCAATGCCTGGAATAACCTCACAGGATTGGCAAAGCCAATACCTGGACAGATGATGATGATGTATATTCACATGATTGGTACAATTCAATATCTGATTAGCAAATTGGCTGAGGCCAACAGATAGAAATGAGAATGATTCATGGATGTTATACCACATGATAAGCTTGAGATGTTGATATAGTATGATGGGTAAATGATATACATGTTCTTCCTATTCCTTATAAAGAGAATAGATGATTTACTGCTCTATCATAGATAGTTGCAATGCTTTAAAATATGAGAATGTTCTAAACTTCTTATCACGTGCTCAGTTTAATACTATTTAACTGTGATAATAACATTGTTTGCGGGGAGTTATATCTCTTGCTGGGACAATTGTTTCACCTCGTAGGATCCACATTTTTTTAGGTGGACGTGCACGAGGGGGAATGAGAGCGTACTATAGAGGGAGAACAACAACAATAGGGACAGTAGTGATAGCTCAGGTTGATTGTACTGTCTGTCGTGTCTTGTAGATAGAAGTCCTATGTGTCATCTCTGTACTCTTAGGTCCTTGGATTTAGTACGTGTTGGTTTTATGAACAATCTGAGGTTTTGGCTTGTATGCCTCGAGGTTTGTTGTTTCTTTATGTATATGTTTTAAGAAAGAAACTGTTATATGTTATCCTTGAGAAGAGATGGTACAGTGTATGTACAATATATGATCAATGTGAATATCAGGTTTTGGTTCTTCCTTAAAGAGTTTTCCTAGAAATGGATCTCTTTGCAAAAATGGTTTTAATTTTTATTGATTTTTGTTAATCTATTTCTTATGATTATTCCACATAATTAGTAATGATTTGGCTATCGGTTTTGGTGGTAGTTGTTTCAGTAAGATTCAAAAAATTTCACTAATGGGTGAAAATAGGGGTATGTATACTTGAGGTTCATGAAAAAGTGTGTAAATGATGTGTCATTAATTTGAGCTACTAGGTGCCACGTGTCCATGCATGGTTGACACGTGTAAATTCATGCATTAACATTTATCTTGACATGTAAAACACTTGAGGATAATCTAGGGATGAAATTTCTCCCATTACTTATCTCTTTGAATAAGATATATCAATGAAATCACCACTTTATTCACAACCCGATACAACTTTTTTAAGGAAGTTGTAAACCGATACACTTCACCTCCTTGAGGCGCTTTGCACATAATGGGATTTTCCAAGAGTCCACAAAACAATATGAGACTCCCCCTATGGATCCTTGGCCGATAGGCACTCACATATAAGCTATTCAATAAGATACGACTCAAGTTAGGGTTTCATATTCAACCCCTTTCTTGGTCATTTCATCACCAAGAGTACCATCATTCATAATTGATTCAAACATGGTGTATCCTCCTTTATATCTCCTCTATATTATACTAGGAGGGAGTAGGGACACTCTAGAGGTGGTAATTTATATATTAACCGTACATTTTGGGTAAATTACAATTTGTACCAAAATTGGTGCACAATGCACTAACATTATTCAAACATGTTGCAACTTGAAATTTAGACTTTCCACAAGCCATACTTTAGCATCATTCTCTCTCTTATGATGCTAAAACATATGAGGTGCATTCAACATGTGACATTTTGCAATATATCCCTCATCTTGGGTAAATTGCACTTTATGCCCAAACTATCATATAATGCACAAACATTTTGTAAATAAGCTCAAGCTTGAAATTTAAACTGTACAAGAGTCCTAATTACTTTTCAAAAGATTAAAAAAAGTTTGTAAACAACTTACTTAAAAAAAACTTCTAGGGTTAAGCCATAACCCAGTTCAGGGATGTTATAATTATCAACCCCTAATAGGGATTTCATCCCCAAAATCTCAAGAGAAAAGAGAAGGGTACTTCCTCCTCATCTCTTCCTCTAGCTCCCATGTGGCTTCTTCAATGCCACGGTGATGCCATAGAACTTTCACAAGAACTATGTCTTTCTTTTTCAACTTCTTGATTCTTCTATCAAGAATCATCGTTGGACCTTCCACATAGGATATATCCTCATTTAATTCTACCTCTACAGGTTGCAATACTAACTCTGTATCGTGATGACACTTTCTCAACATATATACATGGAACACTGGATGTAGTCTATGTAGCTCAGGTGGCAACTCCAACCTATAAGATGCCTTTCCCATCTGTGTGGTCACTGGGTAAGGTCCCATAAATCTAGGAGCTAACTTACCCTTTTTCCCAAATCTGAAAACACCTTTCCAAGGAGAGACTTTGAGATACACCCTGTCTCCAACTTGGAATTCTAAAGGTCTACGATGCTTATCAACATAAGACTTCTGTCTATCCTGGGCAGCTTTCAACTGTTGTTGTATTACTTTAATCTTCTCAGTTGTCTGTTGCACTAACTTAGGACCCAGAAGTTGGTATTCTCTTATTTCATACCAGCATAACAAGGATCTACACCGTCTACCATATAATGCTTCGTATGGTGCCATATCAATACTATTTTGCTAACTGTTGTTGTAGGCAAACTCTATTAAGCTCAAGTGTATGTCCCAACTTCCTACAAAATAAAGAACACATGCTCTAAGCAAGTCTTCCAAAGTCTATATAGTTCTCTCAGATTGCCCATCTGTCTGAGGGTGGAAAACTGTGCTAAACTTCAAATGAGTACCCAAGGCTTTATGTAGTCGTTCCCAAAAATGACTTGTAAACTGGGGACCTCTATCAGATACAATTGTATCTGGAACCCCGTGTAATCACACTATCTCATCTATATAGATCTGTGCAAGTTTCTCAATAGTATAGGTTGTTTTGATAGGAAGAAAATGTACTAACTTAGTCAACCTATCAACTATCACCCAAATGGAATCATGACCTTTGGCTATTCTGAGTAAACCAACCACAAAGTCCATGGTCATGTGATCCCATTTCCATTGTGGTATAGGTAAAGGTTGCAATGTTCCTGCGGGCTTCTGATGTTCAACTTTAACCTGTTGACATACTGGACACTGCATAACAAACTTAGCTACATCCTTCTTCAAACTAGGCCACCAATACATATCTTTTAAGTTATGATACATTTTGGTACTCCCTGGATGCATTTCATACATGGATGAATGAGCTTCCTCCATGATTAGCTTCCTTAAGTCATTGGCATCATGTACTACCATCCTATCATGGTAATAGATTACCTCATCCTCTGACTCATGAAAAATGTCCCGTTTCTCACTACCATACTCTGACCTGATTTGCTGAATCATAGTATCAGCCTATTATGCCTCTTTGATCTGTTGTTTTAGAGTAGGTTTCACTTGCATCTCAACTAACAATCTAGCTAACAAAGATACTTTAAGCTGTACATTGTTTTGCCTCAAATAGATAAACATGTATCATTTAAAGCACACTAAAAAGTTCAATTGTGCTTTATCTATGGGCGGTGATGATGATTTTCTACTTAGTGCATCTGGCACTACATTAGCCTTTCCTGGATGATAATCAATTGTACAATTGTAGTCCTTGATTAACTCCATCCAGTGACGTTGTCTCATATTTAACTTGTGTTGTGAGAAGATGTACTTTAAATTCTTATGGTCTGTGAAAATCTAAAATGTTTCTCCATAGAGATAATGTCTCCAGATCTTCAACGCGTGAACCACTACAACTAATTCTATATCATGTGTCAGATAATTCTTCTCGTGTTTCTTAAGTTGTTGGGAAGCAAATGAAACTACATGATCACTTTGCATCAGCACACATCCTAGACCATTCTTAGAGACATCACAGAAAACAATATATCCCTTTCCCTGCTCAGGTAAAGCTAACACAGGTGCACTGGTCAACCTTACTTTCAACAACTGGAAAGAATGCTGGCACTTGTCATTCCATACAAAAGGAACTTCCTTCCTGGTCAACTTGGTTAGGGGTAAGGCTATATAACTGAAGTCTTTAATAAACCTCATGTAATAACCTGCCAGGCCTAAGAAACTATGAATCTCAATTGATGGCTTGGGCTGTTCCCATTCTAAAATAGATTCCACTTTCTATGGATCAACACGAATACCTAAAGTAGATATAACATGTCCAAGAAAAGACACTTATGACAACCAAAACTCACACTTGCTAAACTTAGCATATAGCTTGTATTGTCTCAACAATGTCAAGGCTTGACGAAGGTGTTGTTCATGTTGTTGACCATCTCTACTGTATATCAGATTGTCGTCTATGAAGACCACAACAAACTGATCAAGGAATGGCTGGAAGATTCTATTGATCAGCTCCATGAACGCAGCTGGTGCATTAGTTAGTCCAAATGACATAACTACAAACTCATAATGACCATACCTTGTCCTAAAGGCTGACTTAGGTATGTCACTCTCCTTGATATGTAACTGATGATATCTTGACCTTAGATCTATCTTAGATAATATTGTTGCACCACGCAACTGGTCAAATAGATCATCTATCTTTGGCAGAGGATATTTGTTCTTAATAGTCACCTTGTTAAGCTGTCTATAGTCTATGTATAGTCTTATAGACCCATCCTTCTTTTTAACAAAAAGAACTGGAGCACCCCATGGGGAAGTACTCGGTAGAATCAAACCTTTCTCAAGCAACTCATGTAACTGTTTCTTAAGCTCTGCCATCTCATCTGGCATCATCCTATAAGGTGTTTGAGCTATAGGTTGCATACCCAAAATTAGATTAATCTTGAAATCAATCTCTCGAGGTGGAGGAATGTCTGGAAACTCTTTAGGAAACACATCCTCGAAATTCCTTGACAATAGGAACTTTAGAAAGACTAGGACTCTCTGCTCGATTATCTACCACATGTGCCAAGAATGCTTCACATCCTTGTCTCATCAGTTTCTCAACTATCATTACTGATGCTAGACAGGTTGGAAGAATCTTTCTATCCCCCTGAAAGACCCATGTCTCACCATTGTCTGTGAACATATCTTGCTTGGAACCAAAATCCAAGGCAACCTTTAAACTTTTCTAGGGTGTCCATCCCAAGAATTATGTCAAACCCATACATCTCAAGTGGTATAAGATCCACCTGAATGTTGTGTTCTAAAAAGGAAAGAACACGGGGAGAACATACCTCTTGCAACACCACAAATCTGACTAACGGAGTCTCTAATAACAGATTATCTACTCTATAACTGACAGTCATATTACAGTCATGAATCACTTCTCGTGTGATAAAGGAATGTGTAGCACCCAGATCAATCAAAATAGATACGAAGCAGGATGAAGACATATCAGAATGAAATAATTCCATCTGACCTGTCACAACTCGTGGGTTGATCACTGCTTCCAGCTGATTCATAGCATAGAATCTCACCATTGTTGGTTGCTGGCCCCGCGTCCTGTTGTTGGGTGAAGATGAACCAACTTGGGACGCCTGTCCACGTCCTCATGTGCCACTTCTAAACTGTTGCTTTTGAGAGCCTTGTTGACTCTACCTCAGTGGTTGGGTTACAATCCTGTCTCCAAACGGACAATTCCTCATTAGATGTCCTGGCTTCCCACATTGATAACAACTTAGGTTTTCCCACTTCAGCCTAGATGGTCCTATTACTGACATTGATGCTAAACTATGGGTTCTACTTGGTGGTAGAATATGACCTCTACCCTTACTGGATGTCCATTGCGTCTGAGCACTGAATTTATGTGGTGCTATTGGTGCAGAAAACTTTGGTTTCTTAAAACTTTCGGACCTCTATCCTTGGAATTGTGCGTGCACTTTCCTAATGTTGGCTTCACGTTTCTTAGTCATAGACCTTTCTATCCGCCTAAATGACTCCACAAAGGTGGCAAACCTCTCTCTATTCTCTAGAGTAGATACAGGTGTGGTTAAATCAACGTTCAAACCCTTCTCAAAATGCCGAATTCTCTCCTCATCTTTAGTAGCCATGTGTGGACAAAACCGTAGAAGCTCCATAAACTTAGCTTCATACTCACTAATGTTCATTGGTCCCTGCCTAATCCGATCAAACTGCGAGATTTTCTCATTCAGATAAGTCTTGGGAAAGTATCTACTGACAAACTCACGTCATAACTCTCTCCATTCGACCTCAACACCTGGTTGTTTCTCTTCCTCAATGGCCCACCAGTGGCTATCACTTCCTTTTAAGAGGTACACAACATGCCTAACTTTCTCAATTTCTGGCATACTGAGGATTCTAAAGGATTTCTCCAACTCAGTGAGCCATGAATCTGCGTCTGCTGGGTCAGCTGTATCGGCATATTTAGTGGATCCTACCCGGCATAACCGCTCAAATGTCTAACTAGATCCATGTCCCTCATTGGGAGCTGGTGCCCTAGGTGCTAGTGCTGGCATTTGATCTGCCGTATGCGTCATTGTGTTCATGAACTGTCCAAATAGAGCATGAAAAGCTGGGTTTTCTATCGAAGCTTGGTCAAATTGGGGATTCTCAGGTACTAGTTCCTCTCTAGCATGATCCCTTGCTCCTCCTCCTAGTGCAACAACACTGCTTTCAACAACATGTTCTTCGTGTGATCCAACCATCTTTAAGCTTTACTTCTTCTCCTATATGAGCAGAAGTCACTATCAGATAAACTGGATAACACTTAGAACAGACTCAACAACCTTAATCCTATGTCTCTGTAAACTCAGCGAACCTTAGGCTTTGATACCGAAACTTTGTGACAATCCAACAACAAATCAAACCGTTACCAGTAAATAATTGTGGAATAACCATAAGCAGCAGATTAACAAAAATCACTAAAAATTAAAACCATTTGCAAAGAGATCCATTTCCAGGAAACTCTTAAGAAGAGAACCAAAGTACTACATACATCATGGTTCACATTGTACATATCTTGTACCATCTCATCTTGAGGGGTACATATAACAGTTGCTTTGCCAAAACTATACATAAGAAACATAAAACCTTAAGGTATACAAGCCAAAATATCAGATCGTTCATAAAACCATAAAGTATTGACTCCAAGGACCTGAGAGTACAGAGATGACACATAGGACTTATATCTACAAGACACGACAGACAGTACACTCAACCTGAGATGTTACTATTGCCCCTGATGCTGTTGTCCTCCCTCTATTGTATGGTCCCTATCTCTTCCTCCGCGTCCACCTAAAAATGTTGGTGACCAACGGGGTGAGACCCATGTCCCAGCGAGAGATATAACTCTCCTCCAACAATATTATCATTGCAGATAAATAGTAATAGACTGAGAAGATGATTCTTTTATTTTAATAAGCAAGATTTAATCACTGTTTAAGTAGAATAGAACAATATCATCTTATGAAGCATTGCAACTAAATTTGATAAAGCAGTAGTTCATCTATTCATTTTATACGGATTATGAAGAACATGTATAGCATCTATCCATTTAAGATGCATTAAGAAATGTAACATCAACTAATGATTTTTGTATTCCATCCTTAAGAAAATATGCTACACGGCTGATTACATTTTACAATCACACTTATATCCTGAGGAGATGAGGTATACCGTTCATACTCCAACCGACCACTGTGAAGTCAAAATCGGTACCATACAAGGTCAATGGGAGAGTCAGATTCCATGACCTCACTTGTCTCGGTCAGTGCGAGACCACAAGAAGGACATCTCATGTCAACTGCTAAATAGCTTTCCAGGGTATACTGGCAACTTCGCTATAGAGCTACAACCGCAACATGCACTCTCTTCAAGATTGAGAGATTTCAGTTATCTACCATCAATCCCGACATTCATCATCATCAAGAGATTCATGATACATCCATCCCATCATTTATAATGAAGGAGATCTCACATCAATCCCTCATTAGGGCGTAAGGATATTCAAGCCCATCACCCCCGCATATTAAAAAATATGCCCTCCAGGAGATCCCAAGGGAAAACATGTTTCACCATTCAACAACTACTTACGCTGATGGATCTATGGTCAGGGCGTTACATGATGAAATTCCACTTGATTAATTAGGTGAATTACAATGTCTTTTAGCATCAACCAAGTTTCAAACATGAATTATTATAACAGATGCTACAAAGAAAAGTGTAATACATCTATCAAGTACTTTTCAAATCTTTTGAACACATATGACATTTAGGATTTCAATCCCTTATCTCAGTACTGCGAATTCTCATCCCTCAACATTATCATCATCATGATTACTAGATCTGTGTATTCAAACCCTTAGTTCATCACTGAACACTGTTACCACTTATTAGGTAACTATTTCCTCTAGGTCATCAGACTAAGGTATACATGATACTTGTTGCACAAGCATCTCACATGGCTCACAAGGCCCATGAAAATCTTTATTATATAAAACATCATAGCTCATACCTGACTATGCTCATTATCTCATGATACTCGCATGGTTAGTATACATGATAACAACCATATCAAATACATATCAACCCCATGCAATACAAGGGTAATACCACTATTCCATCATTAGGGTTAGGGTTTCCCTTCCTTATCGATTAGGGTTTCACATACATATCATTACCCTACATTAAGGTTAGGGTTTCCCATTATTAACCATTTAGGGTTTCAAGATCACATTATCAAGGATCAAACCCTACACATATTAGGAGTATTAATGTATGCCCATTACATGTTTATCACAAAAGTATGGTTTCTCTCTCATCCTCACTAGGATGTCGATTACTCCATACTTTATTAAGTTGACTCAACCTTTCCTTCAAGGTACATTAGCCTACTTAATCATTATTCATTAAACTCCATACCTCTTAATGTATGACTTGATATAAAACACTTCATGTGTTACTCCATCAAGTACATTGCATTTAAGGTGCTTTCCTTCATATGGGTTTTGAGGTGCTTCCACCATATAGGGTATGAGGTGTGTGCTTGCTACCCATACCAGGTTTGAGGTGTATGTATGCTTATCATCTTGGGTTTGAGGTGTATGTATGCTTACCATATCACCCTTGAGGTGTATGTATGCTTCCATATCAGGTTTGAGGTGTGTTTATGCTTACCATATCACCCTTGAGGTGTATGTATGCTTCCATATTGGGTTTGAGGTGTATGTGTGCTTCCATATCACTTTTGAGGTGTGTGTGCGCTTCACACCATATCAGGCAAAGAGGTGTGTGTGTACTTCACACCATATCGGGTTTGAGGTGTGTGTGTGCTTCACACCATATCGGGTTTGAGGTGTGTGTGTGCTTCACACCATATCGGGCAAAGAGGTGTGTGTTTTCTTCCATATCACTTTGTAGGTGTGTGTGTGCTTCACACCAAATCGGGCAAAGAGGTGTGTTTGTGCTTCACACCATATCGGGTTAGACCCTTATGCTCATGCCTCTTCAAACCTTCATGGATTCAACCTACCCTTCACCATGGTTTAAGTGATAGGATAGACAACTGGTTAAACCTTTGTTAACCCATTGTAAAAACCGATAGGGATGTGGGGTTCCAAGGTATATCAGTTTCCATGTCATATAGGGTTATATCACTATATCGGGTTGGAGGTGTGTGCTTCAACCCGATATCACTTTACCTTTGATGATGTCATCACCATAAACCTCTAGACCCTTGTTCTTACTGTTATAAGTCATGGACAACAGTCCCATGAATCTTTTAGAACTCAAAGGCTCATCAATTATTCAAGAGAAATCGAAATTGCAAGTAGATCAACAAGTATGAAAAAATTGAAGGTGCATAATAATATAATTGGGTTCAAGTTATATAACCTGCCTCAAGAACAACTTCAAAGCTCCAAGCTCCAAAGATTAACGTTCCCAAAGTTGAAGATGAACTTCACAACTCCTCTATATGCAAAGAATCACCATGGATAAGCAACTGTGAAGAAGAAAAGAAAGGAAGATCATACCTAAAATCATGCTTCAATCCAAGGTTGAAGATGATCGTAGCCTCACCTTAGGGTTAAGTATTGAGCTCCTTCTTTCTCCTTAGAACCTTTTCACAATAAACCACTACTCATGCATGATATTCCACTGCTCTTGGCTGATATCCCAATCACTTGTGGTCAAAACACTCCACTATGGCCGATATCACCTTACTAGGCCGATACCACCTTATTTTGCAGATATGAACTTGCTATGGATTATACCCAAGGCCCTATGCATGATACCACTTCACTCCTCCACGATAAAAGGACCCTATGCATGATACCTTAGGGAAAGAGGGTGGTACGATTTGAAAAATGTCACTAATGGGTGAAAATAGGGGTATATATACTTGAGGTTCGTGAAAAAGTGTGTAAATGAGGTGTCATTAATTTGAGCTACTAGGTGCCACGTGTAAATGCATGGTTGACATGTGTACATGCATGAATTAACATTTATCTTGACATGCAAAACACTTGAGGATAATCTAGGGATGAAATTTCGCCCATTACTTATCTATTTGAATAAGATATATCAACAAAATCACCACTTTATCCACAACTCGATACAACTTTTCTAAGGAAGCTGTAAACCGATACACTTCACCTACTTGAGGTGATTTGCACGTAATGGGCCTTGAAAAGAGTCCAAAAAACTATATGAGACTCCCCTTATGGATCCTTGGCTGATAGGCACTCACATATAAGCTTTTCAACTAGAGACAACTCAAGTCAGGGTTTCATATTCAACCCCTTTCTTGGTCATTTCATCACCAAGAGTACCATCACTCATAATTGATTCAAACATGGTGTCTCCTCCTTTATATCTCATCTATATGATACTAGGAGAGAGTAGGGACACTCTAGAGGTGTTAATTTACATATTAACCCTACATTTTGGGTAAATTACAATTTGTACCAAAATTAGTGCACAATGCACTAACATTATTCAAACAGATTGCAACTTGGAATTTAGGATTTACACAAGCCATCCTTTAGCATCATTCTCTCTCTTATGATGCTAAAACATATGAGGTACATTCAACATGTGACATTTTGCAATATAGCCCCTCATCTTGGGTAAATTGCACTTTAAGCCCAAACTATCATATAATGCACAAATAGTTTGCTAATAAGCTCAAGCTTGAAATTTAAACTCTAAAAGAGTCCTAATTACTTTTCAAAAGATGAAAACAAGTTTTTAAACAAATCACTTAAACAAAACTTCTAGGGTTAAGCCATAACCCAAGTCAGGGATGTTACAGTCAGAGTACCTAAACCCCAAAATATGTGAAATGTTGAAAACTATACACGATGAAATACACGACGATGAGTCCCTAGTTAGAAAAATTCTAAGTATAAGATTTGAGTCACCTAGTGTGTGGTTCCCTTGAAAATGTTGAACCCTAGATTTTCTATGAAAAGATATAACCCTAGAGATGGAGGAATTGAATATATGATGTTGGTTATTTAGGTGAGGGAGATGTCTCAACATCCTAAGATGATGTACATGACATGTGATCACCATGACGAGCCTCATACTCAGGTTAGTGGTTTGATGTAAAGGAATCTAGTAGTTGTTCTTATTTGGTATGTTGGGTAGACATTTGGTATTGGTAGATGTTGGTGGTTATCATGTCTTGTTGGACATAGACATGTCCTAGCTTGAGTGGCATGAGCTTATGGAGCTCCTTTGAGATACAAGTGAGACGATTATGAAACCTCGACGTTGATGATAATGTTGTTCATCAAATGATGCTTGATACATGAAATAACCTCACTCACGTTAAACTTGAATATGTATGATAAGTTGCCCTCATAAGCTGGACCTAATATGAACTCACACCTCACATAAAAGATGTAGATTTAGAAGCAAGAAATTGATACGATGATGCCTTGAGATATTAGCTTGAATAATGATGAAAACAATGCTTAATTTTAGACCCTAAATGAAAAGAAATGAACAAACTGGTTATAGTTGGTAGAATCTTGAAAAAAAACTAAAACATGCATGAAATTTAGTGTAATGATGAAATACACATTCGATGATAGTCTCGTTTGAAAGTCATGACTGTGAACATGCTTGTTTCAGAGTTGATAACACATATTTTGATAATACACCATGATCTTGTGTGAAGATATGAATAAAAACCCTAGTGTAGGGATATTATGGGATGGGAAAAACCAAATGACATGATGACGTCATAATATGGCGACACACCAAGCAAAAGGTGTATATTCGATATGAGTACACTCTTGATGATGATGACCTATGTTTGCACCCCATGGTAGGGGAGTGATTTGAAACCTATGGGATGGTTAATGGCATACGATAGATGTTACTTTACTTTGGCTCTTAACTATGATCTTGGACGAATTTTGAGGATGAAATTTCTTTCAAGGAGGGAAGGATGTCTCAAACCTACATTTCTCTCTCTTTGATTATGCTCCCTTTCACTTTATGATGACCCATTTTCTAGTTTAGATATCAATTTCATGGTTTGAGTTTTACGACACCCCAATTAGATCACATCAATGTTATTTGAAATGTTGAACACAATGCCATACTTAAGTGAATTACCATCTTGCAACTAATATTGAATCTTTTTATTGTCGTATCCCTATTATCAAATGTACTCCATATGGTAGGAGATTCAATGACGAATGCATAGATGCAAAAATTGTCTCGATCATACATTTAGAGCTCGAGATATATCATTTCAAAAACTTACTCAATAACACATGTTTTCATCTTTTAAATTGGTTTTGTTTCGGATAAGGCCTTCATGGGCTCAGACCCACTATCCCTACTATTCATTCTTTCCTCTTTGGGAAAATGTAGAGGGCATGGGAAGGAGCTCTTCTCCTTTAGTACTCTACAGACTGGGCAACCAGGAGCTCCAAGCTCCACCCCACGATGGAGCAGCACCACAAAAACCTAGACCCTTGGTCCCTTATAAACCCCTCCCATCTGACCCTTATTCCGCTTCACTTCTTTCTCCTTGCTTTCTGTCCTCTCTCCTTCCTACTTCACGCCTAGAAACTCCCCTCTTTGTTCCTCTATGAGTCTGTTGACCCTAATGGAAAATGAGTACTCCGCCTCTTTGTGACTCCAGGGAACATTTGGCCCTCTAGCTCCTCGCCGCCCCTTCTCGGATCTCAGTTTGGCCTCCAGCCCCTTTATCCCCTGCACCTACCTCCCTGTCACCTCCCCTTTCTCGTCAGGTGTAGCTCTGTGGAGGCCCTCCTCTGGGCAAATAGAAGAAACCAGTGACGTCGGCAAGACCATGGGATTCAGCCGATGACCGACGGTGTCCTGGGAGGCCGCCCAAGCCTTTGCACCACTGTTTCCCATCTCCACCAATGGGAGTGGGTGCCCCAAGCGCCACCCCTATTCCTCCCCTAAGTGGAACATGGAGAGTGATGAAAAGGGGGTGTGGGAAGGCATGATGACTAGAGGACGTCAGATGGGGGCACTTCTCAGACCGATGGTTTAGATTGGTCAATGAATTAAAGGTAACACCCTATATCAAATCCATATAGTTTGAATGGGAATTTTTAGAAAAATGATAACTCTCTACTCCTTTAGCCAAATATAGCAGACCTATATGTCAAATTCATCCCCTTGACAAGACATACAACATGGACTAACTTACAAATCCTAATTCTACTGCTTGTTCTTAGTTTTATCAAAAATACCATCTTTAGTTATATTGATCACATTTAATGCATCCCTATGATAAATTTTGAACCTTTAGTGATCACCCACCCACCTAACGATGTAATCAATAATCCTTGTGCATATTTTAATTGAATGAACGTCCTAATCACCCCTATTGCTCATGAATGACTCATTTTGTACATATGTGACTAGGTTGGACTATAATGATGTACTTTGCTCTTATGATGAATAATCTTACTTCCTACTGACATCTAAATACTTATATGTCCTGAAAATCAATAATTTCTACTATTCATGTCCAATGGGACTTTTCCCTAATCCCCTTGTGCTATATTTATTTCATATGACACATATGGCATGAATGTGACCTATGCATGGAAATGAATGGTTATACCCTAGTCATATGGGGATATCAGATCTATTTGATACATAAATCTATATTAGATATTTCAAATAGTAACATCATGATGTTTTATGACCCCATTGGCCAAGGCAAACCCTATTCACAATATAATGATGTATGTGCCCCCTATTGACCTTCATGCACATATATGACTTGGTTGTGGTTCTTGTTCTTTAATGCTTATGTGAATTCTTTTCCTTTGACCCACTCCATCAATCAAGGAATACTCCACCCATTATGATAACTTAGATATGAATGTCCCAACTTATCCCCATGTTGAACCTTGATGGTATATGAATTAGGTTGAGGCTTGCATGTACGATGATACCCAAGGTTGGGATTATGATGCCTAAACCCTAGGAGACATCCACCTATATTTGAATATGATTCTTGTGTCTATATCTTACTAATCTAAAGCAACTTCTATGCTTGTCCTGAACCTTGTATGCCCTATTATGAGTCCTTTAACCATGAAATGCAAGTAAGTGACCTAAATCTTGTTATAACCATACCAGATGAACGGAACATCAAAATGACATGAAGTGAACCCCACTTTCAAGATGACCTACAAATCACTAAAGGACCATCAAACATGTAATTAAGAAACTTTGAACCTATCTTGGCCAAAACCCCAAAATGAAGCTAGTTTGGGTTACTGATAAGAATCTAATACATGTATGTAATCTTGTACTTAATTAGGTATGGCTTGTGCTAGATGACCAAAGATGAGTTAAGTTATGACTCTCTAAATCAAGTACGGGCTTTAATAATTATATGACTATGGCTTTCTTGTTTGAATGTGATACATCTGTATGCTTGTTTACTTGCTCAAATGTTTCCATGTAGTATTCTAGTATTGTACTTGGTGTTTGTCTCACACGTTGTTTTATAACTTGTAAACATAATATAGAAACTCTATTATACAAACCTTGTGCACCTACATGTATTCTCAGGGTAAGGACACGAGGCTGGGCATCCTACTTGAGTTGTCAAGATAGGGAGGACCATATCGATAAAAGGGTTAGCTCTTGGCAATGGACTTGAGGTCCCTTATGTATAAAAGGGTTAGCTAATCTTGAGCACCCTGACAGACCCCTCCAATAGGAAGTTGGTCAAAGGCCTTATCATACATGATATTGTTGGTATAATGGAGTAAAATGACATAAAATATGGATTCTCATTTTTCTAAACAATTAACATGTTTATTCTTGCACGTTTACTCTTGCACTCTTTTTCAAATTATGCAAAACTTATGTATATGTATCTTTCAGCCCTGTACTCAACACCTCATGTGTTGACATGTTTCTCGTATTTTGTTTTTATGTTTAGAGATGGCTAGATGTGATGGGATTGGTGAGATATGTCGAGTGTTCTTATTGTATGATCCCTAGTGTACATGAGCAGACTCAAAACAATTATACTCTTGAATATGTAAGTGAAAACTTGTAATAAAAGGATGTTGCTTAATAATACTATTGAATGGTCAGATATTGTTGGTGCCTTTATCTTGTTACTTGTTCATGTATGCTAAGCATTTCACGCTTCCACATGTTGTCTTTGGTATTTGTTTGGTTCATGGGACTGGGATTCTAGTTCCATGACATGGGGTGTCTTGCTAAGTTACTTGTCTCTAAACACAAAAGCAAGAAATTGGGACCAAAAATAGTTGTGCCATATTCTTGGATTATGTAGAGACAATTATCCCTACACATTCTTGATTGTAAAATTTTACATTTCAACATTAATGTCAATACACTTGTGGAATTACGTGATGCTACATTCTTTGAGGATGTGTTTCCCATGAAATCTGGTGTGCCCAATGAAGTATCTCAGGAAGATTCATTCACCACATGTTCTATTCCTGAGTACGTGGAAAGGATGACAAATGTGGGGGGCGACTCAGAACAAGCTATTTCTGGATATGATGATTTTAAAGAAATGGTCGAACCAAGAAGAAGTAAATGACCAAGGACATGTAAGGATTTCGGAAGTGAGTTTCTCATTTACAATATTGAGGATGATCTTGTATCTTTTAAACAAGCCATGGATTCTCCAGAGGCTAAGTTTTGAAAAGAAGTCATTAATAATGAAATCTAATAAATTCTCTTGAATGTAACTTGGGAATTAGTAGATTTGCCTCCTAGTTGTTCTGCGGTTGGTTGAAAATGGATATTTAAGAAGAAACTTAATACAAATGGGACAATCAATACGTCTGGTTATTAAGGTTAAAGACACATTCCCACAAGCCACAAGCCCAAGAATAGGATTAGGGAGCATGTTAGGCTATAAATACGTTTGGTTATTAGGGTTAAAGACACACACTTCTCGCTCTTATGCAGCCATCAACAATTTGTGTATGCCTTTTGTGAACCCTAGCAAGACGTACTTAGCCGCCGTTGCTCCCTACAGCTTCTGGAGATTTTCCCCTCATGCACTAAGCATCTTCTCTTTCCTATCCTAGATGTGGTCTATTCGGGTGGTGGTCCTGCAAACACTGAGCCGTGTTGGTGGTGTGCGCTGATCATCGTCGAGTGCAAGCAAGATGAGAACCTATGCCAAGTGCATAACTAGGTTGACTAGAAGAACAATGCCTATCCAAATGAATTGTTAGCGCTGGTTTCTTTAAGTACTACGTTTGTTTTTTAATGAACAATCTGGACTACGTATTCTAACTCTCTTTTTTGTTTCTATTCTCTCGTACTAGTTATTGCTTCTGTATCTTATCTGGAACTGGCCTGAATACGTTAATTAATTTGCATCTGCCTGCTGCTACATGTAACGACATATACAAAATTAACAACAGTCTTAAAGAAATCAACTTTCCTGTCACTATTAACTATGTCTAGTTTGGTGGTTCTGGGAATAAAATTGATACTAGCGTTATGCCTGGGAAATTCATGGTACCAACTTTACCCGTTGGAAGAGTCAGATGTTGTTATAACCCCAATTTTTGGGTACAATTAGTGAGAAATGTGATTTCTCATATTAAAGATAATTGAACAAATAATGATATGCTTTGTTTTGAATAAATGGATTCTTTTCACAATAGCCTTGATTGGTTGCTTTGTGGGCTGTATTGGCTTTTGGGTCCAAATAACAAGAAAATTCAATTTGTAATTGAATAATTGAATTCTGAAGAAAAGAAATATGTAGAAACCTATAGAAGGCAAATCCAAAGAGGATTTCGTGCCTCTTGGGTTCCTTGGGTACCAAGGAGACCAAGGTTGCAAAAAGAAGGTAATTAGAAAAGAAAAGGTTGATTAAGTATTTCTTTATTAAGAAAGAAATTGAAAATGATGATAAAATGTGGAAAATGAGTGGAAAGAGGCATAAATGAGTTTTCTTGGTGATAATTCGTATCCATGAGGTTTATAATGATAAAAGGAATACCCATGAGGAAAATAAAAGGGAAATAAAAAGAAATCCTCAAAAAGAGATATTTTAATAATCAAGATATTATGAAATAATGCATATAGATGCATCTAGAAGGATAATAAGTATCCTTAAAAAGTAATTTCGAAATCATAGAGTTTCTTGGGATTCAAGGAGTCCCAATAAAGAGGAAAGAAAGAGAAAATACTAAAAAGGCAAAATAAGAGGATAATGTGTTGCATTAATTAATGAATTATGAAAAAGAAAGTAATTTTGATTAAAAGAAATAGAATTTCGTAACAATGGATTAGAAAGCAAGGAAAGAGAGAATAAGTAAGAAGAAATTCGAATTCCTAATTATTAAAGAAATAGGATATACCAAAGGGGAGAGAGAGAGAGAAGAATTGCTTCTCTTTGAAGGAAAATGATTACTATTAGAAGAAGGACTTCGTTTCCTTAAGGAAAGTCCTCACAGGGCTTCGTTGGCTTCACCTATATAAGGGGTGAGACTTGGGGGCGAATCCAGAGAGATCTCACATCTCCCACCCTCTTCCTTATCTTCTTCTTACTTCCTTACGTTCTAAACCCTAATCAAGGAAAAATAGTACAACCAAAGTGCAACGAGGAGCCATGGAGGGTTCGTGATGGAAGCTTAATACCCCACGTTGCTGAAGGGAAAGAGAGCCTTCATCCCCAGGCCCGAGACGAGGTGCAGCCGCGGCCGAACGACCTGTAGGGCAGCCGCACGTTGCCGGTCTGAGGGGCGTGAAGGCGGCCCTGTTGGCTGAGATCGGACGGCGCCCCAGGTGCGGGGAGGTCCGAAGGAGGTCCGGGACCCTTTTCCGGAGACCGACGAGGTCCAAGAGAGGGAGGAGAAGGGCACAACTGCAGCTAGGGTTGCTGCGGCGCAAGCATCAGCTGGATCGTGAGGAAGAAGAAAGGTGGGGGCCTGATTGGACAGAATTGCCCTCAGTGGGCCAAAAGAACTGAGTTTTAATTCGAGGGCAAAACCATAATTCGGTTATATTTCTCAAACGATCCGCGTTGCATGAGCTGGATGACGTGGCGCCATTCGATTGGTCAAGTAAGTGTTTTAATGCAAAATTCATAGATAAATAACCGTAGGTCGGATTAAAACAAGTTATATATGAATTTTGATCAGGAGAACACAAGGAATCCAATAAAAATAGTTTTATAGCCTGAATCGGATCATAGTTCGAAATATAGTGTAAATTATCGTCTTTAATGAATTAAAGATTAAGAAACCCTATTTTGATATGATTAATGTGTTTAATAGGGTTTAATGGATCTTTAGAGATGATATTTATCTGTTAAATGTAAAAAGGAACATTGAGTTCAAAAAGGAAGAACTTTGCACGTGATTAGTCTAATTTAGGGTTTATGTGCTTAAATATGCATGAAATTTTGAAAAGGGCATAAAGTTATCATCTTTAATGATTTAATTAAGGAAAAACTCTTAGATTTGATGGTAGATGGTCTTAATGAAATTATTTGGATAATTCAAGTTGATATTAACATGTTGATAATAAAAGTGAAAATTAGGATCTAAAAAGATGATCTTTTTATATATTTGGCTTAATTTAGGGTTCTGTGCATGGTTATGCACTAATGAGCTTGAAAAACCCTAATTTAGATGAATATGTCTTTTAATTGTTTTAATGGTTCAAATCTATGAATAAATAGAGATGTAATGATAAAAGACTATTAAAATTGATAGTTGAGCAATTAAGGTTCATAAATATGGAAAAGGATATTTTAGGGTTTGTTAACTTAAAAAGGATAAAGTTGGAGAAATTGATCTAAGAAACCCTAATGAATAGTAATGAAACCTTAATGCGGATTAGAAACCATAGAAAGTGAATCCAAGTTAATAAAGTAGGTTCTTGATAAAGTGTGTAGTAAATGGAATACATGTGTTTTACATGATTCTTGATTATGTGGTTGAATTACTTCCTTGGATTGCTTTCTTGATTGGAATTGATATTAGCTTGAGAAATCTCCTGAATCAGGTATGTGGTTACAATCATGAATAACCGTTTTAGTTTCCCGATGGTTTCCCGCATGTTTAATCACATTGAATGCAACTAAACTATTGGATGTTTATTTATTTCTTGTAACTATAAAGTGACTACGGTTATCACATAAGATATGTGCCTACTAGCTCAGATCCTGGTCCCCTCTGTGTCGTAATGGCTGACCTAGTACATGGCTACCTAGAGGGTAGGTCCTGTTGGCTAAATGGACATCTATAAATCCCTTTGTTTTGATTATGACAAACATTTCGTTCTTATTAATCTAACGAGCTACTTGAGTGTGCAGGATTAAAGGTGGATGACAAAGCAACTAGGGAAATCCATATGCTTATATGTTTATGTTTTCATGCAATGTAATCACTTTGTAAAAACTTGTACAAATATATAATGTACAAGTACTTAGATTGCATGTAAATCAAGCGTTAGATTCTCCCTAGCTAAACACCACATTTAGATAAGTCATTCCCTTCAAATAGGATCACATTTGCACACTCATACATATAGTTTAGTGCCTAAATTGAAACATTGAAACAGGATCAATCTCGGTCGACAAACTCCTCGACCGAGACACTCTCGGTCGACAATCTTCTCGACCGAAAAAGATCCAAAGTAGCCGTTAGACACAACAGACAAGTTAGTTGGCAGTTGGAGAAAGACGTTGCAAATCACTTGTTCCAGAGTGCCTGTCGGTCGACAATTGTTCGACTGAGTAGGTGTCTCGGTCGACCATTCCTCGACCGAGATTGTCTCTGACAGCAACTGCAGAATTAATTAATTAGCCGTTGTTAAAGCAACAACTTTGTACCTAACGGCTAGTTAAGCACTTAGAAACCCCTAGAAGTTGTCTAGAACGTCCTTAAGCATCCTTAGGCCATTCCTATAAATAGGACGAGCCATAGGACACTCAAAAACACTTGCTACACTTGAGAAATCATTGAGCATACTTTGAGCAATCTGTTTGTGAGCAATTTGAGCATTGTGACAATTGGCTACTTCCTTCCTTAGCTCATAATTCGTGTCCTATAGGCTAGTATCTCCTACCCACTGCAATCACAAGTTCACACACTTGGTTAGGAGATCTATACGCTTGATCTAGGCAAATCAAGCCTTGGGCTATAAAGGATAAGTTGTAATTTCCTTTTTCTTTCTTGTTCTCTATTACCGTTTGTACTCTCCTTGCTACTCCTAGGTTGGAGGCTGCTGATTGGAGAGGGTGAAGTTCTTCTTGGCGAAGAAGGTGACTTTGAGCTACTTCAGAAGGCTGGTGCAACGGGAGGTTACTTCTAGAGAGGAAGGCTACTTCAAGGGGGAGCTTGGAGTTACTTCAAGAAGGCTACCTCAAAGTTGGTGCACCTACTTCAAGTGAAGGCTGTTCAAAGGGTGTAAAGGAAAGTATTGTATTTTGTATAAATCCTTGGGAAGGTAATAAAATAAATACTTTCAAAATCCCGGTTGGGTAAGCAACCGGGTAGTGGACTGACAACTTTAGTAGTTGCTAAAGTTGGAACCACTCTAAACACCTGTCTCCTTCTTCCAATTTTCAATTGTGGTTGTTTGAGTTCAATAAATTGTTAAAAGTATTTAAAAACTCTATTCACCCCCCTCTAATGTTTTTCAATTGGTATCAGAGCAGGATTCAAGGAACCCTAACAAGGTCTTGAAGAAATGGGGGATGGAGTGCTCAACAACCTTAACCTTGAAGGAACACTTGTTGCTAGGCCTCCAGCGTTCGATGGAACAAACTACCAATATTGGAAGAGAAGGATGCAGTTCTACTTCCAAGGCATCAATTGGGACTTATGGAGAATGGTGTCAACCCCATATGAGCTCCCTCAAACTCAATTTGCAGAATGGGATGCAAATACGGTAAAGCTGGCCCAAATGAATGCAAAAGCTGTAAGCATTTTATATTGTTCTATTTTGGTAGGAGAATTTAATAGAATATCTAATTGTGACACAGCCTATGATATTTGGCATAGACTGTCCATAACCTATGAAGGCACAGTCCAAGTCAAAAATTCCAAAATTAGCATGTTTAAACAAAAATTTGAACACTTTCGTATGGATTCTAATGAATCAATTAGTGAAATGTTTGAAAAATTCTCTACTATTGTTAATGGTTTAAGTGCTCTAGGAAAACCTATCCCTGAAGAAGATCAGGTATCAAAGATCCTTCGTTCACTTCCTCCAAAATATAAGCCAAAGGTGATAGCCATTGAAGAAGCAAACGACCTCACTCGACTAAAAATGGAGCAACTTATTGGCAACTTAGAAGCTCATGAAGCAACCTTAGAAGAGGAAGAAAGAAGAGCACGTGAACTTCAGCAAGGAAAGAAGAAGGATGTGGCTCTAAAAGCTTCAAAGGCTGTCACACAAGAAAGTGAGGAGTCAAGTGAAGAAGAGGGAGAAGAAGCCTTGATAGTAAATGGTAAGAAATACAAAAGATTTAAAACTAACAAAATTTCCAGCTCTTCTTCTACCCCTCCTAGGTGCTTTAAATGTGGGAAGAAAGGGCATTTCAAAAATGAATGTCCTAAAGCAAAGAAAGGAAAGAAAAGCTCACACAAGAAGAAGGGAGAAAAAGCCTATAAAGATGCATGGGACGAGTCAAGTGACAGTGAAAGCGGAGAAGAAACTGTGGATTGTCTAATGGCAAGAGAAGATGATGAAAACTCTCAAGAGGTAAGCCTACTTGATCTTTCTAAAGAAGAGTTAGTCACTAGTCTACAAGAAATTCATGATAAGTATGTTGATGTCAAGAAGAAACTAAAGAAGGTTATCAAATCAAATGATGAGCAAATTGCTAAATTAGATAATCTTTCTTCTTAAAAGAATAACATTGATCTTGAGAATTTGTCTTTAAAAACATCTTTAGATGATTGCACTAGAAAGCTACTCACTTTAGAAACAAATGTTGATCTTCTTTCTAAAGAAAAGACTGACTTGTTAGCTAAACTAAAAGATTTTCAGACTCAACCTATTTTGTGTAACCATCTAGACTATGATAATGTTATAAAAGAAAGAGATTCATTGCTATCTGATTTAGATCAAGCAAGAAAAGATTTACACAAGAAAATGAATGATATTGCTCAGCTGCAAAGAGAACTTTATGAGTTAAGAAGAAAAGATATACTTGATAACATTCTAAGCATTGGTACTATTTTCAACGGAAGAAAAGGTTTGGGATATGCTCCAAAGAAAAATCAACCCAAAAGAACTCAAACTATGTTTGTACCCAAGAACACAATGGCTAGAAAGAGAAATGAAGTTGATTCTATTACTTGCCATTTTTGTTTACGTCTTGGACACTATTCCTTTTCATGCCCTTATAAAACTAAGGATTCCGAGTTAGTTTGGGTCCCAAAACCTCAAACTTAGTAGAGTCAAATAGAATTTAGTTGAGAAATGACCAAAAAGCTCCATCTTGCTATTTATATTGTCTTATCTCAACTAAACAAAAGATTTCATGCTTATTGTTAATTTTCTGCATTGTTGTACTGAAACAAAAACTTAGTCGGTCGAAGTATTGTCGACCGAACCATTAATCGGTCGAAGTATTGTCGACCGACCGAATATCAAAATTTACAGCAATTATTTCGGTCGAAAATTGGTCAACCGAGCTACATTTCTGTGTTTTCTGGTTTGTAATACAGTAATCTTCTCGATCGACAATTTGTCGACCGATACATATGTCGGTCGAACAATTGTCGACCGACTGGACTTCTGATTCAGAACTCTTATACAAATCTGTACTTAAATGATTCTAACCATATCGGACCATCACATGGGTACCAAAATCTACATTTTAATGCAGGAATGGGTGGTTGACAGTGGATGTTCCAAACATATGACCGGAAACAAGGATGCATTCCAAACCTTTGAAGAAAAGAAAAGTGGAACTGTCACCTTTGGAGACAATGGTAAGGGCAAAATCGTTGGAATAGGTAATGTTGGTACAAACCTCGAAATAAAGAATGTTCTACTCGTTGATGGTTTGCACCATAATTTGATAAGTGTTAGTCAATTATGTGATAGTGGTTATGATGTGTTATTTAACAAAACTTGCTGCAAGTTATTGATAGAAAACACTACAAATGTTGTTTATGAAGGAAATAGAGTTGGAAATCTTTATATCCTTAAACCTAACTCTATGAAATCAGTAGTGGGAAAATGCTTACTTGCAAATGAAAATACCTTACAAGTATGGCATAAAAAGCTAGGACATGCTAGTTCACATGTTATTAAAAAGTTAGTGAAATATGATCTTGTTCGTGGATTGCCTACTTTATCTTTTGATCAAGTTGAAAACTGTGAACCATGCACAATGGGAAAGCAAACCAAAACCTCTTTTAAACCAAAACATGTACTTAGCACCAGTAGGTCCTTAGAATTAATTCATATGGATTTATTTGGACCCATGAGGACACAATCTATTGGTGGTAAAAGATACTATTTTGTTATTGTTGATGATTATAGTAGATACACATGGGTACACTTTATTGCAACTAAAGATGATACTATTCATGTTTTTATACAATTTTGTTCCAAGATTGAAAATCTATTACAAAGCAAAATATGTACCATTAGAAGTGATCATGGTGGAGAATTTGAAAATCATACATTTGAAGAATTTTGTACATCTCAAGGGTACACTCATAATTTTTCTGCTCCACGCACCCCACAACAAAATGGTATAGTTGAAAGGAAAAATCGATCACTACAAGAAATGGCTAGAACTATGATGCTTGAACATAACACACCCAAAACCTTTTGGGCTGAAGCTGTAAACACTGCATGCTATGTGCTAAATAGAGTAACTGTTCACTCTCATTTAAAGAAAACTCCATATGAACTAATACATTCTAAGAAACCTAGAGTTGACTATTTTCATACCTTTGGCTCCACATGCTATATCTTAAATACCAAAGATGATAGAGATAAGTTTGACTCAAAATCACACAAAGCATTCTTTTTGGGATATTCCACTTCTAGCAAAGCTTTTAGAGTATATAACACTATATCTAGAAAAGTTGAGGAATGTATTCATGTTTCTTTTCATGAAGAGTCCAAATCTGAAAATCTAGAAATCATAGATCTCACAAATCAATTCGAAAATTTAAACATACCAAATGATAGTGAGAAAAGTACTACAAATAATCACCAAGTTGAACCACAACCTACACCTAGGCTTATTAAAGATCATCCTCAAGAATTAATTATTGGAGATCCTAATGATAAAGTTAAAACTCGGTCTTCCTTCAAAGATGTTGCAAACATGGCTTTTGTTTCTATCATTGAACCTAAAAAGATATCTGAAGCTCTTAAAGATGATTATTGGATAATAGCCATGCAAGAAGAATTGAATCAATTCACTAAAAATGATGTATGGGATTTAGTTCCTAAACCACAAGATAAAACCATAATAGGAACTAAATGGGTTTTTAGGAACAAGCTAAATGAGGCAGGAGAAGTAATAAGGAATAAAGCTCGGTTAGTAGCACAAGGATATAATCAACAAGAAGGAATAGATTTTGATGAAACGTATGCACCAGTAGCTAGACTTGAAGCTATTAGAATGTTACTAGCTATTGCTGCACATAAAAACATCAAACTCTACCAAATGGATGTAAAAAGTGCATTTCTAAATGGCATCATTCAAGAAGAAGTATATGTTGCCCAACCACCTGGTTTTGAAATACCAGAAAAAGGTGACTATGTTTATAAACTTAAGAAAGCACTTTATGGTTTAAAACAAGCACCTAGAAATTGGTATGAAAGGCTCAAGACATATCTTTTTGATAATGGTTTTTCTATTGGAAATTTAGACTCTACTTTATTTTTCAAAACATATACATTTGATTTCCTAGTTGTGCATATATATGTTGATGACATTATTTTTGGAGCTTCTAATGATTCATTGTGCACACAATTTAGTGATATTATGCAAAAAGAATTTGAAATGAGCCTCATGGGTGAACTAACTTTCTTTCTTGGTTTTCAAATTAAGCAAACACCTGCCAGAATATTCATAAGACAAGAAAAATATACTAAAGAACTCTTAAAACATTTTGGGATGGATCAGTGCAAACATGCTACTACTCCTATGGCTACTTCTATTAAAATTGATAAGGATGAAAATGGGGAACCTATTGATGATTCTTTATATAGAGCCATGATTGGTAGTTTGCTTTACTTAACTGCCTCTAGACCGGACATTATGTTTCCCGTTGGTCTTTGTGCTCGATTTCAATCACAACCTACGCACTCTCATTTTCTAGCAGTTAAACGAATTCTTCGTTACCTAGCCGACACTACTTGTTTTGGTTTATGGTATCCAAAAGGACAATCCTTGGATTTTAAAGCTTATACTGATGCGGATTATGCTGGTTGTCGCCTTGATCGCAAGAGTACTAGTGGTGGTTGTTTCTTGTTAGGGAGAGCCTTAGTATCTTGGTTTAGCAAGAAACAAAATACGGTTGCCCTATCTACAACTGAAGCTGAATATATGGCAGCTGGGTCTTGTTGTGCTCAAGTGCTTTATATGCAACAAGTATTAAACGATTATGGTTTTACTCTTTCATCTACACCTATTTTTTGTGACAACACGAGCGCCATAAACTTAGCACACAATCCTATTTTACACAGCCAAGCTAAACATATTAAAATCCGTCATCACTTTTTAAGGGATCATATCTCCAAGAATCATGTTTCCCTACATCATGTTGATACGAAAGACCAATTGGCTGATATTTTTACAAAACTGCTTCCACTAGATCAATTTAACAAAATTAGGAAGCAACTGCTTATCACTCCTTTGGAAGATGTTTTCTTTGATATTTGTGCTACTTAAACAAAAACTCTAAATTGCATCATGATATTTAGGCTTTTAAATGGACATGTTTTTCATTAGATTTGATGGGACATCTAATTAAGGGGGAGTTTTTATTTCTAAACGGATATCTTTTTGAAATGACAAAGGGGGAGAAATAAATATAAAACTAAAACTTAGAAACACTCAATCAATGAGTTTCATAAATAAACTCTTGGCTTTACATTGAAAGTTGCTATATTCCCTAGTGAATTGGATTTCATGTTCCAAAATTCAAGGGGAATAATAAGAACACATTTTATAACCAAGAGGAAAAGCTACAAAAGGTAATCTAAAGATACGAAACTCATATGGTTCATATTTCCTTTATTTATATTTTTGGAAATGTTTGTCATCTTCAAAAAGGGGGAGATTGTTGGCTAAATGGACATCTATAAATCCCTTTGTTTTGATTATGACAAACATTTCGTTCTTATTAATCTAACGAGCTACTTGAGTGTGCAGGATTAAAGGTGGATGACAAAGCAACTAGGGAAATCCATATGCTTATATGTTTATGTTTTCATGCAATGTAATCACTTTGTAAAAACTTGTACAAATATATAATGTACAAGTACTTAGATTGCATGTAAATCAAGCGTTAGATTCTCCCTAGATAAACACCACATTTAGATAAGTCATTCCCTTCAAATAGGATCACATTTGCACACTCATACATATAGTTTAGTGCCTAAATTGAAACATTGAAACATGATCAATCTCGGTCGACAAACTCCTCGACCGAGACACTCTCGGTCGACAATCTTCTCGACCGAAAAAGATCCAAAGTAGCCGTTAGACACAACAGACAAGTTAGTTGGCAGTTGGAGAAAGACGTTGCAAATCACTTGTTCCAGAGTGCCTGTCGGTCGACAATTGTTCGACCGAGTAGGTGTCTCGGTCGACCATTCCTCGACCGAGATTGTCTCTGACAGCAACTGCAGAATTAATTAATTAGCCGTTGTTAAAGCAACAACTTTGTACCTAACGGCTAGTTAAGCACTTAGAAACCCCTAGAAGTTGTCTAGAACGTCCTTAAGCATCCTTAGGCCATTCCTATAAATAGGACAAGCCATAGGACACTCAAAAACACTTGCTACACTTGAGAAATCATTGAGCATACTTTGAGCAATCTGTTTGTGAGCAATTTGAGCATTGTGACAATTGGCTACTTCCTTCCTTAGCTCATAATTCGTGTCCTATAGGCTAGTATCTCCTACCCACTGTAATCACAAGTTCACACACTTGGTTAGGAGATCTATACGCTTGATCTAGGCAAATCAAGCCTTGGGCTATAAAGTATAAGTTGTAATTTCCTTTTTCTTTCTTGTTCTCTATTACCGTTTGTACTCTCCTTGCTACTCCTAGGTTGGAGGCTGCTGATTGGAGAGGGTGAAGTTCTTCTTGGCGAAGAAGGTGACTTTGAGCTACTTCAGAAGGCTGGTGCAACGGGAGGTTACTTCTAGAGAGGAAGGCTACTTCAAGGGGGAGCTTGGAGTTACTTCAAGAAGGCTACCTCAAAGTTGGTGCACCTACTTCAAGTGAAGGTTGTTCAAAGGGTGTAAAGGAAAGTATTGTATTTTGTATAAATCCTTGGGAAGGTAATAAAATAAATACTTTCAAAATCCCGGTTGGGTAAGCAACCGGGTAGTGGACTGACAACTTTAGTAGTTGCTAAAGTTGGAACCACTCTAAACACCTGTCTCCTTCTTCCAATTTTCAATTGTGGTTGTTTGAGTTCAATAAATTGTTAAAAGTATTTAAAAACTCTATTCACCCCCCTCTAGTGTTTTTCAGGTCCATCAGGTCATGAAATACTTTGGCTGCCTAGAGGGTAGGTCCATCAAGTCACCTTTATAGAGGTACCATATAAGTCCTTACAGGGACAACACAAAGTTGTGGATAGGTATGGATTGAGTAGTTTGGCTTAAAACGCAATCTTGATTTTTAAATGATTAATTGAGTGGTTATAATGTTAACATAGTTGGACATTATTTGTTTCCCCCACATAACAACTTCGGCTGACCGACGTTTTGTTTGTCGGCATTTTAGGTACAATGAAAAGAACAAACAGTAAAGTGGCACATGTGGTACTAAATGAGTATTAAAGTGCAAAGGAGGATTAGATAGATTAGTATCTGTGTGGATAGAAGTTTAGAGATCTAAGTTTTCAAAAAGATATGCAAAAAATTATTTTCTTACATCTTTCAGTATAATATGTTAAAATTTGATAATTATTCTTGGTTAATTGCCGAACCTTTGATCCGAAAGTCATGGGTATGGCTTCAACCTCTCGACCTCCCTTAATTGGGGGTTAACGAGAGGTGGGGTCATAACATTTGGTAGCAGAGCGTGGGTTCCTCAGTTAACCATTAATAATTATTAAATTTTACAAACTCCATAGAACCCAAGGGAGTTATTAGAGGAGTATCTGAAAGATGGAGGTGTCTAGAAAGGGATCACGACTGGGGGCTGGCAAGATTTTCCTTCGCACCGCTAGTCAGAATACGAGGACTCCCGGACCCGTGTGACCGCCTGAACAAAGTCTTAGGGTATGAATCAAAATAAGATACCTTTAGGAATTCTCATCTTATTCATCCCTTCTCATCATAAAATTCTGATAAGGACCTAAAGGATTAGGGTTTTCTTTCTTCTGCGCACCCTCTGGAGGTATGGGTAAGGTTAATAAGGTTTAAGGAATCCTCCACTAAATTAATGAAAGGCATGTAAATAATATGTCATGGACATACGCTTAATAGAATAAGCGCAAAATAAATAATAGATACATGCTTAGGTCGTATGACATAAGATGTCATGTCCTCAGAAGAGACCTGAGGCTAGACCTTCTTGTCAGGAGGATAAGTTAGTCTTGGAGATAGAGATCTCCATTGCAAGTAGAGACCTAGCACATCCTCTGAGGATGATGCTAACCCTAACCCTAAGTGAAGGTTAGAGAGAGATGAGTTGGACCAGGTGTTTGAAAGGACATGCCTTTGGGATGCCATACGATCCATGGGTGACCTAGCACCTTTGGCAACCCAACCCTGGGAAGGGTCGTGCATGTTAGGGTAAAGGATAGCTCCTTAGATGATGATGTTAGTGAAGGATCATAGAAACCCTATGGGCTTGTACAAGTAGGGCATAGTTGGCACCTAGGGCACGTCATAATGCTGGCAGTAGGATGAAACCCTGGATAAGGAATTATGATGGAGCATAAAGGGTTATGGATGATCGTGAGCAACCATAAGTGCGAACCTAGGCTTCATGCTTTGGAGGTTGACCCTTCATGAAGATAGGACCTCTAATGGTGAGGTTGGATGTAGGGTTATATCTGGAGAAAACAGGAAACCCAACAAGAAGGTTGGAAGCCTAAAACCCTGAGATATGAGATGATAGTAGTTGCCTCATGATCGATCCCTAGGAGTTGATGATGTCCTGGTTGCCTTTAGAGGGACCAAACCCTAGAGGGAGAAGATGAAGCTTCTGGTACCTAGGTGCCTACGGTATAAGTATTTACTCTCTGGGAAAGGAAGAAGACGTTCTGTGTACCCTGAAGTGGATTTGTAACAGGTTATGAGGCCTTGCACCTTGTTGTTTGTCCTTGAGGAGGACTCAACCTTAAAGTGTTGATTCAGGGAAAAGATGACAGGAAGTGTATGTCATAACCGTTACATGTTTGGTTTGTGGTTAAGAGATAAAGTATGCAGTTGGACACCTAAAAGTGAACCTAGGGTTCCTAGGCCTAAGAGGGGAAGTGATATACCTAATGCTCATGATGAGAAGTTGAGTTCCTATAGAAGCGAGCATGGTACTCCTCATGAATAGAGGAAAAGGGGAGCCCCTGAAGTTTAAGGTGTGTTTGATGAACCCCTCATAGCTAGGTTGATGATAAAAAAAGGTATGATCGTGATCCAACATTGAGGAAAGAGGACAAGTATGACCTAGCATGGTAGAGTAAGTGATCTGATCATGCCTTAATGGCTTGCTAGGGTTAAGTAGGCTCGTGTGGATGTAAACCCTAGACCTAAGAGCTTTTGTGACCTCAGAGATAGTTTTCCTCTCATCCTGGGAGAGGTACCCCTTTGGAAGGGTGTATATCAGTTTTGTTGGTTCAAGGTAACCTAATGAGGTCTCATAGGATCTTGAGAAGCTAAGTGAAAGGTGCATAGTAGGAGATTGAATCTACAGACCCATAGATATACATCTCTATTGCATATGAATGTGTTACCATGGAGGTAACCAGTATGGGGCTTGACCAAGGTAGGCAGGTTGCCATGATGCCTATGAACGGATGAGAGCCACCCCATGAATGCAGAAAGAGAGATGATGAAGACTTGGGTAAGGTTCTAAGTGAACATGGATTGTAATGGATAATCCTAAGTCTATCCTAGGGTCAGGTCGGGATAAGACCGATGAAAGTAGGAGTTTCCTAATTCCCCAGTTGCACATGACCATAGGGTCGGGAGGTAACAACTATCATTGTCTGAGGGCCATGGGTTAGGAGATTGATCACCTTCATGAACTCATGGGACCCAAAGGGCAGACAAGTAGGGCACTCTCTTGATGCATGAGGGAAGAGGGATGACCCCAAAAGAGTCGGTACCCTATAGACCTAGAGGAGATGACCAAGGATATAAACCTTAGTAGGTTCAAGACTTGTTTGATATCATGATGTCTGTGATGTAGAGACATATGTGGCACGTTGCAACTTAGATATAAAGGTGTACTGGCAAGGTGGGATGTACCATCTCTACTCTTGGAACAGGAAGAACTCTGTATTTGGACTGCAGTCAAATGCTTATTTCCTCTTGTTATGGGAGTGAGAGATAGGACATTACGCATGCCATACACCAAGGATAAGAGATGACGTAGGTTGGAACGTTGCCATGAGAAATAGGGATAGAGAAGATAACCTACCCTGGTAAAGTGAATGATACATGGATGGTTTGCAAACACTAAGAGGAATGAGGTAGTCCCCTTATGAGGAAGTTTCTATCATGAGCTATGTAAAACTTACAGGTTATGCTAGGTAGAGTTTGATCACCATGATGATGGAATCAGAGAGTGTTCTTATGAAGATAAACATATAGTTTGAGGTGACATGATAAGTGAAATACATGGAAGTGTAATGTTACCTAATACCTAAGGATGTGAAGTGGTAATGGATGCTCTGGTTGAGATACATCTGACTTGTTTGACCAGAAGCTAGAAAGGGTTGATTGGCTAACCTTAAGTTCGAAAAGGAGAGGTGTTTGGATAACACTCAGATGTAACAAGATACATTGAAAAGTTATGGTTGTTTGGTTAGCCAGTCTAGTCATGGATGCAATGAAAGGATGGTGGTAAAACCTCAGATGTACTTCTTTGGAAGAGAAGGTGATGAAACCCCGACTAGAGTGGTTTAGGGTTTCATAGGAATCGATCTTGGAAGAATCATGACATACGGGAAATCATGATTGAAGATCACCATACACCATGGAAAATGGAAATAGCACTTTGGATGCTTAAGATGAAGTTGCATGTGGTTTATGACCATGCAAGCCAGGAGGTAAAGGAAGAACCCCAGTAACCCAGTGTATCGATATAGAGGACAAAAGAATCCCTGAGAAGGAATGAGAGCTCAACACTATGGATGTTGTGATAGGTATTCCCTGGACCGAGGAAGGTCGAGATGTAATATGGGTTATGGTAGATCGCCTTACCTAGATGACATAAGAAAGAAAGAGTTCTGTCAAGGGACAGATCTAGTTGAACTACCCATGAGAGAGATGGTTCAACTACACCATAAAGAAAGTTCAAAGGTTCTTGGGTTTGAACTAAAGGTTCCCTTCTGAAAGGTGGAAGTAGGTACATTGAGAACTCTATGATAGTATAGTTTATCACCCCTAACTATGGTTAGTATGATCCAGACTAAAGGGTCTGATGGGGGCATGTGTGCTCATTCAGGGTGATATCTAGAGACAGTTTTTGTCCTATGAAAGATGTGAAGATAACCACCATAGCCAGTATCGGGTTTTATAAGAAGCTCTGTAAGGGAGGTTGTGTCGGTCACCACTTCAGTAAGGTGATGTTGGTTAAAAGGACCACATGATGGTTAGAAAAGGACCACATGATGGTTTTAAAAAAAGGACCACAGTACGTGTAGATGAAGTCACTTTGATTGTGCAAGGGCTGAAAGGAGCCTAGAGACGATGAGAGTCGTGAGCAGATGCAAAGTAGACTGACATACAAGTTACTATGGGAGAAAATGTGACATGAAAATCCAACCCCTCTAAGTTATAACACCCCGATACATGGGTCCATTAGAGATGGATGGGTGGAGAAGGTTAGGTTTGACCCTACCCCTCAGGATAGAGTAATGGGAGATGTTTTCCATGTGTCCAATTTATAGCGCTATGTGAGGTACCCCGACCATGTGCGAAGCAATGAACCTAGTGAGCCCCAAGGGAGGCTGAAATGGCCTGAGTCACCTATGTAGTTTATAGACGACAGGATGAAAGAACTCAGAGAAAAGAATATGTGATGATAAAGGTTCTTTGAAAATGCCATGAGTACGGCAAAGCCACATAGGGGCCAATGATGGACATGGAAAAGTCTTATCCTGAATTGTTTGTTTGCTTGTTTGAATTTTGAGGACAAAATTCCTATAAGAGGGGAAGGATGTTATAACCCCAATTTTTGGGTACAATTAGTGAGAAATGTGATTTCTCATATTAAAGATAATTGAACAAATAATGATATGCTTTGTTTTGAATAAATGGATTCCTTTCACAATAGCCTTGATTGGTTGCTTTGTGGGATGTATTGGCTTTTGGGTCCAAATAACAAGAAAATTCAATTTGTAATTGAATAATTGAATTCTAAAGAAAAGAAATATGTAGAAACCTCTAGAAGGCAAATCCAAAGAGGATTTCGTGCCTCTTGGGTTCCTTGGGTACCAAGGAGACCAAGGTTGCAAAAAGAAGGTAATTAGAAAAGAAAAGGTTGATTAAGTATTTCTTTATTAAGAAAGAAATTGAAAATGATGATAAAATGTGGAAAATGAGTGGAAAGAGGCATAAATGAGTTTTCTTGGTGATAATTCGTATCCATGAGGTTTCTAATGATAAAATGAATACCCATGAGGAAAATAAAAGGGAAATAAAAAGAAATCCTCAAAAAGAGATATTTTAATAATCAAGATAATATGAAATAATGCATATAGATGCATCTAGAAGGATAATAAGTATCCTTAAAAAGTAATTTCAAAATCATAGAGTTTCTTGGGATTCAAGGAGTCCCAATAAAGAGGAAAGAAAGAGAAAATACTAAAAAGGCAAAATAAGAGGATAATGTGTTGCATTAATTAATGAATTATGAAAAAGAAAGTAATTTTGATTAAAAGAAATAGAATTTCGTAACAATGGATTAGAAAGCAAGGAAAGAGAGAATAAGTAAGAAGAAATTCGAATTCCTAATTATTCAAGAAATAGGATATACCAAAGGGGAGAGAGAGAAGAATTGCTTCTCTTTGAAGGAAAATGATTACTATTAGAAGAAGGACTTCGTTTCCTTAAGGAAAGTCCTCACAGGGCTTCGTTGGCTTCACCTATATAAGGGGTGAGACTTGGGGGCAAATCCAGAGAGATCTCACGTCTCCCACCCTCTTCCTTATCTTCTTCTTACTTCCTTACGTTCTAAACCCTAATCAAGAAAAAATAGTCAACCAAAGCACAACGAGGAGCCATGGAGGGTTCGTGATGGAAGCTTAATACCCCACGTTGCTGAAGGGAAAGAGAGCCTTCATCCCCAGGCCCTAGACGAGGTGCAGCCGAACGACCTGCAGGGCAGCCGCACGTCGCCGGTCTGAGGGGCGTGAAGGCGGTCCTGTTGGCTGAGATCGGGCGGCGCCCCAGGTGCGGGGAGGTCCGGCGGAGGTCTGGGACCCTTTTCCGGAGACCGACGAGGTCCAAGAGAGGGAGGAGAAGGGCGCAGCTGCAACTAGGGTTGCTGCGGCGCAAGCAGCAGCTGGATCGTGAGGAAGAAGAAAGGCGGAGGCCTGATTGGACAGAATTGCCCTCTGTGGGCCAAAAGAACCGAGTTTTAAGTCGAGGGCAAAACCGTAATTCGGTTATATTTCTCAAACGATCCGCGTTGCATGAGCTGGATGACGTGGCGCCATCCGATTGGTCAAGTAAGTGTTTTAATGCAAAATTCATAGATAAATAACCGTAGCTCGGATTAAAACAAGTTATATATAAATTTTGATCAGGAGAACACAAGAAATCCAATAAAAATAGTTTATAGCCTGAATCTGATCATAGTTCGAAATATAGTGTAAATTATCATCTTTAATGAATTAAAGATTAAGAAACCCTATTTTGATATGATTAATGTGTTTAATAGGGTTTAATGGATCTTTAGAGTTGATATAAATCTGTTAAATGTAAAAAGGAACATTGAGTTCAAAAAGGAAGAACTTTGCACGTGATTAGTCTAATTTAGGGTTTATGTGCTTAAATATGCATGAAATTTTGAAAAGGGCATAAAGTTATCATCTTTAATGATTTAATTAAGGAAAAACTCTTAGATTTGATGGTAGATGGTCTTAATGACATTATTTGGATAATTCAAGTTGATATTAACATGTTGATAATAAAAGTGAAAATTAGGATCTAAAAAGATGATCTTTTTATATATTTGGCTTAATTTAGGGTTCTGTGCATGGTTATGCACTAATGAGCTTGAAAAACCCTAATTTAGATGAATATGTTTTTTAATTGTTTTAATGGTTCAAATCTATGAATAAATAGAGATGTAATGATAAAAGACTATTAAAATGGATAGTTGAGCAATTAAGGTTCATAAATATGGAAAAGGATATTTTAGGGTTTGTTAACTTAAAAAGGATAAAGTTGGAGAAATTGATCTAAGAAACCCTAATGAATAGTAATGAAACCTTAATGCGGATTAGAAACCATAGAAAGTGAATCCACGTTAATAAAGTAGGTTCTTGATAAAGTGTGTAGTAAATGGAATACATGTGTTTTTCAGGATTCTTGATTATGTGGTTGAATTACTTCCTTGGATTGCTTTCTTGATTGGAATTGATATTAGCTTGAGAAATATCCTGAATTAGGTATGTGGTTATGATTATGAATAACCGTTTTAGTTTCCCGATGGTTTCCCGGATGTTTAATTGCATTGAATGCAACTAAACTTTTGGATGTTTATTTATTTCTTGTAACTATAAAATGACTACGGTTATCACATAAGATATGTGCCTACTAGCTGAGATCTTGGTCCCCTCTGTGTCGTAATGGCTGACCTAGTACATGGCTACCTAGAGGGTAGGTCCATCAGGTCATGAAAGACTTTGGCTGCCTAGAGGGTAGGTCCATCAAGTCACCTTTATAGAGGTACCATATAAGTCCTTACAGGGACAACACAGAGTTGTGGATAGGTATGGATTGAGTAGTTTGGCTTAAAATGTAATCTTGATTGTTAAATGATTAATTGAGTGGTTATATTGTTAACATAGTTGGACATTATTTGTTTCCCCCACATACCATCTTCGGCTGACCGATGTTTTGTTTGTCGGCGTTTTAGGTACAATGAAAAGAACAAACAGTAAAGTGGAACATGTGGTACTAAATGAGTATTAAAGTGCAAAGGAGGATTAGATAGATTAGTATCTGTGTGGATAGAAGTTTAGAGATCCAAGTTTTCAAAAAGGTATGCAAAAATTTATTTTCTTACAACTTTTAGTATAATATGTTAAAATTTGATAATTATTCTTGGTTAATTGCCGAACCTTTGATCCGGAAGTCATGGGTATGGCTTCGACCTCTCGGCCTCCCTTAATTGGGGGTTAACGGGAGGTGGGGTCGTAACAGATGTAGATTTGACTTAATATTACCGGTTGTGAACAATACATAGAAGAGAATGAATCTAAATCTGATGACACTATTCCTGATAATGCAAATATAATTGCTAACTGGAAGAAAGGTGATAAGACGAGTCGAGGGTTGATTCTATTTGGTTTAAATAACAAAATGTACAATTCTTACTCGAAGCCTCCTGTTGATACTTTTAAAGTTTTGTGGGAAGTGTTAGTTAAGAATTTTAGTACTGAACAAAGGTGATGAAAAGTATCGCATGTCTAAATTTCTTAAATTTCATATGGTTGGGGGTAAGTCCATTTCTGATCAAACACATAAATTTCATCTCTTGTGTTATGATCTCTCTGATGCAAAAATGGATTTGCCTGAGAAATGTGCAGTTTTGTCCCGCATAGAAAAATTTCCTAAATCCTAAGAATCATTCGACATGATTCTTAAGCATCAAAAAGGAGATTTGTCAATGGATGATCTAATGGGGGACACTAACATACAAGAAGAACACTTAAAAAGAAGTCGGTCAAGGTGCCTATTAATGCAAACCCCTAGTGTCAATTTTACTACTGCTAAAACCAAAGGTAAAAAAATAAAGAATATGCATGAACCTAAGGCCAAGATCTAGAAGAAACTGAAGAAAAAACCTTGTTGGACTTGTGGACAAGTTTTCCACTGGAACAAGGATTGTCCTTCAAAGAAGGCAAAGAAAGCTTCCACATCTGTAACTGAGGAGGTCGTAGTCAAAATGAAGACTAAATCCTTGAACCTCAATGATCGGTATGTGTCTATTACACATGAACCTCTCTATTTTTAAACCGCTATATTGGATAATAGACACTAGGGTTAATGTACATGTGCATACTGATCAGTCTCTATTTGTGTCTTACTAGGCCTCCAAAGGTCGATCAATGATTTTGGGCAATTCCAACATTATAGAAGTCAAAGGCAAAAGATGGGTGGTTGAAGTTTCCTTTAGGAAAGATTCTGACGCTCCACAGAGTCAAACATGTTTCATCAATTCGATGCAACATTCTTAGTGGCAAAATTTGAGTAAGAGATGGTTTTAGAATAGACTACAAATTTAATAAGGCTATTGTTTCCCACTTTTGTGACTCTTTATTTTTTGGCAAGGGGTAACTATGTGATGTGGAGAACTTGTTTAAGATTATTGTTGAACCTATTTCAAATGCAATTTAAAATTTGAATTATAATGGTTCTGTATGCTTGAATCTTGTATCATATGATGTTTGGCATTCACGTTTGGGGCATGTTAATGTTGGCTTAATGAAATGTATGATGAATCTGAATTTCATCCTTAAATCTAACATTAGCAATAATAGATGTGAAATCTATGTGCAACCTAAATTATCTAGGAAACCTTTCCATTTTGTGAATAGGAATTCAGAAATATTGGATTTAGTACATACTGATATCTATGAATTTAATGAGATTTCTACTTGGGGATCAAAAATGTTATTTTATAACTCTTATTGACAATGCTAGTAGATACTGTTATGTCTATTTACTTAAAAGTAAAGATGATACATTCGATAAATTCAAAAATTTATAAGAAAGAAGCTTAAACTCAAACTAGTAAAGTACTTCAATGATTAAGGTTTGATAGGGGAGGAGAATACACCTCAAACTTGTTCTTGGAATTTTGTCAATTCTATGGTGTAGTTCATGACGTCACCTCTCCTTATTCACCTCAATCTAATGGGATATAGATATTGTCAATTCTTTACTCCAAACCTCAGGTCTACCCAACTTTATGTGGGGGGAAGCTTTGAATATGACTTGTCATATTCTGAATAGAGTTCCCCATAAACATGTTGAAAGTAGTCCATTTGAGTTATTGAGAGGGAGAAAATAGAGTCTCAAATATCTTTGAGTGTGGGGGTGTCTCGCTAAGGTACTTGTCTCTAAACAAAAAAGGAATGAATTGGGACCGAAAATAGTTGTGCCATATTCTTGGATTATGTGGAGACAAGTTATGCCTACAGATTCTTGATTGTAAAATTTGACATCTCAGGCATTGATGTAAATACACTTATGGAATTACATGATGCTACATTCTTTGAGGACGTGTTTACCATGAAATCTGGTGTGCCCAATAAAGTATCTCAAGAGGATTCATTCACTATAGGTTCCATTACCGAGCACGTGGAAAGGATGACAAATGTAGGGGGTGACTCAGAATAAGATATTTTTGGATTTGATGATTTTGTAGAAATGGTTGAACCAAGAATAAGTAAACGACCAAGGACATCTAAGGATTTTGTAAGTGAGTTTTTCACTTACAATATTGAGGATGATCCTATATATTTTAAATAAGCTATGGATTCTCCAGAGGCTAAGTTTTAAAAAGAAGCCGTTAACAATGAAATCCAATCAATTCTCTTGAATGTAACTTGGGAATTAGTAGATTTGCCTCCTAGTTGTTTTGCGGTTGGTTGCAAATGGATATTTAAGAAGAAACTTAATGCAGATGGGAAAATCAATAAGTAAAAATAGAGCTTAGTTGCTAAGAGATACATACGAAGGGAAGGAATATATTATTTTATTACCTATTCTCATGTTTCCCGTATGAACACAATCCGAGTGCTTATAGAATTGACTTTCATTTATAATCTATTTATGCATCAGATGGATGTGAAGACCGCGTTCCTACATGGTGATCCCTAGGAAGATATATCTATAGAACAACCTGAGGGATTTGTGGCTCGTGGGAATGAATCCTATGTGTGTAAACTTGTGAAATCATGTATGGCTTGAAACAAGCCCCTAAGAAATGACATGAGAAGTTTGATTCTATAATATCATTGGTTGGCTTTATTTCTAATGGAATTGATAAGTGTCTCTACTACAAAAACAACGTAGACACATCCAAGTCAGACTCAAGTCTGTCAGGGAGTTAGTGTCTGATGGGGTCGTGGCTGTGGACTATGCTGGTACCAAAGATATACAACTGATCCTTTCACTAAAGATCTTACTCTAGCCTTAGTGGTAAAATCTAGGCTGGGGATGGGACTAAAACTCCTCCTTATTCCTAGGCAGTAGCAACCCAACCCAACAAAGTGGAGATCCCACAAATTGAGTTCAATGTAGTACTAACAAGCTGTAAGGTGAATTAAATGACATTATGTAATTTCATTTGATGTTTCTTGCATTTGTGTGTCTATCCCTTGGGAAACTTGTTAGTATCATGACTGCAAGTTAGTGAGAGATTTGTCTCTGAACGGTGTCATGTCTTAGGACAGGATGTTAGCAGTACATTCTTGGAGACACCAACTAAATGATTGATGTTATGTAGGCCGTAACAGGAGAATTGAATTGTTCTCTGATATCAATCATGACATAAGTTTCTGTGTGCATGGCCTTAATGCATTGTTTTATTTTCTACCATGTATTTATTAAGTTGTTATCAACCGATACTCTTGCACCCAAGGTTCAGGTACAAGACTTTTGTTCACCTAGTTCCTGTGGGGATCTAAGTTGGATAACTCAGGTAGATTTAAACCAAAAGATATCTGTTAAAAGTACAATATGGAGGTCTGAATGATAGAGCACACTACACATTAGAATTTGTGGGAGATTGTTAGATGTAGATATGGTAGCCAAACATTTATCTAGCATGGGTTAAGCCCAATGTAATGCAACTAGTACATGGAGGAAATGTAGTTCTGTGTCTAGTGCATATGAGGAAGAATTTATCCCACATTGCTCACTCTTAGAACTTTTATGGTCCTTATATGTAGGGTCACATGTGACACTAGTGTCCAAAGGGTCCTAGGGGAGAGTATGCTCACCTCTTTGGTGGGTATGGTGACTACAATACACACCACACACGTGCGCACCACACCACGCCTTGCCTGGCTTGGCCGGGCTGGGAACGAGGTCGGGCTCGGACTTGTGAATGTCTTCTATTTTTCATCTTCTTTTTACACTGTGATACAACCGCATAATTTATTATTAAGTTAATTAGTTATTTCTTTCTAAAATAGATTTATTAATCCTAATTAAAAAGTGTTTACCATGCGGTTCTTTCCACAACGTGTACAAGAACGGTCATATGACCAGGTCTTATTGTGAATAAGATTAGTGATCGTGCTAGGATATAAATACATTTGGTCATTAGGGTTAAAGACACACACACTTCTTACTATTCTTTTACAGCTATCAATTGTACATGCATTTTGAGAACCCTAGCAAGACGTCCTTAGCCACTGTTGTTCCCTACCACTTCTGGAGATTTTCCTCTCCTACACAAAGCATCTTCTCCTTCCTCTCCTAGTCGTGGTCCGTTTAGGTGGTAGTACCTGCGAACGCTGAGCTGTGCTGGTGGTACACGTTGATCATCGTTGAGCGCGAGCAAGATGAGAACCTATGACATGTGACTGGGTTGACTAAAATAATGATGCCTATCCAAACGGATTGTTGGGCACCGATTTCTTTAAGTACTACATTCATTTTTCAACGAATAATCCGGTCTGCGTATTCTAGATCTCATTTTTTTGTTCTTCTACACTGGTTATTTCTTCCGTACCTTATCTGGAATTGGCCTGAATAAGTTAATTAATTTACATATGCCTACTGCTGCATGTAACGACATATACAAAATTAACAACTAGCTAAGCGAAGAGACCAGGATGAAAATTCTTTTTAATATTGTTAATGTGTGAATCCTCTATCATCCTTTAAATTAGAGAAGAAGGATATATAATATACATGCAATATCCTGTATGGTGTACAATTAAGAGGGCACTATACAAGTATAAGGACAAAAACTACACGAACGAAAACTGACCAATGTCAGTACCTCCTCGAACTCAAGGTGGATCTAAAAAAGAGTTGTAAACTACATTGTTGAGATTCGACGCAGTATGTGTTTTAAGGAAGAGGTCTATAATCTTATATGCATCTTTTATGGAGGACAACTTAATTATGCGTAGTATATACTTTTTTCACACAAATTGACAATCTATTCATATGTGTTTAGTCCTATCATGAAAAATTCAATTATAGACAATTCTTATCGCATTCTTGTTGTCATAAAATATAGGTATAGCATTATAAGTGACAACTCTCATATCATTTAGAAAATAACAAATGTGTACTATTTCTTGTGTGATGTCACAGATTACTATGTACTCTGCCTTCATGAAAGAAAGAGATATGACATCTTATTTCTTACTCCTTCATGAGAACCAAGAATTACCAGGAAGCAGATAAAGACCAATGCTGCTGCATTTGGTGGTAGAGAATCGAGCCCAATCAACATTAGTACATGCACACAGAGTAACATTGTCGAAAACGCTCATGAGTAGATACCTTGTCATTATTCCCCGTATCTAACAAATGATATGGAGTACAAAAATATAGTGGACATTTTTAGAAGAAGATAAGAATTGTGACACAATGCTAACAACAAGTTGGATGTCAGACCTAGTGATGCACAAGTACAATAATTATCCTACTAGTTTAGGATACCTTGTGGGATCAGATAGTGGCTCACCATCAGTTGGAAATAATTTTATATAAAATTTAATAGGCGTTCATGCGTCCCATAAGTCAGATATCTCGGCATCCTCAATGATATATGATGCATACTTTTTATTGAGAACCGAAATTCCTTTCCGTATGTAAGCAATTTGCAGGCCTAGAAAGTAGTTAAGTTTCTCAAAATCCTTAATTTGAAACTATTTAGTAAGATAATGTTGTAAATCATAAATTCCTGGTGCATCATCTCATGTGATAATCATGTCATCTACATATAAAAGTAGAATGATTCGTCCCCGGAGTCTATAGTGTGAATTATAGAATAATCATGTGAACTCTGGGGGTGTAACCTACATAGGTCATGGCTTGTCTTGAGCATTCAAAATAGACTCTGGATGCCTATTTGAGTACATAAAAGTCTATACGCAAACGACAAATATGAGACTCGAGTACTACCAGTTGGGGTGGAGGAGGCATGTATAATGTTTATGGGAGTTTCTCCATGTAGAAAAACATCTTGAACATCTGCCTGGTATAAAGATCAGTGTCGGGATGCTACAACAGTTAAAAGAGGTTTTAACGATAGTCAAGTGAGAAACTGCAGCAAATATTTCTTGGTAGTCTATGCTTACTATTGAGTGAAGTCCCTTACAAGTAGGCAAACTTTGTATCTATCCTTATTACCCTTAACCTTGCTTTATTCGTGAATATGTTTGTTTGTCTTAATTGTATGCTTATTATCATAATTAAACTTTAATTTAAATTTAAATATCAATTGGTAGATTTATGTTTAAAACTTGAGTCAAACTAGAATTTGCTTATGCAATTTTATGAACATTTGTTGGTTTATATCTACCTTTCTCATATCTAAGGGTCGAACTGCAATTTTAATACATATATATTTTATTACATGATTTTTTAGTCAGTTTATAAAATTTATTTTATTTAGATACTTTGTTGCATGGGTAGCAATTCTTTATTAATATCAACTAGTTGGTAGTAATGTCATGTGTTTTTGGTCAATTAGTAGCTTATGAATTTTTAGACCGATGGAAATCTGTTGCTTTATTGGTGATTGTTTGTTTAAGAAGACCTACGAAAACAACCACAACTTTGCTTAATCATGACCGAACATGTTCTTCATTGGACCGATGAAGTTTAACTTGCCGACAACCGACGGTCGCTTTATTTGTAAGTATCCAAAGCTTTGTTTTTGTGATCTGATGAGACTCATAGGTTTTGTTGGAGCTGTTGTTTTCCACGAATCGACCAGAAGTTAGTTGGTCAACCTACAAAGATACGCAAGGAGAGCATAAATTTCGTCTGAGGTAGAACGACAAGAATCTGATATATATAATAGTAGGCGATGAGAAAACCTTTTGAGCATGTTTTTTCTTTGAAAAATTATTACTCCAACAACACTTCTACTAAAAGTTATACCCATATCTTGAAAATACGCAAGTAGCACTATTAACACAATACGTCTTATTAGTGGACAGAGACAAATTGTGCAATCAATAGAGAAAAGAAGATAGTAGATGAAGAGAGACTACGTAATAAATAAAAAAAAATAGTGAAGGGGAGAGATAAGGCGTAATAAATAGGAGACAAAGATAGTGGATGGTGAGGTATATTAAATACAAACAAATATATAGTAGATGGACAGAGAATGCTACACAAAAAATTCTATAGGTTTTGTTAGCATGGCTCAAGTCTAAAATAGACAATTTAATATTTATGAATCAACACTATTTATCTTAAAAACACATGTTTTTATAGTACTTATTTATGAGCATCTTTTATTTTAAAAGAATTTTCTTATAAGATTTATGAATATATATTACACAAATATAATCTACACACACACACACACACACACACACACACACACACACACACACACACATATATATATATATATATATATATATATATATATATATATATATATATATATATAACACATAGAAATGATAAACAAAAATATTATATATATATATATATTATAGTACTTTTACAGTACAATTTTAATATGAAATCCGTAATATGCTTAATGATTTTTATCACTAATTATAAATACTTATATATTATTGTGCCACCTCTCATGTCTGGAAACCGACAAAAACTTCTTTATACAATACTAAATAGACATTTTGTATTTTGTATTTACGTTAATTGAGGCCATGATGTGAAATTGGATGGAAGAAGTGTGCTCTTGATGCTCCAACAAATAGTTGGGAATTGGCGGGTAGACGAGACCTTTAGCAAATCCAATGGCTGAACTACTTGATCTTTTTCCTTACCTCCGATGGTCCTTTTGACCGATGAAAAATATTCTCATGCCCGACCTTTCCACCGACGAGAATTTTTATGCTAGACCAATAGTTGAGCCTTTGTGAACCGATGTAGAGACTTGTTGCCACCTTGGGATGGAAAATCTGGTCCTTTTGACGAACGAAAACACTGATTTGGACTGTTTGACTATCACTCTACTTATAAATATCCGTTCCCACTCCTATTTAACAAACTTTTAGCTAACCTCTTTTTGCTGCTAGAGACTGACGAGGGCTATTGAAGTTAGATAAAAATGTAAGTTTGTAGATGCGTAGGTTAGGCTTCCCTTCAATTGATCTAAGCCTCTTAACTTTATTTCTTGCTCCCTCCCTACACGTAAGATCTTCTTCCTGAACCTTTTTTCATGACGTTTTCCCCTTCTCTCTTCTATCTCATCGAGATCCCTGTTGCTACAAGTTGGAAACATGTAGTTAAGAATCCTTTTTTCTTCTCTCTTTTCTCTATATATACTGTATTCTTAGAGAAAAGGAGCATTCTTGGAGCTTTTGAAGGATATAGCTCATATCTTTGCCACTGTTTTTCGTGGTTTCCTTTTTGGACTTTGTTTTCTTCACCCCTAAGGTGAGTGATATAACTTTCAATGCATTATTTGTCTACTTTGATAGGAATAATATTAATATTGCTATAGAAATTTATAATATGCTAAGGATGACCTTTTATGCAGCGCTTTGTATGAGTAAGATGGTAATACAAATATTTATGTAGGGAGTGTGTAACTTACTCAAATTTATATTTATGTCTTAATCCTCCCTTATTCTAGACCCCTTATGATTATGTTAATATCTAGTATCTTTTTTCCTAATTTAAGGTATACTATGATAATTTGAAGTCTAATAACATAATGCAGTTGAAAAATCCTTTACATATGAGACATTAGGATGACATAGACAAATTGAGTTAATAAGATAATTTAATATATGAATATGTTTGACTCCAAGTTGACCCTCAAGGATCTTATAGGATTCAAAAATAAAATATATTCATTTAACAAAAAATTGTGTGTCACCATTGACTAATGAGGAGTAAATGCATTTAATGAATGTTTAACATACAACTGATAGAATCAAATATCAAATATTTTCAAAATATGAGATTGATGGAAAATCCGATTCCTCATACTCAATTCAGCCTACATGTCAAATATCATGTCCTCTGAATAACTTTTGATCACTCAATTGAATTAGTAATGGAACACATTACAACTTAGGTTTACTGGTTAAATTCTTGGGTCACATTATTGTGATTGAATTCTAATTTATTTCTTGTTACATTGTCCTCTTTGACTTGATAAGTTTGCAATCCCTCTATCCCACCTCCTCTCTGGATACAGAAGGGGACGTACCCCCTACCTTGTGACCACTTCATGCATACGAAACAATGACCACCGTGACTCCATCACCCTCCCCTCACGCGTTGGTTGGTCTTTCCGCACCTCTTCTCACCCTCTGCATTCAGACTCCATCCAAACACAACAAGACACAAGATCCCTCCCTCTCCCCTTCTCTTCCTCACACCAACCCTAGTGGAACCCATCTACTCCTCCCTTGCCTCACACCCCAACCATTGTAAGAGAAGAAACATCACCACCATAGCAGTTTCAGGGTCCATGTCCTTCCTCTTGTCTTCTTATTCATCCACTCTTCACATTGTAATTACCATAAACCCTATCCCCAACTCAGCTCGCACCCATCCACTTTAAAAGAAACGACTCACACCATCGAGTTCAGAAGCCCATTGTTCAACTGCCCTACCTTTGTCTTCCCCCTTGCACCACCATTAAGGGCCACAATATAGATTCTTGAACTCCGGTAGCCCACTGTAAGATTGCATCTTCCTCCTTTTCTCCTCCCTTGCTTTTGTCCTTCCTCTTCCAACACCTCTATCTTCCTCACCCACTTTATTGTGGATTGCCAACCTCAGCGACTGTTGCAAGATCTATTCATGTCCCTTGAACTCCTTCGCCTTGAATTTTTGTGGTCACCTCATCCTTCAGCGGCCACCCTCTACAATAGGCTTTTTGCACCCTTTCTCCACTTCATCAACAACAACCATGGATTCTTTCTTCTCCACTCCCTTCCTCTTCTTATTCCAAACACGAATATGCAACATCTGTGACCATCAGACCTACACACAAGCATGATGACAACCTTGAAACCTGGTGCATTTTTTCCAAGGTCACACACTAATCAACTAAATGGTGACTAGATTCAACCCTAGAAGGTTTTTAAACACACAAGGGATCTTTAAAATTTATAAGGACCTACACTGACACACCCAACTAGACTAACACACTATACCCACAAGTGCACAAAGTCGTGTTATAGTATAGGCAAGCAATAAGAATAGGGTCGATCCACAGGGAGAAAAGGGGACAATAGAGTTAGGTTAGTTTTGGCTGGGTTCCTACTACGGAGTCAAGGGTTTGATGGTGGATTTGTTGATTACACTAATGGTGAAGAAGAAATCATTTAAAGGAAAGCAAACACGATCAAAACATAAGTTAATCCTAGACAGTTAATTCTAATGAGCAAGGAAAGACAAGCTGAGCAAGAAAATGAGCAAACTACACTAAGGTAGACAAGAAGAGGTCTGCACTATACTAAGCTAGCAAACAAGGCAAAAGAGAAATCAAAGACCTAAAATATCAAGAGAAAAGCAAGAACAAAGCAATGAGCTAACTAAGAAAGTAAAGAGCTAACTAAACTAACACTAGCTAAGGAAGAAGGTAATTAGGATTTTAATGCAATAAAGGGAAATCATAGGCTGTTTGGGGAATTCACTTATCAATTAGGTTGGGGGTGATAACATGTAAACACCATTCATTCATTTAGATTACCAAACCAAACAATAAGGTAGATGCTAATGAATTGCCCAAAACTACTAAATGGCCATGGACAAGATAGGGTGTGTGTGTGTATAGGCGTCAGTTATATAAATACACCAGCACCTAAAACCTACAACATCAATTTAATTAAAAAACCGACATCTATCTGTGAAGGGCGACCAGACACGGGTATCACTTTTATTCAGTGTCGGTTCCCTAATAATAAACCGACGCCTAAAATTAACCGCCAAATCCAAAATTTCCTGTGAAAAAAATTACCTCCAAAATTTAACATATGACGTCTGTTATTAACTATTAAACCGACGATGAAAGGCTATTCACGAGACAAAAATTGGGCACATTTTAGTTGTCGATTTTACTACAATAACCGACGCTTATGAGTTTTCCCGCGTTGTTGCCGGGAAATTTTTCACACCCTTTGAGCGTCGGTTTTCGAAAGAAACTGACGACTATGGTTATAAATCGAGAACAATTTTTTTAATCGACATATGTAGATAGACGTCGGTTTTTTTGTAGTAAAAACTGACGACTATCATTGAGAATAGCTGTCGGTGTGTTTGTATAACCGACACCTTTAGGTTTATGTGTCCGTTTTTTTGACTAACCGACACCTATGGTATAGTTAATAGCCCCGCAAAACAGAGAACTTTTCCCCATTGTCTCTATATCATTGTGAACCTGCTGCTAGGTATGGCGATTGTTGCCGGTGCTCCCTGCCACCGTTTCTCCTACCATCGTTGCCCCAGCGGCCGTTGCCCCTGCCGCCGTTGCTCCCCCGCGCCGCTACCACTCGTTGTTGCTACTCCTCTCCTCGCCGACGCTGCCTCCTGGTCGCCCGCTCACCACTGATGCTCCTCTCCTCATCGTCGCTGCTCTCTCCTCGCCAACGCTCTGCTCCTGGTCGCCCGCTCACCGCCTCCTGGTCACCTGCTCATCATCCCCGCCCGCTCACCGCCGCCTCCCTCTCTCCGGGTTGCAGCTCCGGCCACCAGATCGCTGCACCTGGTACCCTTCTTCCTCCTCTTCCTGCTTAGACAATAGGGTTTCTCCAGCTTTCTCCTTGATCCTGCTCCTGGCCCCTACCCGTCTTCCTGCTTCACCCTCCTCTTCTCATTTTTAATTGAGTTGTACATGCATCAAAATCGTTCCTACTTCATATAAGCTATGTATGTATGTACTGCTGCACCCATTTACATCTTTATGTATGAACTGCTACACCTACATTATATATTTATCATTTGTACATACATTGCTGCTCTGCTATGAACTCAACCACTAATATTTACTGATACATTATACTTGTACCTATACATACATTCATACCTTAGTTTTTCTTGTATTGTTATGCGTTCAACTAATGTATTATCTATGTAGATGTACTTTGTAGTTTGCAATACATATAACGATATAATGAACATATCATGTACTGCCTACTACTGTATAATGCACATTCTATACTATGTAGGATGTACCTCTAAAGCATAACGTATTACATATATCATGTACAACCTGCTACTATATATTCATATACTATGTAGTATGTACCACTAGTGTATATATATCATCTATGGGATACTTCTGTATATATTTAATTTAATTTAATATATTACTAGTTACTAGATTGAGTATGTTATAATTGAGTTTATCATCTATGTAGTATGTACCACTAGTGTATATATCATCTATGTAGTATGTACCACTAGTGTATATATATCATCTATGGGCTACTTCTGTATATTACTTTATTTATCAATTGATCTGTATTTATTTATCTACTGTTTGTATTTATTTATGTACTGTTTCAGGAATTAATTGATCATCTAATGCTGCCCTCCGTCTCCCTGCCCGTCGCCTGCTCACCTGCCTGCTTACCTGCCTACTCGCCTACCCTCCGTCTCTCCCTCTCTCCCTACTGACGCCCGACTGGGCTCAAACAGAGGTAAACATCTCCCAAAGCCCTATTTTATTACACTGCTTGATCTTTAATCACATATACTTAATCAACATTGCTACTTGTATGATCCTAGTGATTAAAAGTACTCTTTCCTGGTCCCCTCAGTAACTAATGTTCCCTTGAGATGAGTGTTAATTGATCTAGCTTGCTTACTTTCCTTGTAATGCCATATTTTATGTTCTATGACCCACTAGTCACCTTTAGAGTATTAAAATGATGCAACTTGTACACTTATTAAATTTGAATCTATAAATCCTATGAAATGATATTACCCCACAAAATCAGTAGTTACTATTATGTCTTGTACACTCTAGAATCAAGATCTAATACTCTTATGCTATTTTAACACCATGAGACCTTTTTTGCTCATTCTAGTGGATTATTATGACCTATGATGACCTAACATGAAATCAAGCTCTTAATGATATAATTTTGTTGGCCTAGAAACCCATCCAAGATTTACTCATTAGGAGTAAATCTTAGATAGTCCCCAGTTTGGGACTGTTCTTGAACACCTAATCTCACTTAGGATGTAAGTGTATAATGTGTATTGGGTTTTCAAGGAAATTTCGGCAGCATTTCCCCGTTTGTTCTCTAAGTACATATGTACTTGGAGAACAACGGGGAAATGCTACCAAAATTTTCTTAAAAACCCAATACACATTATACACTTACTAGTGAGATTAGGTGTTCAAGAATGGGATAGGTGATATACATTTATTATATATAAGAATGACAACACATGTATTTGTTAACCCTAGACCCTAATCTTGTTGTAATATATAGCTTTTTTCTCTTTGATCATAGAATGGATAGATCATGGATGTCCATTCACAATTGCTTCACCCCAGAGTTTATATCTGGTCTTGACCAATTTATTAGATTTGCCGAGGAACATAGGAAACAACCTGGAGATAGGTTCTACTGTCCATGTAGGCATTGCGGTAACAACTTGAAAGTCAGTTACGGTGATGAAATCGGAAGTCATGTCATGTGCAATGGGATTGTACAAGGCTATACAGAATGGCACTGGCATGGAGAGATTTCAAACTTGAAACCAGTGGATGTCGATAGCAGTGCTTGTGTGGAAGAAAAAATTGCCTCCGATGACGTAGATGTGAATGAACCAGTTCTAGTAGACATCGTTGATGCGATGCTGGATAGTTGTGGGGTAGAGCACAGCAAAACTGATCCACCTCCCATCTTTAGAAACATTGTGCATGATGCTGAGATACCGTTATACATGATTTGTAAGTTTACGAAGCTTAGCACTGTGTTGAGATTGTATAAACTGAAAGCTAACAATCGATGGAGCAACAAAAGCTTCACGTCATTGTTGTATTTATTGAAAGAAATTCTTCCTGAAGGAAATGAGCTGCCGATCTCAACATACTGGTTAAAGAAATTGTTGTGCCCAATGGGAATGGAGGCCAAGAATATACACACATGCAAGAATGATTGTGTATTATTTCAAAAGGACTATGTGGATTTGAAAGAATGTCTGAAATGTGGTGCGTCAAGGTATAAATTGATGACTTTGGGGGAGTCCAAAACTGGTTCTCCCTCCAAGGTGATGTGGTATCTACCTATAATACCACGGTTTCAACGCTTGTTTGCCAATCCTATAGATGTGAAGAATTTGAGGTGACATGCAGATGTTAAGAAAAATAATGATGGGATCCTACGACATGCGTATGATTCCCCATAGTGGAAGAAGATTGATTTATTGTACCCTAAATTCGGTGAAGAGGACATGAATCTAAGACTTGGGCTTTGTACAGATGGGATGAATCCGTATAGGACATTGAGCAGCCAACATAGCACTTGGCCAGTTATGCTTGTTATATACAATCTTCCTCCCTGGTTGTGTATGAAAAATAAGTATGTTATGCTTTCGTCTTTGATATCGGGCCCTAAACAACCTGGAAATGATATCAACGTTTATCTTGAACCTATGATTGATGACTTGAAGAAGCTCTGGGGTGAAGGTGTGATGATCTATGATGCTTCATGAAGAGAGACATTTTGTTTGCACGCTATGTTGTTTTGCACTGTGAATGACTTTCCAGCATATGGGAATTTGTCTGGATATAGTGTCAAAGGATCTAAAGCGTGTCCTATATGTGAAGAGAACACTGATTCAATACGACTAAAACACGTCGGCAAGACTGTATATCTTGCTCATCGAAGGTTTCTTCCAAAATTTCATCCGTATCGTAGGTTGCGCAAAGCATTCAATGGACGGAATGAGGAACGTAGTGCACCTAAACCTATATCAGGGGAGGATGTTTACGAAAGAGTGAAAGACATCACCAATGAATTTAGTAAGAGATCACAATGTACGATGGTCACAAGGAGTGACAAGTCTTTATTCAAGAAGAAGTTGATATTTTGGGATCTTCCTTATTGGAGTTCTTTGACAGTCAGGCATTGTATCGATGTCATGCACGTTGAGAAAAATGTATGTGATAGCGTCATCGGTACTCTGTTGAATATACCAGGTAAGACTAAAGATGGGATAAAATCCAGAATGGGCCTACGTGAAATGGGAATAAGGACAGAATTAACAGAAGTAGTTAGTAGCGATCGGAGAACATACTTACCTCCCGCTTGTTACACGTTGTCTAGAAAGGATAAGAAAGCATTTTGTGAATTCTTGGTAAATGTTAAGGTGCCACAGGGTTACTCATCCAACATCTGTACATTGGTATCAATGAAAGATTTGAAGTTGATAGGTCTTAAATCTCATGATTGTCACACTCTAATGCAACAAATATTGCCTGTGGCAATTAGATCTATATTGCCGAAGCATGTAAGGTTTGCAATCACCAGACTTTGTTTCTTTTTCAATAGTATGTGTAGTAAAGTTATTGACCCTGATACTCTCTATAATTTGCAAAGAGAAGTAGTTGTTACCCTATGTCAGCTTGAGATGTATTTTCCTCCGTCGTTCTTTGATATCATGGCACATCTTATTGTCCACTTGACTAGGGAAGTGAAAATGTTGGGACCAATTTTCTTGCATTGGATGTATCCCTTTGAACGATACATGAGCATTTTTAAAGGTGATGTTTGAAACCGTTATCGGCCTGAAGGGAGTATTATTGAGGGTTATGTGGCGAGAGAGGTTATGGATTTTTGCAATGACTTTCTGAGTGGTAATGACACTCTCGTGAATGACAAGAATATTGAGGAGCATTTTGGCAAAGGAGTTTTGGGATCACGGGTGAAAGTAATCAGCCGTGAGCAGTTGGAGCAAGGTCACTTGTATATTTTACACAACATTGACGAAGTGAGTGTTTATATCGAGGAACATACCAATTTCATCAAGAGACAATATCCTCGATCCAATTCAATGTGGCTTGCTAGAGAGCATAACAAGACATTTATTAAGTGGTTTGAAGATAAAGTCTTACATCAACTATCTCGAACACCAGATAATCTTACTGAAACCATCAAATGCCTCACCTTTAAACCAAAATTGAATGTTATGTCTTATGAAGGGTTTGACATAAATGGTTTCTCATATTACATAAAGCGTCAAGATGATAAGAGTGTCGTCCAAAACAGCGGGGTCACCCTTCAAGCGTCTTCATTGTTTTTTGCAAGTGCAAATGATAAAAGTCCACGTGAAGCTAAAATGTCATATTATGGTGTCATTGAAGACATATGGGAGTTTGACTATGTAGATTTTAGAATTCCGCTCTTTAAATGTAATTGGGTTGACAACAACAAAGGAGTTATAGTGAATGAATTGGGTTTCAAATTAGTAAACTTTGAAAAGATTGGCGAGAAGGATGAACCATTCATATTGGCATCACATGCAAAACAAGTATTTTATATTGATGATCCTGCAAATGATAAATGGTCGGTTGTTCTTCATGGTAAAAGACAGTTCATTGAAGATCCTATAGATGAAGAAGATTACTATGATAAGTATGATGACTCCAGTCCATTCTCAGTTGGGTTGCCAACACCACCAAACATTGAAGCTGGGGATCACAATGACTTGTATGTTCGTTGGGATCATAATGAAGGATTGTTAATTGATAAAAGATCACAATATTAGAGGCATGGATGTTTATATTTTTGTTATGTTTTATTTTTTTGAATGTGAACTTTACAATGTGAATGTGGACTTTACAATGCGAATTACTTTACAATGTGAATGTGAAATTTGCAATGTGAATTACTTTACAATGTGAATGTGTACTTTACAATGTGAACTTTACAATTAGTGTTACTTTACAATGTGAAATTTATAATTTGAAGGTGAACTTTCAGATGTCTGAGCATTCCCATGATGACTGTGCTGATGATCACCGTGAGGGTGAGGACGTGCTTGCACCGCCTGACAATGTAAGTTTTAAGAATATATCCCTGAGGTTTCTATCTATATGTTCATTTATAATTATATTATGCCAGTGTGTTTTTTTATCAAAATTTAGGTTGGTGATGTACCCCCTGAAGAAATTACAACACTTGATGAGAAGAAAAAGAAAATTGAGAAAGTGAGGGGCATCACAATGATGAACACGTTAATACATCAAAGGGGCAATGGACCCGAATTGACTGTGGATTTCGATCAGGCAGGAAATCCATATGGAGTGAACCGCAATTCATTTGTTTCATATCTTGGGGTTCTTTCTCGCAACCATTGTAGTCCTATCCTAGAATCATGGCATAAAGTTCCTAAGGGGAATAAAGGCCACATATGAAAGGAACTATGCATGAGTTATTATTATTTGTAATTCTATTTGTGTAGATTACTAATTTTTAGGATACTAGTTAATAACAATTCTATTTAATTTGCAGAGAATATTTGATATGGATGAAAAGATGTATCGTAAATGTGTGATGCAATGTTGTGGGAGGGTCCTAAGGAACTATAGGACCAATCTCACCCGAGATTACATACGTGATGCTGAGAATAGGTTCTTGATTGATTCCAATTCTAGACATTGATCAATATTTCACTAACTCTACACTAATAATTTTTGTTTGTATTCTCTTTGAAAAATAAATATAGGAAGAAGGAAGCCACACAACAATGGAACTACTTGGACCCCAAAGAATGGGAGGAGTTTGTTATCCAAAGAAAAACAGATGAATTCAAGGTATTAAGCGCCACTCCCAATTTAATTAATATACAAATTTATGTATTCACCTATTCAAGATTAACCTTTAGTGTTACTAACCAAATCAATGTGCTTACTAACTAGGCTATCAACGATGCTCAACGAGCAAGGCGTGCACTGAATGTGCACAACCACTCAATGGGTCCAAGAGGATATGCAGGCATTTGCCAAAGACTACAGGCTGAGTCTACTCAGCCTACTGCTACTCAGGAGACTGCAAAGTCCTCTACTGCTGCTCCCGCACCTCTGCCTCATCATGTTATGTGGATAGATGGGAGGCAAAACAAGAAGGGAGAGATACCAAAGCCCGCAACCGCTGAGGCGGCTGTAAAAATGGTAAAAAAAAACTCTTAGAGAAATCTATCGATATTGATTATTGTTATGTTTACTTATGAATTTTTTTTGATGGTGATTAGCGGGAGCTACACGAGCAGAGGAAGGAAGGCAAGTTCATTGCTCAGGGTACAAGGGATGAACTGACAGTTGCTCTGTGTAACCCAGAGCATCCTGGATATATAAGGGGTGCAGGCGCTGGTGTGGGCATCAAAGCATTCTTTAGGCCATCCCAGTGCAAACCTATCCCAAAACTGGGACTTTCACAAGCTGAGGTAACTTATTCTTATTTTAGAATGTTATTGTGAAAGGGAATTCAATAATCAGAAACTAGCATTTATTTTATCCATGTATAGGTAGATTCCTTACTTGATAGGAGAGTCGAGGAAGTACTTGATAAAAGACTCCATGAAGCAATTAACAAGTGGCAGGTGTCTCAGACTGCCACTCAGACAATACATGTGGTGAACCTCTCTTCTTCTACTGCTCGTACTGTAGAGGTTGGGAGTAATCCTATATACCCACAACCTAGCACGTCCTCTGTAAGTATTTTTATGGCATATATAATAGCTAGTCTGTTCAAGATGATATCTTTGTGTATATATGCATATAACATTCTTTTTGTAAATTTGTAGGGGTTGAAGCCATACTGACTACAAAGTGAAGGATATATCATTACAGAGGCATCGGCTTACCCACCCCTTAAAGGGTGCATGTTTCATGGGAGTCCAGTACCAGAGGGCATGGTACGTGTGAGCCCCATACATATACTCCCTGGCTGGATGAATCTTGCACTGCCTCATGCACACCCAGATGCTGAAACACTTGGTGAGGCAGTAGGCGGAGTGATACTATGGCCCGAAGCAGATGTCCTCTATACTGATATTGTATGATAAATTTTCATTACTTTAATTTATTAGTGTGTATATATATATGAGTCAATTGATATGAAATTATATATACAGGTCAAAAAGACGAGACCCGCTACATCTCGGCCTCCACCTCCTCGACTACCAAGTTGGCTTCCAGGGCACCTACACGCCTTGATAGGTCCTAATTGTAGGAGTGTGGCAGTATGGATCTGCGAACATAATCCAAATTGCCCTATAAATGTTACTATTCCGGAGAATGCTGCAGGTAAATCATACGATAACAATCTATTTATACAAGTTTAGCATACGTATTAATGCATACGTAATAGAAGTTCTGGATACGTATTAATGCAGGTCAAACATTCAGAAACAACATATTTATACAAGATATTTTGGAGTTGTTTAGTTATGAATGGCTGAACACATCTATGATAGAGATGTGGATATGGTGAGATTAATGCATACGACAATATGGTTTATACATCCATATACCTTGTTTTATATACGACAATCTTGTTTCTTATATATTAATGCATACATAATACATGTTTTACAACCACTTATATAAGACATGTACAAATTTTGGATTTTCCCATGTGGGATTTTTGGTCCCATCTTTGATTAGTCTTGTAGATACATACCCTTCTTCAATTACTTCATACTACTGTGATGCTTTTGAATATTTTGGTAAAAATAATAAGACGGTAATAATAGCTCCATTCAATGTCGAGTAAGTTTACTTTGCTTGTAATTTGGACTTAAGCAAATTACATTTTTATTGCGGATATTGAGTTATTAATTTTCTACTTTCTTACTTATAGTGCTAAGCATTAGGAGTTATTAGTTATTGTCCCCAAGACATTCACCGTCTATTATCTAGATCCTATGGGGAGTGAGTTGGATGTATTATATGGACATGCAATTAAAAGGCCATTATTCTCGTGAGAAATATTTTATATTTTTATATATGTTAACATCTGTTACTGCATTACTATTTAATTATGCAATTTAATGTGTTACATTAACATATATAGGGCTTTACAAGAGTACAAAAAAGCTGGAGGAAAGGTCCCCAGAAAAAAAATCTGACACTCATTTGGGATAATGTGAAAGTAATTTTCTGACTCCAATGTTTATATTATTTATGTGAACTGTGCTTATTTCTATTTTTGAATATTTTGAATGTTTCAATTTATAGTACGCTACACAAGACAACGGCTGGGCATGTGCCTACTATGTGATGTAACTTATGGACCTAATTATCAAACATGTCGTATTGGAAATCGATAACATACAACATGTATTATACATAGTCTCGTTAGATAATATGAAATATATGAATCTTATTATATATTGTTATAATTATTTATATACGTCATTCTCTTTGTAGGTCTTTAAAACTGATGACTTCAACACATGTGCAAAGCGTTTCGATGTACATGCTCCCTATACGAAGGATGAATTAGATGCTGTAAGAGAAGATTGGGCAAAAGCCCTGCAAAGAGTGGGAATTTTTCAATATGATTTTGCTGACAATGATGACGATGATGACAATGATGAATAAAGAATAACTTTGTTCTCATAATTAATTTTGTGTGAATGTGAATGAATTTTTATGAATTGTTATATGTGTGTGAAAATCATCAATACATGAATGTTTCTACATGCGTATGAATGTGAAAAGAGATGAAATAAATAGAACTGTAGGTTGCTACTGGTTTCTACATGCGTGTGATGAAAAAATAATATGAATTAAATGTTCTTATACATGAGTGTGAATCACATATATATAATATTGTCCATCATGTTAATTTTGCAGGTTTGTGGCCTGTTGTTGGCTGATATCAATGGATGTCATAAAACTTACAGTTCATAACTGAACTGTAGGTTTCTCATCCTGTGACCAGCCACAGTAGGTCTACAGACTGACAGAAAAAAAATCAAAACATAGGCGTCAGTTATTTAAACAAAACCGACACCTATGTTATACAGTGGCAGTTTTGCACCTAAAACCGACGTCTATGTGACCAGGTACCACGGCCGTGCTGGGAAGCACGACCGTGGTGGCAGACAGGGGATATGGCGTCGGTTATTATCACAAAACTGATGTCGGTTCAGATGATGTGACATTGGTTTCTCTTAGAAAACTGACGCCTATAATCCCTTTGCTGGCGTGTTTTTGGTGGAGGGAAGAGTTTTGGCGGCGGTTGTTTAGTAAACAACTACTGCCTATAGTCCCTTTGCTGGCGTGTTTTTGGTGGTGGGAAGAGTTTGGGCGTCGGTTTTTACTAAACAACTGACGCATATAGTCCCTTTGCTGGTGCATTTTCGGTGGCAAAAAATGTTTTGACGTCAGTTGGGATCCGATGCCGAAGGTGTCCCCCTTTAGCGGCGCCCACTTGGGTGTCGCTTTGAAACTGATACTAAAGAGCTTAAATAACCGATGCGAAAAGGCTTTTATGTAGTAATGAAGAAGAACACTTAAAAATAAGTCGGTCAAGGTGCCTATTGATGCAAACCCCTAGTGTCAATTTTATTACTGCTAAAACCAAAGGTAAAAAAATAAAGAATATGCATGAACCTAAGGCCAAGATCTAGAAGAAACTGAAAAAAAACCTTGTTGGACTTGTGGACAAGTTTTCCACTGGAATAAGGATTTTCCTTCAAAGAAGGCAAAGAAAGCTTCCACATATTAACTGAGGATGTTGTAGTCAAAATGATGACTACATCCTTAAACCTCAATGATCGGTACGTGTCTATTAGACATGAACTTCTCTATTTTTGAACAGCTATATTGGATAATAGACACTAGGGTTAATGTACATGTGCATACTGACAAGTCCCTATTTGTGTCTTACTAGGCCTCCAAAGGTCGATCAATGACTTTGGGCAATTCCAGCATTATAGAAGTCAAAGGTAAAAGATGGGTGGTTGAAGTTTCCTTCAGGAAAGATTCTGATGCTCCACAGAGTCAAACATGTTTCATCAATTCGATGCAACATTCTTAGTGGCAAAATTTTAGTTAGAGATGGTTTTGGAATAGACTACAAATTTAATAAGGCTATTGTTTCCCACTTTTGTGACTCTTTATTTTTTGGAAAGGGGTAACTATGTGATGTGGAGAACTTGTTTAAGATTATTGTTGAACCTATTTCAAATACAATTTAAAATTTGAATTATAATGGTTTTGTATGCTTGAATCTTGTATCATATGATGTTTGGCATTCACGTTTGGGGCACGTTAATGTTGGCTTAATGAAACGCATGATGAATCTGAATTTAATACTTAAATCTAACATTAGCAATAATAGATGTGAAATCTATGTGCAAGCTAAATTATCTAGGAAACCTTTTCATTTTGTGAATAGGAATTTTGAAATATTGGATTTAGTACATACTGATATCTATGAATTTAATGAGATTTCTACTTAGGATCAAAAGCGTTATTTTATAACTCTTATTGACAATGCTAGTAGATACTGTTATGTTTATTTACTTAAAAGTAAAGATGATACATTCGATAAATTCAAAAATTTATAAGAAAGAAGCTTAAACTCAAACTAGTAAAGTACTTCAATGATTAAGGTTTGATAGGGGAGGAGAAGACACCTCAAACTTGTTCTTGGAATTTTGTCAATTCTATGGTGTAGTTCATGAGATTACCTCTCCTTATTCACCTTAATCTAATGGGATATAGATATTGTCAATTCTTTACTCCAAACCTCAGGTCTACCCAACTTTATGTGGGGGGAAGCTTTGAATACGGCTTGTCATATTCTGAATAGAGTTCCCCATAAACATGTTGAAAGTAGTCCGTTTGAGTTATGGAGAGGGAGAAAATAGAGTCTCAAATATCTTTGAGTGTGGGGGTGTCTCGCTAAGGTACTTGTCTCTAAACACAAAAGGAATGAATTGGGACCGAAAATAGTTGTGCCATATTCTTGGATTATGTGGAGACAAGTGATGCCTACAAGTTCTTGATTGTAAAATTTGACATCTCAGGCATTGATGTAAATACAGTTGTGGAATTACATGATGCTACATTATTTGAGGATGTGTTTCCCATGAAATCTAGTGTGCCCAATGAAGTATCTCAAGAGAATTCATTCACTACAGGTTCCATTACCGAGCACATGGAAAGGATGACAAATGTAGGGGGTGACTCAGAACAAGATGTTTTTGGATTTATGATTTTGCAGAAATGGTTGAACCAAGAAGAAGTAAACGACCAAGGACATCTAAGGATTTTGGAAGTGAGTTTCTCACTTACAATATTGAGGATGATCCTATATCTTTTAAATAAGCTATGGATTCTCCATAGGCTAAGTTTAAAAAGAAGTTATTAACAATGAAATCCAATCAATTCTCTTAAATGTAACTTGGGAATTAGTAGATTTGCCTCCTAGTTGTTTTGCGGTTGGTTGCAAATGGATATTTAAGAAGAAACTTAATGCATATGGGAAAATCAATAAGTAAAAATCTAGCTTAGTTGCTAAGAGATACATATGAAGGGAAGGAATAGATTATTTTATTACCTATTCTCATGTTTCCCGTATGAACACAATCCGAGTGTTTATAGAATTGACTTTCATTTATAATCTATTTATCCATCAGATGGATGTGAAGACCGCGTTCCTACACGGTGATTCCTAGGAAGATATATCTATAGAACAACATGAGGGATTTGTGGCTCGTGGGAATGAATCCTAGGTGTGTAAACTTGTGAAGTCATGTATGGCTTGAAACAAGCCCCTAAGAAATGACATGAGAAGTTTGATTCTATAATATCATTGGTTGGCTTTATTTCTAATGGAATTGATAAGTGTCTCTACTACAAAAACAACGTAGACACATCCAAGTCAGACCCAAGTCCGTCAGGGAGTTAGTGTCTAATGGGGTCATGGCTGTGGACTATGTTGGTACCAAAGATATACAACTGATCCTTTCACTAAAGATCTTACTCTAGCCTTAGTGGTAAAATCTAGGCTGGGGATGGGACTAAAAATCCTCCTTATTCGTAGGTAGTAGCAACCCAACCCAACAAAGTGGAGATCCCACAAATTGAGTTCAATGTAGTAATAACAAGCTGTAAGGTGAATTAAATGACATTATGTAATTTCATTTGATGTTTTTTGCATTTGTGTGTCTATCCCTTGGGAAACTTGTTAGTATCATGATTGCAAGTTAGTGAGAGATTTGTCTATGAATGGTGTCAAGTCTTAGGACATGATGTTAGCAGTACATTCTTGGAGACACCAACTAAATGATTGATGTTATGTAGGCCGTAATAGGAGAATTGAGTTGTTCTCTGATATCAATCATGACATAAGTTTCTATGTGCATGGCCTTAATGTATTGTTTTATTTTCTACCATGTATTTATTGTGTTGTTACCAACTGATACTCTTGCACCCAAGGTTCAGGTACAAGACTTTTGTTCACCTAGTTCCTGTGGGGATCTAAGTTGGATAACTCAAGTAGATTTAAACCAAAAGATATATGTTAAAAGTACAATATGGAGGACTGAACGATAGAGCACACTACACATTATACTTTGTAGGAGATTGTTAGATATAGATATGGTAGCCAAACATTTATCTAGCATGGGTTAAGGCCAATGTAATGCAACTAGTACATGGAGGAAATGTAGTTATGTGTCTAGTGCATATGAGGAAAAATTTATCCCACATTGCTCACTCCTAGAACTTTTATGGTCCTTATATGTAGGGTCACATGTGACACTAGTGTCCAAAGGGTCCTAGGGGAGAGTATGCTCACCTCTTTGGTGGGTATGATGACTACAACACACACCACACACGTGCAAACGTGCGCACCACACCACGCCTTGCCTGGCTTGGCCGGGTTGGGAACGAGGTTAGGCTCGGACTTGTGAATGTCTTCTATTTTTCATCTTCTTTTTACATTGTGATACAACTGCATAATTTATTATTAAGTTAATTAGTTATTTCTTTCTAAAACAGATTTATTAATCCTAATTAAAAAGTATTTACCATGCGGTTCTTTCCACAACGTGTACAAGAACGGTCATATGTACATTAGTACATGCACACAGAGTAACATTGTCAGAAACAACAGAGGGATCCGAATCGGACCTAAATGGAAATGACATGAAAAGTCTTTTTCAAAACCTATCAGGAAGGGCGTAGCCGGAATCATTCCTAATCGGCCGGGAGCGCTAAGGCTTTCACGAGAGGTGACGGACCAGCGAATCGGGAAAGTAATCTGACTCGTTCCTACAGCCTTTCTACTCTAAGATATTGGTTCATGAGTAGATACCTTGTCATTATTTCCCGTATCTAACAAATGATATGGAGTACAAAAATATAGTGGACATTTTTAGAAGAAGATAAGAATTGTGACACAATGCTAACAACAAGTTGGATGTCAGACCTAGTGATGCACAAGTACAATAATTATCCTACTAGTTTAGGATACCTTGTGGGATCAGATAGTGGCTCACCATCAGTTGGAAATAATTTTATATAAAATTTAATAGGCGTTCATGCGTCCCATAAGTCAGATATCTCGACATCCTCAATGATATATGATGCATACTTTTTATCGAGAACCGGAATTCCTTTCCGTCTGTAAACAATTTGCCATCCTAGAAAGTAGTTAAGTTTCTCAAAATCCTTAATTTGAAACTATTTAGTAAGATAATGTTGTAAATCATAAATTCCTGGTGCTTCATCTCATGTGATAATCATGTCATCTACATATAAAAGTAGAATGATTCGTCCCTGGAGTCTATTGTATGAATTATAGAATAATCATGTGAACTCTGGGGGTGTAACCTACATAGGTCATGGCTTGTCTTGATCATTCAAAATAGACTCTGGATACCTATTTGAGTACATAAAAGTCTGTACGCAAATGACAAATATGAGACTCGATTACTACCAATTAGGGTGGAGGAGGCATGTATAATGTTTATGGGAGTTTCTCCATGTAAAAAAGCATCTTGAACATCTGCCTGGTATAAAGATCAGTGCCTGGATGCTGCAACAGTTAGAAGAGGTATTAACGATAGTCAAGTGAGAAACTGCAACACATATTTCTTGGTAGTCTATGCTTACTATTGAGTGAAGTCCCTTACAAGTAGGCAAACTTTGTATCTATCCTTATTTCCCTTAACCTTCCTTTATTCGTGAATATGTTTGTTTGTCTTAATTGTATGCTTATAATTAAACTTTAATTTAAATTTAAATATCAATTGGTAGATTTATGTTTAAAACTTGAGTCAAACTAGAATTTGCTTATGCAATTTTATGAACATTTGTTGGCTTATATCTACCTTTCTCATTTTTAAGGATCGAACTGCAATTTTAATACATATATATTTTATTACATGATTTTTTAGTAAGTTTATAAATTTATTTTATTTAGATACTTTGTTGCATGGGTAGCAATTCTTTATTAATATCAACTAGTTGGTAGTAATGTCATATATTTTGGTCAATTAATAGCTTATGAATTTTTAGACCGATGGAAATCTGTTGCTTTATTGGCGATTGTTTGTTTAAGAACACCTACGAAAACAACCACAACTTTTCTTAATCATGACCGAACATGTTCTTCATTGGACCGATGAAGTTTAACTTGCCAACAACTGACGGTCGCTTTATTTGTAAGTATCCAAAGCTTTGTTTTTGTGATCTGATGAGACTCATAGGTTTTGTTGGAGCTGTTGTTTTCCAAGGATCGACCAGAAGTTAGTTGGTCTACCTACAAAGATACGCAAGGAGCATAAATTTCGTCTGAGTTAGAACGACAAGAATCTGATATATATAATAGTAGGCGATGAGAAAACTTTTTGAGCATGTTTTTTCTTTGAAAAATTATTACTCCAACAATACTTCTACTAAAAGTTATACCCATATCTTAAAAATACGCAAGTAGCACTATTAACACAATACGTCTTATTAGTGGACAGAGACAAATTGTGCAATCAATAGAGAAAAGAAGATAGTAGATGAAGAGAGACTACGTAATAAATAAAAAAAATAGTGAAGGGGAGAGATAAGGCGTAATAAATAGGAGACAAAGATAGTGGATGGTGAGGTATATTAAACACAAACAAATATATAGTAGAAGGACAGAGAATGCTACATAAAAAATTTTATAGGTTTTGTTAGCATTGCTCAAGTCTAAAATAGACAATTTAATATTTATGAATCAACACTATAATCTTAAAAACACAGGTTTTTATAGTACTTATTTATGAGCATCTTTTATTTTAAAAGAATTTCGTTATAAGATTTATGAATATATATTACACAAATATAATTTACACACACACACACACACACACACACACAGATATATATATATATATATATATATATATATATATATATATATATATATATATATAACATACACATAGAAATGATAAACAAAAACATTATATATATATATATATATATATATATATATATATATATATTAATGTACTTTTACAGTACAATTTTAATCTGAAATCCGTAATACGCTTAATGATTTTTATCACTAATTATAAATACTTATATATTATTGTGCCACCTCTCATGTCTGAAACTGACAAAAACTTCTTTATACAAAATTAAAAAGACATTTTGTATTTTGTATTTACGTTAATTGAGGCCATGATGTGAAATTGGATGGAAGAAGTGTGCTCTTGATGCTCCAACAAATAGTTGGGAATTGGCGGGTAGACGAGACCTTTAGCAAATCCAATGGCTGAACTACTTGATCTTTTTCCTTACCTCCGATGGTCCTTTTGACCGATGAAAAATATTCTCAAGCCCGACATTTCCACCAACGAGACCTTTTATGCTAGACCAATAGTTGAGCCTTTGTTAACCGATGTAGAGACTGGTTGCCACCTTGGATGGAAAATCTGGTCCTTTTGACCAACGAAAACACTTATTTGGACTGTTTGACTATCACTCTACTTATAAATATCCGTTCCCACTCCTATTTAACAAACTTTTAGCGAACCTCTTTTTGCTGCTAGAGACTGACGAAGGCTATTGAAGTTAGATAAAAAATGTAAGTTTGTAGATGCGTAGGTTAGGCTTCCCTTCAACTGATCCAAGCCTCCAAACTTTATTTCTTGCTCCCTACACGTAAGATCTTCTTCCTGAACCTTTTTTCTTGATGTTTTCCCCTTCTCTCTTCTATCTCATCGAGATCCCTGTTGCTACAAGTTGGAAACATGTAGTTAAGAATCCTTTTTTCTTCTCTCTTTGCTCTATATATACTGTATTCTTAGAGAAAAGGAGCATTCTTGGAGCTTTTGAAGGATATAGCTCATATCTTTGCCACTGTTTTTCATGGTTTCCTTTTTAGACTTTGTTTTCTTCACCCCTAAGATGAGTGATATAACTTTTAATGCATTATTTGTCTACTTTGATAGCAATAATATTAATATTGCTATAGAAATTTCTAATATGCTAAGGATGACCTTTTATGCAGCGCTTTGTATGAGTAAGATGGTAATACAAATATTTATGTAGGGAGTGTGTAACTTACTCAAATTTAGATTTATGTCTTAATCATCCCTTATTCTAGACCCCTTATGATTATGTTAATATCTAGTATCTTTTTTCCTAATTTAAGATATACTATGATAATTTGAAGTCTAATAACATAATGCAGTTGAAAAATCCTTTACATATGAGACATTAGGATGACATAGACAAATTGAGTTAATAAGATAATTTAATATATGAATATGTTTGACTCCAAGTTGACCCTCAAGGATCTTATAGGATTCAAAAATAAAATATATTCATTTAACAAAAAATTGTGTGTCACCATTGACTAATGAGGAGTAAATGCATTTAATGAATGTTTAACATACAACTGATAGAATCAAATATCAAATATTTTCAAAATATGAGATTGATGGAAAATCCAATTCCTCATACTCAATTCAGCCTACATGTCAAATATCATGTCATCTGAATAACTTTTGATCAGTCAATTGAATTAGTAATGGATCACATTACAACTTAGGCTTACTGGTTAAATTCTTGGGTCACATTATTGTGATTGAATTCTAATTTATTTCTTGTTACACTGTCCTCTTTGACTTGATAAGTTTGCAATCACTCTATCCCACCTCCTCTCTGGATACAGAAGGGGACGTACCCCCTACCTTGTGACCACTTCATGCATACGAAACAATGACCACCGTGACTCCATCACCCTCCCCTCACACGTTGGTTGGTCTTTCTGCACCTCTTCTCACCCTCTGCATTCAGACTCCATCCAAACACAACAAGACACAAGATCCCTCCCTCTCCCCTTCTCTTCCTCACACCAACCCTAGTGGAACCCATCTACTCCTCCCTTGCCTCGCACCTCAACCATTGTCAGAGAAGAAACATCACAACCATAGAAGTTTCAGGGTCCATGTCCTTCCTCTTGTCTTCTTCTTCATCCACTCTTCACATTGTAATTACCATAAACCCTATCCCCAACTCAGCTCACACCCATCCACTTTAAAAGATACGACTCACACCATCGAGTTCAGAAGCCCATTGTTCAACCGCCCTACCTTTGTCTTCCCCCTTGCACCACCATTAAGGGCCACAATACAGATTCTCGAACTCCGATAGCCCATGGTAAGATTGCATCTGCCTCCTTTTCTCCTCCCTTGCTTTTGTCCTTCCTCTTCCAACAACTCTATCTTCCTCACCCACTTTATTGTGGATTGCCAACCTCAGTGACTGCTGCAAGATATATTCATGTCCCTTGAACTCCTTCGCCTTGTATTTTTGTGGTCACCTCATCCTTCAGCGGCCACCCTCTACAATAGGATTTTTGCACCCTTTCTCCACTTCATCAACAACAACCATGGATTCTTTCTTCTCCACTCCCTTCCTCTTCTTCTTCCAAGCATGAATATGCAACATCTGTGACCATCAGACCTACACACAAGCATGATGACAACCTTGAAACCTGGTGCATTTTTTCCAAGGTCACACACTAATCAACTAAATGGTGACTAGATTCAACCCTAGAAGGTTTTTAAACACACAAGGGATCTTTCAAATTTATAAGGACCTACACTGACACACCCAACTATACTAACACACTATACCCACAAGTGCACAGAGTCGTGTTATAGTATAGGCAAGCAGTAAGAATAGGGTCGATCCACATGGAGAAAAGGAGGCAATAGAGTTAGGTTAGTTTTGGCTGGGTTCCTACTACAGAGTCAAGGGTTTGATGGTGGATTTGTTGATTACACTAAGGGTGAATAAGAAATCATTTAAAGGAAAGCAAAAAAGATCAAAACATAAGTTAACCCTAGATAGTTAATTCTAATGAGCAAGGAAAGACAAGCTGAGCAAGAAAATGAGCAAACTACACTAAGGTAGACAAGAAGAGGTCTGCACTATACTAAGTTAGCAAACAAGGCAAAAGAGAAATTAAAGACCTAAAATAGCAAGATAAAAGCAAGAACAAAGCAATGAGCTAACTTAGAAAGTAAAGAGCTAACTAAACTAACACTAGCTAAGGAAGGTAATTAGGATTTTAATGCAATAAAGGGAAATCTGGGCTGTTTGGGGAATTCACTTATCAATTAGGTTGGGGATGATAACATGTAAACACCATTCATTCATTTATATTACCAAACCAAATAACAAGGTAGATGCTAATGAATTGCCCAAAACTACTAAATGGCCATGGACAAGATAGGGTGTGTGTGTATAGGGGAACTAGTCCATAACACCTCCTACCTACCCTTACGAGGCTCAATTGGGTTAGGGTTTAGGTGTAATTCAATTAGGGTCTAGTCAAGTCTAGGCTTCTAGGATAGGAAGTCTTATGGTAATTAGGGGATGAGGGTAGTAATGTAAGGTGGAAGTGAGGTTTTAGACCTCAAATCACCCACATTCTAGCCTTAAGAAGGCTCTAATCGAATTGCACTAAATGCTCCTATACTAGATACTTAGATCTCTCACCTAGGTGTAGGATAATTGATTAACATGTAGGAAGGTGAATATCTAACTGGGGATCCATTAATTGGACTTAGGAGCAATTCACAAAAAGAACCACATATAAGCAATTTTCCTAGAATCCCAGGTGATTTCAAGCACAAACCACAAAACAATTCATGAGGAATGAGATATATATAACATAATCATTAGAAAATAAAATCATAATGTTTACATATCATTTCCCCCCAACATGATATAAAAGTAACATTTTGAGCCCCAAATAGCCCACCTAAGGGGTTTAGCTACTCATAGAATGAGAAAATACAAGAACAAAGGAAGAAGAATGAGTATAGGAGTGGAAAACCTAATGAAATCAGTGAAGAATCCTCCTTATCCACCTCCTAGAAGTAGAAACTAGAGCTCCTTTCTCCAAGGTAGGTGAATGACATGGGTGTATGTGGAAACTGGCCAAAACACTAGAAAACTAGGGTTTTGGTGGTGGGAATGGTGGAATGGAGGTGGAATGGAGTGGGAATGGATGGAGGACGAAATGGGGAGGCTAGAGTGGCTGTAGGGTAGCTAACCTTTGTGCTAGAGCCTCCAGCCAAGTATATATATGTGGTGGGGAAGACTAGGTCAAGTGGGAGTAAAATGGGGAGATCAACGCAAAGGCTGTGCTAGGTTTTATATGTAGCACGATTATGCTGGGCAACATGGCCATGGTGGGTAGGGGTGAGAATTCCTATGGTGTCATGGAATGAACGAGGTGAGAATTGGTGAAAAGTCATAGGAGAATTTGGGATTTTGAATGGCTAGTTGCACGATCGTGGTAGTCACCACAACTGTGGTAAGGCATGGGTAACACAGTTGTGGTGGTTACGATGGTCATAGTGGCTTGAAAATCATTGCCCATTCTAACTAGAATGCCCATGCTGAATTCTCTGTAACACAACCATGCTACATGGCATGAAAATTCTGGGTCATTATGGCACGACCATGCTGTGTTGCACGACCATGTTGTTGAATTGAATCTCTAATGCTTCAATATGTGATTTTGAGTGAACCAGCCCAACCATTCTGGGGTATCATGGCAGTGACACTCTCTTTAGCAACACTTTAAGCTTGTTCTTTATTCATCCTTGCACATCTTTGCTTCAATTGACCTTTTGCCACTAGGGGTAGGTTGAGGGAGCCTTGGACTTCACTTTTGGGCTTCTCTAAGGACAGAGAAACCCTAGGATTCTCTCTTCCATCCAAGTGTGGTCCAAGTACCTGAAAAACATACAAATAACATCCATAAGTCCATTTTACACAAATATACATATTGAGGGAAATAACATGCAATCTAACATGTATAGATGTGATTGAAGTGCAATAAGACACACGATGAAGCCCTAAAATAGGACTGTATCCCCACCCCAAACTTAAAATATACTTGTTCTCAAGTATGCTCCAACTCAATCTCTCTACAATTTTTCCACAATCAAGAAATGACAATTGCAGTGCAAAGGATTAATATTAACTAAATGGGCTCAATAATGAGTAGGTACATGCATTCCACCTCTCCCCTCTCCACTTTTACAAACCAATCATGAAAAAAGAACTGAGCATACAAACTTCAAATATAGGGTATAGAACACACACATTGTCCATATGGATTTCATGTAGCTCCTGGTAGACCATTCCCATAATGGTGCTAATAAAAAATGACTAGGAATGGTATTTCACTTTCATGCATTCAATATTATACTTCAAACCACACCAAGTGACCCATGTGGTTTTGAAAAAATTGTGAAGTGAGCTAGGTTTGATGTTTCCTAGCTCAATGGATGAAAATAGAAGAAAGGATTGTGGTAAGAAATTGGAGTGCTATTACATAGAGCACTCATATTTTCTTTATTTAGATGCTATAATATAGGACCATCTTTTATTTTCCTTGTTCTTTTTTTTTCATTTGCCCTTGGTGTAGGTAGGTAATATTGTGGTGAGAGTGGATATAAATATGGCCACCCCAAACTTTTGGAGGTGGCCAAGGCTGAATTTGTTTACTTTGGCATCTTTTTGTGAGGCGGAGGGGGTAAGAAGATGATGAAAGAAAAGTTAGGTCAAAGAGGGGCCACTAGTGTGGTTATCCACATAAATCTCATGCATGAAAACTATTTGAACACTTCATCAAATAATTTCACAACACATGAGAGAATAAAATAAAATTCATACTTTTATCAAGTGATTCCATATGCCCTAAGCGTTCATAGCTTGCTCAAGTCACATTTCAACCAAGCCATTCACAACCATAACAGAGGTGGTGCACATGTAAAAAGTCAAGCATTGATACCATATAGCAATAAACCATGATAATTCACTTGCATTTGTCAAAGGTCATCATTTTCAATTCACAAGGTAAAGATTGGGTTAAAACATGCTTTTTGGGCAGAACATTCTAAGTTTGGGCAAAATTGGCCAAAATGGCACCACACTACCTTTAATCACATTGAAGCTTTCATTATGGAACAAAAACCAAGAAACAAGAAAATCCTAACTATAACGATGCAAAAATTACAAAAATCTACATGATATGCAATGCATGAAGAAAAGAGAATTTTTTCAAAAAATTAAGAAAAAATTGGCAAAAAGCAAACTACATGGCATGCAAATATGCAAAATAGGTAAAATCTAACCTAGATATAAAGACCAACTAAATAAAAGTAAATGGTGGGTAAAATGCAGAATGAGTGAAAATGAGGGCATATCACCCTATCACCCCAAACTTTTGAATCATGCTATCCTCAATATGACATTAAAGTATAAGAGTTATAGGGTAGATGATCATGGATGATGTTGTGACTCTAGTGGTGCTCCTCCCTGTGGTGGAGGATATTGGTAGAAACTACCCCAGTAGTTGCATGTGAAGGCATATAGGCATCCTGATACATAGATAGTGCACCCCACCAATCTTTCCCCCACAGGGGGTTCCTCTGAACTCTGACATGTTGGAACTGATACATATGGTTGATGTGATGGTGCATATGCTGATGATCCAACCATAATGAGTCATGTATACACTAAAATCCCTCCTGTGCCCTCAAGATGCCCTCCTAAATCCTCTCACTACCCTCTAGATGTGCATGTATCGTTAATATGTTGTAGGAGTTTAGTGTTGGTTATTGTGGCTATTGTGTCGCCTCTGCCTCCCATCTCCTCACCATGCGTGCCTCTCTCTCCTCCATTGTCCTCCTCCACTCAACAGCTTCCTGTGACTCTCCTAGTCCCTCATGCAATATCTCTGGCTGCTGGAACGTGTCATGGGGATGCTCCCCCTCATATATCCTCATTGTATCTAAGAACTGTGGAGTGGGGCCATACTCATCTAGGAGAGGTGTAATATGGATTGGTAGCTCTAGTGAGACACCTTCATATGGGGGTTGATCGAATATATGATTTTCTGATCAACAATCACTATCATAGAGGAATAGACAAGATATTATAGGTCTACCAGCTTCCCCCCTACCTTGGTGTATTCATAAACATCATGACCTAGGGCAATGGAAATGGAAGTTACAGTCCCCCTATAATAAAATGATTCTTGCCCTTGGAGGGAACTGTACTCAGATGATCAATCAACAATGCTCCTAAGTTCACATGCTTACCCTTTGTCATCCAGCTGAAGACACACAAATCCTTCTTGTATCACTCCCTTTATTTCATATCTTCCAAAAATGGTGTTTGCAAGAACTATCTGAACATAACGAAGGAATGGATTATGAAGCAAACTCATCTTTGACTTCCCTGCTAAAAAATCATTGTGGCTGGTGAATGCCTTCCACATGGCAGTGTAACTGGAATTGGAGTTTTTATCTATCTTTCCATTATCTAAGAGGGATGCCATTTCTTCACTTGGAGAAAAAAATTGTTTAGCATGGATGAGGTGATGACCCAACGTCTATCTCCAATCATAACTCTAATTGCCTCTTTGCCATCATTATAGACCTCTAATGTGGCAAGAGATGACATGTAAACTCAACATATGTCTCATGCATTGTTGTCAAGACCTCAAACAAGCCCACAAATTACATCACACCCTGATAATATTTGAAAAAACCTAGAGCCTCCAATGTTTCCTAACATGCATAGTGAGTGGCTATCACCCTACGTGTCAAGTACTCTGGGTGCTTTGGGTTTTTTTGCCTTACTGCTCCTAACCTTAGATGTTTTCTCATGTTTCTCATTAGGTGCATCCTCATGTTGTGCATCTTGCATCGCCTCATCCTCATCATTCAGTAGTAGTCACCTTTGTGCTTGCAGCTGGGGCTATGGCTGCGGTGTTGTAGAGGTCGAAGGCTGGGCCAACGTCGAAGGTCGGGCTGAGGAGACAGACGGACGAGCCAACAAAGTCAGTGGTGGTTCTTCCCTAGTATAAATATACCATTGGGCTTCAATCCCACCAATTGTAGGCAATCTAGTGGATTCCTCCATCATAGGATCCATCGATGCCTTCATATGAGGTGATTCTCCATGTGAACCGAAGGCTGTCGATGGTGGTGGAGGAGCTTGGGATGATTCCAGAGTTGAAGATGATTTATTCTTGAGTCGACATTGGTAGGAGAGAACCTACTTTGTCTTGGGCACCACTTTCTTGGTTATTCTCTTCATCTTGGACATATGTTGGTGAAAAAATGAGGGATATTAGGTTTTTTTCCTGAAGAATAGGGTTGTTGGAGTGGAATGGAGAAGAAGGGTGGATTTGGTGGATAGAAATGGGTGGAAATGGTAGGTTAAGGTGATAAAAATCATAGGGAGATGATTGGGGGTGATTTTGTGGAGAATCAAAGTTGGAAGAGGGGTTGTGTGGTGCTGCACGTCTGCTGTTCATGAGGAATGTGTGTGTTGTTCCCGCGAGAAATGAAATGAGCAAAGTTTGGAAACTACTAGAATCAGGTCACTTAAGTGTCGAGTCGGGATGCAACAAGGACGACCGTGTTGGGTTGCCAGCTGCACGATCATGTTGGCCCACACGTCCATTTTGAGTTAGTTGTAACACGACCATGCTGCCTTGTATGACCATTTTGAGTCTGGCTTTCTTTTATTGATTTTCTTTTGATTCTTTTGTGAATTTGAATGTACCACTACGATCATGGTGAGTATTGTAGCAGGTCATGTCATCTTGAACTTCATCAAAACATCCAAAATTTGATCTAAAATGAATTTTCATGAATCCTTGTCTAAATTTCATCTAATTTTCCTCATTTCACCTCGATTTTCACTTGTACATCTTAAAATTCAATAAAAACCATTAAAATAAGCATTGTGTGTGTGTGTTTTCTTAGAAAAGTGTAAAAATAACCAAAAAGTATCAAAAATTAAACGTTGGGCAAAAAATTCCCTAAACCTAGGTGTGTTACCTCCCAAATCACTAAATTTCGAGCCTTCAGTCAGGCTTTTTGATTCTTGCATCATTCATCCATTTGGAATTCTTGGGTGTCCACTCATGCAATAAATTCATCTCTCACTTGCATTCAATCTATGTTCCTCATCCCTTTGATCACAAAAAATATCTTCAAGTCTTTCACCTAAATCTTCTTCTTTCAAATGATCATTCAGACTATTGAAGTGGCCATGCCCAATATTCCCATCTCAGCTTTGTTGGGTCGGGGTTTTGTACATGTTGATCTTTATCTTCATGTACATTAAAGAGAATGAAATTTGTACCACTACGCACATGTATCTCATCATCAGTTGTAGACAAGAATGACCTTCCCAAGATGATGGGAATCCTCCTATCCTCCAGTCCATGTCAAGACCAATGAAATCAGTTGAAAAAATGCTCCACTTTCTGTGTCTATCATCACCAAAACATTATCCACTCTTCCTATAGGAAGTTTGATGGAGTGATCTGCCAATTGAAGAGTGCAGGGATCTGGTTTCAATTTGCCTAACCCCAACTCCACATAGACACTATATGGCATCAAATTCACACTAGATTCCAAATAAAATAGGGATTTGTCTATGCGACGTCCTCATATGTAGGTAGGTATGAGTGGGGCTCCCGCGTCTTTCCTCTTCATGGGAAGTGAATGTTGGATGTTAGATGTCACTTGTTCATTCAACTTGATTCTCTTTGGTATTCTTCTTGTTGACATTCTCTACACAGTACACAGGTTCTTGAGAAAATTGACATAGGATGGAATTTTCTTGATAGCATCCAACAATGGAATGGTCACCTTCACTTGGAGAAACACATCTAGAATGTCTAACATTGTGCTTTTGCCTCCTTTTTACTTCTAGGGGCTCATCAAATGCATTGGAGAATGGTGGTTCACTGGCTTTTTCAGCACTTGAATCAACATGATTTGCTTGTGGCAAGCCAAGAGGTGGAACACTAGGGATGGTAAAATCTGCAGAAGGAGTGTGAGGTGGAGCACAACGGTTCACATTCTCAACAAGAGGTGTCATAGAATCATCATCAACAATCTCAATCATAGTGTCACTACTTGGCTGCCTTTTTTTACTTTATCAACCTTTCTTTGACTGGTGAACTGCTTAAGAGATTTCCCACTCCTTAGAACTTTCACAACACTACCTTGCTCGTGGTGGAGATAGGGATCATGTTGTGGTTGTGGAGGAGGTGAAGGTGGAACTTGGTATTGAAATTGAGGTGGAGGGTAGGATTGAGGTTGGAAGGTGAACTGTTGGGAAAGTTTTGGTGATGGAGGGGGAGAAGGTGTATAAGGCTTGGGATGGCCTTGGAAGTGGTATATGGGTTGCACTTGCATGGTAGGTGGACTATGGAGAACTTGAGTGGAATGCATAGGTCCACTTGCTTCATTGAAAGTCATTATGGGTTTTGAAGACAATTTTTCCTCTTAGAGAGAATGTATGGAAGATAGATGCTCTATCCTTTCCTCAAGCTTTGAAACATTCTTCTAGATATCATCAAAGATTTTCAATCTAGATAGAACCTCTTCCTTAAACCTTGAGCTATATCTTGGAATTTGTTGTTCCGGGTAGCTATAGGAGTGAGGTGTCTTCATTTTCTTCACCGAGGGACTCCACAAGATTGACCGAGTGAAGGAACACTTCCCACTTGGTTCTTCATAAATATCACCATGTCCCCAAGAATCTTCATCACTTGTGGGCTTGAATCACTATAAGTTGAAGGTGGCACACCAAAAGGCCAATCACCATCATTAGTCATGATAGAAGCTCGGATCCTTGAGTTTTCTACCAGTTTCTCAAACAAGGGCCATGTGTCCTCATGTGGCTTAGCCATAAAAGATCCTCCAAAAGTAGAATCCACTGTAGTTTGACTCATGGAAGAGAAACCAAAGTAGAAGGATTGAACCAGCTGCCACAAAGGAATTTCATGGCATGGACACTCTCTCAACATCTTTTAGAATCTCTCCCAAGCATCATGGAACCGCTCATCGCCCATTCGACTGAAACTCACTATGGCACACCACATTTGTATCAACCTTGAAATGGAGTAGAATTTCCTCAAGAAGGCATTCTTCATTCCTTCCCAACATATGATGTCCCTTCTTGAATCATACCAATATTTGGCTTTGTCTTTGAGTGAGAATGAGAACAAGGTCAACCTAATTGTGTCATCACAGAGCATACTTGTAACACCCCTGACCTGGGTTATGGCTTAACCCTAGAAGTTTTGCTTAAAGTAAGATACTTACAAACTGATTCTAATCTTTTGAAAAGAAATTAAGGCTTTTGATGAAGTTTGTTTTCAAGTTTGAGCTTAATTACAAACTATGTGTGCATTATATGAAAGTCTGAGTGAAAAATGCAATTTACCCAAGATGAGGGGTCACATTGCAAAATGTCACAGGTGTAATGTGTCCTAAGTGTTTTAATATCATAAGAAAGATAATGATTCTAAGTGGTGTCTTTTGGAAACCCTGAATTCCAAGTTACAACTCGTTTGAACAATGCTAGTGCCTTGTACACCAATTTTGGTACAATTTATAATTTCCCAAATATATGGGGTTAAAATGTAAAGTACCATCTCTAGAGTGTCTATACTCTCTCTATGTATCTTTTAGAGGAAAGAGAGAAGGAGACACTATGTTTGAATCACCTTTGAGTGGTGATACTCTTGGTAATGAAGGACCAAGAATGAGTTGAAGGCAAGAGCCTTATATGTGTCATATCGAGTTGTAGACTTGATATAAGGAGCCCTATCGGCCAAGGAGCCAAAGTAGGTGAAATGACCATCATAAAACCGACAAACAAATCATTACTAATTAAGCAGAATAAACATAATCAGTGGATTAACAAAAATTACTAAAATTTATAACTGTTTTGCAAGGAGATCCTTTTCCAGAAAACTCTTACGGAAAGATCCAAAACTCATACATATCAAGGTTACATTGTACAAACATCTCATCTTGAGATAACATTTAACAGTTGCTCTATCAAAACACATACTGGAACAACATAAAACCTTGAGGCATTAGCCAAAATCTCAGATCATTCATGAAACCAGTACGAACCAACTCCAAGGACCTGAGAGTACAGAGATGACACATATGACTTCTATCTACAAGACACGACAGACAGTACACTCAACATGAGCTGTCACTACTGCCTCAGCTGTTATTCCTCCTCTATAGAAATATCTTCGCCACCTCGTGCATGTCCACTAAAAAATGTGGATCCCACGGGGTGAGACAATTGTCCTAGCGAGAGATATAACTCTCTGCCGCTTGAGGTCTCGCGACTCAAGGGGTGACTAGGTTTTCCCGCACATGAAGCCTCCGGCTGGGGGGAGGGGGTCCGACAGCTTGGGTGTGCCACCCTGCTTCCCCCTAGGTCGCCTCTGTGCTTGCATCGATAGGGCCTCTGTCCTCTAGTGCCTCATCGCCGTGCTTCCCTCTCTACCCTAGTCCCCTTTCCGCAACGGCTGCAACGGGTTCCAGATCCGATTGGGGCCGAAGCTGGAGTGGCGGCAACGATCTGTCAGAGGTGGCTCCGGTCACTGGTGGAGATCTTTTGGGTGATCTGGGACCAGCGTGCGACCTCCCCTTGGCCACTGCCCCTGTTATTGCGGGAGTGTCTCCCCTCTTTTTCTCGCTTGGGTTCTAGTTTCTGGCAGGCTATCTGCCTTGTTCCGCCGTATATCGACGTTGTTTCTTCCTTTCAATAAGGATTGTTACTCCTTCCTCTGTGAAGGCGGTGGTTTTTCTGGGGTTTCCCCCGGTAATTCAACCTTAGTACGGCTATCTCATCTTTGCTCTGGATTGATTTCATTACTCAGTTGTATGGCTTCATTTGAGTTGATATACGAGCAGAATACCGTCTTGTTCCAGCCCCTCTACCACTACATAATGCTCAGGTTGAAGGAATTCTTCAGAAAAAGCTGCTTAAGATAGCCTCAAAGAAGAAGAATCAATGCAGAAATGTCTCTCTCTCATTCCAATATGAGTTGTAGTGCCCTAGGGTTACTGAACGTGACATTTGTATATTCTGTTTGTATCTTTCTCCCCAATTGTAGATGCTGTATGGCTAACAAGTAATGAATCGATCCTTTTGCTCTAAAAAAAAATCATAGATTAAGCATTTATAAACTGAGCAGAGGTTCTTTTTATATTAATAGGCAGGATAAATCACTATATGAATAGAATGAAGTAATCTCCTTTCTCAAGGAGAACATTGCATCTACCCATAGTAGAGTTATCAATCATCTATCTGCTTTGCAAGGAATGTAAAGAAACATAAATATCATCTATCAACTAAGATGTATAACTGAAGTGTGCATCAATTAATGTTTTCCATATTTGATCCTTAAGCATATATGCCACACGACTGATTACATTTTTCAATCACACTTATGCCCTGGGGAGATGAGGTATACCGCTCATACTCCAACCGACCACAACTACGTAAAGCATCGATACCATACAAGGTCAATGGGAGAGCCGGCTGCCATGACCTCTGCCATCTCAGTCAGTGCAAGACCACAAGAAGGACATCTCATGTCAATTGCTACATAGCTTTCCAGGGTATACTGGCAACTTCTCTATAGAGCTACAACGACGGCTGCGCTCTCTTCAGGATTGAGAGATCTCGTGTTTATCTGCCATCAATCATGGCATTCATCATCATCGGGAGATTCATGATACATCCATCCCATCATTTATAATGAAGGAGATCTCACATTAATCCCTCATTCAGGCGTAAGGATATTCGTGCCCATCACCCCCACATATTCAAAAATATGCGCTCTCCAGGAGATCCCGTGGGAAAACCTATTTCACCATCACCAGCTACTGACGATGATGGATCTATGATCAGGGCACTACATGATAAGATTCCACTTGATTAATTAAGTGCATTACCGTATTCATTTAGCATCAGTCAAGTTTTCAAACATGAATTTTTAATGACAAATGCAACAAAGAAAGTGTAATTCATCTATCAAGTACTTTTCAAATCTTTAGAACACATATGACATTTATGATTTCAATCCCTTATCTCATTATTGGGAATTCTCATCCCTCAACATTATCATCATCATGATTACTAGATCTGGGCATTCAAACCCTTAGATCATCATTGAACACTGTTACCACTTATTAGGTAACTATTACCTCTAGATCCTCAGACCAAGGTATTCATTTTACTTATTGTACAAGTATTCACATGGCTCACAAGGCCATTGCACATCTTGTCACCTCTCACTAGGCAACAACTTATTCACATGGTTCACAAGGCCATTAATCATTATACTTATTATACAAGTATTTAACATGCCTCACAAGGCTTATGCAATAAGAGAAATGCAACCATCCCATTATTAGGGTTAGATTTTCCCATTACAACCGATTACAGTTTCAAACTCACATTATTAATTCAAACCCCAATTCATTGCTCCACACATCTAGGACCACATACAGATATTATAAGTATGCAATCATACTTATCTATTCTCATCATTTATTTTTAAATGATTATCAATGCAAAGTATGAGTTTCTCTCTCATCCTCACTAGGAACTTGATTACATCATACTTTATTAACTTGGCTTAACCATTTCTCAAGGCATGTTAGCCAAAATTTATCAAAGTGCATTACATCTCAATGTAACAATTGCATGACACACTTCATGTGTTACTCATCCAAGTATATTGGACTTAAAGTACGTCAAGGTATGTCAACCTTGAGGTGCTGGATGTGATATTTATCATGTCTTGATGTATCACTTCCCTCGTCACTTTTAACTTACTTAAGTACATCAATTTATCTTGTATTGGGGCATTTCCCATCCTAATACTTTATGCACTAACTCATCACATTTATCATGTAGTGTTTTTGTCATAAGTCACACATTTGAATTATCCAACCATCATCAATGATATGGAATCATCTCAGGTTAAGGCATTCTTAATATAAGGTTGACCATTATCAACCACTCTAGGTGTTTCACCTATCAAGGTATTAGCCACACCATTACTTGGTGTTACACTCATCACTCCTAAGAGTGTCTTACCCTCACCTTTACAAGGTGTATAGGGTTGAATCATGTATGTCAAGTTGAACACATGTATTGGGTTAGGTGTATATTGATCTAGGCATCATCATGTCCCTCATACCCTTACCCATTAAGGTATCAACCTCACCATTCATAATGTGTATCAACTTCACCCTTCATGGATGTAACATCCTCATCTCACTTGAAGATATTGGCCAGACCCTACTTTAGTGTATTGGCCATCACATGTACTAGGGTACTAACCACCTTTCCACTCTTGTCATCTAGTGTATTAGGTTACCCACCATATCATTTTAGAGATATGTGTGCTTACCAATATCAGTTTAAAGGTGTATACTTAACCCATATCATCCAAAAGGTGTATGCTTAACCCAATATCAGTTTAAAGGTGTATACTTGCTACCCATATCACCTAGAGGTGTATGTGTGCTTACCATATCGACCTTGAGGTGTATGTGTGCTTACCATATCGGGTTTGAGGTGTATGTGTGCTTACCATATCACCCTTGTGGTGTATGTATGCTTCCATATCAGGTTTGAGGTGTATGTGTACTTTCATATCACTTTTAAGGTGTGTGTGTTCTCCCATATTGAGTTTGAGGTGTATGCATGCTTACCATATCACCCTTGAGGTGTATGTATGCTTCCATATCACTTTTGAGGTGTATGTGTGCTTCACACCATATCGGGCAAAGAGGTGTGTGTGTGCTTCACACCATATCGGGAAAAGAGGTGTGTGCTTGCTCACTATATCACTTTAGAGGTGTATGTATGCTTCACACCATATCGGGCAAAGAGATGTGTGTGTACTTCACACCATATCGGGCAAAGAGGTGTGTGTGTGCTTCACACCATATCAGACAAAGAGGTATGTTTAAGCCAATATCATTTTTGAGGTGTTTGCTTGACCTCATATCGTGCAAGAGGTGTATACTACACCACCATATCGTGCAAGAAAGTATAAAATCATATCCATATCGTTTTAGTGAAGTAGGTGCATCACCATATCGGGTTATAGGTGCTTGCTTGTGTTCTTGAACCCGATATCACTTTATAAGGTGATACCATCTTCTTCAAGCTCTAGACCTTCTTTCTAACTGTTAAATTTCATGGAAACAGGTCTAAGAAACTACTAGAACTCATAATGTCATCAACTATTTCAAAAAAATTTGGAATTAAAAGTAGATCATTAAATATAGCAATTTAGGCGATGAATAATAACATGATAGAGTTCAAGTTATATAACCCGCCTTAAGAACAACTTCAAAGCTCAAAGCTCCAAAGACCCACGTTCCTAAGGTTGAAGATGACTTATCAAAAGTCCAAGGCTCGTTCACAACTCCTTCATTGAAATGACTGACATCAAACCGACAAACAAACTGTTACTAATTAAGCAGAATAAACATAAGAAGCGGATTAACAAAAATCACTAAAAATTTAAAACTATTTTACAAGGATATCCATTTCTAGGAAAACTCTTTAAGGAAGAACCAAAACCTTATATACATCATTGTTCACGTTGTACATACATTGTTCCATCTCTTCGCGAGGATAACATATAACAGTTGCTTTGTCAAAACATATACTGAAGCAACATAAAACCTCAAGCCATACTAGCCCAAACCTCATATTGTTCATAAAACAACCACATACTAAATCCAAGGACCTAAGAGTATAGAGACGACACATTGGACTTCTATATACAAGACACGACAGACAGTACACTCAACCTGAGCTGTCACTACTGTCCCTGTTGCTGTTGATCTACCTCTGCAGTATGGTCTCTACCACTTCGTCTGCGTCCACCTAAAATTGTTGGTGACCAATGGGGTGAGACCCATCTCCCATAGAGAGATATAACTCTTTGCCAACAATATTATTATCACTGTTAAAAAGTATAAAACTGAGCAGAGGATTCGTTTTCATTAATAAGAAGGATTTAATCACTGTTTAATCAGAGTAGAGAAATATCATTTTTTGAAGCATTGCAGCTATATATGATAAAGTAGTAAATCATCTTATTCATTTTATAATGATTATGAAGGACATGTATAACATCTATCCATCTAATATGTATAAAAGAAATGTAACATCATCCAATGATTTCCGTATTCAATTCTTGAGCAAATATGCTACACAGCTGATTACATTTTACAATCACACTTATGCCCTGAGGAGATGAGGTATATGCTCATAATCCAACCGACCATTGTGAAGTCAAAATCGGTACCATACAAGGTCAATGGAAGAGCCGACTTCCATGACCTATTCCATCTCAGTCAATGCGAGACCACAAGTAGGACTACATCAACTGCTTAAATATCTTTCCAAGGTATACTGGAAACTTCACTATAGAGCTACAACGACGGCTGCACACCTTCGGCGATTGAGAGATCTCATGTTTATCTACCATCAATCCCGACATTTATCATCATCGGGAGTTTTGTGATACATCCATCTCGACACATATAATGAAGAATTGAGAGATCTCATGTTTATCTCATGTCAATCCCACATTAGGACGTAAGGATATTCACGCCCATCACCCCCGCATATTAAAAAATATGCGCTCTCCAGGAGATCCCGTGGGAAAACCTATTTCACCATCACCAGCTGGTGACGATGATGGATCTATGGTTAGGGCACTACATGATAAGATTACACTTGATTAATTAAGTACATTACTGTATTCTTTTAGCATCAGTCAAGTTTTCAAACATGAATTATTATGAAAAATGCTACAAAGAAAGGTTTAATACATGTATCAAGTACTTTTCAAATCTTTAAAACACATATAACATTTAGGATCTCAATCCCTTATCTCATTACTGGGAATTCTCATCCCTCAACATTATCATCATCATGATTACTAGTTCTGGGTATTCAACCCTTAGTTCATCACTAAACATTGTTACCACTTTTTACGTAACTATTACCTCTAGGTCCTCAGACCAAGGTATACATGATACTTGTTGCACAAGCATCTCACATGGCTCACAAGACATTTGCACATCTTGTAACCTCTCACTAGGCAACAACTTATTCACATGGCTCACAAGGCCATTACACATATTGTCACCTCTCACTAGGCAACAACTTATTCACATGGCACACAAGGCCATTACACATCTTGTCATATAAGTATTTAACATGCCTTATAATGCTTATGAAATAAGAGAAATACAACCTTCCCATTATTAGGGTTAGGGTTTCCCTTTATAGCCGAATAGGGTTTCAAGTTCATATTATTAATTCAAACCCTAATTCATTGCTCCACACATCTAGGAGCATACATTGATATCATAAGTATTCAATCATACTTATTTATTCTCATTATTTATCATTAAATGATAATCAACACGAAGTATGAGTTTCTCTCTCATCCTTACTAGGATATTGATTACATCATACTTTATTAACTTGGCTTAACCCTTTTTCTCAAGGCCTGTTAGCCTACACTTATCAAAGTACATTAATCTCATTACATCTCAATGTAACAATTGACATGACACACTTCGTGTGTTACTCATTCATGTATATTGGATTTAAGGTGCATCAAGGTGTATCAACCTTAAGGTGCTAAATGTGATATTTATCATGCCTTGGTGTATCACTCCCCTCATCACTTTTAACATACTTAAGTTCATCAACTTATCTAGTATTAGGGTATTTCCCATCCTAATACTTTATGCACTAGCCCATAACATTTATCCTGTAATGTATTGGCCATAAGTCACACACTTAAATTACCCAACTATCATCAAGTGATATGGACTCATATGGGGTTAAGGCATTGTTGATATAGGATTAACCATTATTAATCACTTTAGCTGTTTCACCTATCAAGGTATTAGCCACACCATTACTTGGTATTATACTCATCACTCCTAAGAGTGTCTTGACCTCACCTTTACAAGGTGTAAAGGGTTGAATCATGTATGTCAAGTTGAGAACATGTATTGGGTTTGGTGTATATCGATCTAGGCGTCATCATATCCCTCATACCCTTACCCATCAAGGTATCAACCTTACCATTCATATGGTGTATCAACTTCACCCTTCATGGGTGTAACATCCTCACCTTACTTGAAGATATTGGCCACATCCTACTTTTGTGTATTGGCCATCACATGTACTAGGGTACTAACCACCTTGCCACTCTTGTCATCTAATGTATTGGGTTACCCACTATATCATTTTAGAGATATGTGCTCAACACCATATCATCCAAAAGGTGTATGCTTAACCCAATATCAGTTTAAAGGTGTATACTTGCTACCCATATCACCTAGAGGTGTATGTGTGCTCACCATATCGACCTTGAGGTGTATGTGTGTTTACCATATCGGGTTTGAGGTGTATGTGTGCTTACCATATTACTTTTGAGGTGTATGTATGCTTCCATATTGGGTTTGAGGTGTATGTGTGCTTCCATATCACTTTTGAGGTGTGTGCGTGCTTCACATCATATCGGGAAAAGAGGTGTGTGTGTGCTTCCATATAACTTTTGAGGTCTGTGTGTGCTTCACACCATATCGAGCAAAGAGGTGTGTGTGTGCTTCACACCATATCGGGCAAAGAGGTGTGTGTGCTTGCTTCACACTATATCAGGCATATCAGGCAAAGAGGTGTATGTGAGCTTACTTCACACCATATCGGGCAGAGAGGTGTGTGTGTGCTTGATTCACACCATATTGAGCAGAGAGGTGTGTGTGTGCTTCACACCATATCGGGCAGAGAGGTGTGTGTGTGCTTCACACCATATCGGGCAGAGAGGTGTGTGCTTGCTCACCATATCACTTTGGATGTGTATGTGTGCTTCACACCACATCGGGCAGAGAGGTGTGTGTGTGGTTCACACCATATCGGGCATAGTGGGGTGTGTGTGGTTCACACCATATCAGGAAAAGAGGTGTGTGCTTGACCTCATATCGTGTAGAAAGGTATAAAATCATATCCATATCGTTTTAGTGAAGTAGGTGCATCATCATATCGGGTTAGAGGTGCTTGCTTCTGTGCTTGCACCCGATATCACTTTTATAAGGTGATACCATCATCTTCAATCTCTAGAATTTTGTTCTAAGTGTTATAGTTCATGGAAACAGATCTAAGAAACAACTAGAGCTCATAATGTCATCAACTATTCTAGAAAATTTTGGAATTAAAAGTAGTTCATTAAGTATAGCAATTTAGGTGATGAATAATAACATGATTGAGTTCATGTTATATAACCCGCCTTAAGAAAAACTTCAAAGCTCCAAGCTCCAAATATACACGTTCCTAAGGTTGAAGATGACTTATACAAAGTCCAAGGCTCGTTCATAATCCTTCATATACAAGGAATCACCATGGATAAGCAATTGGTGAAGAAGAAAAGAAAGGAAGATCATAACCCTAAAATCATGCTTCAATCCAAGGTTGAAGATGATCATAGCCTCCCCTTAGGGTTAATTATGATCTCCTTCTTGCTACTTAGAACCTTTGCACGACACCCTACTACTTGTTCACGATATGCCACCACTCTTGGCCGATATCCCCCTCACTTGTGATCAAAACACTTCACTATGGCCGATATCACCTCACTAGGCCGATATCACCCTACTTGGCCGATATGAACTTTCTATGGATGATACCCAAGGCCCTATGCACGATACAACTTCACTCATGCATGATACAAGTACCCTATGCATGATAGATAAGAGCAAGGAGGTGGTAGGATTCGAAAAAGTTCACTAAGGGGTGAAAGAAGGGGTATATATACTTGTTGTTCATGGAGAAGTGTGAAAATGAGGTGTCATCAATTTGAGCTACTAGGTGCCACGTGTCCATGCATGGTTGACTCATGTACATACATGCATCAACATTTATATTGTCATGCAAAACACTTGAGGATAATCTAGGGATGACATTTCATCCTTTACTTATCCCTTTGAATAAGATATATAACTAAATCACCACTTTATTCTCAACCTGATACAACTTTTCTAAGGAAGTTGTAAACCAATACCCTTCACCTCCTTGAGGTGTTTTGCACGTCATGGGCTTTTCTAAGAGTCCACAAAATTATATGAGACTCCTCTGATGGTTCCTTGGCCGATAGGCACTCATATATAAGCCTTTCAACTTGATACAACTCAAGTTAGGGTTACACATAAACCCCTTTCTTGGTCATTTCATCACCAAGAGTACCATCACTTATAATGGATTCAAGCATGGTGTATACTTCTTTCTCTATCCTCTAAATTATTCAAAGGGTAAGTAGGGACACTCTAGAGGTGGTAATTTGCATATCAACCCTACATTTTGGGTAAATTACAATTTGTACCAAAATTGGTGCACAAGGTACTAACATTATTCAAACAAGTTCAAACTTGGAATTTAGGCTTTCCACAAGCCACCACTTATCATCATTCTCTCTCTTATGATGCTAAAACACTTAAGGCATGTTCAACATGTGAAATTTTGCAATATAGCCCCTCATCTTGGGTAAATTGCACTTTGGTCCAAAATAAAGGAACATTACTCAAACAACATTCAATCAGGACCAAACTTGGAACATAAGTGTGTCGCATGATAACAAAACACCTTAGAGGATTATATTAAATTTCTAAGCAACTTACTTATCCAAAACAAATAGGGTTACCTCATAACCCAAGTCAGGGTCATTACAAGTTATAAACCCCTAACAAGGATTTTGTCCTCGAAATCCCAGGTAAAGGGAGACATATATTATTCATTCATCATATCATCACGTCTCCACATCACATCTTAATGTCATGGAGATGCCATATAACTTTTATCAACACAAAGTTCTTCTACACATAGTTATCATAGAATCTATCATATAGGACACATACTCCACTATCCTTTTCATTATTGACTGTAGAGTCAACTCTGTGTCAGGTAACACTTTTCTTAGTCAGAGAAACATTATACATACCTTATTTAACTCAAGTGTCAAACCTCACTAATTTGTTACCTTTCTCAACTTACAACTTTATGTGACAAGATTCTTGATTCTGGGGAGTCTTTTATACTCCTCATTCAGTTTAGCATTTCGCTTTCAAGGAAAGACCAGTGTTACATTCTGTCACCCTCTTGGGACTACAAGTCTTATCATACATCTGTTGTGCCATCCAATCTACTGACACAACACTAAACTTTCTTACTACTTGTACCAACTATCTCATTAGTTGTACATTCTCTTTTCATAAGGGGAGGTTACTTATCAATTAAGAACTTATCTGAGAGGTATCTTTAGATGTTATGTATAAGTTGCCTTAACAGATCTAGATAAGGGTATTCTAAGGAATTATTTTTAGCTTGATAAGCTTTTCCCACAATGATTTTACAATTGTTCCTTCAATTAGTACATTCTTATCGATATTATGTTTATGCAGAGCATAAACCCCTAACAATGATTTCCATACTATTTTATTTAACTAGAATAATTTCACAGTTGGCCATCCCAAGTAACCAACATAAATCATCTGATTAGGAGTTATGTTTTTACTTTCGCATACCACCTAATACTTCTTAGATACCAGAATTCCTTACTTTGGTATCTGTCACATGCGTCAAAAACACATCACATCCTTATCATCACTCAGGGTTGTTTATCAAAGAGAAGAGATTATCATCTCCTCTAATTATTGCATGAACTTTCATCTGTTCATGAGTCATTTACTCTCGTTTCATCCTTGGTTCCTTTCCATATGCATAGGAATTATAAGGATTATTACATATCATCATTCCTTTCTTTGTTATTGTCTAACATGTTCATGAGAATTTTTTGATTTTATCACATTTCCCATTTCCACATTATGGAAAAAGATCTTTATTATTCACATAGACTTTATTAGACAGGGATCATCTCCCTTGTTCTCATTCTCTTATCATGAGGATTATACTTTTTACTTCCTGATATACATAGATTGATCTGAGATAATCTCAGATTCCACTTTATTGCACTTAGGATGTGATAAAAATATCCATGCCATATTTCTAGTTTTTTTATGCTCACTAGATTGTCTCAAAATGACTACTTGATCAGAGTAATCAGAATGATAACAATCTAAGAGTTCCATACTCACCTTATCTTCAATAGTTGAATACCTGTCCAGGGTATACAAGTACTGAGATTAGGTAGTATGCAATTTGTTTACTATCATATTCCGTACCTTTTGTATCATCAGAAACACAGGTTTTAACATTCCTGGATTTTCTCCAGGCATCACTTCTATATCTCATCCTTTTTCACACGGATAAGAGCAATTATAGAACATTTAAAAGAATACTGAATAGAATATAAATTCTAGTTCTCATCATTTCTCCCCTATGTTCCCATAGGGAAATAAATAGGGAAGTCAATAACAACAATCCTTCTTATGATTATCAGATAACATCAAGAGAAGGCATATTAAAATGAAAAAGCTCTATCTAACTGTTACCCCTCACGGTCATCTACCGCTTAAGGTTGACTCAACACATAGAGTCTAGTTATTTCATGTTGTTACTCTTGACTTTTTACATTATTGGGCTGTAACTTTTGTAAGCCCTGTCGAGTTTGCCTCAATTGTTGAGTCATTTCCTCCCTTCTTTTCAAAGAAAAGAGTTTAGTATGCTCAACATGTACACATCTATAACATGTCTTGTCCTCATACCATGGTCTTATTGGTCTCATTACCGATGTAGAGACTAAGCCATGGGTTCTTACAGGTAGAAAGTTAGGACTTTTTCTTTTACATAGTGATTACTACACTGGTACACTAGACGTTCATTGCACTGGTGGTACTGAAAACTTTGGCTTTTTAGAACAACTAGGTAAATGTCTCTAGAATTGTAATGACATTTCCTTAATTCTCAGCTTATTGCCCCTTCTTGGGCACTACCATCACATATATACTTTCTATCTATACTTATGGATGAGTCTACTTTCTTGCCATATGTCGATCCTTCCCACATTTTCCACTATTCCAACATGATTATATCATTCAGGGACCTTTTCAAAACCCAAAGTTTCTATATTGAGGACTGGTAACCTCAGTTGTATTGCTGGTATCCAGTCTACTATATGTTACGACAGTCACCAAACCGACAGACAAATCGTTACTAATTAAACAAAATAAACATAATCAGTGGATTAACTAAAATCACTAAAAATTAGTACCATTTTTGCAAAGAGATCCATTTCTAGGAAAACTCTTTAAGGAATAACCAAAACCTGATATTCACATTGATCATATATTGTACATACACTGTACCATTTCTTCTCAAGGACTACATATAACAGTTGCTTTGCCAAACTATACATAAGCAACATAAAACCTCGAGGCATACAAACCAAAATCTCAGATCGATCATAAAACCACTAAGTACTGACTCCAAGGACCTGAGTGTACATAGACGACCCATATGACTCATATCTACAAGACACGACAGACAATAACTCAACCTGAGATGTTACTGCTGCCCCTGATGCTGCTGTCCTTCCTCTGCTATATGGTCCCTACCTCCTCGTCCGCATCCACCTAAAAATGTTGGTGACCAATGGAGTGAGACCCATGTCCCAACGAGATATATAACTCTCCGCCAACAATATTATTATTGCAAATAAACAATAATAAAACTGAGCAGAGGATTCTTTTATATTAATAAGCAGGATTTAATCACTGTTTAAGAAGAATAAAGCAATATCATCTTCTAAAACATTGTAGCTATATATGATAAAGTAGTAATTCATCTATTCATTTTATAAGGAATATGAAGAACATGTATAACATCTATCCATTTAGGATGAATTAAGAAATGTAATATCAACCAATGATTTTTGTATTCCATCCTCAAGCAAATACGCTACATAGTTGATTACATTTTACAATAACACTTAAGCCCTGAGGAGATAAGTTATACCGCTCATACTCCAACCGACCACTGTGAAGTCAAAATCGGTACCATACAAGGTCAATGGAAGAGCCAGACTCCATGACCTCATCCATCTCGGTCAGTGGGAGACCACAAGCAGGACTACGTCAACTGCTTAACATAGCTTTCCAGGGTATACTGGAAACTTTTCTATAGAGATACAGTGGCAGCTGCACTCTCTTCAGAATCAAGAGATTTCATGTTTATCTCCACACGATCCTGACATTCATCATCATTGGTAGTTTCGTGATACATCCATCCCGACACATATAATGAAGGATTGAGTGATCTCATGTTTATCTCACGTCAATCCCACATTAGGGCGTAAGGATATTCACGCCCATCACCCCCACATATTAAAAAATATGCCCTCTAGGAGATCCCGTGGGAAAACCTGTTTCACCATCACCAGCTACTGACGATGATGGATCTATGGTCAGGGCTCTACATGATAAGATTCCACTTGATTAATTAAGTGCATTACCATATTCTTTTAGCATCAGTCAAGTTTTTAGACATGAATTATTATGACAAATGCTACAAAGGAAGGTGTTATACATGTATCAAGTACTTTTCAAATCTTTAAAACACATATAACATTTAGGATCTCAATACCTTATCTCATTAATAGGAATTCTCATCCCTCAACATTATCATCATCATAATTACTAGATCTGGGTATTCAAACCCTTAGATCATCACTGAACATTGTTACCACTTTTCAGGTAACTATTACCTCTAGGTCCTCAGACCAAGGTATTCATTTTACTTGTTGTTTGAGTATTCGCATGGATCACAAGGCCATTGCACATCTTATCACCTCTCACTAGGCAAAAACCTATTCACATGGCTTACAAGGCCATTACACATCTTGTCACCTCTCACTAGGCAATGACTTATTCACTTGGCTCACAAGGCCATTACACATCTTGTCACCTCTCACTAGGCAATAACTTATTCACATGGCTCACAAGGCCATTACTTATTATACTTGTTACATAAGTATTTAACATGCCTTACAAGGCTTATGCAACAAGATAAATTCAACCTTCCCATTATAGTTGAATAGGGTTTCATGTTCATATTATTAATCCAAACCCTAATTCATTGCTCCACACATCTAGGAGCATACATTGATATCATAAGTATTCAATCATACTTATTTATTCTCATCATTTATCAGTAAATGATAATTAACACAAAGTATGAGTTTCTCTCTCATCCTCACTAGGATATTGATTACATCATACTTTATTAACTTGTCTTAACCCTTTTTCTCAAGGCCTATTAGCCTACACTTATCAAAGTGCATTAAACTCATTACATTTTAATGTAACAATTGACATGACACACTTCATGTATTACTCATCCAAGTATATTGGATTTAAGGTGCATTAAGGTGTATCAACCTTTTTTTGGTCGGTCAAAAAAGCGTGTTACTATAGAAACCAAAAACTTTGGGCACTAAGTACCCCATTACATCGACATGAGCTAAAAATCTCAAACAAAGATCAAACTCCCCACGTAGGGGGAAACACAAGATTTCTAGACGATACAAATCTAAGAAGGCCTATCTAACTACATGAGCTAGGTCCAAGCAAACCAACCAGAAGAGGACTATTTCAAGCCATTATTACATGCAATCAGCGTACCCACAAGTAGTAACAGTAACTTGACATAGACCAACCTCTAATTTTCCTGCCTGTAGCTAGGCCTGAAGCTTCTAACCTTGTCAGCTACCAGAACTTCAGGTCCCTAAATGGGCATGACACCCAGAAAGAACCCCTAGATATCAGATCAGAAAAAAGAAGTTGAGCCATCCTTAAGATAAGCAAGAACCAACACGTTTAAACAATAGAGCATGGGAGGGAAAAGAACAACTCCAAAGCACTCCTTCATGCTTAGCACAACACCAATTATCTATTAAGAGTACCCACAAAGTATAGAGCTATGCCAAGATTAGGGAGAACCTTCTAATTGCCATCTCGCCACACAGCCGAGTAGCTAACCTGCCAGAGTCCTTGATCTTCGGTAACTGTTGTTTACACTACAACATAACAACAAATCCGGAGAAGACGCCCAATGCTGTTGCAATCACCGAGCATTTCTACGAACACCCTGAGAGCATCACATAGAAGTTGAAGGGAGAAAATTCCCATACATTGTCTCTTCCTGAGGTAACGAATCAGCTGTACCTGACCCTATACATCTCACGAAAGGTTTTCAAACAACTCCAACTCTAGCCTGTAAAGGTTGAAACTAGATTGGGTGTTTGTACAGAACCAAGGAACACCAACACAAGGGCTAGATGCCCCTATTTGCACATGAACATTTCAACAAGCACTATAGGGGTGTGCAATCATACAGGGGTGGAGCCCTGGCCTAATGGCGAGCCACCCAAACCCAGCGTTGACACCGAAACTGGGAGGAGCATCGCCGAACGCCGAGCTAGACATAGGCCAAAAACACCATCGCAGTAGGGAGGACGCCATTAACCTGGGAGCACCGTCATCGGACAGGAGGCGCCGAAATCCGCCAGCAAGCTCGGCTACCGCAAGGATCCCTGAAGCAAACCGAACGATGTCGTGGATGCGTCGTAGCTCAGGATGAGACCAGGAAACTAGCTCGGGGTAAGGAGAGATAGGGGTCAGAGAGGCAAGTCGAGACTCCCTAACTACACCAGTGACAAGCTGCCACACACGAGGCCAGGCCAGTAGGAGACAACACCTCTCCTTCTGTCAATCATGAATGAGAAGGAGTCGACATAGTCGATGCATCCGACCTCAACCCATGCCCTGGCTTCGGCACATCACAACAATCACCGCCTCAACCTTGCCGCGAGAAGCCCCAGCACCGCATCTCCCCCTTCAGCAAGCAGATTTGGCCAGGGGGAGGAAGGCACCAGAGCGGCGCTCTCTCCCCCCTAGCGGTGGCCACCAGGGGAAACTAGAGAGAAGCGGGAGCTAAACCTGAGAGAGAGAGAGAGAGAGAGAGAGAGAGAGAGAGAGAGAGTGGGTACACCTCTTACTATAGGTGTATCAACCTTAAGGTGTTGGATGTGATATTTATCATGCCTTGGTGTATCACTTCCCTCATGACTTTTAACTTACTTAAGTCATCAACTTATCTTGTATTAGGGTATTTTCCATCCTAATACTTTATGCACTAGCCCATCACATTTATCCTGTAATGTATTGGCCATAAGTCACACACTTGAATTACCCAACTATCATCAAGTGATATGGAATCATCTTGGGTTAAGTCATTGTTGATATAGGGTTGACCATTATCAACCACTTTAGGTGTTTCACCTATCAAGGTATTAGCCACACCATTACTTGGTGTTACACTCATCACTCCTAAGAGTGTCTTTCCATGACCTTTACAAGGTGTATAGGGTTGAATCATGTATCTCAATTTGAACACATGTATTGGATTAGATGTATATCGATCTAGGCATCATCATATCCCTAATACCCTTACCCATTAAGGTATCAATCTTACCATTCATATGGCGTATCAACTTCACCCTTCATGGATGTAACATCCTCACCTTACTTGAAGATATTGGCCACACCCTACTTTAGTGTATTGTCCATCACATGTACTATGGTACTAACCACCTTGCCACTCTTGTCATCTAGTGTATTGGGTTACCCACCATATCATTTTAGAGATATGTGCTCAACACCATATTGTCCAAAAGGTGTATGCTTAACCCAATATCAGTTTAAAGGTGTATACTTGCTACCCATATCACCTAGAGGTGTATGTGTGCTTACCATATCGAGTTTGAGGTGTATGTGTGCTTCCATATCACTTTTGAGGTGTGTATGTGCTTCACACCATATCGGGAAAAGAGGTGTGTGTGTGCTTCCATATCACTTTTGAGGTGTGTCTGTGCTTTACACCATATCGGGCAAAGAGGTGTGTGCTTGCTCACCATATCACTTTAGAGGTGTATGTGTGCTTCACACCATATCGGGCATAGAGGTGTGTGTGTGCTTCACACCATATCAGACATAGAGGTGTGTTCTTGACCTCATATCATGAAAGAGGTGTATACTACACAACCATACCGTACAATAAGGTATGAAATCATATACATACCGTTTTAGTGGAGTAGGTGCATCATCATATCGGGTTAGAGGTGCTTGCTTGTGTACTTGAACCCGATATCATTATACCTTTGATGATGTCATCACTATCAACATCAAGACCTTTGTTATTACTGTTATAAGTCATGGACAACAGTCCCATGAAGCTTTTAGAACTCAAAGGATCATCAATTTTTCAAGAGAAATCGAAATTACAAGTAGACCAACAAGTATGACAAAATTGAAGGTGCATAATAATATAATTGGGTTCAAGTTATATAACCCACCTTCAGAACAACTTCAAAGCTCCAAGCTTGAAAGCTCCATGTTCCTAAGGTTGAAGATGAACTTCAAAACTCCTCTATATGCAAGTAATCACCATGGATAAGCAATTGGTGAAGAATAAAAGAAAGGAAGATCATAACCCTAAAATCATGCTTCAATCCAAGGTTGAAGATGATCATTGCCTCACCTTAGGGTTAAGTATGAGCTCCTTCTTGCTCCTTAGCACCTTTTCACGATAACCTACTAATCGCGCATGGTATCCCTCCACCCATGCATGATATGTCACCACCCTTGGCCGATATCCCCCTCACTTGTAATCAAAACACTTCACTATGGGCGATACCACCCTACTTGGCCGATACCACCTTACTTGGCCGATATGAACTTGCTATGGATGATACCCAAGGCCCTATGCATGATACCAATTCACTCCTGCATGATACAAGGACCCTGTTCATGATACCTTAGGGAAGGAGGGTGGTAATATTTGAAAAATTCCATTAAGGGGTGAAACTACGGGTATATATACTTGTTGTTCATGAAGGAGTGTAAAAAATGAGGTGTCATCAATTTGAGCTAGTAGGTGCCACATGTCCATGCATGGATGACATGTGTAAATGCATGCATAAACATTTATATTGACATGAAAAACTCTTGAGGATAATCTAGGGATGAATTTTTGTCCATTACTTACCCCTTTGAATAAAATATATCAACAAAACCACCACTTTATTCACAACCCGATACAACTTTTCTAAGTAAGTTGTAAACCAATACACTTCACCTCCTTGAGGTTCTTTGCACGTCATGGGCTTTTAAAAGAGTCCAAAAAACTATATGAGACTCCTCCTTTGGATCCTTTTCGGATAGGCACTCATATATAAGATTTTTAACTTTATACAACTCAAGTTAAGGTTTCATATTCAACCCTTTTCTTGGTCATTTCATCACCAAGAATACTACCACTCATAAATGATTAAAACATGGTTTCTCATTCATTATATCTCCTATAAATTATAAATAGAGGAAGTAGAAACACTCTAGAGGTGGTAATTTGCATATCAACCCTACATTTTGGGTAATTTACAATTTGTACCAAAATTGGTACACAAGGTACTAGCATTATTTAAACATGTTCAAACTTGGAATTTAGGCTTTCCACAAGCCACCACTTAGCATCATTATCTCTATTATGATTCTAAAACACTTATGCATGTTCAACATGTGACATTTTTCAATAGAGCCCCTCATCTTGGGTAAATTGCACTTTGGTCCAAAATAAATGAGCATTGCTCAAACAACATTCAATCAGGACCAAATTTGAAACATAAGTGTGTCACATGATAACAAAACTCCTTATAGGATTATATTAATTTTCTAAACAACTTACTTAGGCAAAACAAATAGAGTTACCTCATAACCCAGGTCAAGGTCCTTACAAGTTATAAACCCCTAACAAGGATTTCATCCCCGAAATCCAGGTAAAGGGAGACAGATAATATTCATTCATTATATCATCAAGTCTCCACATAACATCTTAATGTCATGGAGATTCCATAGAACTTTGATCAACACAAAGTTCTTCCAGACAGGGTTATCATAGAAACTATCACACAGGAGACATACTCCACTGTCTTTTTCATTATTGACTGTAGAGTCAACTCTATGTCAGGTAACACTTTTCTTAATCAGAGAAACATTATACATACCTTATTGAACTCTGGTGTCAAACCTCACTGATTTGTCACCTTTCTCAACTTACAACTTTATGTAACAAGATTCTTGATTCTGGGGAGTCTTCCATACTCCTCATTCAGTTTAGCATTTCTCTTCCAAGGAGAGACCAGAGTTACGTTTTGTCACCCACTTGGGACTATGAGTCTTATCATATATCTGTTGTGCCATCTAATCTACTGACACAACACTAAACTTTCTTACTACTTGTACCAACTATCTCATTAGTTGTACATTCTCTTATCATAAGGGGAGGTTACTTATCAATTAAGAACTTATCTTAGAGGTATCTTTAGATGTTATGTATAAGTTGCCTTAACAGATCTAGATAAGGGTATTTTAAGGAATTATTTTTATCTTGATAAGCTTTTCCCACAATGATTTTACAATTTTTCCTTCAATTAGTACATTCTTATCGATGTTATTTTTATGCAGAGAATAAACCCCTAACATATGATGTCCATACTATTTTATGTAACTAGACTGATTTCACAGTTGGCCATCCCAGGTAACCAACATAAATCATCTGATTAAGAGTTTATTTTTTCATTTTCTCATACCACCTGACACTTCTTGGATACCATAATTCCTTACCTTGGTATCCATCACATGTGTTGAAAACACATCACATCCTCATCATTTCCCTCTCTCTGTTGTTAATACCAAAGCCAAACATACAAAAGAATCTTTCTTTCATCTTGGGACATTATTTATTACAAATATCTTTATCTTGGAACCAAAGTCCAAGACGAACTGATACTTTTCTAAGTATCCATCAATTGAACACTTTTAACTCATGCACATAAAGTGTCATAAGACCCACTTGTTTGCCATGTCCCTGAAAGGAAAGAACACAAAGAAACATATTCCTCGTATCACCCCATCATTACCTAGGGTTGTTTATCAAAGAGAAGAGATTATCATCTCCTCTGATTATTGCATGAACTTTCAACTGTTCATGAGTCACTTACTCTTATTTCATCCTAGGTTCCTTGTCATTAGCATAGGAATTATAAGTTTGATTACATGTCATCACTCCTTTCTTTGTTATTGTCTAACATGTTTATGAACATTTTGTGATTTTATTATATTTCCCATTTCCACATCATGGGAAAAGATCTTTACTATTCACTCGGGCTTTATCAGAAAGGGGTCATCTCCCTTGTTCTCATTCTTTTATCATGAGGATTATACTTTTTACTTTCTCATTCACACAGATTGATCTGAGATCATCTCAGATTCCATTTAATGCACTTAGGATGTGATAAAAATATCCATGCCATATTTTCCATTTCATTATACTCACTAGATTGTCTCAGAATGACTACTTGATCATTAGAGTAATCAAAAAGATAAAAATCTAAGAGTTCCATACTCACCTTATCTTCAATAGTTGAATACCTGGCCATGGTATACAAGTACTAATATTAGGTAGTATGCACTTTTTTTACTATCATGTTCCTTACTTTTCATATCATCAAAAACACAAGATTTAACATTCCTGAATTTTCTCCAGGCATCACTTCTATATCTCATCCTCTTTCACATAGATAAGAGCAATTATAGAACATTTAAAAGGATACTGAACAGAATATAAATTCTAGTTCTCATCATTTCTTCCCTATGCCCCCATAGGACAACCAAAGGGAAGTCAAAAACATCAATCCTTCTTATGATTATCAGATAAAATCAAGAGAAGGTATATCAAAATGAAAAAGCTCTATCTGACTGTTACTTCTCACGGTCATCTACCGCTTTAGGTTGAATCAACACATAGATTCTAGTTGTTTCATGTTGTTTCTCTTGCCTTTTTACACTATTGGGCTATAGCTTTCATAAGCCCTGCCAAGTCTACCTCGGTTGTTGAGTCATTTCCTCCCTTCTTTTCAAAGAAAAGAGTTTAGTATGCTCAACATGTCCATATCTATAACATGTCTTGTCCTCATACCATGGTCTTATCAGTCTTATTATTGATGTAGAGACTAAGCCATGGGTTCTTACATGTAGATAGTTAGGACTTTTGCTTTTACATAGTGATTACTACACTGGTGCACTAGGCATTTATTGCACTGGTGGAACTGAAAACTTTGGCTTTTTAGAACAACTAGGAACATGTCTCTAGAATTGTAATGACATTTCCTTAATTCTCAGCTTATTGCCCCTTCTTGGGCACTGCCATAACATATATACTATCTGTCTATACTTATGGAAGAGTCTACTTTCTTGCCATCTGTTCCAACATGACTACGTCATTCAGGAACCCTTTCAGAACCCAAAGTTTTTGCATTAAGGACTGGTAACCTAGGTTGTAATGCTAGTATCCAGTCTACTATATGTATCACTGTAGTTCTAACTTGCCCAACAAGAGCATAATCATAGGATTTTCTATCCTGATCGGATCATAATGGGAATTCTCAGGCACTTATTCTTCTCTTGCCTGATCCCTTGCACCCTCTCTTGGTACAACAACATTACTCTCAGCAATGTGTTCCTCATGTTCTCCAGTCATTTTTAAACTTCACTCTTTCTTCTACATAAGCATAAGTCACTATATGATATACTGGAGGACACTAGAACATACTCAACACCTTAGTCCTATGTCTCTGTAGACTCAGTGAACCTTAAGCTCTGATACCAAAACATGTATCGACAGTCACCAAATCGATAGACAAACCGTTACTAATTAAGAAAAATAAACATAATTAGTGGATTAACAAAAATCGCTAAAAATTAAAACCATTTTTACAAAGAGATCCATTTCTAGGAAAACTCTTTAAGGAATAACCAAAACCTAATATTCACATTGATCATATATTTTACATATAGTATACCATTTCTTCTCGAGGACTACATATAAAAGTTGCTTTGCCAAACTATACATAAGCAACATAAAACCTCAAGGCATACAAGAAAAAATCTCAGACGGATCATAAAACCACTAAGTACTGACTCCAAGGACCTGAGTGTACATTGACGACACATAGGACTCATATCTATAAGACAGGACAGACAATAACTCAACATGAGATGTTACTGTTGCTCCTGATGCTGCTGTCCTTCCTTTGCTGTATGGTCCCTACCTCCTCATCTGCGTCCACCTAAAAATGTTGGTGACCAACGGAGTGAGACCCATGTCCCAACGAGAGATATAACTCTCTGCCAACAGTATTATTACTGCAGATAAATAGTAATAAAACTGAGCAAAGGATTCTTTTATATTAATAAGCAAGATTTAATCACTATTTAAGCAGAATAGAATAATATCCTCTTCTGAAACATTACAGCTATATATGATAAAGTAGTACTTCATCTATTCATTTTATAAGGAATATGAAGAACATGTATAACATCTATCCATTTAGGATGCATTAATAAATGTAATATCAACCAATGATTTCCATATTCCATCCTTAAGCAAATATGCTACACAGATGATTACATTTTACAATCACACTTAAGTGCTGAGGAGATGAGGTATACCGCTCATACTCCAACCGACCACTGCAAAGTCAAAATCGGTACCATACAAGGTCAATGGAAGAGCCGGACTCCATGACCTCATCCGTCTCGGTCAGTGCGAGACCACAAGCAGGACTACATCAATTGCTTAACATAGCTTTCTAGGGTATACTAGAAACTTTGCTATAGAGCTACATCGGCAGCTGCACTCTCTTCGGAATCAAGAGATTTCATGTTTATCTCCACACGATCCCGACATTCATCATCATCGGGATATTTGTGATACATCCATCCCGACATATATAATGAAGGATTGAGAGATCTCATGTTTATCTCACGTCAATCCCACATTAGGGCGTAAGGATATTCACGCCCATCACCCCCACATATTAAAAAATATGCCCTCTAGGAGATCCCGTGGGAAAACCTATTTCACCATCATCAGCTACTGACGATGATGGATCTATGGTAAGGGCTCTACATGATAAGATTCCACTTGATTAATTAAGTGTATTACTATATTCTTTTAGCATCAATCAAGTTTTCAAACATGAATTATTATGACAAATGCTACAAAGGAAGGTGCAATACATGTATCAAGTACTTTTTAAATCTTTAAAACACATATACCATTTAGGATCTCAATCCCTTATCTCATTATTGGGAATTCTCATCCCTCAACATTATCATCATCATGATTACTAGACCCGGGTATTCAAACCCTTATATCATCACTGAACATTGTTACCACTTTTCAAGTAACTATTACCTCTAGGTCCTCAGACCAAGGTATTCATTTTACTAGTTGTTCAAGTATTCACATGGCTCACAAGGCCATTGCACATCTTGTCACCTCTCACTAGGCAACAACCTATTCACATGGCTCACAAGGCCATTACACATCTTATCACCTCTCACTAGGCAACAACTTATTCACATGGCTCACAAAGCCATTACACATCTTGTCACCTCTCACTAGGCAACAACTTATTCACATGGATCATAAGGCCATTACTTATTATACTTGTTACACAAGTATTTAACATGCCTTACAAGGCTTATGCAACAAGATAAATACAACCTTCCCAATATTAGGGTTAGGGTTTCCCTTTATAGTCGAATAGGGTTTCATGTTCATATTATTAATCCAAACCCTAATTCATTGCTCCACACATCTAGGAGCATACATTGATATCATAAGTATTCAATCATACTTATTTATTTTCATCATTTATCATTAAATGATAATCAACACAAAGTATGAGTTTCTCTCTCATCCTCACTAGGATATTGATTACATCATACTTTATTAACTTGGCTTAACCCTTTTTCTCAAGTCCTGTTAGCCTACACTTATCAAAGTGCATTAAACTCATTACATTTTAATGTAACAATTGACATGACACACTTCTTGTATTACTCATCCAAGTATATTGGATTTAAGGTGCATTAAGGTGTATCAACCTTAAGGTGCTGGAAGTGATATTTATCATGCCTTGGTGTATCACTTCCCTCATCACTTTTAACTTACTTAAGTTCATCAACTTATCTTGTATTAGGGTATTTCCCATCCTAATACTTTATGCACTAGCCCATCACATTTATCCTGCAATGTATTGGCCGTAAGTCACACACTCGAATTACCCAACTATCATCAAGTGATATGGACTCATCTTGGGTTAAGGAATTGTTGATATACGGTTGACCATTATCAACCTCTTTAGGTGTTTCACCTATCAAAGTATTAGCCATACCATTACTTAGTGTTACACTCATCACTCCTAAGAGTGTCTTTCCCTAACCTTTACAAGGTGTATAGGGTTGAATCATGTATGTCAAGTTGAACACATGTATTGGATTAGGTGTATATCGATCTAGGCATCATCATATCCCTCATACCCTTACCCATTAAGGTATCAACCTTACCATTCATACGGTGTATCAACTTCACCCTTCATGGATGTAACATCCCCACCTCACTTGAGGATATTGGCCACACCCTACTTTAGTGTATTGGCCATCACATGTACTAGGGTACTAACCACCTTGCCACTATTGTCATCTAGTGTATTGGGTTACCCCCCATATCATTTTAGAGATATGTTCTCAAAACCATATTGTCCAAAAGGTGTATGCTTAACCCAATATCAGTTTAAAGGTGTATACTTGCTACCCATATCACCTAGAGGTGTATATGTGCTTACCATATCGAGTTTGAGGTGTATGTGTGCTTCCATATCACTTTTGAGGTGTGTGTGTGCTTCACACCATATCGGGCAAAGAGGCTTGTGTGTGCTTCCATATTACTTTTGAGGTGTGTGTGTGCTTCACACCATATCGACCAAAGAGGTGTGTGCTTGCTCACCATATCACTTTAGAGTTGTATGTGTGCTTCACACCATATCGGGCAAAGAGGTGTGTGTGTGCTTCACACCATATCAGGCAGAGAGGTGTGTGCTTGACCTTATATCATGCAAGAGGTGTATACTACACCACCATATTGTGAAAGAAGGTATAAAATGATATCCGTATCGTTTTCGTGGAGTAGGTGCATCACCATATCGAGTTAGAGGTGCTTACTTGTGTGCTTGAACCTGATATCACTTTACCTTTGATGATGTCATCACCATCAACCTCTAGACCATTGTTCTTACTGTTCTATGTCATGGACAACAGTCCCATGAAGCTTTTAGAACTCAAAGGATCATCAAATTTTCAAGAGAAATCGTAATTGCAAGTAGACCAACAAGTATGACAAAATTGAAGGTGCATAATAATATAATTGGGTTCAAGTTATATAACCCGCCTTAAGAACAACTTCAAAGCTCCAAGGTCCAAAGCTCCATGTTCTTGGGGTTGAAGATGAACTTCACAACTCCTCTATATGTAAGGAATCACCATGGCTAAGCAATTGGTGAAGAAGAAAAGAAAGGAAGATCATAACCCTAAAATGATGCTTCAATCCAAGGTTGAAGATGATCATTGCCTCACCTTAGGGTTAAGTATGAGCTCCTTCTTCCTCCTTAGAACCTTTGCATGATACCCTACTACTCTTGCACGATATGCCTCTACCCATGTACGATATGACACCACTCTTGGCTGATATCCCCCTCATTTGTGATCAAAACACTTGACTATGGGCGATATCACCCTACTTGGCCGATACCACCTTACTTGACCGATATGAACTTTCTATGGATGATACCCAAGGCCCTATGCATGATACCACTTCACTCCTACACGATACAAGGACCCTATGCATGATACCTTAGGGAAGGAGGGTGGCAAGATTCTAAAAATTCCATTAAGGGGTGAAACTAGGGGTATATATACTTGTTGTTCATGAAGGAGTGTAAAAAATGAGGTGTCATCAATTTGAGCTAGTAGGTGCCACGTGTCCATGCATGGATGACACGTGTACATGCATGCATAATGTAAAGACCCTGACCTGGGTTATGAGGTAACCCTATTTGTTTTGGATAATTAAGTTGCTTATAACTTCAATATTATTCTCTAAAGTGTTTTTCTATCATGTAACAAACTTATGTTTCAAATTTGGTCATGTTTGAATAATGTTTGAGCAATGTTCTCATGTTTTGGACCAAAATGCAATTTACCCAAGATGAGGGGTTATATTGCAATTTGTCACATGTTGAATGTTTCCTAAGTGTTTTATCATCATTATAGAAAGAATGATGCAAGTTGGTGGCTTGTAGAAATCCTAAATTCCAAGTTTGAACTTGTTTGAATAATGTTGGTAACTTGTGTACCAATTTTGGTACAAATTGTAATTTACCCAAAATGTAGGGTTTATATGAAAATTACCACCTCTAGAGTGTCCCTAATCCCTCCTAGTATCATTTAGAGGATAGATAAAAAATTATTCACCATGTTTGAATCAATTATGAGTGATGGTACTCTTGGTGATGAAATGACCAAGAAAGGGGTTGAATATGAAACCCTAACTTGAGTTGTATCCAGTTGAAAAGCTTATATATGAGTGCCTATCGGCCAAGGAGCCATAGGAGGAGTCCCATATTGTTTTTAGGACTCTTGGAAAATCCCATGACGTGCAAATCACCTCAAGGAGGTGAAGTATATCGGTTTACAACTTCCTTAGAAAAGTTGTATCGGGTCGTGAATAAAGTGGTGATTTAGTTGATATTTTTTTTCAAAGGGATAGGTAATGGACGAAACTTCATCCATATATTATCCTCAAGTGTTTTTTATGTCAATATAAATGTTAATGAATGCATGTACATGTGTCAACCATGCATGGACACGTGGCACCTAGTAGCTCAAATTGATGACACCTCATTTTCACACTTCTTCATGAACAACAAGTATATATACCCCTACTTTCACACCTTAGTGACAATTTTCGAATATTACCACCCTCCTTCCCTAAGGTATCGTGCATAGAGTCCTTGTATCATGCAAGAGTGAAGTTATATCGTGCATAGGGCCTTGGGTATCATCCATAGCAAGATCATATCGGCCAAGTAGGGTGATATCGGCCTAGTGAGGTGATATCGGCCATAGTGAAGTGTTTTGATCACAAGTGAGGGGGATATCGGCCAAGGGTGGTGGAATATCATGAAAGAGTAGTAGGGTATCGTGAAAAGGTTCTAAGGAGAAAGAAGGAGCTCATACTTAAACATAAGGTGAGGCCATGATCATCTTCAACCTTTGATTGAAGCATGATTTTAGGGTTATGATCTTCCTTTCTTTTCTTCTTCACCAATTGCTTATCCTTGGTGATTCCTTGTATATGAAGGAGTTGTAAACGAGCCTTGGACTTTTTATAAGTCATCTTCAACCTTAGGGAAGATTTAGAGCTTGGAGCTTTGAAGCTGTTCTTCAGGAGGGTTATATAACTTGAACTCAACCATGTCATTATTCATCACCTAAAGTGCTATACTTAATGAACTAATTTTAATTCTGATTTTTTTTGAAATATTTGATGACACTATGAGTTCTAGTAGTTTCTTAGACCTGTTTCCATGAGCTATAACAGTTAGAACGAAGGTCTAGAGCTTTAAGAAGATGGTATCACCTTATAAAGTGATATCGGGTTCAAGCACACAAGCAGGCACCTCTAACCTGATATGATGATGCACCTACTTCACTAAAATGATATGGATATGATTTTATACTTTTTTTCATGATATGGTGATGTAGTATACACATCTTACATGATATGAGGTGAAGCAAACACCTCAAAAATGATATTGGGTTAAGCACACACCTCTTTGCCCCATATGGTGTGAAGCACACATATACCTCTTTGCCCGATATGGTGTGAAGCATACACACACCTCTATACCCGATATGGTGAGGCGCAAGCACACACCTCTTTGCCCGATATGGTGTGAAACACACACACACCTCTAAAGTGATATGGTAAGCAATCGTACACCTCTTTGCCCGATATGGTGTGAAGCACACACACACACCTCTTTGCCCGATATGGCGTGAAGAACACACACACCTCTAAAGTGATATGGTAAGCAAGCACACACCTCTTTGCCCGATATGGTGTGAAGCATACATACACCTATTTGCCCGATATGGTGTGAAGCACCCATACACCTCTAAAGTGATATGGTGAGCAAGCACACACCTCTTTGCCCAATATGATGTGAAGCAAACATACACCTCTTTGCCCGATATGGTGTGAAGCACACATACACCTCTAAAGTGATATGGTGAGCAAGCACACACCTCTTTGCCCGATATGGTGTGAAGCATACACACACCTCTTTACCCGATATGGTGTGAAGCACACATACACCTCTAAAGTGATATGGAAGCAAGCATACACCTCATACCCGATATGGTGGAAGCATCTCAAAACCCATATGAAGGAAAGCACCTTTGATGCAATGTACTTGATGAAGTAACACATGAAGTGTCTTATATCAAGTCATACATTAAGAGGTATAGAGTTTAATGAATATTGATTAAGTAGGCTAATGTACCTTGAAGGAAAGGTTGAGCCAACTCAATAAAGTATGAAGTAATCAATATCCTAGTAAGGATAAGAGAGAAACTCATACTGTGTGTTGATAATCATTTAATGACAAATGATGAAAATAAATAAGTATGATTATATACTTATGATATTAATGTATGCTCCTAGATCTTGGAGAAATAAATTAGGGTTTGGATTGATAATATGATCATGAAACCCTATTAGGCTATAAAGGGAAACCCTAATCCTAATAGTTGTTGCCTAGTGAGAGGTGACAAGATGTTTAATGGCCTTGTGAGCCATTTGAATAGTCGTTGCCTAGTGAGGGATGACAAGATGTTTAATGGCCTTGTGAGCAATGTGATTAGTTGTTGCCTAATGAGAGGTGACAAGATGTTTAATGGGCCTTGTGAGCCATGAGAATAGTTGTTGCCTAGTGAGAGGTAACAAGATGTTTATAAAAGTCTCATGAAAGAAATGATAATGTTCAAATAAACTAGGAAATGGAAACTTAGTAACGTAATAATAATAATAATAAATGGATATAATAATAATAATGAAATCTTAATCACACATGCTTTATGCTTATAGCCAAATAAGGGTTATAGTGTTTTGAATATACTTAAAGTAGATAAGAGGAATACTTGTATTATATAAAGGATGTGAAAAAGTATGATGGCTTGGCCAAGGTATAATGCCTAGTAAAGGTGATGTGGTATTCGTTGATGAGATGCACATGATTGGAAGAGTCTAATGCATGGAATAGATGCACAGGGTTGGCATAGTCCAATGCCTGGAATAGTATCACAAGATTGGTAATAACCCAATGCGTGGCTGTTATTAACAAGATTGGTAATAACCCAATACCTGGCACAGGCATGAATCCTATAATTATCACAGGATTGGTAATAACCCAATACTTGGCAGAGGCATGAAACCTATAATTAATCATAGGATTGGTAATAACCGAATGCCTGGATGTTAATCACATGATTGGTAATTTTCCAATACCTGTCTATTAATCACATGATTGGTGGAGTCCAATACCTAGCTGTTTATCACAGGATTGGTAATAACCCAATGCCTCGTTGTTTATCATAGGATTGGTAGAGTCCAATACCTGGATGTTAATCATAGGATTGGTAGAGTCCAATAACTGGATGTTAATCATAGGATTGGTAATAACCCAATGCCTGGCTATTAATAACAGGATTGGTAGAGTCCAATACCTGGATGTTAATCACAAGATTGGTAGAGTCCAATACCTGGCTGTTAATCACAGGATTGGTAATAAACCAATACCTGACTATTAATCACAGGATTGGTAAGAACCCAATGCCTGGCTATTAATCACACGATTGGTAATAACCCAATGTCTGGCTGTTAATCATAGGATTGGTAATAATCTAATGCCTGGCTATTAATCACATGATTGGTAGAGTCCAATACCTACCTGTTAATCACAGGATTGGTAATAACCCAATACCTAGTTGTTAATCACATGATTGGTAATAACCCAATGCGTGGCTGTTATCACAGCGTTGGTAATAACCCAACACCTGGCTCTTATCAAAGGGTTGGCAAAGCCAATACCTAGAATAGATTATGATGATGTACATTCACATGACTGGTATAATTCAATATCTGGTTAACATATTGGCTGAGTCCAACAAATAGAAATGAGAATGATTCATGGATGACATACCATGATAATGAGTTTCAGAGGATAAGCTTGAGATGTTGATATAGTATGATGGGTAAATGATATACATGTTCTTCATATTCCTTATAAAGTGAATAGATGAATTACTGCTCTACCATAGATAGTTGGAATGCTTTAAAAGATGAGAATATTCTAAAATTCTTATCCTCTGCTCAGTATAATACTATTTAACTATGAGAATAACATTGTTGGTGGAGAGTTATATCTCTCGCTTGGACAATTATCTCACCCCGTGGGATCCACATTTTTTTACTGGACGTGCACGATGGGAATTGAGACCGTACTGCAGAGAAAGAACAACAACAACAGGGACATCAGTAACAACTCAGGTTGAGTGTAATGTCTATTGTATCTTGTAGATAAAAGTCCGATGTGTCATCTCTATTCTCTCAAGTCCTTGGATTTTGTATGTGTTGGTTTTATGAACAATCTGAGATTTTGGCTTGTATGCCTCAGGGTTTGATGGTGCTTTAAGTATATGTTTTGAGAAAGCAACTGTTATATGTTGTCCTTGAGAAGAAATGGTACAGTGTATGTACAATATATGATCAATGTGAATATCAGGTTTTGGTTATTCCTTAAAGAGTTTTCCTAGAAATGGATCTCTTTGCAAAAATGGTTTTAATTTTTAGTGATTTTTGTTAATCTGTTGTTTATGTTTATTCCTCTTAATTAGTAACGATTTGTTTGTCATTTTGGCAATTTTCGTTACACATAAACATTTATCTTGACATGCAAAACTCTTGAGGATAATCTAGGGATGAATTTTCGTCCATTACTTATCCCTTTGAATAAAATACATCAACAAAATCACCACTTTATTCACAACCCAATACAACTTTTCTAAGGAAGTTGTAAACTGATACACTTCACCTCCTTGAGGTGCTTTGCATGTCATGGGTTTTGCAAAGAGTCCAAAAAATGACATGATACTCCTCCTTTGGCTCCTTGGCCGATAGGCACTCATATATAAGCTTTTCAACTTGATACAACTCAAGTTAAGGTTTCATATTCAACCATTTTCTTGGTCATTTCATCACTAAGAATACTAACACTTATAAATGATTCAAACATGGTTTCTCATTCATTATCTCTACTCTAAATGATACATAGAGGAAGTAGAAACACTCTAGAGGTGGTGGTTTGCATATCAACCCTACATTTTGGGTAATTTACAATTTGTACCAAAATTGGTGCACAAGGTACTAGCATTATTCAAACATGTTCAAACTTGGCATTTAGGCTTTCTACAAGCCACCACTTAGCATAATTCTCTCTATTATGATGCTAAAACACTTAATGAATGTTAAACATGTGACATTTTGCAATATAGACCCTCATCTTGGGTAAATTGCACTTTGGTCCAAAATAAAGGAACATTGCTCAAATAACATTCAATCAGGACCAAATTTGAAACATGTGTCACATGATAACAAAACTCCATAGAGGATTATATTAAATTTATAAGAAACTTACTTAGCCAAAACAAATAGGGTTACCTCATAACCCAGGTCAGGGTCCTTGCACTATATGCATCACTATTGTCCTAACTTTCCTCACAAGAGCATAAAAAGTTGGATTCTCTATCCTGATTGGGTCAAGATGGAAATTCTAAGGCACCCATTCTTCTCTTGACTGATCCCTTTCACCCTTTCCTGGTGCAACAACATTTCCCTCAACAATGTGTTCCTCATGTTCTCCAATCATTTTTAAACTTCACCCTTTCTTCTACATAAGAAGAAGTCACTATAGTATACTGGAGGACACTAACACAGACTCAACACCTTAGTCCTATGTCTTTGTAGACTCAGAGAACCGTAAGCTCTGATACCAAAACTTGAAACGACTAACATCAAACTGACAAACAAACTGCTACTAATTAAGAAGAATAAACATAAGAAGCAGATTAACAAAAATCACTAAAAATTTAAAACCATTTTACAAAGAGATCCATTTCTAGGAAAACTCTTTAAGGAAGAAGCAAAACCTTATATACATCATTGTTCACGTTGTACATACATTGTTCCATCTCTTCTCGAGGATAACATATAATAGTTGCTTTGTCAAAACATATACTGAAACAACATAAAACGTCGAGGCATACTAGCCAAAACCTGATATCATTCATAAAACAACCACATACTAAATCCAAGGACCTGAGAGTACAGAGACGACATATAGGACTTCTATATACAAGACACAATAGATAGTACACTCAACCTAAGTTGTCACTGTTGTCCCTGTTGCTGTTGATGTACCTCTGTAGTATGGTGTCTACCTCTTCGTCTGCGTCCACCTAAAAATGTTGGTGACCAATGGGGTGAGACCCATGTCCCAGCGAGAGATATAACTATCTGCCAACAATATTATTATCACAGTTAAATAGTATAAAACTGAGTAGAGGATTATTTTTCATTAATAAGAAGGATTTAATCATTGTTTAATCATAGTAGAGCAATATCATTTTCTAAAGCATTGCAACTATATATGATAAAGCAGTAAATCATCATATTCATTTTATAATGATTATGAAGGACATGTATAACATCTATCCATCTAAGATGTATAAAAGAAATGTAACATCAACCAATGATTTATGTATTCAATTATTAAGAAAATATGATACACAACTGATTACATTTTACAATCACACTTATGCCCTGAGGAGAAGAGGTATACCGCTCATACTCCAACCGACCACTGCGAACTCAAAATCGATACCATACAAGGTCAATGGAAGAGCCAGCTGCCATGAACTCTACTGTCTCGGTCAGCGCGAGACCACAAGTAGGACTACGCCATCTGCTTAAATAGCTTTCCAGGGTATACTGGCAACTTTGCTATAGAGCTACAACGACGGCTGCACTCCTTCAGCGATTGAGAGATCTTGTGTTTATCTACCATCAATCCAGGCATTTACCATCATCGGGAGATTCATGATACATCCATACCGGCACATATAATGAAGGATTGAGAGATATCGTGTTTATCTCACGTAAATCCCACATTAGGATGTAAGGATATTCACGCCCATCACCCCCACATATTAAAAAATATGCGCTCTACAGGAGATCCCGTAAGAAAACCTGTTTCACCATGACCAGATGTTGATGATGATGGATCTATGGTCAGGGCACTACATGATAAGATTCCACTTGATTAATTAAGTACATTACCATATTCTTTTAACATCAGTCAAGTTTTCAAACATGAATTATTATGACACATACTACAAAGAAAGGTGTAATACATGTATCAAGTACTTTTCAAATCTTTAAAATACATAACATTTCGGATCTCAATCCCTTATCTCATTACCGGGAATTCTCATCCCTCAACATTATCATCATCATGATTACTAGTTCTGGGTATTCAACCCTTAGTTCATCACTGAACATTATTACCACTTTTCAGGTAACTATTACCTCTAGGTCCTCAGACCAAGGTATACATGATACTTGTTGTACAAGCATCTCACATGGCTCACAAGGCATTTGCACATCTTGTCACCTCTCACTAGGCAACAACTTATTCACATGGCTTATAAGGCCATTACACATCTTGTCACCTCTCACTAGGCAACAAGTTATTCACATGGCACACAAGGCCATTACACATCTTGTCATACAAGTATTTAACATGCCTTACAAGGCTTATGAAATAAGAGAAATACAACCTTCCCATTATTAGGGTTAGGGTTTCCCTTTATATCCGAATAGGGTTTCAGTTCATATTATTAATTCAAACCCTAATTCATTGCTCCACACATCTAGGAGCATACATTGATAGCATAAGTATTCAATCATACTTATTTATTCTCATCATTTATCATTAAATGATAATCAACACAAAGTATGAGTTTCTCTCTCATCCTCACTAGGATATTGATTACATCATACTTTATTAACTTGGCTTAGCCCTTTTTCTCAAGGCCTGTTAGCCTGCACTTATCAAAGTGTACTAATCTCATTACATCTCAATGTAACAATTGACATGACACACTTCGTGTGTTACTCATTCATGTATATTGGATTTAAGGTGTATCAAGGTGTATCAAACTTATTGGTGCTGGATGTGATATTTATCATGCCTTGATGTATCACTTCCCTCATCACTTTTAACTAAAGTTCATCAACTTATCTTGTATTAGGGTATTTCCCATCCAAATACTTTATGCACTAGCCCATCACATTTATCCTGTAATGTATTGGCCATAAGTCACACACTTGAATTACCCAACTATCATCAAGTGATATGGACTCATCTCGGGTTAAGACATTGTTGATATAGGATTAACCATTATTAATCACTTTAGGTGTTTCACAGATCAAGGTATTAGCCACACCATTACTTGGTATTATACTCATCACTCCTAAGAGTGTCTTTCCCTCACCTTTACAAGGTGTAAATGGTTGAATCATGTATGTCAAGTTGAGAACATGTATTGGGTTAGGTGTATATCGATCTAGGCATCATTGACCTTGTATGGTACCGATGCTTTATGCCGTCATGGTCGGTTGGAGTATGAGTGGTATACCTCATCTCCTCAGGGCATAAGTATGATTGTAAAATGTAATCAGCTGTGTAGCATATCTACTTAAGGATTGAATATGGAAAACATTGATTGATGCGTACTTCAGTTATACATCTTAGTTGACATATGTTATTTATGCTCTTTACATTCCATGCAAAGCAGATAGATGATTTATAACTCTACCATGGGTAGATGCAATGTTCTCCTTAAGAAAGGAGATTACTTTTGTTACAACCCCAACTTTTGGGTTCATTTGATGAGAACTGTAATTTCTCATATTAAAGATATTAGAACAAATAATATAATTTGTTTTGAATAAATGAGTTTCAGTTACAATAGCTTTGTTGGTTGTTTTGTGGGATTTATCGGCTATTGGGCCCAATAACAAGGAAAAGACAAGAGGAACTCCATTATTAATAAGAAATGGAGAAAAGAAAGATGTAGAAGCCTCTAGAAGGAAAACGTATATAATCCAAAGGTGGATTTCGTGCCTCTTGGGTTCCTTGGGTTTTGAGGAGTCCAAAGTTGCAAAGATAACACAAAAAGAAAAGAAAAGATCAATTAAATATTTCTTTATTAAGAAAGAAATTGGAAACAATGATAAAATGCGGGAAATAAGTGAAAGCAGGTATAACTGAGTTATCCTTGGTGAATTTTCATATCCAAAGGATTTCTAATGTTAAAAGGGATGCCAAGGAGGAAAATTAAAAGAAAGCTAAAGAGAAATACTCAAAAAGAGATATTTTAATAAGAAATAAAGAAGATAATGAGAAATAATAAATATAGATGTATCTAGAAGGATAATAAGTATCCTTAAAAAAGGAATTTCGAAATCTTAGAGTTTCTTGGGGTCCAAGGATCCCCAAAGGAGAAGAAAGAATGAGAAAATACCAATAATGCAAAATAAGAGGATAATGTGGTACATTATTAATGAATTTTGTGGTATTAATAAAGAGGTGGTATTTTCTATTAAAAGAAAATATAATTTCTTGACCAATGATTAAAAGGAAAGTACAAAGAGAATGAAAGAGATAATTTTTGTATTTCTAAGTATCCATGAAATAAGGAATATCAAGGAAATAAATAGGAGAAAGAAGAATTACTTCTCCATGAAGGAATAAGGATCCTATCGGGAATAGAACTAGTTGACCCATAGATGGTCATCTTAGGGCATGGATACCCACCCTTATATAAAGGATAGAGCCCTGGTTCGAGTCCAAGAGAAAGAGAGATCCCACACTCTCCTCCTTGTTCTTTTCGTGAAAACCCTAGTCGAGAGTAGGGATCTATCCCTAGAGCAACGAAATTTTGTTTTGTAGTCTTGATGGAGGCAGCAAGCTTCCACAACAACCTAATATGGATCGGATATCACACCCGCGCCCTTGCCTTCGAGCAGCTCTTGCCGTAGGACTGTAAGACTACATCAAACACAGCAGCAAACACGGGCGGATCTAGCTCAGGAATAGTCATATTGGCCATGGCTTGGAGGTGCTTCATGTGTGCCAGGGTAAGGTGGAGGCAACAACACCCTCCCTGGTGGCTGTTGAGGTCATTAGAGGGAAGGAGGAGCCGCGCCCTTGGCGGCAACAAAACCCTCGGCGCAAGGTAGAAGAAGGAAGGAAGCACTTTTAACGGTTTTGCCCCTCCGCAGGTTGAACGACCTATAACTTATGAAAGGGTAAAAAGGGAATTTAATTATGTTTCCCAAAGCGGCACGTTGCATGGGTATCCTGACGTGTCAACATGCCATTGGCTCAAGTAAGTGTTTATTGCAAAAACCATATTTAAATATCGGTAGCTCGGATGGATATACATAAAATATGAAAATTTCTCAGAAAAATGAGAGGGATTCATTAAAAATGGTTTTAGAGGCTAATTCCTCTTGCATTCGAAAAGTAGTGTAATTTATCAACTTTAATGAATTAAAGATTAAGAAACCCTATTTGGAGATGATTAATGTATTTAGTAGGGTTTAATGGATGATTAAAGTTGATATTAACATGTTAGTTATAGAAAGGTATATTGAGAACATAAAGGATGAACTTTGCATGTACTTGGTTTAATTTAGAAATTCATGTGCATAAATATGCTTTAATGGGCCTTGAAACCCTAGTATTAGAAAATGTGATTCATAATGGTTTTAATTATTCAAAACTGTGAATAAAGTTGAGATATGATAATTCTAAGATATTTGAAGTATAAAAGTTCCTAATTGTGGATAAATACCCTTAGTGTAGTAATTATGGCTTTCTAATGGATAAAGGTAGAATTAATGAAAAATAGAGTTCATATGTGATTTGTACCACAATAAACTATGAATTGATGATAAATAAGCATAATGATCTTGTCATGGATTAAAAGGATAAAAATGGTAGCTTTAATGTAAAAGAGGCTTAATGGACTTAATTGATGGTTAATTATGCTTTTTCTGATATCAGGGTTATATGTTGTTAAAAGATAACCTTAGTATCTTTCATGATGAATAGATGAGATAATTAGGGTTTAAAATAGTAAGAGATGAAGGGAAACCCTAATTGCAATGAAAACCCTATAAGTGGACTAGAAACCCTAGGAAGCGAGCTAGGTTTACTAGATCTTGATGGCATGATTAATAATAGGAAATTGTATGCATATTTTAGGATCTCATAATGTTCTTGCTTACCTATTTGGATTTCTTGATTGGATTATTCTATCTCAAATCAGCCGGACAGGTATGTGGTTACGCTTATGGATAATCACTTTAGTTTCACGGCAATTTCTGACGGTTTTATCGATTGCCAAAAAATAACTGCTTGGCTGACTTTTATTTCATGAAACTATAAAGTGACTATGACTATCACCATAAGTATGCATACATGACTATCTTAGATCTTGGTCCTCCTTTGTGGCTTTGCAAATGCTAAAAATGGTAACCTAGAGCAAGGTCTAGGCTATCAAGAGTTAGAGATTGGGCTACCTACGTGTAGTGCCATGCAACTCTTTACCACACCATGAGTTAAGGAGTGGGCTACCTATGGGTAGTGCCATGTGACTCAACCCTAGAAATTGATTCACCTGTTAGGTAGGATCATGAGGGGTTAAATGGGGATCTACCATAAGGAAGGTAGCATCCAGGTCCACTGCAGGGACAGTGTAGAGGTTAGGGTATGTAAGGATTGAGAAGTTATGTTGAAAATGTAAAGTTGTTTGTTAAATCATATTTGACTGCAATATGTTGTTACAGTTAATTGCACGTTTATTGTTTCCCCCACATACCAACATAATTCATTTATGTTGATCGACGTTTTGTTTGTCAGGGTTTTAGGTACAAGTGAAAAGAACAAATAGTAAAGTGCAATATGTGGAATCAAATGAGAATTAAAGTCTTGAGGAGGATTAGTTAGAATAGACTCTGTACATGGATAGAAGTAGATGTCTGAGTTTTTGAAAAAGGTATGTGAAGTTAATTTTTATTACAACCTTTTAGTTTAGTTTAGTAGAATTTGATAATTATTATAGATTATTTGTCGAACCTTTGATCCGGAAAATGGGATAACGGCTCTGACCTCTTGGTCTCCCTTAATTGGGGGTTACTGGGAGGTGGGGTCTTTACATTTGGTATCAGAGCCTATGTTCCTCATTTAATCTTTAATAATTATTATATTTTATAAACTCTATAGAACCCAAGGGAGTTATTAGAGGAATTTATGAAAGATAGAGGTTTCTAGAAAAGGATCACGTCTGGGGGCTAGAAAGATTTTCCTCCGCACCGCTAGTCGGAATACGAGGACTCCCGAATTAGTGTGACTGCCTGGCCAATGTCTCAGGATTTGACTCAAAATAAGATACCTTTAGGACTCTCTCATCTTGTTCATCCCTTCTCAACTCAAATGGTGTTAAGGACCTTAAGGATTAGGGTTTTCTCTCTTTTCCTCACCCTCTTGAGGTATGGGTAAGGTTGATAAGGTCTAAGGAATCCTCCACCAAATAATGAAAAGCATGTAAATAAGATGTCATGGATATAAGCTTAATAGATTAAGTGTAAACTAAAGAATAGATACATGCTTAGGCCGTATGACATAAGTTGTCATGCCCTCAAGGGAGACATGAGACTAGACCTTTTTTTCAGGAGGATAAGTAAAGGGAGTTAGTCTTGGAGGTAGAGACCTCCATTATAAGTGTAGACCTGGCACATCCTGTGATAATGATGTTAACCCTAACCCTAAGTGAAGGTTAGAGAGAGATGACATGATGAGTTAGATGTCATGGTAGACCATATGTTTGGTTAGACTTGCCTTGGATGCCATATGAGCCATGAGAGGTTGGATGACCGAGTACCTTTGGCGACCCAACCCTGGGAAGGGTCATGCATGTTAGAGTAAAGGATAGCTCCTTCATTGATGAGGTTGGAGAAGAACCTATGGAAACCCCATGAGCTTATATGAGCATGGAAGGCACCCAGAATACATCAATAGTGTGAGTTGTAGGTTGAAACCCTGGCCAAGGGAGAATGTTGGATAGCTGATGAGATAAGCATAAAGGTCTAGGGATAACCTTGAGCAAACATAAGTTTGAACATAGGCTTCACCCACGTAGAGGTATGCTTGTGAGCTTGATCCATCTTTATGGAGATGAGTGGGGAGTTGAGGATGATGCAGCCTAAGTGGATGATAGTGGTTGCCTTATGCTTGATCCTGGAGGCTGATGATATCTTGGTTTCCATTAGAGGAACCAAACCCTAGAGAGAGGATGATTCTGCTGGTACCTCTGTACCTATGGTATAGATGAGAAGAAGAGTTCCTTAGACCTAGAGAGGTTTAGTGATGCGTTGTGAGGCCTTGTACCTTGTTGGTTGTCCTTGAGGAGGACTCAACTCTGAAGTGTTGCTCGAGTAGAAGGATGACAGGAAGTGCATGTCATGCCTTATACATAATTGATTCGTGGTTAAGAGGTTGAGCATGCACTTTGACACCCAAAAGTGAACCTAGGGTTCCTTGGCCTAAGAGGGGAAGTAGTGTACTCGATAATCATGATGAGATTTGAGTTCCTATAGATTCGAGCATGGTACTCCTTATGTTTAGAGGAAAAGGAAACCCCTTAAGTTTAAGGTATGTTTGATGAACCCCTCATAGCTAAGTTGATGACATGGGAAGGTATGATCTTGATCCAATGTTGAGGAATGAGAACAAGTATGACCTAGCATAGTTTAGTAGGTGGTCTGCTTGTGCCTTAGTAGTTTGGTAGGGTTAAGCATGCTCTTATGGATGTAAACCCTAGACATAAGGGCATTTGTGACCTGGGTTATCAAGAGGTGTAGTTTCCTCCCATCCTGGGAGAGGGACCCTTTTTGTAGGGTGTATACCAGTTTGTTGGTTTTGAGGCAACTAAAGAGGTCTCAATAGGATCTTGAGAAACTAAGTGAAAAGTACATAGTATGAGAATGAACTTGTAGACCCATAGATAACCATGTGCATATGGATGTGTTACCATGGAGGTAACCAGTATGGGGGCCTGAACAAGGTAGGCATGTCGCCATGACCCCTATGAAAGGATGAAAGTCAACCCCTGAATGTAGAGAGAGAGATGATGAAGGCTTGGGTAAGGTTCTAAGCTGGACATGTACTATAATAGAATCCTAAGTCTATCCTAGGGTCAGGTGGATAAGACCGATGGAAGTAGGAGTTGCCTAATTCCCTAGTTGCACATGACCATAGGGTTAGGAGGTAACAACTATCATTGTCTGAGGGCCATGGGTTAGGATATTGATCACCTTCATGAACTCATGGGACCCAAAGGGAAGATGAGCAGGGCACTCTCTGGATGCATAAGGGAAGAGGGATGACCCCAAAAGTGTCGACACCTATAGACATAGAGGAGATGACCAAGGAATGTGTGTGGACCCAAGTAGGTTCAAAACCAGTTTTCCATGGAAGTAACTTTGGTATCGAGATGTTTGTGATGTGGAGACATATGTGGCACATTTCAACTTAGATTTAAAGGTGTACTGGCAAGGTGGGATGTACCATTTCTACTCTTGAAATAGGAATAACTCTGTATTTGGACTGCAGCCAAATGCCTATTTCCTCTTGTTATGGGAGTGAGAGATATGGCAATACGCATGCCATACACCAAGGATAAAAGGTGATGTGAGTTGGAACGTTGCCATGAGGTATGAGGACAAAGATGATAACATAACCTGGTGGAGTGCATAATACATGGATGGTTTACAAACATTCAGAGAAACAAGGTAGTCATCTTATGAGGATGTTTTTATCATGAGCTATGAGTTATACAAGTTTGAGTTCAAAAAACCAAGAGAATAAGCTCAGAGTTTTCTTGATGAAGATAGACTTAGAGATGAGATGAGGTAATATGTGAAATACATGGAGGTGTATGTCTTCAACATTACCTAACACCTAAGGATGTGAAGTGGGAAGGGATGCTCTGGATGAGATACAATTGCCTAGTTTAGATGGAGGCTAGAAGAGGCTGTTAGGATAACCCCCAGTTGGAAAAAGAGATAAGTTTGGCTAACACTCAGATGTAACAATAGTGGTTGATCAAGTTAATGGTTGTTTGGTTAGCCAGCCTAGGGCTTATCATGATAAAAGGTTGGTTGTAGAACCTCAGATGCTCTTCTCTGGAGAAGAAGTAGATGAAACCCCGACTAGAGTGGTTTAGGGTTTCTGAGGAATCAATCTTGAGGAATCATGACATGCAGGAGATCATGATACACCTTGGTACTACAAAGATAGTAAGTGACAATAGTACTTTGGATGCTTAAGATGGTGTTGCATGTGGTATGTTTCCAGGCATGACAGGAGGTAAAGGACTAACACCAGTAACCCAGTGTTTTGATATAGAGGATAAAGGGAGTTTCCAGAAGAGAATGGGAGTTCATCACTATGGATGTTGTGATAAGTTTACCATGGACCAAGGAAGGCCAAGATGCAATATGGGTTATGGTAGATCACCTTACCTATATCATAAGAGAAAGAAAGAGTAATTTAAAGGGACAAATCAAGTTGAACTACATATGAGGGAGATTGTTCAACTACACCATGATGCGAGTTCAAAGGTTCTTGAGTATGACCTAAAGGTTCACTTCCATAAGGTGGAAGTAGGTACATGAAGAACTCAATGTTAGTACCGATTATCACCCCTAACTAATGGTTAGTGTGATCCAGACTAGAAGGTCTGATGAGAGCATGTGTGCTCGTTCAGGGTGATACATAGAGATAGTTCTTGTCCTTTGTAAGATGTGATGATAACCACCATAGCCAGTGTTGGGATGTAAAGAAGCTCTACAAGGGAGGTTGTGTCGGTCACCACTTCATTAAGATGATGTTGGTGAAAGGACCTTTTGAAGGTCAAGAAAGGGCCACAATGTGTGCAGATGAAGTCGCTTTGATCGTGTAATGGCTGAAAGGAGCCCAAGGATGACAAGAGTCATAGGCTGATGCAAAGTAGACTGACATATAGTTCATTGTGGGAGAATATGTGATATAAAAATCTTACCCCTCTAAGTTATAGCTAAGAGAGCTGAGTCCCTGATGCATGGGTTCTTTTGGCATGGTTTGGTGGAGAAAGTTAAGTTTGCCCTTACCCCTCAGGATAATGTGATGTGTGATGAGTTCCATGTTTCTATTTTAGAGCACTATGTGAGGTACCCAGGACATGTGTTGAGCAATGAACCTAGTGAGCCCAAGGGAGGCTGAAATGACCTGAGCCACCTGTCAGGTTTATAGATGCCAAGGTGAAAGAACTCAGAGAAAAGATTATGTGATGATAAAGGTTCATTGGAAGCACCATGGATAGGGAAAAGCCACATAGGGGCCAATGATGGACATGTAAAAGTCTTATCCTGAATTATTTGTTTGCTTAATGGAATTTTGAGGACAAAATTCCTATAAGAGGGGAAGGATGTTACAACCCCAACTTTTGGGTTCATTTGATGAGAAATGTAATTTCTCATATTAAAGATATCAGAACAAATATTAATATAATTTGTTTTGAATAAATGAGTTTCGGTTACAATAGCCTTATTGGTTGTTTTGTGGGCTTTATTGTCTATTGGGCCCAATAATAAGGAAAAGACAAAAGGAACTCCATTATTAATAAGAAATGGAGAAAAGAAAGATGTAGAAACCTCTAGAAGGCAATAGTATATAATCCAAAGGTGGATTTCGTTCCTCTTGGGTTCCTTGGGTTTAGAGGAGTCCAAAGTTGCAAAGATAATACAAAAAGAAACAAAAAGATCAATTAAATATTTATTTATTAAGAAAGAAATTGGAAACAATGATAAAATGCGGGAAATAAGTGAAAGGAGGTATAATTGAGTTATCCTTGGTGAATTTTCATATCCAAAGGATTCCTAATGTTAAAAGGGATGCCAAGGAGGAAAATTAAAAGAAAGATAAAGAGAAATCCTCAAAAAGAGATATTTTAATAAGAAATAAATAAGATAATGAGAAATAATGAATATAGGTGTATCTAGAAGGATAATAAGTATCCTTAAAAAGGAATTTTGAAATCTTAGAGTTTCTTGGGGTCCAAGGAGCCCCAATGGAGAAGAAAGAAAGATAAAATACCAATAATGCAAAATAAGAGGATAATGTGATACATTATTAATGATTTTGTGGTATTGATAAAGAGGTGGTATTTTCTATTAAAAGAAAATATAATTCCATGACCAATGATTAAAAGGAAAGTACAAAGAGAATGAAAGAGATAATTTTCATATTTCTAAGTATCCATGAAATAAGGAATATCAAGGAAATAAATAGGAGAGAGAATAATTACTTCTACATGAAGGATTAAGGATCCTATTGGGAATAGAACTAGTTGACCCATAGATGGTCATCTTAGGGCATTGATATCCACCCTTATATAAAGGGTAGAACCCTAGTTCGAGTCCAAGAGAGAGAGAGATCCCACGCTCTCCTCCTTGTTCTTTTCGTGAAAACCCTAGTCGAGAGTAGGGATCTATCCCTGGAGCAATGAATGTTTATTTTGTAGTCTTGATGGAGGCAACAAGCTTCTACGACAACCTAAGATGGATCGAATATCACACCCACACCCTTGCCTTCGAGCAACACTTGTCGTAGGACTATAAGACTGCATCAAACACAACAGCAAATGTGGGCATATCTAGCTCAGGAACAGCCGTATTGGCCATGGCTTGGAGGCACTTTGCGTGTGCCAGGGTAAGGCAGAGGCAACACCACCCTCCCTCGTGGTCGTTGAGGTCAATAGAGGGAAGGAGGAGCCACACCCTTGGCGGCTAGGGCGACAGCAAAACCCTCAGCGCGAGGTAGAAGGAAGGAAGCACTTTTAACGATTTTGCCCCTCCGCAGGTTGAACGACCTATAACTTATGAAAGGGTAAAATGGGAATTTAATTATGTTCCCCAAAGCGGCACGTTGCATGGGTATGCTGACGTGTCAGCATGCCATTGACTCAAGTAAGTGTTTATTGCAAAAACCATATTTAAATATCGGTAGCTCGGATGGATATACATAAAATATGAAAATTGCTCAGAAAAATGAGAGGGATTCATTAAAAATGGTTTTAGAGGCTAATTCCTCTTGCATTCGAAAAGTAGTGTAATTTATCAACTTTAATGAATTAAAGATTAAGAAACCCTATTTGGAGATGATTAATGTATTTAGTAGGGTTTAATGGATGATTAAAGTTGATATTAACATGTTAGTTATAAAAAGGTATATTGAGAACATAAAGGATGAACTTTTTATGTACTTGGTTTGGTTTAATTTAGAAATTCATGTGCATAAATATGCTTTAATGGGCCTTGAAACCCTAATATTAGTAAATGTGACTCATAATGGTTTTAATTATTCAAAATTGTGAATAAAGTTGAGATATGATAATTCCAAGCTATTTCAAGTATAAAAGTTTCTAATTGTGGATAAATGCCCTTAATGTAGTAATTAGGGTTTTCTAATGGATAAAGTTAGAATTAATGACAAATAGAGTTCATATGTGATTTGGACCACAATAAACTATGAATTGATGATAAATAAGCATAATGATCTTGTCATGGATTAAAAGGATAAAAATGGTAGCTTTTATGTAAAAGAGGCTTAATGGACTTAATTGATGGTTAATTATGCTTTTTGTGATATTAGGGTTATATGTTGTTAAAAGATAACCTTAGTATCTTTCATGATGAATAGATGAAATAATTAGGGTTTAAAATAGTAGGAGATGAAGGGAAACTCTAGTTGCAATGAAAACCCTATACGTGGACTAGAAACCCTAGGAAGTGAGCTAGGTTTAGTAGATCTTGATGGCATGATTAATAATAGGAAATTGTATGCATATTTTAGGATCTCATAATGTGCATGCTTTCCTATTTGGATTTCTTGATTGGATTATTCTATCTCAAATCAACCGGATAGGTATGCGGTTATGTTTATGGATAATCACTTTAGTTTCACGGTGATTCTCAGTGGTTTTATCGGTTGCCTGAAAATAAATGCTTGGATGACTTTTATTTCATGCAACTATAAAGTGACTATGACTATCACCATAAGTATGCATACATGACTGGCTCAGATCCTGGTCCTCCTCTGTGGCTTTGCAAATGCTAAAAAGGGTAACCTAGAGAAAGGTCTAGGCTATCAAGATTTAGGGATTGGACTACCTACGTGTAGTGCCATGAAACTCTTTAGCACACCATGAGTTAAGGAGTGGGCTACCTATGGGTAGTTCCATGTGACTCAACTCTAGAAACTAATTCACCTATTAGGTAGGATCATGAGGGGTTAAATGGGGATCTACCATAAGGAAGGTAGAATCTAGGTCCACTACAGGGACAACACAGAGGTTAGGGTATGTAAGGATTGATCAGTTATGTTGAAAACATAAAGTTGTTTGTTAAATCATATTTGACTGCAGTATGTTGTTACAGTTAATTGCATGTTTATTGTTTCCCCCACATACTAGCATAATTCATTTATGTTGACTGACGTTTTGTTTGTCGGCGTTCTAGGTACAAGTGAAAAAAAAAGTAAAGTGGCATATGTGGAATCAAATGAGAATTAAAGTCTTGAGGAGGATTAGTTAGAATAGACTCTGTATGTGGATAGAAGTAGATGTCTGAGTTTTTGAAAAAGGTATGTGAAGTTAATTTTTATTACAACATTTTAGTTTAGTTTAGTAGAATTTGATAATTATTATAGATTATTTGTCGAACCTTTGATCTAAAAATTAGGATAATGGCTCTGACCTCTTGGTCTCCCTTAATTGGGGGTTACTGGGAGGCGGGGTCTTTACAACTTCATTCTATTCATACAGTGAATTATCCTGCCAATTAATATATAAAGAACCTCTGCTTAGTTTATAAATTCTTAATCTGGGATAATAATATGGTCAACGGAGAGTTATATCTCTCACTGGGACAATTGTCTCACCCCGTGGGATCCACATTTTTTTAGGTGGACGTGCATGAGGTGGTGAAGATCTTTCTACAGAGGAGGAACAATAGCCGAGGCAGCTGTGATAGCTCAGGTTGAGTGTAATGTCTATTGTGTCTTCTAGATAGAAGTCCTATGTGTCATTTCAGTACTCTCAAGTCCTTGGATTTAGTACGTGTTGGTTTTATGAACAATCTGAGATTTTGGCTTGTATGCCTCGAGGTTTGATGTTGCTTTATATATATGTTTTGAGAAAGCAACTGTTATATGTTATCCTCAAGATGAGATGACACAATGTTGTATAATGTGAATAATGATATGTATGAGTTTTGGATCTTTTAGTAAAAGTTTTCTGGACAAGGATCTCCTTGAAAAATGGTTTTAATTTTTAGTGATTTTTGTTAATCTGCTAATTATGTTTATTCTGCTTAATTAGGAATGATTTGTCTGTTGGTTTGGCGACGGTCGTTACATCTTTTGGTATCAGAGCTTAAGGTTCGATGAGTCTACAGAGACATAGGACTAAGGTGTTGATTCTGTTCTGGTGTCCTCCAGTATATCTTATAGTGACTTCTGCTTATGCAGAAGATAGAGTAAAGCTTAAAGATGTCTGGAGAACCCAAGGAGTACATGGTTGAAAGACGGGTTGTTGCACCAACAGAAGGTGCAGGAGACCAGGAAAGAGAAGAATGATTGCCTGAGAATCCCCAAGATGATCCAACTATGATAAGGAATCCTTCTTTTGATACCATTGTTGGGAAATTTAGGACATCAATGATGTGTTTAGTGGATTTGGTATTAGCGACACAACCCATATTACTAGCCCCCAATGATGAAGTTTTGGACTCCAACATGATTCTTGCTCAACATCAGCATGTTGGAGCAATGAATAATGATGAAAGGAATAGGTTACAACCTAAAATTAGGGTTTTTTACAGGTGTAGGCAGCCTGGTCATATCAGAAAAGACTGTCCAGAAAAGGATAATGAGGAAAGAATTAAGAAAAGGCCTATCCAAACTCAAGAACAGAGGCCTACTAGTTCCAAAAATGGAAAGTTTTTGGTACCACCAATACAACCAGTGTCTAGTGCACCAGGGAAATGGCTACCCAGAAAGGGTAAAGGATTTAATGTTCCACCAGTTAGAACTCTTAGTTTGGCCTCTACATCAATTTTAAGGCCGACAAAGCCGGGGAATGCTTATAAGATGTGTTATAAATGTAAACAGATTGGGCACATTAGATCCTCTTGTCCCAAAAAGGAGGAGGAAATGACCCAACCGCTAAGGCAGAGTCAGCAAGACCCTCAAAGGTAGTGGTCTAGTAATGACATTCGAGGACATAGATAGATGTTCCGAGTAGGTCCATCTGCACCGAGCAATAGAGCACGACATTGGAATCAGGCAATGACAAGATTTGATGAAAAGAATCAACCTGGGGCAATAAACAAACCGCGATATGAGACAGGTCAGATGAAATAAGATCATTTTGATATTTCATTTCATGATTCTATGTGTTAAATATAAGAAAGTAGTTGTTATTGAGCTTCCTTTGACTAGTCCTATGAGGACACAAGGAAGACAAGGACTTACATTTTGCTCAATATTCTTTTAAATTCTTTAAATTTTCTCTTATCTGTGTGAAAAAGGATAAGGTATACATGTGATGCCTGGAGAAAGTTCAGGAATACTAAGTCCTATGTTTTGATGATATGAAAAGTAAGGATTATGGGATTAAGAGAGAAATATTTCTCCCCCCTCTCCCATGCCCGTGGCGGAAGCCGAACACTCGGGAGGGTGGTAAATCAAGGCAGCAAACAAAGCACATACTACCTAATCTTAGTACTTGTATACCCTGACCATGTATTCAACTATTGAAGATAATGTGTGTATAGAACTCTTAGATTGTTATCCTTCTGATTACCCTGATCAAGTAATCATTTTGAGACAATCTAGTGAGTATAATGAAATTGCAAATATGGTATAGACATTTGTATCACATCCTAAGTGCAATAAAATGGAATCTGAGATGATCTCAGATCAATTTGTGTGTATGAGGAAGTAAAAAGTATAATCCTCATGATAAAAGAATGAGAACAAGGGAGATGATCCCTATCTGATAAAGCCTGTGTAGATAGTAAAGATATTTTCCCATGATGTGGAAATGGGAAATGTGATAAAATCACAAAATGTTCATGAACATGTTAGACAATAACAAAGAAAGGAGTGATGACATGTAATCAACCATATAATTCCTATGTTGATGGCAAGGAAACTAGGATGAAATAAGAGTAAATGACTCATGAACAGTTGAAAGTTCATGTAATAATTAGAGGGGATGATAATCACTTCTCTTTAATAAACAACCCTGGGTGATGATGAGGTGATAAGAGGAATATGTTTCTTTGTGTTCTCTTCTTTTAGGGACATGGCAATCAAGTGAGTACTAAGACACTTGATGTGCATGGATTAGAAATAATCAATTGATGGATACTTAGAAAAGTATCAGTTTATCTTGGACTTTGGTTCCAAGATAAAGATATGTGTAACAAGTAATGTTCCAAGATGAAAGAAAGATCCTTTTATATGTGTGGATTTGGTAATGATAATAGAGAGATGGAAATGATGAGGATGTGATGTGTTTTTGACACATGTGATGGATACCAAAGTAAGGAATTCTAGTATCTAAGAAATATCAGGTGGTATGGGAAAGTAAAAACATAACTCCTAATCAGCTGATTTATGTTGGTTACCTGGGATGGCCAACTGTGAACTCAGTCTAGTTACATAAAATAGTATGGACATCATATGTTAGGGGTTTATGCTCTGCATAAACATAACATCGATAAGAATGTACTAATTGAAGGATCAATTGTAAAATCATTGTGGGAAAAGCTTATCAAGCTAAAAATAATTCCTTAGAATACCCTTATCTAGATCTATTAAGGCAACTTATACATAACATCTAAAGATACCTCTAAGAGAAGTTCTTAATTGATAAGTAACCTCCTCTTATGACAAGAGAATGTACAACTAATGAGATAGTTGGTACAAGTAGTAAGAAAGTTTGGTGTTGTGTCAGTAGATTAGATGGCACAACATATGTATGATACGACTTGTAGTCCCAAGTGGGTGACAAAATGTAACCATAATCTCTCCATGAAAAAGAAATGTTAAAACTAAGTGGGGTTAGACACCTGAAACATTCAAAGCATGAATAACACTTCTTTGATATAGAAGGTGTTACCTAAGACAGTATATATACTGTAAGTCAATAATGAAGAGGCAGATGAATATATATATATATATATATATATATATATATATATATATGTATATATATGACAAATTCAAATGATAACCATGTGTGTAAGAACTTTGTGTTGATCAAAGTTCTATGGAATCTCCATGACATTAATATGTTATGTGGAGATGTGATGATACGATGAATGAATAATATATGTCTCCCTTTACCTGGGATTTCAGGGACGAAATCCTTGTTAGGGGTTTATAACTTGTAAGGACCCTGACCTGGGGTATGAGGTAACCCTATTTATTTTGGATAAGTAAGTTGCTTATAAATTTAATATAATCCTATAAGGTGTTTTTCTATCATGAGACACACTTATGTTCCAAGTTTGGTCATGATTGAATGTTGTTTGAGCAATGTTCCTTTGTTTTGGACCAATGTGCAATTTACCCAAGGTGAGGGGATATATTGCAAATTGTGACATGTTGAACATTCCTTAAGTGTTTTTGCATCATAAGAGAGATAATAATGCTAAGTGGTGGCTTGTAGAAATCCTAAATTCCAAGTTTGAACATGTTTGAATAATGTTAGTACCTTATGCACCAATTTTGGTACAAATTGAAATTTCCCCAAAATATAGGGTGGATATGCAAATTACCACCTATAGGGTGTCCCTACTTACTCTATGTATCATTTAGAGGAGATAGAATGAATTATACACCATGTTGGAATCAATTAGGAGTGATGGTACTCTTGGTGATAAAATGATCAAGAAAAGGGGTTGAATATGAGAGCTTAACTTGAGTTATATCAAGTTGCAAAGCTTATATATGAGTGCCTATCAGCCAAGGAGCCAAATGAGGAGTCTCATATCGTTTTGTGGACTCTTGGAAAATGCCATGTTGTGCAAAGCACCTCAAGGAGTTGAGGTGTGTCGAGTTACAACTTCCTTAGTAAAGTTGCATCGGGTTGTGAATAAAGTGATGGTTTAGTTGATATATTTTATTCAAAGGGATAAGTAATGGATGAAAGTTCATCCCTAGGTTATCCTAAACTATTTTTCATGTCAAGATAAATGTTGATGCATGCATGTACACGTGTCACCCATGCATAGACACGTGGCACCTAGTAGCTCAAATTGATGACACGTCATTTTTACGCTCCTTCATGAACAACAAGTATATAACCCCTAGTTTCACCCCTTCGTGGAATTTTTCAGATGTTACCACCCTCCTTCCCTAAGGTATCATGCATAGGATCCCTGTATCATGCAGGAGTGAAATGGTATCGTGCATAGAGCTTGGGGTATCGGCCAAGACAAGGTGGTATCGGCCAAGACAAAGTGATATCGGCCAAACAAGGTCATATCACCCAAAAAGGGTGCTATCGGCCATAAGGGTGAGATATCGGCCACAAGCAAAGTTGTATCGGCCAAGAGGAAGTCCATATCGCCAAAGAGTGGTAGGGTGTCGGCCAAGGTGCTAAGGAGCCCAAGTCTTAACCCTAAGGTAAGCTAGAGTCGTCTTCAAGCTTGAATTGAAGCATGGAATTAGGGTTATGATCTACCTTTCTTCTCCTCTTCACCAATTGCTTATCCATGGTGATTTCTTGTATTTAGAGGAGTTGAGAAGTTCATCCTCAACCTTGGGAACATGGATCTTTGGAGCTTGGAGCTTTGTAGTTGTTCTTAAGGCGGGTTATATAACTTGAACCCAATTATATTATTATGCACCTTCAATTTTGTCATACTTGTTGAACTACTTGCAATTTCGATTTCTTTTGAATAATTGATGGTCCTTTGAGTTCTAAAAGCTTCATGGGACTGCTGTACATGACTTAAAACAGTAATAACAAAGGTCTAGAGGTTTATGGCGATGACATCATCAAAGGTAAAGTGATATCGGGTTCAAGCACACAAGCAAGCACCTCTAACTCGATATGGTGAGGACCTACTCCACTAAAATGATATGAATAAGATAGTATATCTTCTTGCACGATATGGTGGTGTAGTATACACCTCTTGCACGATAGGAACTCAAGTATAGACTCCATGCATGATACAAGGTTAAATGTATACTTGTAAGTTGATATGAAACCCTAATTTGGGTAACCCGATATGGGTAAAGAATAGCAAGTGCTATCGCACGATATGTTCATATAATATATCATTGGAACTGAGTATCATGAAGTACACACATCTGGTGCACAATAGGAATAATTAAGTAAACCCTATTGCACAATATGAGGTATGGATTCAAGAGTAAGATGTAACCCGATATGGCAACCCAATACACAACCCTTGATGGCATGTAAACCGTCATGGCCAACCCTAGTTGATGGATAGACCGACATGATGATGAGATAATACCTCTTAAACATCATGGGTGACACATACATGTACCATATGCCCATCACAACCAACCCTAACCTGACATGGGTGATGAAACCCAACATGGGATGGTGTAACTTTACATGGGTGTTATAACCTAACATGGGATGGTGTAGCCCGACATGGCTTGGTACCTTTTACTCCTATTGACTTGTGTAATGGGTTGGGAAGAGTTTAACCACTTGTTTAACCTATTACTCATACTTAAGATAGGATGGTACCCTTGAAGGAGGAAATGAGATGAATATATTGGGTTGAGCCCGATATGGCAAACCCTAACCCGTCATGGCCAACTCTAGATGGTGAGCTACCCGATATGGTGATTAAATGCACCTCTAGCCCAACATAGTGATGGTTTAATACCTCATGCACGACATGAGTAACACTTACAAACAACTCCAGCCTGATATGTATGGTGTTAATATTCCTCTAGCCCTATATGGTGAGTGCTCATACACCTCCAACCTAATATGGTGGTGTCTATACTCCTACAACCCAATATGGTGAATATATGCACACCTCCAACTTGAGATACTTTATAAAGGTGAGGAAAAAACACTCTTAGGAGTGATGAGTATTATACTAAGCAATGGTGTGGCTAATACCTTGATAGGTGAAACACCTAAAGTGATTGATAATGGTCAATCCTATATCAGCAATGTCTTAACCTGAGATGAGTCCATATCACTTGATGATAGTTGGGTAATTCAAGTGTGTGACTTATGGCCAATACATTACAAGATAAATGTGATGGGCTAGTGCATAAAGTATTGGGATGGGAAATACCCTAATACAAGATAATTGATGAAATAAAGTAAGTTAAAAGCGATGAGGGAAGTGATACATCAAGATATGATAAATATCACATCCATCACCTCAAGTTTGATACACCTTGATGCACCTTAAATCTAATATACTTGGATGAGTAACACATGAAGTGTGTCATGTAAATTGTTACATTGAGATGTAATGCACTTTGATAAGTGTAGGCTAACATGCCTCGAGAAGGGTTAATCCAAGTTAATAAAGTATGACGTAATCATATTCTGATCAGGAGGAGCGAGAAACTCATACCTTGTGTTGATAATCATTTAATGATAAATGATGAGAATAAATAAGTATGATTGAATACTTATGATATCAATGTATGCTCCTAGATGTGTGGAGCAATGAATTAGGGTTTGAATTAATAATATGAACTTGAAACCCTATTCGGCTATAAAGGGAATCTCTAACCCTAATAATGGGAAAGTTGTATTTCTCTTATTACATAAGACTTGTGAGCCATATGAATAAGTTGTTGCCTAGTGAGAGGTGACAAGATGTGTAATGGCCTTGTGAGCCATGAGAATAAGTTTTTGCCTAGTGAGATGTGACAAGATGTTTAATGGCCTTGTGAGCCATGTGTATAAGTTGTTTCTTAGTGAGAGGTGACAAGATATGTAATGGCCTTGTGAGCCATGTGAATAAGTTGTTACCTAAGTGAGAGGTGACAAGATGTGTAATGGCCTTGTGAGCCATGTGAATACTTGTACAACAAGTGAAATGAATACCTTAGTCTGAGGACCTAGAGGTACTAGTTACTTAATAAGTGGTAATAATTTTCAATGATGATCTAAGGATTTGAATACCCAAATCTATAATCATGATGATGATAATGTTAAGGGATGAGAATTCCCAGTAATGAGATAAGGTATTGAGATCCTAAATGTTATATGTGTTCTAAAGGTTTGAAAAGTACTTGATAGATGTATTACACTTGTTCTTAGTAGAAATTGTCATAATAATTCATGTTTGAAAACTTGACTGATTCTAAAAGAATATGGTAATGTACCTAATTAACCAAGTGAAATCTCGTCATGTAGTGCCCTGACCATAGATCCATCAGCGTTAGGATTTTTTGAATGGTGAAACAGGTTGCTGTAGGGTTTTAGGGGAGGCAGAGAAGGAAGCGGAAACAAAATTTTCTCCTCCCAAACCCAGAACAAGGAAACACATCAACGTCTATACAATAAGAAAGGATGGTTTGTGGAATCATACCTTGTCCCGAGGCTTGCTCGACGACAATACCTTGCGGCTTGCACGGTCTTCACCTCCGGTCTTGGACGGTGTCTGTGCAGCTCCTGGTCGCACCGAACTGACGACTCTTGGTCGCACCGGGACTGTCAGGATTGACAGTTGTCCTCCGAGTGGCAAAAATCTCCCGCCTCTGAAGTAGTCCACACGAACCACCTGGAACTCCAATCTTCTTGTCCCACAAGGAATTGGAAGGAGTTGCACCCTCCTGTCAGTGTACTAGTCACTGACACACTCTCCTGCCACCATTCACTTTATGAAGTTGTCTTTCCCTTGTTGTGCCTCCCTTATCGGGTAGCACTTGCTCAGGCTCTCTCGGTTACCAAAACTAGAGAGAACGACAACTTTACAGGGCAACTGGTTGCACTGAGTTATTCTTTGAGAAGCCCCCAATACCCCTATATATAGGAGGGTCATGGGACATGGTTCTCTATCCCGAGCAATGCGAGACTAAATCAGGAGTAGAAGGGTTCAAGATTTTCCACAAAAACAACCAACTGCGCAACCTGAACCGATTGTTTCATTTCTAAAACGGTTGGTTGGGGACTTGAGCCGGTTGGTTGACACCTCAACTGATCGGTTGGGACCCATGAAATGGTCGATTCACTTCTGAACCAGTCGATTTGTGGTCCTGGTCAGTTCCCGATTGACTTTTCCTCTTTTGTTTCGATTTGGTACCAAATACCAATCCTTGTTCCAATCAAATTGGGCAAGTGAAACGAAAAGAAATTTCTCACCAACCTGACTTTCCCAACTTGCTCGGTTGGACCAGTTGAACCGATCGTTTCAACACTTGAAGCGATTGTTTCACCCTGTCCATCAGCCGATCGACTCACCAGCTGAGCTGATCGGTTCACCAAGCTCAGCCGATCAGTTCATCACATGAGCCGATCGGTTGGGAGTGCAGATTGTGTAGAAACAGCCAATTGCAGTTTCAATCAATCCGATACTCTAATCAATCAGTTCAACACCTTGAACATTATGATACTGAGCTATCAATTGATTGAGTGTTTAATTGAACTACTAAACTTCTTTAGCAATCAATCTAAACATTGTTTGTGGACAAAACTCCTCTTCCAGGTTAAATCCTATGTGTGTGACCAAGTAGGTCCTTTTCACGTTGGTAGTGAAAGTCCATAACACTTATGACTTCACAAGCAAAGAGCGATGCCTAGTCACACATCCGTTCTACCCAAGTGAAATAGAAAGTTGGAGAACAACTTTCAATCCTACAATCTGTGAATGGTGTTATAGTAAATGTATAATTCCTTTATCACTGATATCCCGAATGAACTCAAGGCATGGAACAGTCATCCTGTCAACGTTCATTCACTTTTCTTGATCTCAAAGTAGATTGGAAGAGATATGCATGACATCAATATCACATACTGATTCACACATGCGTGAACACCTTTCTCAATCCTACTCATCAAGTGGCCATGGATATCAAAGCCACCCAATCATCACCTTTATAACAACCCATGTTTCAGGACTACGTTTGATGATGTCAAAGTGTGCCCAACGACGTGTGTTGAGTGTAGTGATTTCAGGTCAAAGAATCACACTCAACACCATCACTGTGAGTAGTGACTGTGACTACCATGTCATGGTTCCATGTGTCAAACTCACGGTGGGTCTGTCCGGTACACTTGTTCTCTAACAAGTACCTATGTGTTTGGTTTGATATCTCTATATCATGACTAATGAGATTCTGTCATCAACCAACACCACAATCTAGTCTTGTGTGTCATTGCTGTCGATCTACCTTCCACAATGACATCCGACTAGGGACATAATGAGAATGTACAAACTCTTAGCATCCGTATGATCTCATCGTTCAGGTCTTGAACATGAAGGCATACGTCATTGAGTATTGTCATTCTCTATACATTCAATCTGTTCTATCACTATCTCATAGGACTGAACCAGAAAGAATTGGAAGCTTGCCTTTGATGCTTATCAAATCAATCTTAATGTATCCCATCAATCATCCCATGATTGGATCTCAGGGCATACATACCAACGACTCCCACTTGCACTATGAGCCAATCACCCTTGAATCATATTCATAGTGATCTTCAAACATGTCCCACATGTTACTGTGCTCTAGTGCGAACATAGTGAGTTATGGAAACACCTAGCCAAAGTCAGTATAAATTGCATGTCTCACATCTCTTTGTTGTACGTCACACGTATGAGATGGAGTTGCCGTAATATGCGATCTAGTATTCCTTTGCTAACCTTTAGCCACATTGCATGATCAAGGATTCCATACTTGTCATCAATGAGCGGAATATCTATAAATTTATCTCGTGAACTTCCAGATCCATATAGTATCCACTGTTATTCTCCAACTCATAGATACTCAGCATTTCCTTTTAAATGGTTTTATTGGAACACTTCCAATTATCAACAAACTTTCACTTTTATATATCCTATATATATTTTGCGATTAATTTTCTATCCTTTTGGAAGTTCACATCAATGTAACTCTTTACATTGAACTCTTCCTTATCTCCATAGAACTAGTACTTCCCAAGTACTTATCAAGTTCTCATGGTATTCTAGTAACCCTTACTGGAAGTAGACAAATATCCACTCGTCATGTCTCACATACGAGTTATCAGGATGAGAACATCATATTTCCATGTCCTACATACAAGATGATGAATGCATTTTGTTCTTTCCATATTTAATGGGATGATTACATACATGATAGATCCATATCTATTCTTAGTGTTCCCATTCTTCATAAGAATTGGACACTTGGCCTTGGGATACTAACTCCATGTAACATGGACAAGTTTTCTCCCACTGAATCTATGCATACTAAACTCTTCAATATAGATTGCCAATGTATGCTTTCTCTTTTTCAGGTCAAGAGGTTTTCGAGAACTATCTCTATAGATCTCTATTCCTATCACATAGGAAACATCTCTATCTTCCTTAACGATAATTTCCACTTTTGGATTTCCATTCTAGAACATTTCCATTTCACATCAACATGTGGAATGTGAACACGCTCCCACTAAATCATAGATCCTTCTTTATCTTTGACATATCAGTCAAACCCTTTGACTATATCATCAAAGTAAAGGTCCAATTCTGAGTTGCTTGTACTCAATCAATCACATTGATTAGTCCATTGTAACTTATAGACTTCATTTACATTAGTGGATTCATAAACCTTATAGGTTGTGTCATGTACACATCCTTGTTTTATTCCTCATAGGAATGTGGTTTTAATATCCATATGCCAAATGTCTTAGTCATTAAGTTGCAATCAACAAGCATCATCCTTCTCAAAATGTTATCCATGTGTCTTAACACTTAAGACTCATTTGCACTTATGGATTTCATCCAATGAGTGCTACCATCAAGGTCATACCTTATGGTTCACATGGATGTCAATTAGGATGTAATGGTCATAAACCATAACTCAAAATTTGGTTCCTCATATTCATCTAGATAGTTGACTCATCACATGAACAACTCATCACATAGATAAATGAGGTGTATCCATCAAGGATATAAGAACTCACAACTCCTTGTGATTCTCAATGTCCTTTATTAGCAAAGTGTATTCTTTATTTAAGAAGAATTTAGTTATTTGATAATCATCCTCTATCTCCTTAGAGTATGACTCCTTCTTGATTTAGACATCACATGCCTTCATCACGAGTTCACTATAATCACTCATAAGGATCTCAAACATTTGTTCTAAGTATTTTATTCATTGATCTCATCAAGAATTAACACTTTACCAAATTTGTACTTCATTTATGATATTCTTGAACACTTCAAGATATTCATATTGGTATTTCTCTAAACACCATTTGAAATATTTAGCATTTGCTCCAATAGGTATGTAAATACATCACATGTATTATACCTAACAGGATAATCATTCTCCCACTACCATTAGTGAAGATTGATTAATCATGTTCAAGATATTCATGTCTCTTACTGGTTCTCTAACCAAAAGAGTCTAGATTTATCCATCACATGGAAACTAGAAATGAGTTTCTCATGATTGATGCTAATTTGATTGTTTGAGTTATCTATAACTTTTAGGAATTATTTTATCTTATGCATATCAAATACCACAAGATAAATAAGGCATTGCCACAAAGATCCTATCTTTATAAATTGAAACATCTCTTTATTGATTGCCATCATTGTCATACAATATGCAAAAATAATGTGTTTCTATCTATTGGCAAATATGATATAGCAGTTCTCAACTCTATTTCATGCCCTTTAGGCTGAAATAAACTGAAAGGTACTCCTATCTATGGCAGCAACACTTGCTCCAATGATGGGTACTCCTTTCTTGGTCGTTTCACAAAGGCCATCACTTCTTTGTGGATTTTTCATATCATATATGACATATCCATATCTTGGTATCATATACCTCAGATAAAGAAGCGGTTCATTTCATGATACCTTAGGTGGAGATCTCCATCCCCTCCTTCATCTTCTTTTGTTCTTTCAGATATAGAGGGAAATTCCCTCATACACCCTTTCCCCATGTGCCTTGAGGTTGAAGACGGCTTGGGCTACTGGCTAGCATCAGAACACTTCTTTGCTTTGCCCTTGCTGTTACCCTTAAGACTTACCTTTCATTGATCTCATCAAAGATTAGGGTTAGTCTTTCTTCATATTTGCCTCTACTGTCCTCAACATGTCCAACAACTTTGTCAACGCTTATCAAAGTTGTTCATGTTGTAGTTTATCATGAACTGTATGATTCTCGCAACATTTGTAGTATCATACCAATAGCCAACTCTTGGCTCAGAGGAATCCTTCTTAGTTAGGTCTTTCCACATACCCAATCATATTGAGTGTGTGAATACCTTACTGGATCTCCTTCTATCATGACATACTAGGACAATGTCTTGGAGACATCATATGTCTGTAACTCATAGTTCATCAAGCACTCCTCATCAATGTCATCCTCAGTATGCTTCCATAAGCATACTTTCAGCCATTGATGTGGTGGGATCAAGTTCATCTGGTTCTGGTATAACTAGGACTTAGAGCTTTCGCTCTTTGATTGAGAACGCTTCACAACGTCCTAACCAATCATGGAAATTTGTCCCATTCAGCTTGTCCTTTTCAAGGACGGATCGCAAAGAAAAGTGATTGTTGTTTGTTGTCATTTGTACCACAAAAGGAAATATGCAATTTTCGTCCAAAAACTCATTTTTGACTTATTTGATTGATTTGAAAAGTTGACGATATAATTAGGCCTTTAATTAATTATCGCTCCCACTATTTTAGTTCAAATTTATTGCCCTCACCATCAATTTGGAAGATTGCAGTGTACAACCTTCTAGTGGGCAAGATCCTAAAATCCTCTAAGTCATGGACCAGCTAGGGATGTCACCCACAACTTAGATCTCTCAGGTAGGCAACTCTTGCCAATTGCATCATATGCAACTCCTGATAAGATGTCATATGCAACTCCTTGCCATGATCATCTCCATGCCTCAAGGTGCTAGATCCTATCTAGGTCACCTTGTTAAGTCCGACCCAAAGCCAACATGATGAATATGCACCCTGCTAGGGCAGACCCACATATCCATCCTTCACGCTTCCATGAGATAGACGGGGCACCATGCTAGGGCGTGCCCACACTTGGTCGATCAAGCTTTTCACGTGTGTCACATTTGGAAGACATCTAAACTTAATATTTAATGAGGGATTTGGTTTTTATATACATATACATATCCAATCACCACAATATATAGTACGTATCATATACATGCTATGTCCCACAGAAAACATGCGAAATGATAAAAGTGATGATTATGGCCATCCTAATGTGATTCCTCGAGCCAAGAGGAATCACAGTCATCTAGGTCTACATCACATGCAACCTGTACAAGATGAACTCTGCGCTTTGCCTTTCTGGGTTTGATCAACTCATCACATGACTGATCGACTCGCCATCAGGCCGGTCGGCTGGGTGCCACCAGCCGATTGGTTGGCTCCCCCAACCGATTAGTTTGCCTGGTCGGCATGCATCTCATCATGGCTGCCACCCGCTCGTCTCACTCCTCGAACCGGTCATCAACCGATCAGCTCACTCCTTGAACCGATCGTCTCGAACGTCAACCGATCGGTTCATGCCTTGAACCGATCATCTCAGCTGTCGTCAGGATGTCCTCCATTCTTTGACATAACAAGAAATAAAATTCTATCCTATTTTACAATGTAAAAAGAGAAACCTCGAGTTACATTCGAGGGGAGAAAAGGTAGGAAAGAAATCTCAAATTATTTTGAGTTACATCAGGAATAGGAGAAAGGGAATCGGTGCGCAGACCGAGATGTAAGAAACCACATACAACCACACACAGATAGGGTTTATTGGCCATAACCACGCTATAAATCCACCACAAAACTCGTTTAAGGGCGACGCGTATCGAGTGCATTCATATTACATATCATATATGTATATTGGGATTTGTGGATTTAGGATTGGACATGCATAAAGCCAATTTTATTCGCATCGTATGCAATAAATAAAGGCAACAAACCAAAATCGATCATATCGATAATCCTAAAATATAGAGCAGTTGACGTGGCTCTGATACTACTGTAGGGTTTTAGGGGAGGCAGAGAAGGCAGCGGAAACAAAATTTTCTCCTCCCAAACCCAGAACAAGGAAACACGTCAACGTCTATACAATAGTAAAGGATGGTTTGTGGAATCATACCTTGTCCCGAGGCTTGCTTGGCGACAATACCTCATGGCTTGCGCAGTCTTCACCTCCGGTCTTGGACGGTGTTTGTGCAGCTCCTGGTCGCATCAGGACTGACGACTCCTGGTCGCACCGGGACTGTCAGGATTGACAACTGTCCTCTGAGCGGCAGAAATCTCCCGCCTCTGAAGTAGTCCACACAGACCACCTGGAACTCCAATCTCCTTGTCCCACAAGGAATTTGAAGGAGTCGCACCCTCCTGTTGGGGTACTAGTCTCCGACACACTCTCCTGCCACCATTCACTTTCTGAAGTTGTCTTTCCCTTGTTGTGCCTCCCTTATCGGGTAGCACTTGCTCGGGCTCTCTCGGTTACCAAAACCAGAGAGAACGACAACTTTACAGAGCAACTGGTTGCACTGAGTTGTTCTTTGAGAAGCACCCAATACCCCTATATATAGGAGGGTCATGGGACATGTTTCTCTATCCCGGGCAATGTGGGACTAAAGCAGGAGTAGAAGGGTTCGAGATTTTCCACAAAAACAACCAACTGCGCAACCTGAACCGATCGTTTCATTTCTGAAACGGTCGGTTGGGGACCTGATCCAGTCGGTTGACACCTCAACTGATCGGTTGGGACCCATGAAATGGTCGGTTCACTTCTGAACTGGTCGGTTCGTTGTCCTCGTCTGTTCTCGATTGACTTTTCCTCTTTTGTTTCGAATTGGTATCAAATACCAATCCTTGTTCCAATCAATTTGGGCAAGTGAAATGAAAAGAAATTTCTCACCAACCTAACTTTCCCAACTTGCTCGGTTGGACCAGTTGAACCGATCATTTCAACACTTGAAGCGATTGTTTCACCCTGTCTATCAGCCGATCGACTCACCATCTGAGCCGATCTATTCACCAAGCTCAGCCGATCGGTTCATCACATGAGCCGATCGGTTGGGAGTAAAGATTGTGCAGAAACATTCAATAGCAGTTTCAATCAATCTGATACTCTAATCAATCAGTTCAACACCTTGAAACTTATGATATTGAGCTATCAATTGATTGAGTGTTTAATTGAATTACTAAACTCCTTTAGCAATCAATCTAAACATTGTTTGTGGACAAAACTCCTCTTCCAGTTTAAATTCTATGTGTGTGACCCTGCAGGTCCTTTTCACGTTGGCAGTGAAAGTCCATAACACTTATGACTTCACAAGAAAAGAGCGGTGCCTAGTCACACATCAGTGCTACCCAAGTGAAATAGAAAGTTGGAGAACAACTTTCAATCCTACAATCCGTGAATGGTGTTATAGTGAATGTATAATTCCTTTGTCACTGATATCTCGAATGAACTCGAGGCATGGAACAGTCATCCTGTCAACGTTCATTCAGTTTTCTTGATCTCAGAGTAGATTGGAAGAGATATGTATGACATCAATATCACATACTCATTCACACATGCATGCATGCCTTTCTCAATCCTACTCATCAAGTGGCCATGGATATCAAACTCCCTCAGGAGGGACAAATCCCATATCTATCATTCACCCCTCAAAAGCCCCATGTGTCAAAGCCACCCAATCATCACCTTTATAACAACCCATGTTTCAGGACTGTGTTTGATGATGTCAAAGTGTGCCCAACGACACGTGTTGAGTGTAGTGATTTCAGGTCAAAGAATCACACTCACCACCATCACTGTGAGTACTAACTGTGATTACCATGTCATGGTTCCATGTGTCAAACTCACGGTGGGTCTGTCTGGTACACTTGTTCTCTAACAAGTACCTATGTGTTTGGTTTGATATCTCTATATCATGACTAATGAGATTCTATCATCAACCGACACCACAATCTAGTCTTGTGTGTCATTGTTGTCTATCTACCTTCCACAATGACAACCGACTAGGGACATAATGAGAATGTACAAACTCTTAGAATCCGTATGATCTCATCATTCAGGTCATGAACCTGAAGGCATATGTCATTGAGTACTATCATTATCTAGACATTCAATATGTTCTATCACTATCTCATATGACTGAACCAGAAAGAAATGGAAGCTTGCCTTTGATGCTTATCAAATCAATCTTAATGTATCCCATCAATCATCCCATGATTGGCTCTCAGGGCATACATACAAACAGTTGCTTCACAGCATAACCCGGAGACTGCATATTTTTGAATATGCGGGGGTGATGGCCAAAAATATCCGTATGCCCCGAATGAGAGATTGATGGTAAATAAACATGAAATCTCTCAATCCTTCATTATTGGTTGGGTTCGATGTAGATAAACATGAAATCTATCGACCATTCCTCAGGTTTGATGGTAGATAAACACGAGATCTCTCAATCCTGATGAGAGTGTAGCTGCCCTTACAACTCTATAGTGAAGTTGCCAGTATACCCTAGAAAGCTATTTAGTAGTGACACAAGATGTCATCCCTATGGTCTCATACTGACCGAGATAAGGGAGGTCTTGGTAGCTGGCTCTGTCATTGACCTTGTATGGTACCGATGCTTTACGCCGTCATGGTCGGTTGGAGTATGAGTGGTATACCTCATATCCTCAGGGCATAAGTGTGATTGTAAAATGTAACCAGCCATGTCACATATCTGCTTAAGGATCGAATATAGAAAACATTGATTGATGTGTACTTCAGTTATACATCTTAGTTTATAGATGTTATTTATGCTCTTTACATTCCTTGCAAAGAAGATAGATGATTTATAACTCTACCATTGGTAGATGCAATGTTCTCCTTAAGAAAGTAGATATTTTCATTCTGTTCGTATAGTGAATTATCCTTCCTATTAATATATAAAGAACCTCTGCTCAGTTTATAAATGCTTAATCTGGGATAATAATATGGTCGACAGAGAGTTATATCTCTCACTGGGAAAATTGTCTCACTCCATGGGATCTACATTTTTTTAGGTGGACGTGCACGAGGTGGCGAAGATCTTTCTACAGAGGAGGAACAACAATTGAGGCTGCAGTGACAGCTCAGGTTGAGTGTACTATTTGTCGTATCTTGTAGATAGAAGTCCTATGTGTCGTCTCTGTACTCTCAGGTCCTTGGATTTAGTATGTGTTGGTTTTATGAAAAATCTGAGATTTTTGCATGTATGCCTCGAGGTTTGATGTTACTTTATGTATATGTTTTGAGAAAGCAGCTATTATATGTTATCCTCGAGATGAGATGACACAATGTTGTACAATGTGAATCATGATATGTATGAGTTTTGGATCTTTCAGTAAAAGTTTTCTGGACAGGGATCTCCTTGCAAAATGGTTTTAATTTTTAGTGATTTTTGTTAATCCACTAAGTATGTATATTCTGCTTAATTAGGAATGATTTGTTTGTTGGTTTGGCAACGGTCGTTACATGTTTTGGTATCAGAGCTTAAGGTTCATTGAGTCTACAGAGACATAGGACTAAGGTGTTGAGTCTGTTCTAGTGTCCTACAATATATCTTATAGTGAATTCTGCTTATGTAGAAGATAGAGTACAGCTTAAAGATGTCTAGAGAACCCAAGGAGTACATGACTAAAAGCCAGGTTGTTGCACCAAAAGAAGGTGTAGGGGACCAGGAAAGAGAAGAACGACTGCCTGAGAATCCCCAAAATGATCCAACTATGATAAGGTATCCTTCTTTTGATATCACTGTTGGGCAATTCAGGACAACAATGATGCATTTAGTGGATTTGGTATTAGCGACACAACCCAGATTACCAGCCCCCAATGATTAAGTTTTGGACTCCAATAGGATTCTTGCTCAACATCAGCATATTGGAGCAATGAATAATGATGAAAGGAATAGGTTACAACCTGAAATTAGGGTTTTCTATAGGTGTAGGTATCCTGGACATATTAGAAAAGACTGTCCCAAAAAGGATAATGAGGAAAGAATTAACAAAAGGCCTATCCAAACTCAGGAACAGAGGCCTAGTAGTTCTAAAAAAGGAAAGTTTTTGGTACCACCGATACAACTAGTGTCTAGTGCACCAGGGAAATGGTTACCCAGAAAGGGTAAAGGACATAATGTTCCACCAGTTAGAACTCTTAGTTTGGCCTCTACATCAATTTTAAGGCCGACAAAGTTGAGGAATGCTTATAAGATGTGTTATAAATGTAAACAGATTGGGCACATTAGATCCTCTTATCCCAAAAAGGAGGAGGAAATGACCCAACCATTGAGGCAGAGTTAGCAAGACCCTCAAAGGTAGTGGTCTAGTAGTGACATTCAAGGACATAGACAAATGTTCTGAGGGTCCATATGCATCGAGCAATAGAGCACGATGTTGGAATCAGGCAATGACAAGATTCTATGAAAAGAATCATCTTGAGGCAATAAACAAACTGCGAGATGAGACAGGTCAGATGAAACAGTATCATTCTGATATGTCATTTCATGATTCTATGTGTTAAATATAAAAAATTATCTGTTATTGAGCTTCCTTTGACTAGTCCTATGAGGACACAAGGAAGACGAGGACTTATATTTTGCTCAGTATTCTTTTAAATTCTTTAAATTTTCTCTCATCTGTGTGAAAAAGGATAAGGTATACATGTGATGCCTGGAGAAAGTTCAGGAATACTAAGTCCTATGTTTTGATGATATGAAAAGTAAGGAATCTGATAGCAAAAAAAGTGCATACTACCTAAATTAAGTACTTGTATACCTTGGCCAGGTATTCAACTATTGAAGATAAGGTGCATATGGAACTCATAGATTGTTATCTTTCTGATTACCCTGATCAAGTAATCATTTTGAGACAATCTAATGAGTATAATGAAACTAGAAATGTGGTATAGACATTTGTATCACATCCTAAGTGCAATAAAATGGAATCTGAGATGATCTCAGATCAATCTGTGTGTATGAGGAAGTAAAAAGTATAATCCTCATGATAAAAGAATGAGAACAAGGGAGACGATCCCTGTCTGATAAAGCCTGTGTGGATAGTAAAAATCTTTTCCCATGATGTGGAAATGGGAAATGTGATAAAACCACAAAATGTTCATGAACATGTTAGACAATAACAAAGAAAGGAGTGATGACATGTAATCAACCTTATAATTCCTATGCTGATGGCAAGGAAACTAGGATGAAATAAGAGTAAATGACTCATGAACAGTTGAAAGTTCATGCAATAATTAGGGGGATGATAATCTCTTCTCTTTGATAAACAACCCTGGGTGAGGATGGGGTGATAAGAGGAATATGTTTCTTTGTGTTCTCTTCTTTTAGTGACATGGCAATCGAGGGAGTACTAAGACACTTGATGTGCATGGATTAGAAATAATCCATTGATGGAACTTAGAAAGTATCAGTTTATCTTAGACTTTGGTTCCAAGATAAAGATATGTGTAACTAGTAATGATCCAAGATGAAAGAAAGATCCTTTTATATGTGTGGCTTTGGTAATGACAATAGAGAGATGGAAATGATGATGATGTGATGTGTTTTTGACACATGTGATGGATACCAAAGTAAGGAATTCCAGTATCTAAGAAATATCAGGTGGTATGGGAAAGTAAAAACATAACTCCTAATCAGCTGATTTATGTTGGTTACTTGGGATGGCTAACTGTGAAATCAGTCTAGTTACATAAAATAGTATGGACATCATATGTTAGGGATTTATGCTCTGCATAAACATAACATTGATAAGAATGTACCAATTGAAGGATCAATTGTAAAATTATTGTGGGAAAATCTTATCAAGCTAAAAATAATTTCTTAGAACACCCTTATCTAGATCTGTTAAGGCAACTTATACATAACATCTAAAGATACCTCTAAGATAAGTTCTTAATTGATAAGTAACCTCCTCTTATGATAAGAGAATGTACAACTATTGAGATAGTTGGTACAATTCGTAAGAAAGTTTGGTGTTGTGTCAGCAGATTAGATGGCACAACAGATGTATGATAAGACTTGTAGTCCCAAGTGGGTGATAAAACGTAACCATAATCTCTCCATGAAAAAGAAATGTTAAAACTAAGTGGGGTTAGACACCTGAATCATTCAAAGAATGAATAACACTTCTTTGATATAGAAGGTGTTACCTGAAAGAGTATATATACTATAATCCAATAATGAAGAGGAAGATGAATATATTAATGACAGATTCAAATGATAACCATGTGTGGAAGAACTTTGTGTTGACCAAAGTTCTATGGAATCTCCATGACATTAAGATGTTATGTGGAGATGTGATGATATGATGAATGAATAATATATGTCTCCCTTTACCTGGGATTTCAGGGATGAAATCCTTGTTAGGGGTTTATAACTTGTAAGGACCCTGACCTGGGGTATGAGGTAACCCTATTTGTTTTGGCTAAGTAAGTTTCTTAGAAATTTAATATAATCCTATAAGGTGTTTTGTTATCATGAGACACACTTATGTTCCAAGTTTGGTCATGATTGAATGTTGTTTGAGCAATGTTCCTTTGTTTTGGACCAAGGTGCAATTTACCCAAGGTGAGGGGATATATTGCAAATTGTCACATGTTGAACATGCCTTAAGTGTTTTAGCATCATAAGAGGAGAATGATGCTAAGTGGTGGCTTGTGGAAAGCCTAAGTTCCAAGTTTGAACATGTTTGAATAATGTTAGTACCTTGTGAACCAATTTTGTTACAAATTGTAATTTACCCAAAATATGGGGTTGATATGAAAATTAACACCTCTAGAGTGTCCCGACCTCCTCTATGTATCATTTAGAGTAGAGATAATGAATGAGACACCATGTTGGAATCAATTAGGAGTGATGGTACTCTTGGTGATAAAATGATCAAGAAAAGGGGTTGAATATGAGACCTTAACTTGAGTTATATCAAGTTGAAAAGCTTATATATGAGTGCCTATCGGCCAAGGAGACAAAGGAGGAGTCTCATATCGTTTTTTGGACTCTTGGAAAAGTCCATGCCATGCAAAGCACCTCAACAAGGTGAGGTGTGTCAGGTTACAACTTCCTTAGTAAAGTTGTATTGGGTTGTGAATAAAGTGATGATTTAGTTGATATATTTTATTCAAAGGCATAAGTAATGGACAAAAGTTCATCCCTAGGTTATACTCAACTGTTTTGCATGTCAAGATAAATGTTTATGCATGCATGTACACGTCTCACCCATGCATGGACATGTGTCACCTACTAGCTCAAATTGATGACACCTCATTTGTACACTCCTTCATGAACAACAAGTATATATACCCCTTATTTTACCCCTTAGTAGAATTTTTCAGATGTTACCACCCTCCTTCCCTAAAGTATCATGCATAGGATCCCTGTATAGTTCAGGAGTGAAATGGTATCATGCATAGAGCTTGGGGTATCGGCCAAGACAAGGTGGTATCGGCCAATACAAAGTGATATCGGCCAAACAAGGTCATATCGCCCAAAAAGGGTGGTATCGGACATAAGGGTGAGATATCGGCCACAAGCAAAGTTGTATCGGCCACGAGGAAGTCCATATCGCCCAAGAGTGGTAGGGTGTCGGCCAAGGTGCTAAGGAGCCCAAATCTTAACCCTAAGGTAAGCTATAGTCGTCTTCAAGCTTGAATTGAAGCATGGAATTTGGGTTATGATCTACCATTCTTCTCCTCTTCACCAATTGCTTATCCATGGCAATTTCTTGTATTTAGAGGATTTGAGAAGTTCATCCTCAACCTTGGGAATGTGGATCTTTGGAGGTTGGACTTTGAAGTTGTTCTTAAGGTGGGTTATATAACTTGAACCCAATTATATTATTATGCACCTTCAATTTTGTCATACTTGTTGAACTACTTGCAATTTCGATTTCTCTTGAATAATTGATGATCCTTTGAGTTCTAAAAGCTTTATGGAACTGTTGTCCATGACTTATAACAGTAAGAACAAAGGTATAGAGATTGATGGTGATGACATCATCAAAGGTAAAGTGATATCGGGTTCAAGCACACAAGAAAGTACCTCTAACCCGATATGGTGATGCTCCTACTCCACTAAAACGATATGAATAAGATAGTATATCTTATTGCATGATATGGTGGTGTAGTATACACATCTTGCATGATAGGAAGTCAAGTATAGACTCCATCCACGATACAAGGTTAAATGTACAATTGTAAGTTGATATGAAACCCTAATTTGGGTAACCCGATATGAGTAAAGAATAGCAAGTGCTATCGCACGATATGATCATATAATATATCATTGGAACTGGGTATCATACAGTACACACATCTGGTGCATGATAGGAATAATTAAGTAAACCCTATTGCACGATATGAGGTATGGATTCAAGAGTAAGATGTAACCCGATATGGCATCCCGATACACAACCCTAGATGACATGTAACCCGTCATGGCCAACCCTAGTTGATGGCTAGCCCGACATAATGATGAGATGATACCTCTTAAAAATCATGGGCGACACATACATGTACCATGTGCCCATCACGACCAACCCTAACCTGACATGGGTGATGCAACCCAACATGGGATGGTGTAATATGACATGGGTGTTATAACCCAACATGGGATGGTATAGCCCGACATGGCTTGGTACCTTTTACTCCTATCGACTTGTGTAATGGGTTGAGAAGAGTTTAACCAATTTTTAACCTATTACTCATCCTTAAGATAGGATGGTACCCTTGGAGGAGGAAATGAGATGAATATATTGGGTTGAGCCCAATATGGAAAACCATAACCCGTCATGGCCAACTCTAGATGGTGAGCTATCCGATATGGTGATTAAATGCACCTCTAGCCCGGCATAGTGATGGTTTAATACCTCATGCATGACATGAGTAACACATACAAACACTTCCAGCCAGATATGGATGGTGTTCATATTCCTCTAGCTCGATATGGTGAGTGCTCATACACCTCCAACCCGATATGGTAGTGTCTATACACCTACAACCCAATATGGTGAATATATGCACGCGTATAAGTTGTTCTTCAATATGGTGAATATATTCACTTTTAAGGAAAGACCAGAGTTATGTTATGTCACCCACTTGGGGCTACAAGTCTTATCATACATCTGATGTGCCATCTAATCTGCTGACACAACACCAAAATTTCTTACTACTTGTACCAAATATCTCATTAGTTGTACATTCTCTTATCATAAGGGGAGGTTACTTATCAATTAAGAACTTATCTTAGAGGTATCTCTAGATGTTACGTATAGGCTTCCTCAACAGATCTAGATAGAGATATTCTAAGGAATTATTTTTAGTTTAATAAGCTTTTTCTCAAAATGATTCTATAATTGTTCCTTCTATTAGTACATCCTTATTGATGTCATGTTTATGCAGAGCATAAACCCCTAACATATGATGTCCATACCGTTCTATGTAACTAGACTGATTTCATAGTTGGCCATTCTAGGTAACCAACATAAATCATCTGATTAGGAGTTATGTTTTTACTTTCCCATACCACATGATATTTCTTAGATACCAGAATTCCTTACTTTTGTATCCATCACATATGTCAAAAACACATCACATCCTCATCATTTCCATCTCTTTGTTGTTATTACCAAGGACACACATATAAAAGGATCTTTCTTTCATCTTGGAACATTACTTGTTACACATATCTTTATCTTGGAACCAAAGTCCAAGATGAACTGATACTTTTCAAAGTATCCATCAATTGAATACTTTTAACTCATGCAAATCAAGTGTCATAAGACTCACTTGATTTCCATGTCCCTAAAAGGAAAGAACACAAAGAAACATATTCCTTTTATCACCCCATCATTACCCAGGGTTGTTTATCAAAGAGAAGAGATTATCATCTCCTCTAATTATAGCATGAACTTTTCATGAGTCATTTACTCTTATTTCATCCTAGTTTCCTTGCCATCAACATAGGAATTATGAGGTTGATTACATGTCATCACTCCTTTCTTTGTTATTGTCTAACATGTTCATGAACATTTTGTGATTTTATTACATTTCCCATTTCCACATCATGGGAAAAGATATTTACTATTCACACAAGCTTTATCAGACATGGATCATCTCCCTTGTTGTCATTCTTTTATCATGAGGATTATACTTTTTACTTCCTCATAGATCTGATATCATCTCAGATTCCATTTTATTTCACTTAGGATGTGATAAAAATATCCACGCCATATTTCTAGTTTCGTTATGCTCACTAGATTATCTCAAAATGATTACTTGATCAAGGTAATAAAAAAGATAACAATCTAAGAGTTCCATACACACCTTATCTTCAATAGTTGAATACCTGGCCAGGGTATACAAGTACTGAGATTAGGTAGTATGTAATTTGTTTACTATCATATTCCTTACTTTTCATGTCATCAAAAACATAGGATTTAGCATCCCTGGATTTTCTCAAGGCATCACCTCTACACCTCATCCTCTTTCACACAGATAAGAGCAATTATAAAGCATTTAAATGAATATTGAACATAATATAAATTCTAGTCCTCATCATTTCTCCCCTGTGTTCCCATAGGGCAATCAATAGGGAAATCAATAACAACAATCCTTCTTATGATTATCATATAACATCAAGAGAAGCCATATCAAAATGAAAAAGTTCTATCTGACTATTACCCCTCACAGTCATCTACCACTTTAGGTTGACTCAACACATAGAGTCTAGTTATTTCATGTTGTTGCTCTTGCCTTTTTACACTATAGGGCTGTAACTTTCGTAAGCCCTGCCAAGTCTACCTCGATTGTTGAGTCATTTCCTCCCTTCTTTTTAAACAAAAGGGTTTAGTATGCTCAACATTTACACATCTATAACATGTCTTATCCTCGTACCATGGTCTTATCGGTCTTATTACCGATGTAAAAACTAAGCCATGGGTTCTTATAGGTGGAAATTTAGGACCGTGGACTTTACTTAGTGACTATTTCCCTGGTACACTAGGCATTTATTGCACTGGTGGCACCAAAAACTTTGGATTTTAAAAACAACTAGGAAAATGTCTCTAGAATTTTAATGTCATTTCCTTAATTCTTGACTTATTGCCCCTTCTTGGGCACTGCCATCACATATATACTATCTGTCTAAACTTATGGCAGAGTCTATTTTCTTGCCATATGTTAATCCTTCCCACATTTCCACTGTTCCACCATGACCATGTCATTCAGGAACCCTTTTTAAAGCTCAAAGTTTTTGCATTAAGAACTGGTAACCTAGGTTGTAATGCTAGTATCCAGTCTACAATATGTATCACTGTTGTCTTTACTTGCCTATCAAGAGAATAAACATAGGATTCTTTATCCTGATCGGATCATGATGGGAATTATGAGGCACTCATTCTTCTCTTTCCTGATCCCTTGCACTCTTTCCTGGTGCAACAACATTGCTCTCAGCAATGCGTTCCTCGTGTTCTCCAGTCATTTTTAAACTTCACCCTTTCTTCTACATAAGCATAAGTCACTATAGGGTATACTGGAGGACACTAGAACAGACTCAACACCTTAGTCCTATGTCTCTATAGACTCAGCGAACCTTAAGCTCTGATACCAAAACTTGAAACGACCGTCATCAAACTGACAAACAAATCGTTACTAATTAAGAGGAATAAACATAATCAGTGGATTAACAAAAATCACTAAAATTTAAAATCATTTTGCAAGGAGATCCTTTTCTAGAAAACTCTTACTGAAAGATCCAAAACTCACACATATCATGATTACATTGTACAACATCTCATCTTGAGGACAACATTTAATAGTTGCTCTATCAAAACACATACTGGAGCAACATAAAACCTTGAGGCATTCAAGACAAAATCTCAGATCATTCATGAAACCAGTATGAACCAACTCCAAGGACCTGAGAGTACAGAGAAAACACATAGAACTTCTATCTATAAGACATGATAGATAGTACACTCAACCTGAGCTGTCATTGCTGCCTCAGCTGTTATTCCTCCTATGTAGAAATATCTTCACCATCTTGTGCATGTCCACTAAAAAAATGTGGATCCCACGAGGTGTTACAATTGTCCCAGCGAGAGATATAACTCTCCTCCGACCATATTATTACCATAGATTAAGCATTTATAAACTGAGTAGAGGTTCTTTTTATATTAATGGGCAGGATAAATCACTGTTTGAATAGAATGAAGTAATCTCCTTTCTCAAGGAGAACATTGCATCTACCCATGGTAGAGTTATCAATCATCTTTCTGCTTTGCAAGGAATGTAAAGAAACATAAATATCATCTATCAACTAAGATGTATAACTGAAGTGCGCATCAATCAATGTTTTCCATATTCGATCCTTAAGCAGATATGCTACATGGATGATTACATTTTTCAATCACACTTATGCCCTGAGGGGATGAGGTATACCGCTCATACTCCAACTGACCACAACTACGTAAAGCATCAGTACCATACAAGGTCAATGCGAGAGCCAGATGCCATGACCTCTACCATCTCGATCAGTGTGATACCACAAGCAGGACATCTCGTGTCAACTGCTACATAGCTTTCTAGGGTATACTGGAAACTTTGCTATAGAGCTATAGTGGTGGCTTCACCCTCTTCGGGATTGATAGATCTTGTGTTTATCTTCCATCTATCCCGACATTCATCATCATCGGGAGATTCATGATACATCCATCTCGGAATTTATAATGAAGGAGACCTCACATCAATCCCTCATTGGGGCGTAAGGATATTCGCGCCCATCACCCCCGCATATTCAAAAATATGCGCTCTCCAGGAGATCCTGTGGGAAAACCTATTTCACCATCACCAACTACTGACGATGATGGATCTATGGTCAGGGCACTACAAGATAAGATTCCACTTGATTAATTAAGTGCATTACCATATTCTTTTAGCATCAATCAAGTTTTCAAACATGAATTTTTAATGACAAATGCTACAAAGAAAGTGTAATTCATCTATCAAGTACTTTTCAAATCTTTAGAACATATATGTCATTTAGGATTTCAATCCCCTATCTCATTACTGGGAATTCTCATCCCTCAACATTATCATCATCATGATTACTAGATCTGGGTATTCAAACCCTTAGATCATCATTGAATATTGTTACTACTTATTAGGTAACAATTACCTCTAGGTCCTCAGACCAAGGTATTCATTTTACTTGTTATACAAGTATTCACATGGCTCACAAGGCCATTGTACATCTTGTCACCTCTCACTAGGAAACAACTTATTCACATGGTTCACAAGGACATTAATCATTATACTTGTTATACAAGTATTTAACATGCCTCACAAGGCTTATGTAATAAGAGAAATGCAACCTTCCCATTATTAGGGTTAGGTTTTCCCTTTACAACCGATTACAGTTTCAAACTCACATTATTAATTCAAACCCCAATTCATTGCTCCACACATCTAGGAGCACATATAGATATTATAAGTATGCAATCATACTTATCTATTCTCATCATTTATTTTTAAATGATTATCAATACAAAGTATGAGTCTCTCTCTCATCCTCACTAGCATCTTGATTACATCATACTTTATTAACTTGGCATAACCCTTTCTCAAGGCATGTTAGCCAACATTTATCAAAGTGCATTACATCTCAATGTAACAACTGACATGACACACTTCATGTGTTACTCACCCAAGTATATTGGACTTAAAGTGCATCAAGGTATATCAACCTTGAGGTGCTGGATGTGATATTTATCATGTCTTGATGTGTCACTTCCCTCATCACATTTAACTTACTTAAGTTCATCAATTTATCTTGTATTAGGGCATTTCCCATCCTAATACTTTATGCACTAACTCATTACATTTATCATGTAGTATTTTGGTCATAAGTCACACATTTGAATTATCCAACCATCATCAATGATATGGACTCATCTTGGGTTAAGGCATTGTTAATATAAGGTTGTCCATTATCAACCACTCTAGGTGTTTCACCTATCAAGGTATTAGCCAAAACATTACTTGGTGTTACACTCATCACTCCTAAGAGTGTCTTACCCTCACCTTTACAAGGTGTATAGGGTTGAATCATGTATGTCAAGTTGAACACATGTATTGGGTAAGGTGTATATCAATCTAGGCATCATCATATCCCTCACACCCTTACCCTTTAAGGTATCAATTTTACCATTCATAATGTGTTTCAACTTCACCCTTCATGGATGTAACATCCTCACCTCACTTGAAGATATTGGCCACACCCTACTTTAGTGTATTGGCCATCACATGTACTAGGGTACTAACCACCTTGCCACTCTTGTCATCTAGTGTATTGGGTTACCCGCCATATCATTTTAGAGATATGTTCTCAACACCATATCGTCCAAAAGGTGTATGCTTAACCCAATATCAGTTTAAAGGTGTATACTTGCTACCCATATCACCTAGAGGTGTCTGTGTGCTTACCATATCGACCTTGAGGTGTATGTGTGGTTACCATATCAGGTTTGAGGTGTATGTGTGCTTACCATATCACCCTTGAGGTGAATGTATGATTCCATATCGGCTTTTAGGTGTATGTGTACTTCCATATCACTTTTAAGGTGTGTGTGTGCTCCCATATCAAGTTTGAGGTGTATAAGTGCTTACCATATCACCCTTGAGGTGTATGTATGCTTCCATATCACTTTTGAGGTGTATGTGTGCTTCACACCATATCGGGCAAAGAGGTGTGTGTGTGCTTCACACCATATTGTGAAAAGAGGTGTGTGTTTGCTCACTATATCACTTTAGAGGTGTATGTATGCTTCAAACCATATCGGGCACAGAGGTGTGTGTGTGCTTCACACCATATTGGGCAAAGAAGTGTGTGTGTGCTTCACACCAGATCGAGCAAACAGGTGTATGTTTAACCCAATATCATTTTTGAGGTGTTTTATTGACCTCATATCGTGCAAGAGGTGTATAGTACACCATCATATCGTGCAATAAAGTATAAAATCATATCCATATCATTTTAGTGAAGCAGGTGCATCACCATATCATGTTAGAGGTGCTTGCTTGTGTGCTTGAACCCGATATCACTTTATAAGGCGATACCATCTTCTTCAAACTCTAGACCTTATTTCTAACCGTTAAAGTTCATGGAAATAGGTCTAAGAAACTACTAGAACTCATAATGTCATCAACTATTTCAGAAAATTTCGGAATTAAAAGTAGATCATTAAGTCTAGCAATTTAGGTGATGAATAATAACATGATACAGTTCAAGTTATATAACCCACCTTAAGAACAACTTCCAAGATCCAAGCTCCAAAGATCCACATTCCTAAGGTTTAAGATGACTTATCAAAAATCCAAGGATCGTTCAAAACTCCTTCATATACAAGGAATCACCATGGATAAAAAATTGGTGAAGAAGAAAAGAAAGGAAGATCATAACCCTAAAATCATGCTTCAATCCAAGGTTGAAGATGATCATGGCCTCACCTTAGGGTCAAGTATTGAGATCCCTCTTTCTCCTTAGCACCTTGCACGATACCTCACTACCCTTGCACGATATTCCATCACTTGTGGCCAATATCCCCCTCACTTGTGATCAAAACACTCCACTATGGCCGAATCACCTCACTAGGATGATATCATCCTACTTGGCCGATATGATCTTGCTATGGACGATACCCAAGGCCCTATGCACGATACCACTTCACTCCTACATGATACAAGGACCATATGCACGATATAAAAGAGCAAGGAGGTTGTATAATTTGAAAACGTTCACTACAGGGTGAAAGAAGGGGTATATATACTTGTTGTTCATGAAGAAGTGTGAAAATGAGGTGTCATCAATTTGAGCTACTAGGTGCCACATGTCCATGCATGGGTGACATGTGTAAATGCATGCATTAACATTTAACTTGACATGCAAAACACTTGAGGATAATATAGGGATGAAGTTTCGTCCATTACTTATCTCTTTGAATAAGATATATCAACTAAATCACCACTTTATTCACAACCCGATACAACTTTTCTAAGGAAGTTGTAAACCAATACACTTCACCTACTTGAGGTGTTTTGAACGTCATGGGATTTTCCAAGAGTCCAAAAACTGATATGAGACTCCTCCTATGGCTCCTTGGTCGATAGGCACTCATATATAAGCTTTTCAACTTGATACAACTCAAGTTAGGGTTTCATATTCAACCCTTTTACTTGGTCATTTTATCACCAAGATCACCATCACTCACAATAGATTCAAACATGGCGTCTCCTTATTTATCTATCCTCTGCATGATACTAGGAGGGAGTAGGGACACTATAGATGTGGTAATTTTTATATCAACCCTATATTTTGGGTGAATTACAATTTGTACCAAAATTGATGCATAAGGTACTAACATTATTTAAACAAGTTCAAACTTGGCATTTAGGCTTTCCAAAAGCCACCACTTGGCATCATTCTCTCTCTCTTATGATGCTAAAACATATAGGGCACGTTCTACATTTGACATATTGCAATATAACCTCTCAACTTGAGTAAATTGCACTTTGGTCCAAAATAAAGGAACATTGTTCAAACAACATTCAATCAAGACCAAACTTGGAACATAAGTGTGTCACATGATAACAAATCACCTTAGAGGATTATATTAAAGTTCTAAGCAACTTACTTAGACAAAACAAATAGGGTTAACTCATAATCGAGGTTAGGGTCATTAAAATAGGAGCCTCCTATCGGTTTGTTGAGCCTTGGCAAAGGCCATGACAGGCAGAGCACCTCAAGAAGGTGGCCCATGATGAGTTGCAAGTTCCTTACAAAAAGTGTATCAGGTTTCTTGTTTAATGAGATAAATATGAGATAACTTTCCCAAAAAGATAAGTAAGGGCCGAGATATTGTCTCTAGGTTATCCTCAAGACTCTTGCATGACAAGATATACATGTGTGCATGCATGTCCATGTGTCAACCATGCATGGCCACATGTCATCTAGTAGCATGAGGGGAAGACACCTCATATATGATTTATCTCATGAAATCAAGTATATATACTTCACCTTTCACCAACTTATGAAAGTTTACGATCCTCATAACCATTCCCCTTGGAGATATCATGCAAAGATCCTTAGGTATCGTGCAAAGCATCTCAAGGAGCTAGGAGAGCTCGAGCACCAAGATTTAGGTAAGGCTTTGGTCATCTTCAACCTTGGTTGAAGTAGGATATTGGGTTATGGATATTCTTTTCTTTCCTTATTCACCAAGTGCTTAACTATGGTGATCTGTTGTCCATGGAGGAGTTGTGAACGAGCCCTGGACCTTAGAGAAGTTCTTCTTCAACCTTAGGACGTGAAGCTTTAGATATTGGAGCTTTGAAGCTATTCAAAAGGCGGGTTATATAACTTGAACTCTATCATGTTATTATTCATTACCTAAATTGCTATACTTAATGAATTACTTTTAATTCTGAAAATACTTCTGAAATAGTTGATGAAATTATGAGTTCTAGTAGTTGCTTAGACCTGTTGCCATATACTATAATAGTTAGAACAAAGTTCTAGAGCTTGAAGAAGATAGTTCACTTTATAAAGTGATATCAGGTTCAAGCATACACACTAGTAGCTCTAACCCGATATGGGTATGTGCAAATATCACTTGCACGATACGAATGGAAGATTTCATCTCCTTGCATGATATGAAGGTGAAGTCCATATCTTGGAACATGATGTGGTGTTATCCATAAACCTCTTCCATGATAGGAAGTCAAGTATAGACTCCATGCACGATACAAGGTTTAATGTATACTTGTAAGATTGATAATGAAACCCTAGTTTGGGAAACCTGATATGAGTAAGTTAGCAAGTATTCAGTAATGACCCTGACATGGGTTATGAGGTAACCCTATTTGTTTTGGCTAAGTAAGTTGATTATAAATTTAATATAATCCTATAAGGTGTTTTTTTATCATGTAACACACTTATGTTCCAAGTTTGGTCCTGATTGAATGTTGTTTGAGCAATGTTCCTTTATTTTGGACCAAAGTGCAATTTATCCAAGATGAGGGGTTATATTGCAATATGTCACATGTTGAAAGTTCCATATATGTTTTAGCATCATAAGAAAGAGAATGATGCTAAATGGTGGCTTTTGGAAAGCCTAAATACCAAGTTTGAACTTGTTTGAATAATGTTAGTACCTTGTGCACCAATTTTGGTACAAATTGTAATTTACCCAAAATGTAGGGTTAATATGAAAATTACCACCTCTAGAGTGTACCTACTTCCTTTATTTATCATTTAGAGGAAAGATAATGAATTATACATCATGTTTTAATCTATTATGAGTGATGGTGATCTTGGTGGTTAAATGACCAAGAAAAAGGGTTGAATATGAAACCCTAACTTGAGTTGTATCAAGTTGAAAATCTTATATATGAGTGCCTATCGGCCAAGGAGCCAAAGGAGGTGTCGCATATCGTTTTTTGGACTCTTGGAAAATAACATGACGTTAAAAGCACGTCAATTAGGTGAGGTGTGTCGGGTTACAACTTCCTCAGAAAAGTTGTATCGGGTTGTGAATAAAGTGGTGATTTTGTTGATATATCTTATTCAAAGGGATAAGTAATGGACGAATTTTCATCCCTAGATTATCCTCAACTATTTTGCATGACAAGATAAATGTTTAGGAATGAATGTACATGTGTCACCCATGCATGGACATGTGGCACCTAGTAGCTCAAATTGATGACACCTCATTTTCACACTTCTTCATGAACAACAAGTATATATACCCCTTCTTTCACCCCTTAGTGGCATTTTTTGGATCTTACCACCCTACTTCCCTAAGGTATCATGCATAGTGTCCTTGTATCATGTAGGAGTGAAGTGGTATCGTGCATAGGGCCATGGGTATCATCCATAGCAAGTTCATATCGGCCAAGTAAGGTGGTATCGGCCAAGTAGGGTGATATCGCCCATAGTGAAGTGTTTTGATCACAAGTGAGGGGGATATCGGACAAGGGTGGTGGAATATCGTGCATGGGTGGAGGCATAATGTGCAATAGTAGGGTATAATGCAAAGTTGCTAAGGAGCAATAAGGAGCTCAATACTTAACCCTAAGGTGAGGCCATGATCATCTTCAACCTTGGATTGAAGCATGATTTTAGGGTTTTGATCTTCCTTTCTTTTCTTCTTCACCAATTTATTATCCATGGTGATCTCTTGTATATGAAGGAGTTGTGAACGAGCCTTGGACTTTTGATAAGTCATCTTCAACCTTAGGAACATGGAGCTTGGGAGCTTAGAGCTTTGAACTTGTTCTTCAGGAAGGTTATATAACTTGAACTCAACCATGTTATTATTCATCACCTAAATTGCTATACTTAATGATCTACATTTCATTCCGAAATTTGCTAAAATAGTTTATGACATTATGAGTTCTAGTAGTTGCTTAGACCTGTTTCCATGAACTTTAACAGTTAGAACAAAGGTCTAGAGCTTGAAGAAGATGGTATCACCTTATAAAGTGATATCGTGTTCAAGCACACAAGCAAGCACCTCTAACCCGATATGATGATGCACCTACTTCACTAAAATGATATGGATATGATTTTATACCTTCTTGCATGATATGGCGGTGTAGTATACACCTCTTGCACGATATGAGGTCAATAAAACACCTCTAAACTGATATTGGGTTAAGCACACACCTCTCTGCCCGATATGGTGTGAAGCACACACACACCTCTCTGCCCGATATGGTGTGAAGCACGCACACACCTATCTGCCCGATATGGTTTGAAGCACACACACACCTCTCTGCCCAATATGGTGTGAACCACACACACACCTCTCTTCCTGATATGGTGTGAAGTACACACACACCTCTCTTCCCGATATGGTGTGAAGCACACACACACCTCTCTACCCAATATGGTGTGAAGCACACACACACACCTCTCTGCCCGATATGGTGTAAAGCAAGCATACACCTCTTGCCTGATATGGCAAGCATACATACACCTCTAAAGTGATATGGGTAGCAGGCATACACCTCTAAACTGATATTGGGTTAAGCATACACCTTTTGGATGATATGGTGTTGAGCACCTATCTCTAAAATAAGATGAAGGGTAACTCAATACACTAGATGACAAGAGTGGCAAGGTGGTTCGTACCCTAGTACATGTGATGGACAATACACTAAAGTAGGGTGTGGCCAATATCTTCAAGTGAGGTGAGGATGTTACACCCATGAAGGGTGAAGTTGATACAACATATGAATGGTAAGGTTGATACCTTAATGGGTAAGGATATGAGGGATATGATGATGCCTAGATCAATATACACCTGACCCATTACATGTGTTCAAATTGACATACATGATTCAACCCTATACAACTTGTAAAGGTGAGGGCAAGACACTCTTAGGAGTTATGAGTGTAACTCCAAGTAATGGTGTGGCTAATACCTTGATAGGTGAAACACCTAGAGTGGTTGATAATGGACAACCTTATATTATCAATGCCTTAACCCGAGATGGGCCCATATCATTGATGATAGTTGGGTAATTCCAATGTGTGACTTATGGCCAATACACTACATGATAAATGTGATGTGTTAGTGCATAAAGTATTAGAATGGGATATACCCTAATACAAGATAAGTTGATGAACTTAAGAAAGTTAAAAGCAATAAGGGAAGTGGTATATCAAGGCATGATAAATACCACATCCAACATCTCAAGGTTGATGCACCTTGATGCATAAATCCAATATACTTGGATGAGTAACACATGAAGTATGTCATGTAAATTGTTACATTGTGATGTAATGCACTTTGATAAGTATAGGATAACATACCTTGAGAAAGGGTTAAGCCAAGATAATAAAGTATGATGTAATCAAGATCCTAGTGAGGATGAGAGAGAAAATCATACTTTGTGTTGATTATCATTTAATGATAAATGATGAGAATAAATAAGTATGATTAAATACTTATGTTATCAATGTATGCTCCTAGATGTGTGGAGCAATGAATTAGGGTTTGTATTAATAATATGAACATGAAACCCTATTTGGCTATAAAGGGAAACCCTAACCCTAATGATGGGAAGGTTGCATTTCTCTTATTACATAAGGCTTGTGAGGCATGTTAAGTACCTGTATAACAAGTATAATGATTAATGGCCTTGTGAGCCATGTGAACAATTTGTTTCCTAGTGAGAGGTGACAAGATGTGCAATGGCCTTGTGAGCCATGTGAGATGCTTGTACAACAAGTATTATGTATACCTTGGTCTGAGGACCTAGAGGTATTCGTTACCTAATAAGTGGTAACAGTGTTTAGCGATGAACTAAGGATTTGAATACCCAGAATTAGTAATCATGATAATTATGTGAAGGGATGAGAATTCCCAGTAATGTGATGAGGGACTGAGATCCCAAGTATCATGTTTTTTAAAGATCTGAAAAGTACGTGATAGATGTATTACACTTTTCTTTGTAGAATTTGTTGTGATTAATAATGATAACTTGTTTGATGCTAAAAGAATGATGTAATACATGTAATACATCATTAGGAACTATAAAACATTGCCTTGACCATAGATCCATTAGCGTCAGGATTTGCTGAATGGTGAAATGGGTTCCCCGTGGCATAACCTGGAGTGCATACTTTTGAGTATGTGGGGGCGTAAGTATGGACAACCAAACGTGAGTCGATCCCCTTACGAACTCTAAATAAATGGGGATTTGGCTATATTCCATATCGTGGCTCGAGAGCGACTTCGGTCGTAGACTCTATGTTGAGCACAGTGAACTAGCCCGTGGCTCAGAGTATGGTGCTTGTGTCGCCATGACTCAGTGATTTCATAAATGGGGACGGTTGTTAGTAGATGTTCCCCCTAATAGGGTGCACTTGACATTGTAGTTCTAAACGTGGATGCCGATGTACCCTGGAAAAACTTGTTAAGCAATTGACATAGTCTTGCTTGTGGTCTCACACTGACCGAGATAGTAAGAGGTCATGGCAACCGACTCTTCCATTGACCCTGTATGGTACCGACTTGTGAGAAGTTTGTGGTCGGTTGGAGATGAATGAGGTATGCTTCATCTCCTCAGGGAATAAGCATGATTGTTAAAATATGTTCAGTCGTGTAGCATATCTGCTTAAGGATTGAATATGAGAAATATTGTTTGATGCACAATTTAGTTATACATCTTAGTTGATAGATGATATTTATGTTTCTTTACATTCCTTGCAAAGCAAATAGATGATTTATAACTCTACCATGGGTAGATGCAATCTTCTCTTAAGAAAGGAGATTACTTCATTCTATTCATACAATGAATTATCCTGCCTATTAATATAAAAAGAACCTCTGCTCAGTTTATAAATACTTAATCTATGATAATTATATGGTCGGTGGAGAGTTATATCTCTTGTTGGGACAATTGTCTCACCCCATGGGATCCACATTTTTTTTAGGTGGACATGCACGAGGTGGCAACGATGTTTTTGCAGAGGAGGAACAATAGCTGGGACAGCAATGACAACTCAGGTTAAGTGTACTGCCTATTGTGTCTTGTAGATAGAAGTCCTATGTGTCATCTCTGTACTCTCAGGTCCTTGGATTTAGTACGTGTTGGTTTTATGAACAATATGATATTTTGGCTTGTATGCCTTGAGGTTTGATGTTGCTTTAAGTATATGTTTTGAGAAAGCAACTGTTATATATTGTCCTCGAGAAGAAATTGTACAGTGTATGTACAATATATGATCAATGTGAATATCAGGTTTTGGTTATTCCTTAAAGAGTTTTCCTAGAAATGGATCTCTTTGCAAAAAAGGTTTTAATTTTTAGTGATTTTTTTAATCCGCTATTTATGTTTATTCTACTTAATTAGTAATGATTTGTTTGTCGGGTTGGCGACTATCATTTCATATTCCTTGCATGATATGATCATGTAATATACACTTGTACATGATATATTGAAGCATACATCTGATGCACAATATGATGGATTGAGTATACATTTATGCACAAAATAAGATATGGATTAAAATATAAGGTGTAACCCGATATGGTTGGAACACCTCAACCCGATATGAAACCTGAGATGGGGCTAAACTGATATGCAAATAGATGATAGCTCATACACGATATGGGTTGTGTACTTGCACTATATAGGAGATACCCTATTACCCCTTATGTATGATACAAGTCCAAGATTATACTTCTTGCATGATATAGAGATAGTAAATACTCTAAACAATATAGAGTTAGAAACCCTAGGTGATGGGTTAGCCGATAGAAGTGGTGAGTAATATCACATGAATGATATGAATGATATCCCTTGGATGCTAGGAATAGCACTTAATCCTACTTGGTGAACGATATGAGGTTTAATTCATACTTCATGAACAATATGTCATAATTTACCCAAACTAATGGAAACCCCTAGTTGAGGGATTGCAACCAAATATACTGATAACCTCCAATTTTGGGATAATTATCTTAGTCTTTTCTTAGTTTTCCACACTCTTTCTTAATTAGAATTAGACATAATACCTAAATATTCCATCTTATTGTAAATATACTATTAGACTAACTTTTCCCCTTTATATTTGCAGAAAAAGACACAAAAAAAATCATAAAAGACTCAACTAGCCTCAAGATCGCATGGGCTCAAACGGTCCCAAGACCGCATGAAGCCAATCGGTCCCGAGACCGGATGGAGTCACACGGTCCCAAGACCGCATGAAGCCAATCGGTCCCGAGACCGCATGGAGTCACACGGTCCCAAGACCACGTGAAGCCAATCGGTCCCGAGACCGCATGGAGTCACACAGTCCTAAGACCACACGAAGCCAATCGGTCCCGAGACCGCATTGAGTCACATGGTCCCAAGACCGCATGAAGCCAATCGGTCCCGAGACCGCATGGAGTCACACGGTCCCAAGACCGCATGAAGCCAATCGGTCCTGAGACCGCATGGAGTCACACGGTCCCAAGACCGCATGAAGCCAATCGGTCCCGAGACCGCATGGAGTCACACGGTCCCAAGACCGCATGAAGCCAATCGGTCCCGAGACCGCATGGAGTCACATGGTCCCGAGACCGCATGAAGCCAAACGGTCTTGAGATCCAAACGGTCTTGAGGTCCAAACGGTCTTGAGGTCCAAACGGTCTTGAGGTCCAAATGGTCTTGAGATCCAAATGGTCTTGAGGTCCAAATGGTCTTGAGGTCCAAACGGTCTTAAGGTCCAAATGGTCTTAAGGTCCAAACGGTCTTGAGGTCCAAACGGTGTCCAAACTGTTTGGACTTCACTTAAGGCCTATAAATAAGACCCCAAGGGTCCTCCAAAAAGAATGAAGTTTCAGACGTCCAGAGGCTGCCTCAATCACTCCAGAGCAAATCCAACTTCCATCCTCCGCTCAGGGGCTTCCGGTCTGAGACCCATGCTCCATCTCGAAGTTGCTTTCTCTCTCTCCGCCAAAGAAGGTGGGAAGAGAGGATCTCATCATCAAGAAACCTGTGAAGCTGGTGGATCGTCTCTCTCTCTCCAAGGAGTTGACTTTCCTCTCTCCTTTGTGGGGATGACACACTCTCTCTCTCTCTTCTTGCCTCCTTCTTTATCCTAGTTATGAGTGAGTAGTCTTTCTCACTAGGGTGCAGGGAGTAGCCCCGCTACCCATGTTTTCATATCATGTAAATGTAATCCATAGTTTGTAATATAGAGTTTATATCTTTTCAGTTCAACATCAAATGTTTAATGAATGCTTTTTGCTTGATCACCAACTTGTGTTATCTTTTATCTTTTAGTATGAATTGTCTACGTTTGTACTATTAGATTTGAAACTCGTTTGTATGTTGGTTCTTGGTGCATGTATCCACCATGCATCCATTTCGGTATCTAGGAGTGTCTTTCAAGGAGTGGAGTATACTCACTCCCATCGTTGTACTTTCATGCTATGAAATGGAATCAGTTGACGTGTGAAAGTACAACCTTGATGAGTCGAGGAACACACTTTGCGAAGGGAATGATGCAAAGTAGTTGACCATTCGTTCGGGGATGGCTGACTTTGCAACATTCCCGCACTTCTCGTAGTTAGTTCTCCAAAAGGAAGCTAAGTCTACAAAGATACTAACTGACAAAAATCTTGTTGCAGGTTATGATTTACTTTGCATGTCTTGATCCATGTGTAGTGGCGGTGAAAACCCGATCACACCCTAGTGACTTTTATCATGGTTTAGCTTCTTTAATTTTACTTGCTTGCTTTATTTTACATGTTCTTAGTTTAAAACAACAAAACCAACCTTTTGATTTAAGTGCCCACTATTAAGGGACTAAGTGAAGTTCTAGCGTTTTCCATCTTGTTGCCTGCAACAAGACCGTTGTCCTGTGGATTCAACCCTTAACTATACTACGATAAGACTTCCACGTATCTTAGCATACGTGGGTGGATTTCTCTATCTAGTATAAGCAAGGCTAAACCTAAAGACTTACTATCTTTAGGATTTTTAGTTGGTGCACGCAATTCCACGTAAGTGGAAGCTCCATCAAAAATTGGCGCCGCTGCAGGGGACAACGGAACGTTTTAATTTCATTTAGTATCTTTCTAGTTGGTTAGGGTTTTACACTTTCTTTCAAATCATTAATCTATATCTTCTTGAATTCATCTAAAAGGTGTTTTCTTTTCTCTACTCAGGCAGAAAATGTGTATACGATCATCGCATAACCTCAGATTCTCCCCTGATCTAGAGTATGACTCTGAGGTAGAGAGAAGCTTCCACCGCCACATCAGACTCAATCTCCAAAGAGCGAGGCAAATGGCTGAAGATCAACGCCAGGCTGCATTGGTGATGGAGAGGGTCAACGCCGCCATCGCCGCTCAAAGAGCACAACTCATCACTGATACTCGTGCTCAGATTCAAGCGGAGATTCGTGCGGAAGAACAGGCCCGCATCAGAGCTGAAAATGAGGCAGCAAATCAAGCTTCTTAGTTGGAACTAAGGAACAAGCAGCTGAGGGATTATGCTGTCCCAAAGAACTACGAAGACAACCAGCTGGTCCGACCTCCGATCATCAACATTCCTAACTTTGAGATCCGGACCCAATGGATCCAGATCATGCAGGGCATCTCATTCTCTGGAGGTTCTAGAGATGACTACATGGATCATCTGAAGAGGTTTAAGGCACTGTGCCGACTGGTCCCGCAGGCCAGAGTTGCCTTTGATGCAATAATGCTTCATCTGTTTCACTTCACTCTATCGGGGAGAGCTCTGAGCTGGTATAACTCACTTGACATGGAGCCAATAATTACCACATGGGCTCCCCTGGAAGAAAAGTTCTTGGAGAAGTTCTTTCCCCCTTCACTGACTTACGAGATCAGGGGGCAGATTAATCATTTCTCTCAACTTCCCAGAGAATCTCTTGCTGAAGCATGGGAAAGGTTCAAAGAGCTTCTGTGAAAGTGCCCTCATCATGGCATCTCCCAAAACCAATTGATAGAAACCTTCTATAGGGGAGTGAGTGACGACATAAAGCAATTTCTGGATTCCTTATCTAGAGGAAACTTTATGAGAAAGAATTACGAGGATGCCTGGAAAATAGTCACACTCGGAGCTGAGAATCAGTCCAACTGGGGACGATCAACTGGAAAAGGAGTCCTCAAGGTCTATAAATCCGAAGAATCAATAGAGATGAAGGCTATTGCTGAAGCCTTGAAAACCATATCTCGTAAGCAACAAGCTTTCAAAACTTCTCTTGGATAATTTGACAAGAAGAAAAATCCTCAGTTTCAACAAGTCAAGGCTGCTACAGGAACCTGTGAAGCCTATCATGCATCTGATCATCCAACCATTTCATGCGGAATGCTTTACAATGTAATGATGGATATGCATCCACCACCACAACAGTATGAACCAATCACCGACCAGTCTGAAGAGCAATTGCCAGAACAAGTCAACTCTATTCATACCATTCATGGACAAGTCTATTATAATCCTAATCATCCAAGGAACCACCCAGGATTCAAATACGGGAACCCTGCTGGGACTGTAAATCCGCAACACCAGACGTAGGGAGGATTCTCCAGTAGGTTACCACCTGGATTCCCAAGCAATTTCAATCAAAACCAAGGGAATCCCAGGAATAACTTCCCGAGAGCCAACTACCCCAGGAACCCATCTGCCTACTATCAGTATACTCATCCTCCTCTACACCCACAGTTGCACCCTTAGTTGTAGCAACCTCAATTAGCGCTGCCTCCCCCAACAACCTCAACAGGGTCAACAACAACTTCCTCAGAAAAATACTCCTTCTCAACCGAAAGATGAAATGACTTTGATAAGGAAGATGATGTAATCCCAACAGACTATGCTCGCTAATCAACACGCTCAGCAAAAGGCAGTAGAAGCTCAACTTGCCCAAATTGCTACACAACTGAAGCCTCCAGCAGGCACATTTGCAGGGCAGCCCGAATCAAACCCTAGACACAGACAGAATAAGCCTGAATAGTTGAATGTTGTTACCACGAGATCTGGACGCACTCTTCATGAAACTACAAGGATCACTCTTGACGATGATGATACACCTGCCTTCATGACAAATTAGAGCCCGAAGCCAGGAACGAAGAAGTCCATAGATAATGCAAAGGGAAAAGGAAAAGAACAAGTATCTATAGAGTCGGAAATCTTGCAGTATAAACCAAGGATCCCATATCCGGGAAGACTGAGAGAAACGAAAATGGATACCAGGTTCCAAAAATTCAAGGAGGCGATGAAGAAACTTTACATCGATATCCCACTCCTTGATGCTCTCTCTGAGGTACCGACTTGGACAAAATACCTCAAAACTCTGTTATCAAGGAAGTACATCACTGAGGAGAAAGAAACTGTCAAACTTGCCCATACCACCTCTGATATCATCCTAAATAAAATGCCAAAGAAGAAGAAGGACCCAGGTTCCTTCAGAATTCAATGCTGCATTGGAAATGCATCAACCAAAAAGGGATTAGCTGACCTAGGGGCCAGCATATCCATTATGTCCTATTCTATGTGCAAACGATTAGGTTTCACCGAATTGCTGCCTACAACAATGACTATTCAGTTAGCTGACTCTACCATCACCGCACCTCTCAGAATCATTGAAGATATTCCAGTTAGGATAGGCAAGGATGCCTATGTCCCGTGTGACTTTGTCATCATGGATATTAAGGAAGACCTGAGATACCCGATAAGTTTTGGCAGACCTTTCCTCGCCACTGCCCGGGCGCTCATCGATGTTGAAGATGGTACCATCATTCTAAGACTCGGAAAAGAAGCAATTCAATTCTGAGTCCTCAACAGCATGAAGGGCCCCAACATCCAAGAGGAGGTCTTTCTTCTAGACGCAATACAACAAATGTCTCAATTAGAAATATCTGAGCTAACAGACAGGTTAGAGAATGTCCTAACCAACCCAGAAGTTGAATTCTCTGCGAACGAACTGGTTCAACAATGTCTGCAACACCTAGAGAAGGCCGAAGAAGCACCGACGGCCACCTTTGAAGAACTCAAAGCTGTCACCATTATAGAAGCATCTGAGCCACCTAAGGCTCCTAAAATGAAGACCCTACCCATGGGACTCAAACATGTCTTCTTGGACGAGGAAAAATTATGTCCGGTTATCATCAACTCTACCTTAACAGAAAATCAGGAAGCAAGACTTATGGATGAGCTGAAGAAACACAAAAAAGCCATTGGGTATAAGATAACTGACCTGACGGGCATAAATCCAGCCCTATGCATGCACAGGCTACCCATGGTCGAAGAATTTAAGCCATCCCGCGAACATCAGAGGAAAATGAACCCTAATCTCAAAGAGGTGGTTCGCCTGGAGGTCCTCAAATTACTTAAAGCTGGAATAATCTACCCTATCTCTGACTCCCAATGGGTCAGCCCCGTCCAAGTAGTTCCTAAAAAGGGAGGCACTACTGTCGTGCTTAACGACAAAAATGAGTTAGTACCCACTAGGACGGTGACCGGGTGGAGGATGTGTATCAATTATAGGAAACTGAATAAAGCCACGCAGAAAGATCACTTCCCTCTGCCCTTTCTCGATGAAGTCCTAGAGTGTTTAGCTCATCATAAATACTTTTGCTATCTCGATGGTTATTCCGGGTTCTACCAAATACCCATACACCCAGAAGACCAGGAGAAAACTACTTTCACCTGCCCTTTTGGAACATATGCAGAATGCCCTTTGGGTTGTGTAACGCACCCGCTACTTTCCAAAGGTGTATGTCCGCCATTTTCACAGGATTATCAGAATCCATAATAGAAGTTTTCATGGATGATTTCTCAGTTTACGGAGATTCTTTCGATAACTGTCTAATCAACCTTGGACAAGTTTTACAACGATTCGAGAAATGAACCTCATTTTAAATTGCGAAAATGTCATTTCATGGTAACAGAAGGTGTCGTCCTCGGGCACAGAGTGAGTGACAGAGGGATCGAGGTCGATAAGACAAAAATCGATGTTATCTCAAAGCTGTCGCCACCGAAAGATATAAAAGGAGTAAGAGCTTTCTTGGGTCATGCGGGGTTCTACAGAAGATTTATTAAAGACTTCTCAAAAATAGCAAAACCCATGACCCAACTCCTAACCAAAGATACTGAGTTCATCTTTAACCAAGAATGCATGCAAAGTTTCTCAACTCTAAAAAATGCTTTAATTTCTGCACCTATTCTGAGAGCCCCAGATTGGTCACTACCATTTGAAATCATATGCGACACTAGCAATTACGCCATAGGGGCTGTGTTAGGACAGTGGACCGACAAGAAACCTTACGTAATTTTCTACGCATCTAAAACGCTAGATGAAGCACAGAAGAACTACACTACTACAGAGAAGGAGTTCCTGGCTGTCATCAACGCATTTGAGAAATTCTACTCCTATTTGATTGGATCCAAGGTTATCGTTTACACTGACTACTCCGCCATTCGATACCTAGTTCAGAAGAAATATGCCAAACCTAGACTTGTCCACTGGGTGTTGATGCTTCAGGAATTCGATTTGGAGATTAAAGATAAAAGCGGAGTGGATAATGTCGTAGCTGACCATCTGAGTCACATTGAAGTTGAAGATGAAGATAAAATCCCTATCTAAGACTCTCTTCCAGACGACCAACTAATGAAGGTTACTCATGGATTCCCTTGGTATGCGGATATTGTCAATTATCTAGCTACAAGAATCATTCACCCCTCCGCTTCCTACCATGACAAAAGGAAATTTCTCCATGATATAAAGCAATATTATTGGGATGAACCTTACCTATTTCACCTATGTGCTGATGGACTTTTCCATCGTTGCTTGCCGGAAGAAGAGATTACCCCCGTCCTAGAGCATTGTCATTCATGACCTATGGGGGGCACATGAGTGCAAAGAAAACCGCTATAAAAGTCCTACAACCAGGCTTCTTCTGGCCAACCATAGTAAAGGACTCCTATGATTTTGTGAAATCTTGCAACAAATGTCAATTTTCTGGCAACATATCCAAAAGGGACGAAATGCCCTTCACAATGTGGCAAGAAATTGAGCTTTTCGACGTGTGGGGGTAGACTATATGGGCCCCTTCCCTTCTTCCTATGGTTTCTCCTACATCCTGGTTGCGGTGGACTATGTCTCAAAATGGGTCGAAGCTATACCCACTGTGTCTAGCGATTCCAAACCAGTTATTAAATTGTTCAAAGATATCATATTCCCCAGATTTGGGTTCCCGAGAACTGTCATATCAGATGGCGGGACCCATTTCCTGGAACGCAGTTTTGAAGCCCTACTGAAAAAGTATAGAGTCAACCACAAAGTAGCAACGCCTTACCATCCACAGACCAGTGGTCAGGTTGAGGTATCTAATAGGCAACTAAAGGTGATCCTAGAAAAAACAGTCAACAGAAACCGCACTGACTGGTCCGCCAAGCTTTCCGATGCCCTTTCGGCATACTGAACTGCTTATAAAACACCAATCGGGACAACCCCATTCCGTTTGGTATACGGGAAGTCATGTCATCTTCCAGTGGAGCTGGAACACAAAGCTTGGTGGGCCATCAAACAGCTAAATTTCGATCTTAAAAGTGCTGGAGAAAATAGACAACTCCAGCTGCAGGAGCTAGAGGAGCTCCGAATGACCGCTTATCAAAGTGCCAGGATTTATAAGGAGCAAACCAAAATGTTTCACGATGGTCATCTTAAGAGGAAAGACATCGCCATCGGCGACAAAATACTCCTTTTCAACTCTAAGCTCAAGTTGTTCCCCGGAAAGCTTCGAACAAAATGGTTCGGGCCCTTCACCATAAAGCATATATACCCAACTGGAGCTATCATAATTGTCAACAACAACGGAGGAGAAAGGACGGTCAACGGTCATCGTTTAAAAAAATACTACACTCCAGCAGATAAAATGATGAGACAAACAATTGAAATCAAAGACGCCATGCCATCAGCATAACAATGTCACAGCTTCGTCGAGCTAGCGACGTAAAACCCAGGCGCTACTTGGGAGCCAACCCAAGATTTCAGCTTCTTCCTTTATTTTCCGTTCTTTTAATTACCTTAGGTTTATCTTATGAAAATATAAAAAAAATTCATATAACCAAAACAAACATAAAAATAACAAAATAAAATATAAAAAAAATCCACATAACCAAAACAAACATAAAAATATAAAAACCCTTTCGACCTTTACCCTTCCAAATGGTCCTGAAACTGTTTGGAGTCCAAACGGTCTTGAAACCGTTTGGAGCCAAACGGTCTTGAAACCGTTTGGAGCCAAATGGTCCTGAAACCGTTTGGAGCCAAACGATCCTCAAACCATTTGGAGCCAAACAATCCTAAATCCGTTTGGAGTCCAAATGGTCGCTAAACCGTTTGACCTAGGTCAACCCCCGTTTCCTATAAATATAAACCCTTCCCCTTCTTCTTCTTTCTTTGGACTTACGAGCTTTCTCGTATTTCTGCGCTAGTGTTGTTCCATTGCTTCCGTCTTCTGCCTCCGTCGATCTGGTTTCCATGCTTCTTCACGGTGACCTCACCTCAGTGCCACCACTCTCACCTTCTCCGCTGTCATCTCCACCAACAGCCACAAGGTAGTCACGCCACCATCGCCGACCCCTGCATGTGCCACCGCGGCAACCTGTCCGACCTTTTCACTTCCGCAACCATCTTTACCTCCGTCAACATCTTCGGCGCCGCCGTGGCACCTCCCTTTTTCATCGCCCTTCCTTCAGCCACAAATGCCCACAACAAATACGGGAATCAAATGACTGCAGCTTCCACGTCCTCTACTGGATGTACACCATCATGGTCCTCCAATGACCAATAGAGGATATGACTGACATGGATTATCACGCTCTACGCGGACAGTTTGAAGCTAATCTACTTCGAACACCAGGGGCAAGCTCAGGATTAACTTAGCATGTAGCCCTTGTCATCGTACTTCTCAACCTATCACTTTGACACTCTAAGGACATAGTGAGTGATAAGTTGGGGGGTACATTAGACAAGGGCGAGGTATCATTTCTATATCCCTCTTTTTCCATCTCCTCCTTCCTTTTTTGTACATATTTTCTTATTTTCCTTTACACATTCTTTTTAAATTAATTCTTTTGGAATAAAGTCACCCTCAGCTAACTTTAGAATCATGTTAGTCCTCAAAAGTAAATAGCACTTAGACATATAATGGCGACTTAATAATGTCTCTCCACTATTGATTTTCATGCTTTTGTTTCACTTCTACATCTGACTCTCCACAGGTCAATATCAAGGCAGAAATAAGCCAAGCTCTCAAGAATGAGAGGGGCATCAAGCGACTTACAAATCAAGAAGTCTTGCAAGTGGACCACAAAAAGAAACCAAATAAGTGCATGTTGAAAAAATCTAAGAACAACTTTCCTCTCTTCAAATAAAAGAGGCTTGGCCGCCAAAAGAAATTTCTCGAAAAACCCCAAAACCCAAGCCTACGAGTCTTCGAATAAAAGCCAGAGAGTTGAATAAAATTATGAGAGTTGTGCCATAAATAAGGATCTATATAAAGAACTGATGAAGGTCTCACCCAGCCGACACATTCAGCTGCCCTCACGAAGGCAGATGTGTCGTGTCCGGTAGTGAAACCCTAAGGTATCTAAATATATGAAAGGCTTATAAAGGACTCACCCGGCCGGTACATTCAGCTGCCCTCACAAAGGCAGATGTGTCGTGCCCGGTAGTGAGATTCTAAAAGCATAGACAACCCCTCCCCCACTTGAAGGGGGAGTTATACTTCAAGCCTTTAGCCAACCCTCATACCCACTCTAGCTTCCAGTAGGTTCTTCAGAGAGGTATAAAGCTGATTAGAGTCAACAACATGCACAAAATAAAAGTGGTCCCGATGCAAGCTACGAGATACGGAAGGAACCTGAGACCCAAGCAACTCTCAAAACCTGAAAGAGTCGAGGCAAGCAATAAGACCTGATATGACCTTAGGAGAACTCAGGTTGAGAATTGAAGCAAGAGTATGGAAATCCTAACTAAATAAAATCGCCTCGCCATTACATGCCTCAACTCTATCTAACTTGAGGACAAGCTAGACTCTAAGTTGGGGCGGTGATAGCCTCCAATTTTGGGATAATTATCTTAGTCTTTTCTTTAGTTTTCCACACTCTTTCTTAATTAGAATTAGACATAATACCTAAATATTCCCTCTTATTGTAAATATACTATTAGACTAACTTTTCCCCTTTATATTTGCAGAAAAAGACACAAAAAATCATAAAAGACTCAACTAGCCTCAAGACCGCATGGGCTCAAACGGTCCCAAGACCGCATGAAGCCAATCGGTCCCGAGACCGCATGGAGTCACACGGTCCCAAGACCGCATGAAGCCAATCGGTCCCGAGACCGCATGGAGTCACACGGTCCCAAGACCGCGTGAAGCCAATCGGTCCTAAGACCGCATGGAGTCACACGGTCCCAAGACCGCATGAAGCCAATCGGTCCCGAGACCGCATGGAGTCACACGGTCCCAAGACCGCATGAAGCCAATCGGTCCCGGGACCGCATGGAGTCACACGGTCCCAAGACCGCATGAAGCCAATTGGTCCTGAGACCGCATGGAGTCACACGGTCCCAAGACCGCATGAAGCCAATCGGTCCTGAGACCGCATGGAGTCACACGGTCCCAAGACCGCATGAAGCCAATCGGTCCCGAGACCGCATGGAGTCACACGGTCCCGAGACCGCATGAAGCCAAACGGTCTTGAGATCCAAACGGTCTTTAGGTCCAAATGGTCTTGAGGTCTAAACGGTCTTGAGATCCAAACGGTCTTGAGGTCCAAATGGTCTTGAGGTCCAAACGGTCTTGAGATCCAAACGGTCTTGAGATCCAAATGGTCTTAAGGTCCAAACGGTCTTGAGGTCCAAACGGTCTCCAAACCATTTGGACTTCACTTAAGGCCTATAAATAAGACCCCAAGGGTCCTCCAAAAAGAATGAAGTTTCAGACGTCCAGAGGCTGCCTCAATCACTCCAGAGCAAATCCAACTTCCATCCTCCACCCAGGGGCTGTCAGTCTGAGACAAGATAGCTGTAGGCACGACGGGGAGACTCTAGATCGCATCCGAGATGCCCGATCCTAGGTGGGCCAAGCCCATGATTGTTGTAGGTTCATAGGTCTTCGGTAGCTGTTGCACAAAGATGAGAATGTGGGAAAGATAGTTGATCCCTCCGGGGTTGTCATGGGAGCTTCGTAACTCCCTCGAGCCCCATCGCAGACCCCTTTGTTGTCCCGGGGCTAGCATTACCTCTCACCATTAGGGTTTAAATGAAGGGGAAGATGGGAGAGAGAGAAGGGGCTTGGGATTCTCTTAAACTTGAGCCTTAGGTTCTACCCCTTATAAAGGGGAGAGTATCAACGTCCCAAGATGCTTGCCCACAAAGAAACATGTCTCTTTCCCAATAGGAATCTAATTCCTTCATTGGGAAGCAAGATTTCTCTCTCCTAATTATCTTCCTTATCCTTTTGATATCTTCTATTATTTGGATATTTAGGATTTCAAAAGTCCTCCCCTTATTCTCTTTATTCTTGCATTTTAATTCATTGGCCTCGAAAATGTATTTTTCCTTAAGCAGAAAATACTTCCTTTTTAACAAAATTACATAATCCATTAATTATGTATTCCCATTATCTCCTTATTTTCTATTATTGGTATTTTTCTCTTTCTTTTCTTCATTGGGACTCCTTGGATCCCAAGAAACTCAAATAATTCGAAATTCCTTTTTAAGGAATACTCATTATCCTTTTACATGCATCAATATGCATTATTTCACATTATCTTGTTTATTTTTCTTTAAAATATCTCTTTTTGAGGATTTCTCTTTATTTCTCTTTTATTTTCCTCATTGGTATGCCTTTTACATTAGGAATCTTTGGGATACGAAAATCCACCAAGGATAACTCAATTATACCTCTTTTCACATATTTTCCACATTTTATCATTATTTTCAATTTCTTTCTTAACAAGGAAATACTTAATTGATATTTTCTTTTCTTATTGCATTCTCTATGCAACTTTGGACTCCTTGGGACCCAAGGAACCCAAGAGGCACGAAATCCAACTTTGGATTATATTCTTTTGCCTTCTAGAGGTTTCCACTCCTTTCTTTTCTCAAAAACTTAATTATTCATTTACTAATTGAATTTCCTTGTTATTGGGCCCAATAGTCAATAAAGCCCACCAAGCAATCATCAAGGCTATTGTAATGAAATTCATGCATTCAATCAAAAGACATCATTTTTTGTTCATTTATCTTTAATATGAGAAATTACATTTCTCAGCAGATGAACCCAAAATTGGGGTTGTAACAACCACAATCACCACCAATACTATAAGTGATGTTCTTGACTAACCAAGTGTGGTTTCCATGCATAAATCTTATGGTGGTTCTATCAGATACATTATTCTCTAACACGCATGTATATGCTGTATCTATGTGCTTGGCTTGATATCCTATATCATGACTAATGAGATTCTGTCATCAACCAACACACACTCTAGTCTTATGTGTTATTGATGTCTATGGTTATTTCCACAATAACAACCGACTAGGGACAAAACAAGAATGTATAATCTTAACATCTGTATGATCTCATCGTTCAGGTCCTTAAACCTAAAGCATACATCATTGAGTAAAACAATTCTTTAGACATCCATCATGTTATACCATTATCTCAAAATAATTAAAACATATAGATGGAAATTGCCTTTATTATTATTCAAATCATTTACAAAGTATCCCATTACAAGCATCATATGACTTGCTCTATGGGCATACATACCAATAGACTCCCACTTGCAATTAGATCCAATTACCCAGGAACCTCAGTCCTTGTCAGCTAGTATGACCATCATGCTTCTTCTATGAAAGTGCTTTCATCAGGGGATCAAAAATATTGTCTTCAGTTGGTACTCTGCAAATCTTCACATCTCCTCACTGTATGATCTCTCATATGTGGTGGAAGCGCCTCAGTATGTTCTTGGACCATTGATGTGATCTGGGTTCTTTAGCTTGAGTAATAGCTCCATTGTTGTCACAATAAAGCTCAATTGCATCACAACTGTTCGAAACCACCCCAAGTTCAGAGATGAACTTCTTGATCCACACAACCTCCTTTTCTACATGGGATGCAGTAATATACTCAGTCTCTGTAGTAGAATCCACAACTATCTCTTGCTTGGAACTCTTCTAGCTCATAGCTCCATTATTAAGGAAAACAGAAATCCTGACTGCAATTTGTAATCATCTTTATCAGTTTGGAAGCTTGCATCAGTGTAACCCTTTACCATCAACTCTTCCTTACTTTCATATATGAGGAATTGATCCTTAGTCCTTATCAAGTACTTCAGGATGTTCTTCACAGCTGTCCAATGAGCATCTCTGGGATCTGACTGGTACCTACTCATTATGCTAAGTGCATATGAGACATTAGGACGGGTGCACAACATTGTGTACATGATGGATCCAATGGCTTATGCATACGGTATCTCATTCATACACTCCCTCTTTTTACAAGATTGAGGACACTGAGCTCTAGAGATAGTAACTCCATGCACCATGGGTATGTTTCCTCTCTTCGAGTTCTCCATGTTGAACTGCTTCAACACTTTGTCAATGTACGTGCTCTGACTTAGTCCAAGAATCCTTCTAGATCTATCTCTATGGATCTTGATTCCTAAGATACATGATGCTTCTCCTTAGTCCTTCATTGAGAATGTATTTCCAACCCATGTCTTTACCTTCTGTAAGGAAGAGATATCGTTTCCCATCAATAGTATGCCATCTACATACAATATGAGGAATGTAGTCATGCTCCCACTAACCTTCTTGTACACACGAGGTTCATCTTCATATTGACTAAAGCCAACCTCTTTGACTGCTTCGTCAAATCAAAGATTCCATCTCCGAGATGCTTTCTTCAATCCATAGATTGACCTTTGTAGCTTACATACTTTATTGGCATTCTTTGGATCTATAAAACCTTCAGGTTGTGTCATGTACACATCCTCCACTATCTATTCCCATTAAGGAATGCAGTTTTAACATCCATCTTCCAAATATCATAGTCATAGTAGGCTGCAATAGCAAGCATGATCCTGATAGACTTAATCATGGCAACTGGAGAAACAATTTTATCATAGTAAACACCTTGAACTTGTCTTAAACCCTTTGCAACAAATCTGCCTTTAAAGTTTGCACATTGCCATCCATGTCGGTCTTCTTCTTGAAGACCCACTTGCACCCTATGGGTTTTACCCCTTTAGGTGGTTCCACTAAGGTCGTATACATGGATTCCATCTCAGATCTCATGGCCTCAAGCCATTTCTCAGAATTTGGTCCCTCCATATCTTCTAGATAGGTAGTTGTCTCATCATCTATGACCAACTCACCGCCTTCCTGAGTCACAAGATATCCAAATCTCTCAGGTTCAAGGCGTGTCCTACTAGATCTACAAAATCCCTGTGTTACTTGAGGAGACTGAGATTCCACAACCACTTATGAATCTCTATGTTCCTCTTGTACATCCATTGGTTTAATGTTTTCTTATTGGTCTCGAACCTCTTCAAGTTCCACTTTCCTCCCACTGTTTCATTTGGAAATAAATTCCTTCTCTAGAAACACAACATTCCTGGAAACAAACACTTTGTTGTCAGTTGAGTGGTATAAGTAGTATCCCCTTATCTCATTGGGATATCCAAAAAAATAACACTTATCAGATTTGGGTCCAAGCTTATCTAGAAACATTTTCTTAACATTAGCTTCATATCCCCAAATCTTCATTAAAGACACATTGGGATGCTTCCTATGTCATATATCATATGGTGTCTTTTGCATCGATTTAGATGGTACACAGTTAAGTGTAACTGCAGCGGTTTGAAGAGCATGACCCCAGAAGGAAGTTGGAAGATCGACAAAACTCATCATAGATCACACCATATCTAGTAATGTGCGGTTTCTTCTTTCTGATACACCATTATGATGTGGTGTTCCAGGTGGAGTCCATTGTGATACAATACCATGGGCTCTCAAAAGGTCCTCAAACTCTTGGCTTAATTATTCACCACCTCGAACAGATCAAAGTGCCTTAATACTTTTGTAGAGATGGTTTTGTACTTCATTCATGAAATCCTTGAACCTTTCAAGGGTTTCATACTTATGTTTCATCAAATAAACATAACCATACCTACTGATGTCATCAGTAAAGGTAATGAAGTATCGATACCCACCTCTAGCACTTGTTCTAAAAGGTCCACATACATCAATATGTATGAGTCGTAATAGATCACTGGCTCTCTCACCTTTTCTTGAAAAGGGAGCCTTGGTCATCTTGCCCAACAAACAAGATTCACATGTCTCTATTGATTCAAGACCGGCCTAAATCACACGTCCAAAAGGAGCGGATTCAGAGTAGTTGTACTTTTAAAGAGATAACATGACTCTTAGACCCCCGCAACGATAAATGGGGTCTGATGTAGTGATCGGGGTTGAACACATGGACAAGGTTGACAATGTTAAGCTCACAGAATCTAACACTCTTATACTCCAGAAAATGTGGGTATATTAAAAGGTGTTCCCTGAGGAACAATGGCACACAAAACAAAGCTAAGACAAGTAAACCAAAGGTAAGAAAAATGAACAGAACAAAAAGAAATAAACAAGTATATGGGAGGAAATTCAGGTTGGGGCTCACCTACTAAGTCCTCTCACCAACATGCAACATCACCTCTCTCTCTCACATACTCTTATCAAGACTACAATCAACCATCAAAAGCATCTTTTCCACTCTCTCTCTCTCAAGATGAGGATAGATCTAAGTTTAAGGGTAGTCTCTCTCTTGAGACGACCACACGTAAACTACATAGCAAAACATATGATTTAAAGCTTTAGCATTCCAACACTCTCGTACATTCGTAATACTCCATAACACATGATAAAAGTGATATTACTCTCCCGAGACATCAACTATCAAACATCACAAGATGGTAGCTAAGCATACAAGTGAAGCATTAAAATAGGTGTATGGAGATAATCTTGATAAGAATATATATATATTCAACAGAAAGAGACAATATACATGTGGGGAGAGCCTTAGTGGCTACTCCCAACCCAAGTTAAGGTGTTTAGCGCTCATGCTTGCGGACAACATAACGACATTATAGAGATATGAATACATGAAGTCCCATGAAGAGAGGAGGGAAGTACAGTGAAATGGAATGATAGATCTAGAGAGAAGAGACATGATACGACATGATACTTCTTTAGATCTGGATCTAGCACATCGATGGAGAAGACAATCTTATTTTCTCAAAGAAGGAGTCTTTAGTCTTCTCTCTCCTCAGCTTTTGCCTTTGGAGATCCAAGACTGGTGGATGGGATGGAATGAAACGAGTATGGGATGCAGTAGTACTTCGTGGTCCTCGGGATCTGATCTATGATATGATGATTTGACAATATAGATGGGTGGCCTATTTATAGGCACATTCCACCGACTTAAGCCTAGACTGCAGTCGCGGTCTGGGTTGGGGGAGGTAAGAGATTGTGGTCGTGGTCTGCTCTTTATTCCTTCTTTCATCGCAGTTGACCTCAGTCATGGTTCGGCAGTGATCACGGCGGAGGTCGACTCGTGCATTACGTTGGAGAGGTCGAGGTTTCCCTTCTTGGTCACAGTTTGCAGGGATCGCGACCCCAATTGGACCGCGGCCTTCTTTGAGTCACAGTTGTATTTGGCGTCTACATTCTCCAAATAGATCGCGATCCCTAGCTTGATTGGTACTCTTATACTGATCGCGACCTCCACTGTGGTCGCGATTTAGCAATGATCGTAGCATTAGTCTGACCGCAATCTATCTTGAATGTGGAGGGTCCTTGATCTTAAATCACTTCAGAGACCTCAACCACGGTTGTTGAATGAGTGAGTCACGGTCAAGTAACGACCGTGACTTTGGCTGTAAATGTACCTGAAATCATGTGAGTGAGGTTTTAGTCAAAAGATGGTAAAATTTTGGGGGAAGCTAATAAAAGATATACTAAAAGAGGTATATAATATATACAAAAATTACGTAAAATTAAGTGTTATCAACTCCCTCAAACTTAGAATCTAGCCTATCCTCAGGCTAAGTGTAGGTTCGAGAACTCAGAGAGAGAAAGAGCAAACTTTATGTGATAAAAGTATAGAATGTAACTTGACTGAAATATCTCATTCTTTTTTTTTATCGAATAGCTACTTACTCACATACAGGTTACACCTACATTATGTTTGATTCTATTTAAATCTTGACTATACAAGATTGAGATCTCCTTTGGGGGCCTTTGATAGAAGCGGCAGTGGTCTTTGTTCTTTAGCTGTAACTTTGCTAGGCTATCCGCTAGCCCGTTACTAGTTCTCCTCTTGAAGCAAATTTCGACAGTTGGCCTAGCTTTCTTCCTAATCTTCGCAAGCCATAACGCAAACCTGGGCCAAGCGTCATCGTCTTCCTTGATCAAGCGCACTGCTTCACTGCAATCCGATTCCAGGATAACAGCCGGCCAGTTGTTTAGTTCAGCCTGTTCCAGGGCTAATAAAATTCCAGCAAGCTCAGCCTCCGTTGCAACAGATGTGTCTATCGGCATGCCCCATGCCCCGACCCACTCTCCAGCATGATTCCTGGCTATGGCAGCTATCGCTGCTCCCCTTTTTGTAACAACTGCATCCACATTAAGCTTAATAGTACCCCTTGGTGGTGGTATCCATGCCTCTTTTCTATCGTGTGCAGGTTCATGGGTAGTGGCCGCCCAAGCCAGTTTATGCAAGCGAATGTCTTTCCTAATGCTCGCCCGAGTGTGTTCCTTGCTTAAGATGTTCCCGTCCATTATGCTGCTGTTTCGTGCATACCACAGTCCGTGACAAATCAACCAGAAATGCTCTTCTTGAAGACCAGCGTCCTTGACAGCAGATTTGCGCCACGCCTCAACATTTCTTGCTGCAAAGAAATGTTGCTGCTTGGACGAAGGGATGTGTTCCTGCCACACGAATCTAGAGACGCTGCAGTCTCGTAAGGCGTGGATAAGAGATTCATCTTCTACCTCGCATCTAGGGCACGTACTCACCTCCGTCATGTGCCTATATTTCCTCCTGACATTTGTGAGCAGCGCGTCTTGTCGGGCAAGCCAAGCAAACGTCTTAACTCTTCCCGCCATTCGTAGCATCCACGGAGATTCCCATTTGCCCAGCATCACTACTTCCTTCTGTCTTCGGATCAGCTCGTAGGCTGAGCTTGTGGTGAAGACACCATTACCCGTGTGATTCCAGCAGCTTCGATCCAGCAAATCCCCTGCTAGAGGTGTATGGACCTGGAGAATTTGTTGAACAATATCATCCTCAAACCAATCCTGCAGAAAAGCAAAGTCCCATCGTCCCTCCTCAATGACCATGGATCTTACGTTCATATCAGAAAGATCGTTAGGAACAGGTTTCTTGGTGACCTCCCTAAGCTTCAGGTTTTCATTCACCCAGAAATCATCCCACACGTTCACTGCCGTGCCGTTCAAGGGGATCATTTTGGAATGGTCCTTTATGAACGGGATTGCATCTGCACAAGCTCGCCCTAGTCTCGACAAGGCTCCCTCCCGTCCTGCGCTGCATCTACTTAGTTTCTGCCGCATTACTCTACACCAGATGGTCTGCCTTCCGGACGTAATGTCCCAGGCATGCTTAGACAGAAGAGCTTGATTCCAGTCCCGCATCATTTTAATCCCCAGTCCTCCCTTGCTCTTCGAGCTAGTGACCTTCTCCCACGACACCAGAGAAACTAACCTGCTTCTACTACCTCCCCATAAGAATTTCCGTATAATACTGTCCAGCCGATCACAGAGAGATAATGGGAGGACTGCTGTCTGCATAGCATATGTAGGAACTGCAGTAAGGGTAGATTTAGCGAGGCATTGTCTTCCTGAGAGAGATAAACTCCTTGCTGCCCAGGCACTCACTTTGCCTTCCACCTTCTCAACTATATCTGCATAGGTATGCTTCGTCACTCTAGAGTGAATTACAGGGACCCCAAGATAGCGTCCAAGATCATTTGTAACAAGAAATTGGCAAATACGCTGGATCTGTCTTTGAGTCGAATCAGGAACACTAGGCGAGAAGAATATCCTGGATTTTGCAGCTGAAATAGATTGTCCCGACTTCTTTTCAAAAACTTTAAAACATTGCAGAATACATCTTATCTATTCCTTGGTCGCCTGGGCAAAGAGTATTAGATCGTCTGCGAAGCATACATGAGCAACAGATATACCCGATCTGCCGATCTTAATAGGTCGCCATTTCCCACTACAGACCCGCTCCTGAATCATCTGGCTTAGCCGTTCGATGCAAAGAACAAACAAATAAGGAGACATTGGATCTCCTTGCCGCAGTCCACGACTTGTTTTGAAAGGCCGAGCCGTCTTTCCATTCCATATCAGTGAGGTATCACCGCCCGATATTGAATTCATAATGTACTTTTTGATGGCTGCCGGTATTCCAACTCGGTCCAGGGTATCTTGAATAAATCTCCAAGACATTTGATCATACGCCTTCATTAAATCAATCTTGATCGCCATGGTCTTCGCTCCTTTTGGATTCTTCATACCATGTATGATTTCCTGAACCAAAGAAATGTTGTCTGTAATTCGGCGCCCAGGCACGAAACAACTTTGCTCCTCGGAAATCCAGTTCGAAATATGTTTTTTAAGCCTTTCAACCACAATTTTAGACGCTAACTTCAGCATTATATTGTTTAAGGATATGGGGCGCAGCTGTTCGCATCTCTCTGGACTGGGACATTTGGGTATTAGGATAATAGATGCGTTGCAAACCTCCTCTGGAAGGGTCTCCCCTTGAAGCATACTCTGAATCGATTGAGTGACTGAATTCCCAACTGTTTTCCAGTTGTGTTGTAGGAATTCTGCGTTTACACCATCGGGTCCAGCTGCTTTGTACGGCTGCATCTTGTTCAGCACTTCTTGGACTTCGGCGGATGTTGGAACTTCAGCAATCCTAGTAGCTTCCTCACCACTGAGTTGTTTGAACGTTCCTGGGATCTCCTCTTCTTCAAGGCTGCGATTGTTGGGATTACAGTTCTCAGGTGGTGCGGTCAGCACCTTCTCAAAGTGGGAAGTAACCATCAGCATGATCTCTTTTTCGTCAGTGATCCAGCTACCCTGGTGGTCTTTTAAAGCCAATATAGTGTTGGTTCGCTTGCGTTGCTTCACCCAGGCTTGGTAGAAGCGTGTATTATTGTCTCCATTGCGTAGCCAGTTTATATGCGATTTTTGCTTCCAATCCTCCTCTTCCTCGTTGGTTATTACCTGCAGCTCAGCTTGCATATTAGAGCATAAAGAATCAGTAATGGGGTCATACCGATCAGCGAGCAATCTTTGGAGAGTGTTGATGTTGCGGACTAGATGATTTTTCTCCTTTGATTTCTCTTTCTTCTTTTTCTTCTCCCAGTTGATGATGTGTTGTCTTGCCGCATTGAGGGAGGAGTAAAAATCTGCTGTGCTTTCCCACCTGGATTCCAGCATATCTGTGAACTCCTTCTCCTTATTCCAGTTGTTTTTGGTTATGAAACGATGGGGCCTTCCTTCCTCCTTCTTCATCCGAAGTAGCAGAGGGCAGTGATCAGAAGAAATCCTGGTTAGATGTATTAATTGAACCGACGGAAATGAATTGATGAACTCTAGATTTGCAACGGCCCTATCCAGCCTTTCTTGCAGCATTCCATGCTTATAGGTGAATCTTATCCCTGAAAACCCCAAATCAGATAAACCGGCTTCCATGAGTGTCTCTTTGAAAGTCCTGGCTTCTCTATAATTATACCAACTGCTCCCGACCTTCTCAGCAGGTGAGAGTGTTGTATTGAAATCACCGAGCACAGCCCATGGTTCCTTGATGCTTCTGCTCAACGTTATGATATGTTTCCATAGGAGTTGACGGACAGCAAAATGAGGACTGGCATATATGAAAGAAACCACCATACTGTCATTAAATCTATAAGTAACGAACTGTCGATGGCAGCAAAGGATCTGAACTTTCAGATGATCGTCCTTCCAGCACACCCATATCCCCCCAGCAAACCCCCTTGCCTCCACGCAATAAGAGAATTTGAACCCCAGATGTTTTATAGTTTTTATAGCTTTATTTTCGCTTATTCGCGGTTCCAGCACAGCTACTACATCAGGTCTGTATTCCCTCATAAACTCCTTAAGAGTGGAGCACCTATCCTTGTTACCTATTCCCCTGACGTTCCAGCACAGAAAGTTCATGTTGGTTCGAGCTTATAAGATAACTGCTTACTTTCTTAGACGTAACTCGGATAAGATTAGCAGAGGCTTGCGTCAGCGGCCGTGTTCTCTACAGACCTCTCAGCCTACGGCGACTCCCTCATATTTTCACTCTCACCAGCAGGATTGTCCCCTTTCTCCACACTATCGATAATAGCTTCAGCCAAGCGGGCACTTCTACGCTTGCCTACTTCTGTACCCGGCGGTTTGCGTCTTCTCTTTGTCGAAGAGCCGCTAGATGCTCCATCTCTCCGAGGCTGTAGGTTTTTTGCTTTGTTAGTGACCCCTTTTCCGATCTTAGTTCTTTTGAGACGAGTTGTCATTGGTGTCTTTTCCAATCGTGTATTCTTGTTCCCCTCATTTTCTTTTCCTTCAGCAGCAGTGGTAATAACCGACTCTTCTTCCATATCCTCAACATTTATAACCTCATCTACATCTGGGGTAGCTACTTTGTGATGTTCTTCACTTTTTTCTCCTGTCTTCCTTGCTTTGTCCTTCGTCCGTTTGTTGCCCACCGTGTTAGATATGTCTCCCAAAGCCTTCCTATTATTTTCCCCAGCAGCGTTTTCCCCCCTCGTATGCTCAGTGGACGCCTTCTTCTTCCTCCAGATTTTTGCTGTTTTTTGGATGTTATGTTGCTGATCAGAAACTTGGGTTGACTCAACCTCTATTCTCTGTGGTACATCGCCTTCCTCCTCCTAAAGACCTTCAAATCTATTCGTGTGGACCTCCTTTGCCGCCTCTTGTATTCTGTGGTGTCTTCTTCTGCCTCCTTTCGTCTTCTGCGTTTGCCATCCTCCTGTATCGTTCACAGTGTTGGCACCATCCCTTCTTGTTCTGTTCGATTCAGGCCGTGTTTCCTGGCCCTCCGCATCAGTTTCCTTTTGAGGACAGTCCTTTGAAACGTGTCCCTCCAATCTGCATTTGACACATGCCCATGGGAATCCTTCATATACAACTTCGTATTGCCTACCGTTTATAAGAATGAAACTCGCCAACTCCTTGTTTGTATTTATTTCTATCGCCAATCTAGCAAATCTACTCCTCGATCTGTTCTCTGTGTAGCTATCCACCTTGACTAGGCTCCCCAAAGCCATGCCGATATATTCAAACATTGTTTCCACATACAAGTGCAATGGAAGGTTCATTATACGTACCCAGGTTACTATGTAGTCTGGGAATGCTTCAGTTGGTTGGAAGAGGGGGTACCAGGCCCATACAATAACATTGCATCCGAATAGCTTCCATGGTCCTCCAGTAAGGGCTGTCTCATAATCATGCTTACACGACATCTGCAAGACGAAGTGTCCGTGTTCCAATTCGAACATATTGAACCTTCCTTTAATTCTCCACAAAAGCTTCAGTTTATCCCTCAGGGTCATATACCCTATCTCTGTTCCAAACATCCGCACGACCACTGCATATCTCCACGGACGAGCTAGGTCCTCCTCGGCATCTGGGTCTACGTTGATACTCGGGACTCCTTCATCATCAGACAGGGATACCGCTCCCAGCGGTAGATTATGTTCAAACAGATTCTCCAAGAAGAACTCCTCCCGCTCCGATGGGTTGCCGCTACTAGGAATTGTCTTCGAGCTCACGACCTCTGCGAACGAGACGGTTCTTTCCGCCGTTCCGGCTGCTCTTGCTGGGATCTTATCTCCGTGGAGATGTTCATCCATTGTTCCTTGAGAACTTGCGTCTAGGTTAGCGTGATCGACATTCATAGTTGCGGTTCCTCTCATGCCCGCCACCGTGAACGTCAGTCCTATTTCCGGTACGCTATGGGACTTTTTCCTTGTCGAGATTCCTCCCTTCGGAGTATCTCTTCCATCGGGCCACAGTCCTCGTTCTCCTTCGAGACAGATTCTCTTTCCTTCGGATCCAACTCTCTACCATCGCTGTGATTTCCCTGAGATCCTTGGTCGCTGCGGTCGCCATCTCCCCCGGTCGCCCTTCTCCCCCCGCTCGCGCTACCCAACCCTAGCGCCGCCATTCGCGATTAAAATATCTCATTCTTGCATCAAGACTATTGTGGTATGTTTTCTAACCTTTAGGTCTCATTCCTCCCTCTCACTAGAGTTGCATAACTTCATTTTCTCCCCATTTCCTTCAAGTGTAAAAGGTTCCTCCTTCTCAGTTTATCACCCCTTCCCTTGGGAAATAACCATACTAATACAAGATCTTTTTTGAGGGGTAGATTTCACACCATTTCTATATTTTTTAGTTGGCCCTATGCTAGTGTTTTCGGGTAGGCTTAAGGCTTCAAGTGTTTTCCTCTTCCCTCTGAACTCTTCACCCACAACTGTCGTAAGGATAGTGTTGCACTTTTTTGGGCTTCTGACTTTAAGTCAGATGGTTTTGTGAGTTTTCATTCAGGATTGGAGGTGTGTGAGCTTGGCTTCAAGATCCCTCTTATGGGAACAACATATCTGTATTCATGAGTGTAGCAGTACACTGACCGTGTGGAAACTTTTGGCATCTTTTTGGGAACAACTCTCATAATTTTTTTCTTTTTGGCTTTTTACATCTCCTTTCAGGCTTGGGTGTGAGGGATTTTTAAGTTGTCTTCTTGGTGGCCAAGCCTCATTTTAGATATGTTTTGAAAAGGTAAGTTGTTTCCCTATCTACAGAGATAAGGATTTTCTGGTCAAAAGTGTCTAGGTGAGGGTGGTTGGTCAGGAGTATGGCTAGGTGAAGTTCTCTAGTCTCCCAGGGTTTAATGAGTTAAGGTTGTCACACGTACAACGTTTTGTTGCAAGAATGAGATAGAGAAGTATTTCTATGATTCTTGTTTTACTTGTATATATATATATATATATATATATATATATATATATATATATATATAGGTTGCTCGTTTATTTCTCTCTAGGAGGGCAAAAGCACTATAATTTTGAAAATTTAGCAGTAGAGGAGGCTAGATTATGAATTCAAAAGGTAGCTTTTGCAAAAATTTTGAGAATTTTAGAAAGGTAAAAAGATGGTAAATGTACCTCTCTAGCCCGTTTATGACCCCTCCCCCAAACATATCCTACACCATGTCTTAGGGTGTCAAAATTTGAGTGAGACGTATAAACATGCTTTCTTTATTCATTCTTGTTATTGGTGGTGGCCCACTCGGACTCGAGAAGCATACCTGCATATACTCTTTGTAGTGTGTGGTACTGTTTGTACTACATGCCCTCCACCTTGGCGCCCATACTGGCTAAAGCCACCATCCAGGCTAGACAGAAGAAGCCACAATCATTTGATAGGGGCACCTGTGGCAGAACTACGTCTTCTTGAAGTCTTTGCCTGTCGTACTCTTGTACCCTTTGCCATGACTTTTTATCATATTAACAATTGCCTCAATGCATGTGTTGGCCTTCTCTTCTGTTAGAGTCTTTGTGGTCATCATTTTAGTCTTTTTATTAAGTTCAAAGGATGCATCTGAACTGTTGTAGAGGATTGCAATCCTTTTAACGACATTTACGACTAGCAGATTCCAGTGATTGTCGTGAAGAATTGGTAGGAATATTTAGTCTAGTAGGGACGTCACCAGGCGTCGTTGCAGGCGCTCCTTTTTTCCTGATCGTTTGTCTTTCAAGATGTCATCTTCCAGCAGGAAGTATGCCATGTGAGCATTCAAAATGTTGTCACCTAGTAGCGCTTGGTAAGTTGACATCGTGCTTACAGAAAGATATCCTCTTGTTTTTAGTGTTTCTCAAAGGTCATCTTTTAGCACACAAATGCTACCTCTCTCGAAGATGACATCTCCCAGCGAATCATCTTCTTTCAGGAACCTCAAAATTATATTCATTTCTTCTAAAGACAGGCTAAGGCAGCTCCATCTATTGAAATCCTTGAAAGAAGGTGTAACTTCTCCCGTTGGTCAGTTGATGAATGCATATTCATCATGGTTTTAGTCACCATCTTCTGACCCAATTTTTCTCTGGTTAGTTTCTTTTATGGCCTAAATCTCCTCATACATCCTTGCTTAGCCTAATTGATTTTATCTTGATTTTAATCAGATTTTATTATCTTTATGAAGGTCATGTTGAGCCCGGGAATACCCAACCATAGCTAATTGGGCCCTTCTTCACTTCAATAGCAATCCAAGGCCCATCCACCATGGTTCTCCCTTGTTCATTTCACTACAGCCACCCTCTCGGTTGACAATATCTTCGACTGACCGCAACTTCACCCTCTTCCTTAATCGTGACTGCGGCCCCTTTTTGCCACCTGTCCGCGGTTCCAACCTTCGATCGATGAATTCCTTGACCGACCTCAACCCACGATCATTCCCTTAACACAGTGCTCATGGTCTTTTCTTCTTTCCCTCTAACCCTAAACTGTGACCGCATATTCTTCACTGCCACCTGTCTGCATTCTCTCTCTTCTCCCCACCTGCGGTTCCACCCCCCAACAACCGCAACCTCCACCACCCTCAGCAGATACCACGACCTACCCACAGAATTGCAACCATGGTAATAGCTACTTCCAGACATTGCGACCTACTCCCCTCCACTCACAGTGCCTACCACCATCAACACTTTGTCCTCCACCTGAATCGCAACCTCACCCCCCTTCATCGCACCTTCCTCTTCCGACCCTCTGCAACCCTAGCAACCGCGACCACGGTTCCACTATCCGCGACCGCAATTTCTTCACACCCATAACCGCGCCCGTGGTCTCATCCTTTCCTCACCACCACGATCACCTCCTCTCCTCCGCACAAAGTGCCATCATCTCCAGGTTGCGGTATGCTCGACCATCACCTGCCAACCCTAACCGCAACTTACACTTGCCACGAAAACGACACCTCTTCCTCCACACCTCGACCGCGGTAGACGACAACAGTCAACCACTCTCGCGGTACGTACAGCCGTGACTGTGGTGCCCTGGGAGTCAATACAACCACGACCTCATTGCCAAGAAACGAACGCAGTGGCCAAACAATAGCAAACTGTGACTACATGGGTGAAACAAGACTATGACCAGAGCAGGCATACACACCTCGACCAAAGTCCAAAACCAACAGATCCAGTGGTAGCCCAAGCCTATAAATAGACCCATCCCCCCTCTCTTTCAGTCATCCTCTCTAGACGACGTTAGGTTGCAGGTCTATCCTGAGCCTAAGGAAACAATCTTCATAGCCAAGAGCCTACCTCCGTGGTTGTCTTGCGCCCCCATTCATCCAGATCTGAGGTGGAAACCCAGATCTACAAGTCACTCCATCCAGATCTAGATCTGTTACATCTACGTCGTGCCTACACCACCATCACGTCTACGAGCTGCTCCTTCTGTTGGGAGCAAGGACTACAAGAAGAGAGAGAAGGTGGAGAAAGAAGATCTTCCCCGTCTACCATGGTGTTCTTCCCTCCTCGTCGAGATCTGCCCCAACGTTGTGTAGAAGACCGTCTCTCCACTGAGCTACGATCATCTTCTTTACCATGCTCATGGCAGAATCTTCCCTCTCTCTTATTCTTTTTGTTTCTCTCACCATGAGCGGGTAGTTTCCTTTCACTGGGGTGTGGAGACTAGCCCTACTTCCCGTGCTTACATGTCAAATTATTAAACATTCCATGGCTTGTATATAACTTTTCATTTCGTTATTAATTGTTTGATGTGTGCTTGTGGATTGATCACCTACTTGCATGATCTATTTCATTCCTATGTTGCGAGAACTTCAATACATAAGTTTTGAATGTCGATTAACACGGTTGACTCCCTGACAAGAACTTTTGATGGGATTCCCTAAAGTCATAAGTGTGTGATCCGTGAGGGGTCGAGACATCTAGCCCACGGTGACACTTCTGTGTGCCTAACGCATGTATGGGGGGCACAACTTTAGTTAGATATTTGTATCTCTGGAGTCGTAAGTGTGTGATATGGATGGCGACGAGACATATGATGCCTAAGGTGATGCTTACACGAACCTAAACATCCTAATGGAGGGTTTGCAGTAGCTCCATTTGGATGGTTATATCTAGCCTGGATGTTTGTGTTTGGATGTATTTGCATGTGTAGTGGTGGTGAAACCTGGGAGCATCCGAGCGATTCCCATAATTAATCTTTAATCAACTTTTAACCTTGCTCTTTACTTTCCTTGCATTTAGTTTAATTAAACTCAAACCAACCTCTGTTCTAAATATTAGTCTTGATTCAACTAGATTCGACTGGTAAAAGATTCTTAAAAATGTTCTCCCTTGGGATTCGATCCTCAACTATACTGCGATAAGATCCGTCCTCTTGCGGGTGGTATTATTGCACAAGGTTTTAGTTAAAACTCAGGGATTTCAGCCCTGGGTGAGTTTGGTAGTGTAGTAAGAACCACGTCAAATTCTGGCGTCGTTGTCGGGGACAACGAAATCATCTAGTTGAATCTAGTTCTATTAAGGCTAATTTAGGATTTTGCTTTTAATTTTGATACAATCAAGCATCTACTTGAATTTGAATCTACTCCATCCATCTTCGTTCTAAAAGATCTTTCCATCCTAGGTACCCTCAAAGACTAGTGCATGCACCGCTCGAACAGTTCCGGCCTTACTACTAGCTTTGACCCTGAGATAGAAAGAACCTTTCGTCGTCAGAGTAGAGAGAACCAAGCTAGGATGGCACAAGAGGAGGAAATTTCCCGAAGGGTAGCTCAAGCCCTTAATGCACAAAGAGAAAGGCTTATGCAAGAAGGTTGAGTTGTAGTTCAAGAAGAAATCCAAGCAGCTCAAGCAGCAGCTCAACAAGTTGAGTTACAAAAAGACCTTCGAGAATTCTCAATCCCTAAAGCTGTTGATGTTCACCACCCAGTACAACCTCCTCCCATCAATGCTACCAATTTTGAGACCAGGGCACATTGGGTTACGCTGCTTCAGAATAGCCCTTTCTATAGTAAGCAAGGAGAAGATAGTCAAGAACATCTTCTGAGGTTTATAGATCTATGTGCTATGACAAAACAAAATGGAGTCACAGATGATGCCATCAGACTCTATCTTTTCAAATACTCTCTTGCTGACAGAGCCATGAGTTGGTACAACTCTTTGCAATGTGAACCCATCACCACCTGGGAGCAACTTCAAAATGTCTTCCTAGAAAAATTCGATCCTCCTTCTCTCACCTATGAAATTAGGGGCCAAATAACACAGTTCACTCAGGTCCCTGGTAAAACCCTTGCAGAAGAATGGGAAAGATACAAAGAGCTCCTATACAAGTGTCCACACCATGGCATTCCTAAGAATCAACTCATCAAAATCTTTTATAGGGGTGTGGATGATGATATCAAGAAGTTCTTAGACTCCTCATCTGGGGGAAACTTCATGCGTCAAAGCTATGATAGTGCATGGAAGGTTGTCACCCTTGGAGCTGAAAATCAAGCCAATTGGGGTAGACATGTAAGTAAAGGAGTGCTGAAGGTTGTTATGGCAGAAGCTACTCCTGAGTACAAGTGTATCATCAAGTCTCTTAAGCTTCTAGTTGTCAAGCAAGACCAACTTGAATCATCTTTTTCTGCCTATGAAAGAAGACGCTCACCCCCTCGAGAAAAAGAACAAGTCAAGCCAGCTTCATTGTTCTGTGAAGCATGCAAAGGCATCGATCATTCTACATTGGCCTGCCATATTCTCTATGATATTATGTTGGGCAATGCCTATGGCCAAGGAGATAATGGTCAAATGGAAAATCTGAATGATATCAACACTATCCCTGGTCAAGGATATTATCACCCAATTCAGAACAGGAACCATCTGAGTTTTTTCAATATGGAAATCCTTCAAGAGCGGAAAACTCACGACAACTTGGTTCAAATAATCAACAATGAGGCCTGTCGGGATATCAATATAACAAACAACAAAATTTTAAGAATCAAGGGAACTTTAGAGGTAACTTCCAGAACAGAAACTACAACAATTATCAAAACAATTCTCAGTTCCAGAATCCCAACCAAGTCCCCTATCAACAACAACAACAAGGGCAACAAGCCAGCCCCATCTCTTTTGCTGACAAACTATCAGCCATTAAAAGATGCTTCCTTCGCAACAAACTATGGTAGTGAACCAGCAAGCCCATCAGAAGGATATTGAATCTCAACTTGCTCAACATTCGGCTAGCCTCAAGCCACCAACTGGAGCTTTGGCTGGCCAACCAGAAGACAATCCAAGGCACGTGGAACAACTTAAAGCTGTGACAACCCATTCTGGCTTTGTCTTACTAGAACCCACAACTCCTGTCACTATAACAAATGTCCAATGTGGTGAACATAGTGCAGTCACGACTCAAAATGAAGAGACAAAACAGACAGAAGATTCCCATCCTACCCCTCCGCAACCCAAAATTCTAGTATATAAACCTTGAGTACCATTTCTAAGTCAACTCAACTTTACCCAGCTCGATACTAGGTTCAACAAGTTCAAGGAAGTCATGAGGATGTTGTATGTCGATGTGCCACTCCTAGATGCCATGGATGAGATGCCCCAATGGACTAACTTCTTCAAACTTCTGCTCAGTTGAAAGTACAAAACTGAAGAACATCAGACAGTGAAACTGGTAAGAACATCATCTGATTTAGTAATATATAGGATGCCTCGCAAACATAAGGATCCTGGCTCTTTCGGAATTTCCTGCTCGATAAGTGATTCCATCAACCGACCGGGTCTAGCTTATCTTGGAGCTAGCATCTCCATCATTCCTCTTAGCCTATGCAACAGATTGGGCCTTATTAACTTCTCACCCAGTAGAATGTCCATCGAGCTTCCTGACTCCTCCATGATAAAACTAGTTGGCATCATAGAGGACATCCCTGTAAGGCTTGGGAATCTATATGTCCTATATGATTTTGTATTTATGGACATCAAGGAGAATCCACACAACCCCCTCATTTTTGGAAGACCTTTCCTCTCTACTACTAGAGCTCTAATTGATGTTGAAGCTAGAATTTTGACCCTAAGAGTGGGAAACCAATCTTTTGATTTCTATGCATCCAAAAGTGCATAGGAACGCACTGAAGAAGAAGAGGTATATTTTGTTGATTGTGTTAATCAATTTACTCAAATGTAGTAGCAATTCCTTTCCTCAAAATCTGGTATTCCCTCAAAAGAGGAACATGATGAAAAGGAGACTGAGAGAGAACCAGTATATGTAGAGACAAAAGAAATATCGTCAACTATGGAAGAGACGCCTCTCAGCCCTGTTGTTACACACACCGATCCTTCTTCAGGTACCCATGTGCCTTCTCTTCTATAAACAAATATCCTCTTGAATGTACTGGGAGCCCAGCAGATGGAAACTACTCATTTCATCTTTCCTCCTCAACAAGATCTGGATTGTGGATTCTACCAAGACCATTCCCCATATCCATATCTGATAGGCATCAGTGACCAGAATTTCTACGATGAAGGGATAGTGCATCAACAAAATAACTTTTCCTCCGTGCCTCAACAACACTACATCATCAATGATGCCATTCAGATCCCTTGTAATTATTCTCGGCCTCGCATCGAGCAACAAAGAACCACTCAACATAACTCAAGTTGTTTTCCAATATTTTTTGACAATGGTCGCTCCATATGGGGAAGAATACAAGAGGCCAGAATCAAATCAAAGATTAATGTATGGTTGAGAAAGAATCCACCAAAAGAATATGTCAATCCAGCCCAAGCTCCACTTAGAGCCCCACCATGGTGACGATATCATTAAGTCGAGCCAACAACATAAAACAAAGGCACTTGTCGGGAGGCAACCCAATCCTTAACTTTGCTTTTCCTTTTAGTTTTGAATTAGAAAATTTTACCCCTAGTAGATAATGCATCGCAAGATGCAATCTTACATTCTGATAGTTTTCATTTTTGAGATTTCAGTTGGAGGACACGTTGCTGAGAGGAACGCAACCACATTTGGTGGACCAACCGTCACGATTTTTCCCCTCCATCTTAGATTTAGAGTTTTCTTGGGATGAGAAAATTTCTAAGTTTAGGGTGGAAGGTGGGTGGTACGTACTTTACTTTCCACCCACTCCTATCTGTTTCAGACTTAAGATTTCATCGTTACAATTTTGAGAATTTGTTTTCAAAAATTTTCAAATTTTAGAAGTAGTTTTATAGAAACTTGATGAAGTTTTGATGCTTTTTGTTTCAATCAAAGCCTTTATCTAGCCGGCTATCCCATTTTTCTATGCAGTTTTGAATCATTATACCCTCCTTCTCCGAAGCGAAGCCTCAAGGGGGACAATTTCTGAAACTAGCCAATTGATAGAAATCACCATGTGAAGCTTATGAATCCTAACCTCATGATCAGTGAAAATGGCAAGTATCTGTCAAACTGAGAGGGATCCAACACATTGTGCTTCCTAACTAACTAGTGGAACAATAGCATGGAATCTCCATCGGATCCTCATCAAGTCATTATTTGAACAGATTATGATAAAGAGAACAACCCGGTGCACGGAATTTTTAATCAAGTTGCATTCTGATATGAACTCTCTTCTACACTTCTTCTATCTTCTTCTTACCCCTTCATCCATAAAAAAGAAACAAAAATAGCCAAAATAGTGCCAAACCCTAAGCTCGGGGTGGCACACCTCCTCCCTCTATATCCGTTTCTTCCACACCCCTCTCTATGTAATAGGGGCATACCACCAAGAAAAGATGCCAATGCACACACAAAAAAATGTAATCTCGAGTCGAATTGAGGAGAGATTCACACAAAAAATAAATAAAATAATAACAATAAGAGTTGTAGTCAATGAAATTGCAACCATATAATAAACATCTCAAGTCAAATAGAGGAGAGATGTATTTATTTCTTCCATACCCCCCTTCACTCCCTTTTCCACCTACTGGCACAATGAATGCCTACTTTGCCAATATCTTGAAAAACACAAGTGTCAGATTAGGTGCACACTTGTTGTTCTACGGGTGTCTCTAGACTCTTACGAAACTCTTAGACATGCTTGATGTTGGAAAAAGTAGGGACGAAGTGATGTTGGAAAACAAACTCTGGAACAAAGATATTATAAGATGTGTTCAGTGGTCTCAGGAAGTTGAGATGCTTAATCATACAGAGTAGCGAAGAGACAATCATGATGTGAAGATGAGGCAATCATACGAGTGAAAGTATTCATTCGTGACTGTTTAGGATTTTGTGTTACTCGGGGATGAGCAACGTTTAAGTTCGGGGTGTTTTGATGAATGCATATTCATCATGGTTTTAGTCACCATCTTCTGGCCCAGTTTTTCTCTGATTAGTTGCATATGGCCTAAATCTCCTCATACATCCTTTCTTAGCCTAATTGATTTTATCTTGATTTTAATCAGATGTTATTCTCTTTATGCAGGTCATGTTGAGCCCAAGAATACCAAACCATAGCTAATTGGGCTCTTCTTCACTTCAATAGAAATCCAAGGCCCATCCACCATGGTTCTCCCTTGTTCATTTCACTATAGCCACCCTCTCAGTCGACTATATCTTCGACCGACCGCAACTTCACCTTCTGCCTTAACTATGACTGTGGCCCCTTTTTGCCACCTATCCACGGTTCCAACCTTTGGTCGACGAATTCCTTGACCAACCTCAACCCACAATCATTCCCTTAACACCACACACGTGGTCTTTTCTTCTTTCCCTCTAACCCTAAATCACGACTGTGGTTTCTTCACTACCACCTATCCGCAGTCTCTCTCTTCTCCCTACTTGCAGTTCCGCCCCCCAACAACTGCGACCTCCACCACCCTCAGCAGATACCATGACCTACCCACTGAACTTTGAATGCGGTAATAGCTACTTCCAGACACCACGACCCACTCCCCTCCGCTCATAGCGCCTACCACCATCAACACTCTATCCTCCACCTAAATCGTGACCTCACCCCCCCCCCTTCATCGCATCTTCCTCTTTCGACCCTCTACAACCCTAGCAACTGTGATTGTGGTTCCACTATCTGCGAACACAGTTTCATCACATCCATAACCGCACATGCAGTCTCATCCTTTCCCCACCACCGTGATCACCACCTCTCCTATGCACAATGCACCATCTTCTCTAGGTCGCGGTCTGCTTTTCCATCACCTGCCAACCCTAACTGTGACCTACGCTGGCCATGAAGATGACCCCTCTTCCTCTACACCTTGACCGCATTAGATGACAGCAGTCAACCACGCCCGTAGTATGTACACTCGTGACCACGGTTCCCTAGGAGTCAATACAACTGTGACCTCACTGCCAAGACACGAATGTGGTGGCCAAACAACAACAGACCGTGACCAAAGGGGTGAAACAAGACCGCGACCAGAGTAGGCATACACACCTCGATCGAGGTCTAAAACCAACATATCCAATGGTAGCCCGAGCCTATAAAAAGACCCATACCCCCCTCTCTTTTGGACATCCTCTCTAGACGCCATTAGGCTATAGGTCTGTCTTGAGCCTAAGCAAACGATATCCACAGCCAAGAGCCTGCCTCTGTGGTGGTCTTGCGCCCCTGTTCATCCAGATCTGAGGTGGAAACCAAGATCTACAAGCCACTCCATCCAGATCTAGATCCAGATCTAGATTTATTACATCTACGTCGTGCCTACGCTGCCATCACATCCATGAGTTGCTCCTCCTACTGGGAGCAAGGACTATGAGCAAAGAGAGAAGGTGGAGAAAGAAGATTTGCCCCATTTGTCGTGGTGTTCTTCCCTCCTCATCCAGATCTGCCCTGACGTTGTGTAGAAGATTGTCTCTCCACGGAGATGTGATCAGCTTCTTCACCATGCTCATGGCAGAATCTTCCCTCTCTCTTGTTCTTTTTGTTTCTCTCACCATGAGTGAGTAGTTTCCTTTCGCTGGGGTGCGGGGACTAGCCCCGCTGCCCGTGCTTACATGTCTAATTATTAAACATTCCATGGCTTGTATATAACTTTTCATTTCATTGTTAATCATTTGATATGTTCTTGTGGATTGATCACCTACTTGCATGATCTATTTTGTTCCTATGTTGTGAGAACTTCAATACGTAGGTTTTGAATGTCGATTAAAACAGTTGACTCCCTGACGAGAACTTTTGATGGGATTCCCTGAAGTCGTAAGTGTGTGATCCATGAGGGGTCGAGATAACTAGCCCACGGTGACAGTTCTGTGTGCCTAACACCCATATGGGGGGCCTACAGCTTCAGTCGGATATATGTATCTTTGAAGCCAAAAGTGTGTGATCTGGATGGCGATGACACATCGGATGCCTAAGGTGATGCTTATGTGAACCTAAACATCCTAACATAGGGTTTGTAGTAGCTCCATTTGGATGGTTATATCTAGCCTAGATGTTTGTGTTTGGATGTTTTTGGATGTGTTTTCATGTGTAGTGGGGGTGAAACCTAGGACCATCCCAGTGATTCCCATCATTAATCTTTAATCAACTTTTAATCTTGCTTTTTACTTTCCTTGCAATTAGTTTAATTAAACTCAAACCAACCTCTGTTCTAGATATTAGTCTTGATTCAAATAGATTAGACTAGTAAAAGATTATTAAAAATGTTGTCCCTTGGGGTTCGATCCTCAACTATACTGCAATAAGACTTGTCTGCTTGCGGGTGGTATTATTGCACAAGGTTTTGATTAAAACTCAGGGTTTTCAGCCCTGGGTGAGTTTGTTAGTGTAGTAAGAACCACATCATCCCTCCGACTTTACATCGACCGAGTCTTCTTCAACCTCTCCCTCCCCAAGTTGTTCTTTTGAAGGCTGTTCTTCTGTGATTTATACTACTAGAGGTCGTTCTGGTTTGTTTACTGATGCATGTTTTACAACTTCTCCAGTGCTTTGATTCCATCCTTCTTTCCAAGCTGCAACCCTAGCTGGCTCTATCGGATCGACCCATATGGTCTTTAGTTGTTCCCTCCAAGTCACCTTTTTAGGAAGAGGGATATCTTTGTGAAGCATTCGAGGTACAACTTCTGAAGGCATCGCCGGGTCACTAAAGAAGCGACAATCGTAGATGACCTCCATGACATACACACCTCACAGTCCACGCAGGTCCTCATTATCTAGATCTTCCTGGGGAATGCCCTGGTTAATGGCTTCCATCATTCTCAACACTATGAAGGCACAATTCCCTGAGCCAACCTCTTCTTGGGAGACCTTCTTGTTTATGGAGAAGAACTTCCAGAAGTCCTAGAATCTGTCATCTGCTTCTTTGATTGCTTGTTGCAGACGCAGTGGTATCTTTAGGGCATCTCTGGCATCCTTCATTTTATAGATGAGTGAAGTGTTGTCCAGTTCGTCTACACAATAGTTGAGCACCGTCATCTTCTTCTCATATAGGTCCATGACAATTAGTGCCCAATGTCTTACATTCCTTATGGGCAACACTACATATCTTGTTCCTCTTCTGCAAACTACTACCTTCAGTTCAGCGACATATGCTACCTCATAGTCTTCTTTGTAGAAGAGGCTAGCTAGAAGTGTCATTCCATTGAAGATTGGCTATGGCTTATCTGGGTGTAGAAATTCTTCCAGAAGGGTAGCGTAGAGCACCTTGAACAGTCGTTTATGTACTCGCACTTTTTGCAGGAAGATCCTCCAGAAGTGATCTCTAGTCAGATGTCTACCCTTTTTGTTATATAGTATGTATGACCTAGGTAGATCGTCATTGAGGATGTCTGCCAAAATATGGGCATCTCTACATGTGATCTATGATACTGCAGACATGTCCATCTCTTTCATCTTTCATGGAAGGGGATGAGCCACTCCAAGTGTTTCTTGTTTATTTGGCATACTCCACTCCCTATCAGGCTCGTTTGCAAAGAAAGATGATAGCCCGCCATCCTCGTCGTCAGATGTTCCTTCATGTGTAAAAGGTGTCGATGTTTCGTCGATAGTCATCATAGTTGTGCCCACCCATTCTGCTTCTTTGATTGTCGGTTGGGTTGTGGTCACTTATTTAGCCACTTCTGAGGAAGCTTCTGCAGCTACATTGTCTCTGATATTGCTTTCCTCAGAAGTTTGGCCTAGTTTGGTGGCCTCCAGCATTTTTAGAGTTGCCTCCATCTTTCCATCATAGAGGTAGTTGTTATGCTCATGGTGTCTTTAGAATAGGAGGAACTCATTGCTCTCTTCGAGACCAGCTCTCATCTCAGCTAGCATATTCTTGAGTTTCGCAGCCCCTATCACACTAAAATCTGTGACGAATTCTTCTCATTGAGCTATAGCAAGTTGTTCTTCTTGCACCAGCTTACTTGTAGGCAGGTTCGATTTTTGTTCTTCTTGCCTACCACTTCCTTCATTATTTTCTTCCCTTCCTTCTTCAAGGCTACTATTTATATCGAGCTCCCTTGACAATGCCTTGGTTTTTTTTGTGTGGTTGTCGTTGGGGGAGCTCGCTTGTTGTGGAGTTTCCTTTATCTTCTTCTCAACCGCTGGTGCTGTCTTTATATTGGCACTTTCTTCCTTTGATGTCTCTATCCCCGTGTCAATTCCTCCCACGTTGTCGTCATTATTGTCGTCGTGGCTGGAGGGGCTTGAGGATGAGTGTACAGGGCTTGCCGAACGCCTTACTTTCTTCTTCCTCCGTCGATCCTCGATTTTTTAGCGTTCTTTTTTGAGATTCTAGCGGTCCTCTTCTAGGCATTGGCATTCTCCTTTAAGGCTGGCCAGTGTCATGTCATATCTGTGACACATATGCTCATTTTCAGCTCGGATGGCGTGCCTCTCCTTCTTCAAGTCCTCCATTTCGTCTTTCATTTCCTTCAACACTCCCATCATTATCCATTGATTTCTTAAAGCTTCTTGGATGAGGTCAGGGAGTGCTCGAGTTCTTTCATTGAGGACATGTACCTGCGTTGTTAGCACAAATAAAGAAGAAGAAATATTTGTATTTATTGTAGTGGTTTGATGCATGTGTTCCCACATGCCATCAAACCTTATACCTAATACACCCCCGAAGGAGGGTGTATGTTGTTGTTTTTGGTACAGCTGGTGCTCCATGCACGTCGTTGATGTGATTGGCATGGTTGGTTGCAGAGGTGGTGGTGGTGGACTTTGTTCGTTTTCCTTCTGCTTGTCCTGTGGGTCCACATCAGCTCCACGGACTTCTAGTTCTGGTACGGCTTGGGAGTCTTATCCTTTCAGCTCTGCCTCTGGTTAATCTTTGAGTTGCGGGCTAGCCACTGTGGTTTCTTATTTTCCCCCTCCTACTCTACTGTAGCTTCTTTTTCTTGTGGCTTTACAGGTGTGGGTTCTTCATTTGCCATTGTTTCTTTTGGAAGGGGAGCAGTCGGGGTTGGTGGTTCTATAGCTTCTGGTATTGTGGTTGGTGTAGACGGTGCATCTGATGTCTTATTTTTCCTTTGCACTGCTAGCTTCTTCGGTTGCTCTATGCTCTTCTTCTCCTTTATTTCAGCTTGGGCACTACTTTCCTCGACTGTAATTGCTGGTTTCGTGTCAGCTCGCAGTGCCCCTGAGCACATCTTCTCGATGTCATACTGGGTCGGTCGCAGTTTGTGGGTGTCGTAAAACACCATCTCTAGAAGGGGGAGGAACCTCTTTGAGCCACTTTGCTTGAAGTATAGTTTCTCCCCCTTCTGCGCCAGAATTCCCATGCTGATGAGGGATTTAATATCTATTTTTAGCTGTCCCTCCATCTCTTTATACTTTAGGATCTCCCCTGCATCCATGAAGTATTACACGACATTTGTTACTTGACCTCCCATGCAGTATGCAGAGTTCCTTTTTGCTTCCCCTCCTATTGTCATTGATAAACGTTTGATTAATATTTTTCTGATATTTACTGACTTTTTGTTTATCATCAATCATATTAGGAACAAGTCCCCTTTACTCATTGTTCCCATCTCATGCCTCATGTAAATGGTGTAATCCGTTATTTTTTGGATTGTGCGAATGAAGCATGAGGTGATAAGGGATGCATTTAAGTTCTTTGAGCTATGTTCTTCTTCTCTGGTCAGTTGTTCCCACATGTGATGGCTATCGTAGGTGGTCGCTTCCTTCTCTCTTGGGGCAGCGAAGCAGACTTTGGCTTCTTCATCTATCTTTGTGAATATTTTATTCAGCGATGCCCTAGAGATCATGTAAGGCTCACCTCCTAGCCTTATCTCTAGTTTGTAATCTCCGCCGCCTGCTTCCTTCATTTCCCTACTTGTGGGGATTTTCCTTAGGGAACACATGAACCCTACAGTTAACTTCTAGTAGGGCTTCACCTCGGATGTGCATAAGGTACATAAATTTGCACCTTCTAGGAATTTGACTACCCTATCATTGATTCCCATCTTCTTGAAATCCTCTACGTCTAGGTACCTAGTTGGGCTGAAGCCCATATTTTGACACATCTAGTCATAGGTAGACTGGTGTACTGGGTTTCTCGACACGAATGGGGGTTCTTCGGACTCTACTGATGTCTCTCTAGTGGCTTCATTTTCTTGGTTGGATTTCTCTATCTCCTCCCTTCTTATTATCTCAGTTACTACCTATTTTTCCTTCTTACTGCCCTTAATTTCCTTGGGTGCAACTTTCCTTTTCTTCCCCTATACTTGGGTCTCTGATTCTCCTAGTTGGTACTCGGAGGTTTCTATTTGCTCAATTTGTTCTGTTTCTTGTAGAGAATCCTCCGGTGTCAGGTGACCCAGGATTCTTTGATACAGTTCAAGTTTCAACTGCAACTCAACCCGTTTGGCCACTGGCAAATAGGCGTTCTTCTTTAGTGCTGCTGTCAGGCTCTCTACTATCTTCTCTGCCTCGTCAAGGATGTTGCCTGCATGTAGATGGAGTCGCTAGTTGTTGGAGAAGACATTCTGCAAAGTTTTCACAAGGAATTAGTTTATAATTGATTAATAGTGAGTAATCTTTTTGCAATTATCTAGGGAAATTTATTAAGTTCAAACAAGTATATAGGGACCGCGACCCGCGACCTTGTCATTGATTCAAGAGACACCGCAGTCACGATATTTGAAGGAGGTCGCGGTCGCGGTGAATCGAGCAAAAGATCACAGTCGTGGTCGGGGTCGCGATCTTGGTTTTATGCTGTGAATTGGGTAGTTCATGGTCGAGAGGACCATGACTTCAAGAAGTGATCTCTAACACCACAACCTGAAACTTAATGTGTTGAGTGAGCACCGTGACCGGGTTAAGATTGATGAACACACCGCGGTCGCGGTGCAGTTGAAGTAGACCACGACTCACAGTCTTCTTGGTCCAACGGTTCCACTTCCTTTCTTTGATTGTTGAATGGTGGCGGAAGTTGATCGTTCTTGATTGTAGACGTGCTTGTCGGCAGGCAGTTGTGCCAATTATTGTATTTTTAGGTTTTTAAATATTATTTGAAAACACCGCCTTAGGGCGGGTTGGATTTTTGGCTAGCGAGAACAACCGTCGGCGACACAATGAATGGTGGGCAATCCGAACGAATTGGAAAATGGGTAGGGTGCAAGGTGAAATTGGTATTGACATGATGGTGGTGGAGAGTCAAGGAAACGATGGTAAGAAGGGTGAAAATAGGGTTTGTCTGTTACCTTGTTTGTCGGACGAGACGACAAAATGGAAAAGGTCTACGCGGCGTCGAGTCTGCTGTGGCGGTAGATTTTCAGTCGTGGTTGAGTGATTCTTCAGAGATGTAGGGTTTAACTCTGGCTCGAGAAAGCAAGAAGCAAAAAGAAATCCACAAAATTGGGGTTTTGGAATATATATAGTAGAGTGACCATAAAGAAGGAGTGACTGCGACCGTAGTGTACTCGAAACATGACTGCGATCCACGGTCTATTCTGTCAAGGGAAACACTAGGTCGCGGTTGAGGTCACTAAACATCGGCACTACAGGTCAGGGTCTGCTTGAAGCAAGGTAAACACCGCGACCGCGGTCTAGACCACGGTCTGAGTACTTGAGCAAAACAAAGCTTGTTTCTTCAATCCATTCATATTTTTAAAGGGTAAACAAATATGTACACAAATTAAAAGGGAAGGAAACAAATTAAACTAAAAGGTAAGGAAAACAAAATCTCAAAGAAACAACAAAAACTTGGGTTGCCTCCCAAGAAGCGCTTGTTTTAAAGTCTCTAGCTCGACTTCACAATCATTCATTACTTGGGTTTCTCAGCTGGATGTGGAAACTCCTCATTCCACTCCTCGGGTGACTGATTTGGTTCCTCCAAACTGATTTCAAACCTTCAGACAAAAGATTCGTCTTCATAAAATCCTTTTACTCTGTGTCCGTTAACCTTGAAAGTTCCTATTTTCTCCCCTTGAATCTCCATCATTCGTGATGGGTATATCTTCACCACAGAAAAGGGGTCCGACCATCGTGTTCTGAGTTTTCTAGGAAAAAGTCTGATGCTTGAATTGAAGAGAAGCACTTTATCACCTTCACGGACATCTTTGTTCTTTAGGTGGGCATCATGCCACACCTTTGTCCTTTGTTTGTAAATCTTTGCATTTTCGTAAGCATGCAATCTCAGCTCTTCTAGTTCCTGCAGTTGTGGGAATCTCTTCTGGCCTACTTTCTCTAGATCCATATTTAGGAACTTGATCGCCCAAAGGGCTTTATGCTCGAGCTCAAGTGGTAGATGGCAAGATCTACCATAGATCAATCTGTAAGGCGTTGTTCTTATAGGTGTCTTATAAGCAGTCCTGTAAGCCCAGAGAGCATCATCAAGCTTTATAGACCAGTCCTTCCTGGAACGGTTGACCGTCTTTTCCAATATTTGTTTTATCTACCTGTTGGACACTTCCACTTGTCCTAAGGTTTGAGGATGATATGGTGTATCTACTTTGTGCCTCAACCCATATTTCTTTAATAGCGCCTCAAATTGTTTTTCTCCATAGTGTGATCCTCCATCACTTATGACAATGCATGACACTCCAAAGCGTAGTAAAATGGTCTTCTCAAACATCTTGATCATTGATTTAGAATCATAAGTTTGAGTTGCTACTTCCTCAACCCACTTGGATACATAGTCGACAGATACAAGGATGTACTGGTATCCTTTTAATGACGGGAAAGGGCCCATATAGTCGATCCCCAAACATCGAAGATCTCCACCTCCACCCATTCAGCCATAGACATTTTACTTCTTTTACTGATATTTCCAATGATTTGGCATTCCTTACATGCCTTGACAAAAGACGTCGCATCTTTGAACAGGGTGGGCCAGTAGAACCCAGATTGGAGCACCTTCGTAGCTGTTCTCTCTCCACTGTGATGCCCTCCATATGGAGAAGAATGACATTCTTTCAGGATTGAAAAAACTTCTTCCTCGGGTATACACCTTTGATACAAATTGTCAAAACACCTTTTAAACAACAGTGGATCATCCTAGTAATAGTTCTTGATGTCAGATAAAAGCTTTTTCTTCTGGTTGTACATTATGTCAGGTGGCATCTGGCTACAAGCCAGATAGTTACAAATATCTGTGAACCATGGTAGTCTCTATTTGTCTGATCAAACCATCAGTAGGGCTTCATCAGTGTAGTTATCATTAACCAACAATTGATTTTCCTCATCAACAATGATTCTGGATAAGTGGTCGGCCACCACATTCTCCTTCCCTTTCTTGTCTATTATTTCATGATCAAATTCCTGCAACAATAGAGCCCATCTTAGCTGTCTTGGCTTGGTATCTTTCTTCTGCATGAGGTAACATATAGCATCGTGGTCAGTATACACTTTCACCTTGGCCCCTATAAGGTATTACCAAAACTTATCAAATGCAAAAATGATGGCCAACATTTCCTTCTCAGTGGTGGTATAGTTCACTTGGGCTTCGTCAAATGTGCGACTGGTGTAACAGATGACATGATGCTTTTTGTCTTTCTTTTATCCTAGGACTATGCCAATGGCATAGTCACTAGCATCACACATTATCTCAAATGGCAGTTCCCACTCTGGGCTTGTAGGATAGGTGCAAAAGTCAAAGCCTTCTTCAGGGTCTTGAAAGCTTTTAAGCATTCGTCATCGAATTCACAAACTACGTCCTTGATTAGAAAATTTGAAAGGGGCTTTGAGATTTTTGAGAAATCCTTGATGAACCTCCTGTAGTATCCAGCATGGCCTAGAAAACTTTGTACCCTAGTCATGGACTTTGGAGGCAGAAGTTTAGAGATGGCTTCGATCTTGCTTAGATCCACTTCGATGCCCTTCTTGGAAATTTGTGTCCTAGGACAATACCGCTCTAAACCATAAAGTGGCACTTTTCCCAGTTTAGGACCAAGTGTTTCTCCTTGCATCTCTGTAGTACGAAGGGTAAATTTATTAGGCAAGTGTCAAAGTCCATCCCGTAAACTAATAAGTCTCCATAAACACCTCAACTATATCTTCTAAGAAGTCAAAGAACATAGAAATCATGCAACATTGGAAAGTTTTAGGAGCATTACATAAGCCAAAATGCATTCTTCTAAAGGCGTAAGTGCCATAGATGCACGTAAACATCATTTTCTCTTGATCATCAGGGTGGATCAGAACTCGATAAAATCCAAAATATCCATCCAAAGAGCAAAATCATCATGGTGGGCAAGTCTTTCCAAGACTTGGTCAATGAAAGGTAGGGGAAAATGGTCTTTCTTTGTGGTTGAATTCAGTTTTCTATAGTCTATGCACATCCTCCAGCATGTAACAGTTCTTGTGACTACTTTGTCACCATTATCTCTTTTTACTACAGTCATCCCTCCTTTCTTAGGTACCACATGAATCGAGTTTACCCAATTGTTGTCTCTTATCAAGTATATAATCCATGCATCACGTAGTTTCGATATTTTTTCTTGACTACTTTTAGAATATGGTTCAAATTTCTTTGAGGTTGAACTAGTGGCCTTGCATATTCTTCTAAATTTATCATGTGCATACAAAGGGTTGGGTTGAGTCCTTTGATGTCTTTGACAGAGTATCTGATTGCCTTTTTGTGTTTCCTCAACTTTTTCAAGAGTCTTCGCCTCTGTTCTTCTGTTAGGTTTGCATTAATGATGACAAGGTTCCTTCCTTCATGTCCAAGAATTCATATTTCAATCCTTTAGGGAGTGGTTTTAGTTCTGGCTTCGGCTTGGGAGCCTCTTGCACTCCACTTGACTGTTCCAAAGAAGCATATTTTACAGTCTCAATCACTTCTTCATCATCACTAAGATTTTCTTCTCCTTGGTTATGATAACCCAGTATTTCAACCACTTCTGGGTCTTCCACCAGAGGGTTTGGGTTGTTCACGACTCTCATCAGGGGGTCTACTATGGCCTTTTCCTCTTAAACCTCCTCGCAATATTGGTTGTAGCTATCCATGAAGTAAACCGATTTGAAAAGAGACAGTCCCTTCATGGCATCTTTCACCTTGAAGTCTATGTGAACGTTTCCAACCAGGAGAGTTATGATGCCTTCAACGACATCTATAAAAGCTCTTCCTGTTGCCAAAAATTTCCGTCTGAATATCATGAGACATTTTGGGTCCTCGACAGTATCTATCACAATGATGTTGCAAGGGATGAAGAATTGTCCCACACGGATCGGGAGATCCTCTACTATACCAACTGGTCTCTTGAATGTGTGATCCACCAATTCAATCCTCATGTTTGTTTTGACCATGTCAGTCAATCCCAGTATTTGAGATAAACTTAGTGGCATGAGGCTAATGCTCGCTCCCAAGTCTACTAGACATTTCCTTTCAAGGTTGTCCCCAACACAAAAAGGGATGTTAAAAGCTCGGAGATCTTTCTTCTTAGTTGGCAATTCAGCTTGTACAAAGGCACTAGACATGTTTTCTAGATGCATTGTCTCGACATGGTTTCCCCTTCTCTTTGTAATCAGATCTTTGAAAAACTTTGCATGTGTAGGAATTTCCTCTAAGGCATCAAGAAATGGAACATCTATGTGCAACTTCTTTACTACTTCCATAAATTTTTCATATCTTTTTTAGGTGTGCCTTGATGATCTTGTATGGGAATGGGACCCTTGGTGCATACGAATTCTTATTCATGAAGATTTCTTCAATAGGATATGGATCCCTAACTTCTCCACTTTTCTTTTTGCTTTCTTCAGCAGATGTTCCTTTGTCAGCAGACTTCTCAGAAGAAACTTCCTTCTCAGGTTGTGGTTCCTCATCTTTTCCTTCTTCATTATCATCCCTAGTTCCAGAGTTGATCAGTGTCCTCCCAGATCAGAGGGTAACCATTTTTGCAGTCTCTGTATTTGTTGGAATTTTTCTCGAGGGATTCTCTACCAACTCTGCCAACTGTGCAAGCTATTGGTCAATTTGGTGTTGGTGTGTCTGCATATCCACCATCTGAACTTGCATGGTTGTCAGGATGCCAGAATTATCTAGAGCACTTTGGGCTAGTTGATTGTTCATTGTTGCTTGCCTCCTAGCAAAATCCAATAGTTGAGTGACTAAGTTTGGTTGGTTGTTATCTTTTCCTTAACTGGTCCTTGGTCTTAGCTCGGTCCTGATCCTTGACGATTCTGATTCTTACCTTGTCCTAAGTAGTTGTTCTTATTGGTTTGATAGTTGGTTGTCCGAGTATACTGAGTTTGTCTGCTTCTCTTTTCAAAACCTAGCGATGGTTTTTGTGAGTTGTTCAGTTGGTGCGAATTCTCAGTTGCATCCTTGTTTTCATAGCGGAAACTAGGGTGGTCTAGCCTCTTGAAGTTGGTGTAGGAAACATTCTGCATCTCTTCTTCACTTTCACTTTCGTCACTTTCCTCTGGCTTGGTGTAGATATAGTTTTCAACCTAATGTCCTCCTCCACAAGTAACACACTTCATGACCTTCTCGGTATCTTTCTTGCCTTTTACTCTAGTATCTTTTAGCTATTTTACATCAGTTTCTATTTTATAAATTTGTGCCATTATGGTTTCTAAAGCCTTGGCTTCCATAGATGGTCCTTATGATCCTACCTTCTTCATTGGCCCTCTGTCATTCCTATCATAGTCTATGTCTGCTTGTAGCGCATCCATGTTTTCTATTATCTTCATGGTTCTGCTTGGCTTCTTCCCGAGGAAATCACTGCCAGTGGCTGCGTTCAATGAAGTCCTTTCTGTATGAGTTAGCCCATTATAGAAAGTGGTCACTAGGAACCCCTTACGATAATTGTGGTGTGGGAAATCCCTAAGGTGCTCTTGGAAACATTCCCATGCTTCCTGCAAGTTCTCTCCCAGCTTCTGTGTAAAAGAGGTAATCTTCTGCATGTTGCGGATTGTTCTTTCTGTAGGATAAAATTTAGTAACAAAAGCGTCCGCCAGGGGTCTCCACCCATCTATAGGTTGGTGGGGGAGATTTAGGTACCAAGATATAGCCTTGTCTTCCAAAGAGAAGTTAAAACCCTTGCAATATATCACCTCTTGCGGGAATCCCCTCATCTTGATGGTATCACAAATATTTTTAAAAGCATCAAGATGATGGTACGTGTTTTCTCTTGAGTTCCCACAAAAAGGTTTGTTTTGGATCATAGATATTACTGCTGGTTTTAGCTCAAAATTTGCTGCATTAAAGTTTGGTATGATGATTGGACATCTGAACTTGTTGGTCCTTATTGCTACCAACTCACGAAGAGTCTTCTGTTCTTCATCATCCTCGTTGTCGCTATCCCAACCATCACGCTCCCGTTCATTCTCATGATGGTTACAGTGATGCCTTCTTCGATGCATGTGGCATCATTCTTCATCGCGTTGGTTTTCTTCGTGACGATCGTCTTCACGATGATCTTCAATCCTATTGTCCTCTTCATGTCAATGATCACCATTGTAACGTCCATCTCTATCTTCATCCGAGCCTAGTGGTGGTGGGTTGTGTTGATTCCTCACATCCCGTTCGTACCCAGAGAGAGTAATGTCCACACGAGGTAGCATGGTGTCTCAAGTTTTAAGGAGCAAAGTTGGATGAGTGTGCTTCTTCCTGGGTGCCTGAATAGACCGCACAGTCGATTCAGTAAACTGGACGTGTAAAAATAAACTATTCTACGCAAATACAGGGTAGCAGACTTAAAGTAATAGTGTGGTCAAGCTTATTGCTAAGCTTGAGGCATGGGAGTATAGTGAGTGGATTCAAGTTCTTAATAGTGTCATTTTGCCTTGTCCCCGACAACGGTGCCAAAAAGTTGAACGACCTAAATCACATGTCCAAAAGGAGAAGATTTAGAGTAGTTAGACTTTTAAAGGGATAACCCGACTCTTAGGCCCCCGCAATGATAAATGAGGTCTAATGTAATGATCATGGTCGAACACAAGGACAAGGTTGGAAGTGTTAAGCTCAGAGAATCTAGCACTCTTATACTCCAGAAAATGTGGGTATATTAAAAGGTGTTCCCTGAGGAACGATGGCACACAAACCAAAGCTAAGACAAGTAAAACAAAGGTAAGAAAAATGATCAGAACAAAAAGAAAGAAACAAGTATATGAGAGGAAACTCGAGTTGGGGCTCACCTACTAAGACCTCTTACCAACATGCAACATCAACTCTCTCTCACACATACTCTTATCAAGACTATAAGAAACCATCAAAAGCATCTTTTCCACTCTCTCACGAGATGAGGATAGATCTAAGTTTAAGGGTAGTCTCTCTCTCGAGATGACCACATGTAAACTATGTAGCAACACATATGATTTAAAGATTTAGCATTCCAACACTCCCATGCATTCGTACTACTCCATAACATATGATAAAAGTGATATTACTCTCTCGAGATATCAACTATCAAACATCACAAGATAGTATCTAAGCATACAAGTGAAGCATTAAAACATGTGTATGGAGATAATCTTGATAAGGATATATATATTCAACAGAAAGAGACAATATATATGTTGGGAGAGCCTTAGTGGCTACTCCCAACCCAAGTTAAGGTGTTTAGCGACTCATGCTTGCAGATAGCATAATAGCATTACAGAGAGATGGATACATGAAGTCCCACGAAGAGAGGAGGGAAGTACATCGAAATGGAATGATAGATCTAGAGAGAAGATATGTGATACGATACAGTACTTCTTCAGATTTGGATCTAGCACGTCAATGGAGTGGATGATTTTCTTCTCTCGAAGAAGGAGTCTTCATTCTTATCTCTCCTCAACTTCTGCCTTTGGATATCCAAGACTGGTGGATGGGATGGAATGAAGCGAGTTTGGGATGCATCAACACTTTGTAGTCCTCGGGATCAGATCTATGATCTGATGATTTGACAAGATAGGTGGGTGGCCTATTTATAGGCACATTCCACTGACTTAAGCCTAGACAATGGTCGCGGTCTGCTCTTTATTCCTTCTTTCATTGCGGTCGACCTCAGTCATGGTCCAGCAATGATCACAGTCGAGGTCGACTCATGCATTGCGTTGGAGAGGTCGAGGTTTCCCTTCTTGGTTGCAGTTTGTAGGGATCACGACCCCAATTAGGCCGTGACCTTCTTTGAGTTATAGTTGAATTTGTCATCTGTGGTCTCCAATTAGATCATGGTCCCCAGCTTGATTGGTACTCCTATACTGATCACAACCTCTGTTGTGGTTTTGGTTTAGCAGTGATCGCGACTTTAGTCTGACCGCGGTTTGTCTTGAATGTAGAGGGACCTTGGTCTTAAAGCAGTTCAGAGACCTCGGCCGCAGTTGTTGAATGAGTGGGTTGCGGTCGAGGTAATGACTGCTACTTGGGCTGTAAATGTATCTGAAATCATGTAAGTGAGGTTTTAGTCAAAAAGATGGTAAAATTTTGGGGAAAGCTAATAAAAGATATACTAAAAGAGGTATATAATATATACAAAAAGTACTAAAAATGAAGTGTTATCAATTCATAATCAAAAGAGTCTATATAACCATCCTTATGGAGTCTAGATATGTGATTCTCATTTATGTGTCCCAAAGGTATGTTTTGTTTGATTCATTGAGTTTCTATCATTTGGTGTTTACGTTATATACACTTGTCTGTAGATCTATCAAGTATAGACCATAAGACATTGGGGCACTACCATAAAATATTCCATCTTTAGAAATGGAACACTCTCCATTCTTAATAAGAAATTCAAATCCATCCTTGTCCAAACAAGATACAAAAATGATATTCCTATTTATGGCAAGTACATAATAGTAGTTTTGTAACTCTATTAGTAGCCCAACAGGTAGATATAACTCATAGGTTCCTACAGCACTGGTGGCAACTCTTGCCCCATTAGCAACATGTAGTTCAACCTCGCCCTTCCTTAAAGTCATACTTCTTTTCAGATCCTTCACATGTGAACAAATGTGTGATCCACATCCAGTATCAAGTACCCATGATGAAGAAGTAGTAAAGTTAATCTCTATCACGTATACACCTGAAGTAGAGATCTCTATCTCTTTCTTCATCTTCCATGATTCCTTCAATCCTATCCATGTTTTGAGCATAGAAGACATGGATTTCACTTTGGCAAGAGAACCCTTCTCTCCCTTGCCTTTGTCCTTGGATTCCATTCCACTGATTACTATCATGGAACTATCCTTCTTCTTATCAGCCTCAAATAATGCCTTATGCATACATAGATTGGATTCTAAGGCCAATGGTATCTTAGGATTATGCAAAACACTTCTCATAGTCCTTAACTAGTTATGGAAATTTATATCAATTAATTTACCTAATTTAAAAGCTAATTTCTTTGCCATTTGATTCTACAAGAGAAAAAATTTGCATTTTGTCATAAACTCATTTTTATTTGATTTGATTTGAATAAAGTTTGACGATATTAAATTAGGCCTTTAATTAATTACCAATCCCACTATTTTGATCAAATTGATAGCCCTCACCATCAATTCAGAAGATTGCAACATACAACCTTCTAGTGGGTCAAGATCCTGATTTCCTCTCAATCATGGACCGACTAGGGTTGTCACCCACAACTACATTCTTTCAGGTAGGCAACTTTTTCCAGTTGCATCCTATGCCACTCTTGAAAGATCTCAGGCGCAACTCCTTTCCATGATCACCTCTATGCCTCAAGGTTCTTGATCTGATCAAGGTCACCTTTTTAAGTCCGACCCAAAGGCCAACACAATGAATATGCACCCTACTAGGGCAGACCCATATATTCACCAACACACTTCTGCAAGATAGACGGTGCACCACGCTAGGGCGTGCCCACACTTAGTCGATTAAGTTTTTCATGTTTGTTTCTTTTGTAAGGCATCTAAAACTTAATATTTATTGAGGGGTTTGGTTTTTATATACATATATATATCCAATCACCACAATAAATAGTATGTATCATACAAATGATATATCACTCAAGAAAACATGTGAAGTGATAAAGCGATGATTATGGCCATCCTATTGTAATTCCTTTAGCCACAAGGAATTACGATCATCTCGTTCTACATCATAAGCATCAACCTATAAAAGATGAAATCATGTGATGTAGCCATTTCAGGTTGATCAGCTCATCCCATGATTGATCGGGTCGCATCCCAGCCGGTCGGTTGGGTGCGACCAGCTGATCGTCTGGCTCCTCCAGTCGATCAATTTTTTAGGTCGTTGTGCATCTTCTCAGGCCACTAGTCACTCGTCTCACTCCTTGAGACGGTCATCTCGGTCCTTGAAATGCTCGTCTGGGCACCCACTGTTCTTCGATATAACAGGAACTAAACTATTCTATTGTACATATTGCTTTGGGAAACCCTGAGTTACATTTGGGGGGAGAAAGGTAGAAGAGAAAGCTTGAGTTATCTCTAGTTACATAGGGAATAGGAGAAGGGACTCAGTACGTAGATCAAGATGCAAACAACCACAACCAACCAAGCACACATAGGGGTTTATAGGTCATAACCACGCTACACATCCACCAAAAACCATTTTAAGGTGACACGTATCGAATGCATTTATATACCATATCATATATGTATATTTTGGATTTGTGGATTAAAATTGGACATTCATATAAGTCAATTAAATATTCATATCACATGCAATAAATAAAAGGCATAAAACCAAAAAAGTGATCATATCGATTAACCCTAAAACATAGAACATTGATGTGGCTCTTATACCAATGTTGGCTTTTGTGGGATAGATACGGAAGTGGAAATAAAAAATTTCTCACCACAAACCCATAAAATAGCAGATCACGTCAAAGACTATGAAATAGGAAGGATGGTTTTAGCGAGGTGTACCTGGTCCTAAGGTTTGCTCAGTGACAATACCCTGCAGCTAGTGCGGTCTTCAACCACCTAGTCTTGGACAGTGTTTGTGCAGCTCCTGGTCCTGACCCAAACTGCGGTTGACCGTCATCCTCCTGAGTGGAAGAAACCTCCCGCCTCTACAGATAGTTCACATGGACCACCAGGAACTCTAGTCATCATATCCCACATGACACTAGAAGGAATCATCCCCTTCTGTCGATGTACTAGTCACCGACACACTCTCCCACCACCAGTTGTCGTGCTGCAGTTGTCTTTCCCTTATTATGCCTCCCTGATTGGGTAGCATTTGCTTGGGCTCTCTCGGTTACCACAACCAGAGAGGACAACTTTGTAGAGTAATGATGTTCTGAGTTGTGCTATCTGAGAAGTCCCCATTACCCCTCTATATATTGGAGGGGTCAGGGTCAGGGTTCTTAGCCCCGGGCAATATGGGATTAAAGTGGGAGAAGAAGGGTCCAGAATATCCATAAACTGATTGCGCTGTGGCAAACAAACCTTTCGTTTCACAAACGAACCGGTCAGTTGGGAGTGTGAGCCGGTCGGTTCACTTAGTGAACCAGTCAGTTCGCTTCCCAGACTTGCCTCTAATTGACTTTCCTTATTTGTTTCTAATTGATACTAAGATCAATTCTTGTCCCAATCGAATTGTACAAGTGAAATGAAAAACTTTTTCTCACAAATTGGGACAACCTAACACTGCTCGTTTGGACACATGAACTGATTAGTTCACCAGAGTGAACCGATCATCTCACTGGCCATGAGTCGATCAGTTCACCCAGTGAACCGGTCAGTTGGTGGTCCAGATTGTGTAGAGTACAGTCAATGTAGTTCTCAATAAATCCGACTCTCAAATTAGTTAGTTCAACTCTTGAACTTGATGATTCTGAGTTAAGTCAATTGATTGAATGTTTGATTGAGTACCTAAACACCTTTAGTAATCAATCCAAACATCAATAATGGATAAAAGCCTCTTCCAGGTTAATCCTATGTGTATGACCCTATAGGTCCCATTTCACATTGGCAGTGAAAGTCCATAACCACTTCTGACTTCACAAGCAAAGAGTGATGCCTAGTCGCACATCATTGCTACCCAAGTGTACCCAATGACATGTGTTGAGTGCAGTGATTTCATGTCTAAGAACTACAATCACCACCAATACTATAAGAGATGATCCTGACTAACCAAGCATGGTTTCCATGCATCACTCTTATGGTGGGTCTGTCCAATATATTGTTATCTAACATGTATCTATGTGCTTGGTTTGATATCCTATATCATGACTAATGAGATTCTTTCATCAACCAACACACACTCTAGTCTTATGTGTTATTGATGTATATGGTTATTTCCATAATAACAACCGACTAGGGACAAAACAAGAATGTATACTCTTAACATACATATGATCTCATCGTTCGGGTCCTTAACCCGAAAGCATACGTCATTGAGTAAACCAATTCTTTAGAAATCTATCATGTTATACCATTATCTCAAAATAGTTAAAACATATAGACAAAATTGCCTTTATTATTATTCAAATCATTTATAAAGTATCCCATTAAAATCATCATATGACTTGCTCTATGGGCATACATACAAACAAACTCCTACTTGCACTTAGATCCAACCACCCAGGAACCTCAGTCCTTGTGACCTAGCATGACCGTCATGCTTCTATTGTGAAATTTCTTTTGTCAGGGGATCAACAATATTATCTTCAGTCAGTACTCTGTAAATCTTCACATCTCCTCGTTGTACGATCTCTCGTATGAGATGGAAGAACCTCAGTATGTGCTTGGACAACTGATGTGATCTGGGTTCTTTAGCTTGAGCAATAGCTCCATTGTTGTCACAATAAAGCCCAATTGCATCACAACGGCTTGGAACCACCCCAAGTTCAGAGATGAATTTCTTGATCCACACAGCCTCCTTTGTTATATGGGATGCAGCAATATACTCAGCCTCTTTAGTAGAATCTACAACTGTCTCATGTTTGGGACTCTTCTAGCTCACAACTCCATTGTTAAGGCAAAACACAAATCCTAACTGTGATCTGTAATCATCTTTATTAGTTTGGAAGTTTGCATCAGTGTAACCCTTTACCACCAACTCTTCCACACCACCGTATACGAGGAACTGATCCTTAGTCCTTCTCAAGTACTTCAGGATGTTCTTCACAGCTATCAAGTGAGAATCTATGGGATCTAACTGGTACTTGCTCGTCATGCTAAGTGCATACGAGACATTGGGACGGGTACAAAACATTGCGTACATGATGGATCCAATGGCTGATGCATACAGAATCTCATTAATATGCTCCCTCTCTTCACAAGATTGGGGACACTGAGCTCTAGAGACAGTAACTCCATGCACCATGGGTATGTTTTTTCTCTTTGAGTGGCTATAGGGTAGCTAACTTTCATTCTAGTGCTTCCACCCAAGTATATATAGGTGGTGGAGAAGCATTAGGTCAAGTGGGGAGATCAAAAAAAAGTTGTGCTAAGTTTGTATGTAGCATGACCATGCTGGGTAGCACGACCGTGGTGGTTAGTAGTGAGAATGTCTATTGGCATGGAATGGGTGAGGTGAGAATTGGTGAAAAGTCATAGGATAATTTATGATTTTGAATGCCTAGTGGCACGACCGTGGTGGCACCACGGTCGTGGTATGGCATGGGTAGCATAGCCGTGGTGGTCACCACGATCGTGGTAGCTTGAAAATCATTACCCATTCTGACTGGAATGCCCGTGGTGAATGATAAGCCTTAAACATGGGTCCAAAAATGGAGACATGTCTAGGTCATCAGACTTTAATAATTTATAATACATGAATGTTTAAGACTCTGACAACTAGCATAGGGTCAGAGTAGTTTGGGGTCGAACACAGGGACTAGGAGAATAGCGCTTCAGAACCCAATTTTTACTTGTCTAAGCACGTCAGAGAATTGAGGGATTAAGGTTTGTTGTAGCGAAAAAGAATTGCAAAGAATTAAACTAAAACCTATCTCCGAGGGGAGTTACCAAAAACATTAAGGCTTTGGGTATTTTGGGTTTTAGCAGTTTTTATGGTACTTTTTGCATATAGGAAACCGAGGAGGTAGAACTATTATCAGAGTATAGCATGAAGAAAGAAAACTTAATCATAACAAGCAGCAGTGGCCTACATCTAACATCTTCTTCTCTCAAAGAAAATGCCAACAAACCATGCACTGGGTTCCTCCTCTCAAAGGTAACAGGTGTGGGCTTGCGTAAAAAGATAAACTGGGTGCAGCTCTAGTTCTAGGTACTCTCGTACACCTGAGTCAGACCAAGCTCTAGAAGTTTATGACATCCCTCCCTCGAAGGAGTCAAAACAATAAACACAATTTGATAGCTAGTTAAAAGCATGAATCAAAAACAAGAAACTAGAACTCATATTCCAAAAAGAAATCATCCAACGAAATAAAGCCATACATACAATGATATGAGATAAACTCCACAGGTTCCAATAAGCATAAAGAAGCATAGTGGTTTAGTTTCAATGTTGTAATTAAATGAAAGTAAATGTTGTAAAGGGAAGATAAGTATCAATCTCCTTGATTTAGGAAATTGAAGTACACAACAATTGTCACCTAAGATGATGCTAACTCGGTACTGGGTAGATACCATATCAGGATATGACCATGTCGGGTCACTGACCGTGTCGGGTCATGAACTGTGATGGGTAAAGGTTGTATCAGGATAGGACCTCTGCCAGATACAGTCATGTCAGGTTGTTGGTTGTGTCGGGCTACAACCATGATGGGCATAGACCGTATCGGGTTGGGTACTGTAATGGGTTAGGGTACATATCAGGTTAACATTATCTTAAGGCTCTCAGATTCTTCATGTCGGGTATAGGTGGGCAAGCCATCTCGGGTTGAAGTCTAGATAGGAATCTGACATGCTTGAAGTGGCCTTGAGGATCATGTCGTGTTGCTTGCTGCTATCAAAATAGTCTCTAAGTGAACTCCTCCCATCCCTCTCGGGATGGGGGTGTGCTCACCTAGCTATCACCCGACAGGCTCCTTGGGACTCGACACTCTAGCTCCTATGATCTAGGGACTAGCTCTTACAGGGTCCGACCCATCCCATCGTAGGCTTGTAGCTGCTATTTATAGGCAGTGAGTTGATGGGAGTTGTGGCTTTTATTAGTCCACATGTCTTTCATATGTGGTTTCATTCTTGAGGCTTCAGAAGGGCTGATATGACTATCGCTCGCTAAACGTGTCAGACTGGGAGAATTTCGGGAAGTGAGTGTATCATGTACAACTATGGACAAGGGGTGGCCATGTAGGGTAATGACCTTGCCAGTTTGTGAACTGTGAAGAGTTAGACACCATATCGGGTAAAGGGTTGCACCAGCCTGAGACTCCTGCACGACACACCCGCATCGGATTGCTATCGTAGTGGGTAGCAACCATGACAGGTAAGAGGGGTGGGTCATCCTCGGGTGTTGGCAAGCTACTGGGCTGGAACATGGACTTCATTGTTGATGGGCCTGATGGGCCCATTGGTGCTTCTTTTCTTGTGGAAAAATAGGAAAAACCCTATAAAAGAAGGGGAATTTTTTCAGGGGAGTAGTGGGCATGATTCTTCATAATAAATAAAATAAAATGAAGAAGAAGTTAAGTTTGGAGGCTATTTTGACAATAAAATATAAGTTCTAGCAGCCATAAAGTGGGTGTTATCAGTAAATGCTTTGCAATACGGCCATGTTGTATGGCATAACCATTCTGGGTCGTGCCATAGATCATTGAACAACATCAGATGGGTGATGTAGAGCTATCAAATCTTCTCATGTAAGATAGAAATGTAAGTTAATGCCACTGTCATAGCTAGACATCTTCTAGCCTTGACTAGGTCTCATAGGTCATCCATGGGGACCACTACAATATCCTTCTTTTAGATAACGTCTGCAGTGTTAGAATCAACAAGATGTATGAGTATTTGATTGACCTGTTCCTAAGATAGAGAGTTGCAGGATGAACAGTCAAAGTTGTTGATGATAGAGTATGAGATGATAGGTGAAATAGAAGCTCCTTCATTGGTGAGAAGGGCTTGTAGGTTCTCTAGCTATTTGTCTGGCATATTTACGTCAGGAGAGTCCATGGCCCCTTTTCTTGGGGGATTGCTGGGTAGAGAGGAGTGAGAGTCAGAATCAGTCTCCAGCATATCTTCACGGAGTTTTGGATCTAGGAAATAACACTTATCCTTTATAAGAAGCAGCGCATAGATGCTCCTGAGGTGATATAAGTTTGTGTCCTAGAGCTGCAACATATATCTGAAAATATTTAGAAGCTCCATGGCGCGTAATACGATGAAAGTACTATTGTCATTTCCCGGGTCTTGCTGGACTGGGAAGTCCCTTATCGCATAGAAATTCCAAATGTCGTTGTGGCATTGGATGCCTTGTTTAATGACCCAGTGAAGGCAGAGAGGCAAAATCTTTAGGTCTCTATCTTTAGGATGAACGAAGGCCTGATGTAGGTGGGGGACCGCTACAACACAATAGTTGAATGACATGATGTCGTGGGAGTGAAGGTAGTCCACACAGAGAAACTAGTGCTTCATATGCTTGTGCGGGGCCAGTACTAGGTCGGGATTATGTTCTTCTATATGTTTCAGCACGTCAACCATCGGCCGCGATTCATTCGCTCCTGCTAGCAGACGTCTGGCCAATACAGGAGTGGCATTGTAGATTAGTTGTTGTCCTATCCTGAGCATGATATTCTCGATCATTGTGGTTTCCTGATTTCTAAAGACGATCTTTCCTACAATAGCTTCTGAGAGAAATATCTCCTTGAGCGCTCGACATTGTATGGAAAAGTACATGTTGCTCCAGAGGACGACTTCTTTGTCGATCTGCGGTCTCAGGACCATATTCAAAAGTTGTTGGTCATGAACCATCAGATAAATGATGGTGCGTCTGTCAAAATTGACCATCTCAAAGATAGGTATCTCAGACGACACAGAGAATGGATCAATCATTGAATTCTTCGCTCTAGGGGGCTATGCTGTTAGAGAGTTGTATAAGTCGCCCCCTTCTCCTTCTGATGAGTCATCCACTAGGATGCCAGACAGATCTTCTGTTGCTTTGTTTAGCCCTAGAGGGTGTAGAGGGATAGTTGTGTCGATGTCGTGGGTGCTCCCCTTCTTTGTAGGAGCCCCGTCGGCGGGTTTCTTGGTTGCCTCCTCCTCGGGCGTTGTAGAAGGTTTGGAGGGCCCACTAACGTTGGAGGAAGATGATGAGGATGAGGAAGAAGGTGATATGAGGATGATGGAGATGAGGATGAAGGTGGCGATGGTGACCTCTGATATTTTCATGAGCGGTGATAAGCGCTCCTCTCATCGAGCCTTTGCTCGATGACATCTAATCACTGGAGCGCAGCCTGCATTGTTTGATTCATTGCTTCTAGTTGACCGGGGAGACCAACTAGACTCAGCAATTGGTGCTCTTCTTCTCCTAGCCGTTGATGAAAATCCTAAAACTTGAGGGTTAGGGAGAAGAAAGTAGTGTTGTGATTGCATGTTACATCCCGCAAGCTATCAAACTCATAGCCGAAAGTTGCCCAAGAGAGGGGGGTGTCGATCGACTATGTCTCTTGGTGTGAATCCTCATCTTGGTAGAACAGCCTATGGAATGCACATCGGCTGTAGGGGCTGAGTCCACCAGGACAGTGCATGTGGGCGTGACCTCTGCGCTCGGTGTAAGCACCTTTGTTTCTAAAACTACGGCTTCATCGTGGAGTCGTGGAGAGGGCGGTAGGGTAGGTGGGTGTTGGCCAGCCACATGACTCTCAGCCTCATCCTCCAGGACAACCACCCTTGTCATAGTTGGCAGTGTAGGGGTCTGCTGACCAGACCTGAGCTCGACATTCAGGAGCTCGATAAAGGCCTCCTTGCTATCATGAGAGGTGTTTAGCCATGCAGAAGGTGTGGCTGCGGCTACTGCCATTACTGGAAGTGTCGCAACAACTACCTCCATTGCAGTGATAGTTGTGGCTGCCCTGGTTGAGCCGATGATCTCGACTGTGGGAACAGCCTCGTCCTCCGGGACAACCACCCTTGTCAAGTTGTAGTTGCGGTGTTTGTTGTTGTGGTAGAAACTACTGGGGTAGCTACTACTGGCTCAGTGGTGGTGGTGGCAACTAGAGAGTCATCAAGAATGACCACTAGTGACTTGTCCCACTGAGCCTCCTTAGATGTAAGCCCTTTCCTCATGGCCATCCTCACTTGGATGGCCGTCTAGTCAGTGTAGGATACATTGACGGTGAGAGCTTCGATCTCTGTCGTCGTGAATACTAGCTTTTCTACATAGTAGTTGATGTAGAATGAGAGCGGTAGCAGGAGGTTGGTTATTGTGAACCTGTAGAAGAGTTGGAGACCCTCCTTATTTATGATGTTGTCCCTAGTGAGGAATTCGATTTCAATTTTATCATCACCCCTGGTCCACGATAGGCTCAGCGACTCTTTTGGATACTCGATCCTAATCACGATCAGGTTGACGATTCCTCCCATATTATACTCCTTGGTGGCGTCCTTGATTGGGTGAAGGCGGTTGAGTAGGAAGCGCCCCAGGTTGATTGGCTTGCCAGCCATGATATACCAGATCAAATGCAACTCTTCTGTGTACAGATTACTTGTTTTGTACTTGCTAAAGAGCAGGCTGGCAACAATCTTGTGGATAATCTGCTAGAAGCAAGAGTGGACCGCATCCAAAGAAGATTCATCCGTCAGTTCTTTCCACAGCTTGACCGGGTCGAAGTCGTCATTATTGCTGATGTGGGCTCTTTGAGAAACTCTTGCTCGATTGCACTGGTGGAAAAGATCTCATTGAGAAACCACTCCGTGATCTCGTGCTCCTGGTTTTTGAGGCACCCTTACAACTGTGATGTGGCATATATTATCACACTAACAAACTCACTTAGGGTTGAAATCCTTAAGTTTTTAACCAAAACAACGTGCAATAATACCACCCGCAAGCGGACGGGTCTTATCGCAGTATAGTTGAGGATCGAATCCCAAGGGACAACGTTTTTAAGAATTTTCTTTCTAGTCGAATCTAGTCGAATCAAGACTAATATTTAGAACAAGGTTGGTTGATTTGAGTTTAATTAAACTAAATGCAAGAAAAGTAAAAGAGCAGGATTAAAGGTTGATTAAAGATTAATGATGGAAATCGCTGGGATGGTCTCAGGTTTCACCACCACTACACATGCAAACACATCCAAACATCGAACATCCATGCAAGATATAACCATTCAAAGAGAGTTGTTGCAGATCCCCCATACGGGCATCATGTCCGCGTAAGCATCACCTTAGGTATCAGATGTCTCGTCACCTTCCAGATCACATACTTACAGCTCCAAAGATACAGAAATCTAATGAGGTTGTGAGCCCCCTATACAGGCGTCAGGCACACAGAAGTGTCACCGTGGGCTAGATGGCTCTTCACCACACGGATCATACACTTACGACCTCAAGGAATCCCATTCTATTTCTAGTTTGGGAGTCAACCACGTTAATCGACATTCAAAACCTATGCATTGAAGTTCTCGCAACATAGGAAATGAACAAGATAAATGCAAGCAGGTGATCAATCCACAAGCACACATCGACAATTAACAATGAAATGAAAGATTATATACATGCCATGGAATGTTTAATAGTTAGATATGAAAGCATGAGCAACGGGGCTAGTCCCCACACTCCAACGAAAGTAAACTACTCGCTCATGGTGAGAGAAACAAGAATAACAAGAGAAAGAGAAGATTTTGCCATGAGCATGGTGAAGAAGATGATCGCAGCTCGATGGAGAAACAGTCTTCTACACGATGTCGGGGCAGATCTGGACGAGGAGGGAAGAATGCCACGACAGACGGGATAGATCTTCTCTCTCCACCTTCTTCTTCTTCTCGTAGTCCTCACTCACAATAGAAGGAGCAGCTCGTGGACGAGATGGTGGCGTGGACGCAGCAGATCTAGATCTAGATCTAGATCTAGATCTAAACAAGGTGGCTTGCAAATCTGAGTCTTCACTCAAGATCTGGGTGAACATGCCGCAAAACTACCACGGGGGTAGGTTCATGGCTATGGAGATCGTCTCCTTAGGCCCTAGACAGTCCTGCAGCCTAACGGTGTCTGGAGATCATCCTTTGACAGGCTGGGGTAGCCTTCTATTTATAGGCGAGCTGGGCACCGACTTAAAATCGCGACCTTTGTATTTTTGCAGCAGGTCGCGGCTCTTGGATGTCGTGGTCGTGACCTTTTAGATGCCGCGGTTGCGGTTAGTTTGCAGCAGGTCGCGGCTCTTTTCCCTACTGGTCGCGGTATTTGTTGGTCGTGATCTTTTGCACGGTTGTGGTCTTTTTGCTCATGTCGCGGTCACGGTTAATTTGTCTTGCTGGTTGCGATTATTGCTGAAGGAAGCATAGCGGGTCGTGATGTTTTCTCTGCTGGGCCAGCGGGACTGCGTTTCTCTTTTGTTCAACATGCGCCCAAGTGGTGCTGCTTCTTGGCAGGTGGGTGATGATCTGTGGGTTTAGGAAGCAGGGGTGCCATTGATGCTGGGAAGGTGGATGCCATCGTGGATACCAAAGCATGGACGGGTGTTGTTGGGGAAAGAAGCGGAGAGATGAGGAGGCAAGGGGTAGACAGCGGTGTGGTGTAGGCATAAATGGAGCAGATAGGGCTAGCAAAGGTGGAGGGTGGAAGGTTGTTGTGGTCACGGTTAAGGCTGGGAATGACCGCGGTCGTGGTGTTGCAAACTGCGGTCGAGTTTATGGGGGGTCGCGATGATGATGGTGGTTGAAGAGCCACAGATGAAGTTTGACGTTGATCAGCAAAGGAAGAAAAAAGCAGGCGGAGTGTGGAGACGGTGGCACCGTTGCAGGTGTTAGGAGGGCAGGAGCAGGTCGTTGTAGGAGGCTAGGCTACTGTGGAGGTCACAATTTTATAAGATCGCGAGCGCTACTTTGCTGCAAGTCATGGTTATTGAGTTGAGAAACAGTGACTGTGGCATAGCAGAGCCAGGTCGCGATTAGTTTGGAGAAACCGCGGGCATGTGGTAAGGGAAGACCGCGAGCGGGCTATATGAATTGCGATCGCGATTAGGCTAGGATGAACCACAGACATCTGTGGAAGATAACCACATTTGCGGTATTTAGTAGAGGGATCAGAGGTACTGTGGCCTCCAACAAAGGAAAAGGGCCGCGCATGAGGGAAAGGAAGGAAGGGCCCTCGTTGACCAGCCATTGACCAGAGCTAATCAAAGCCCAAAATTGGGAAACTGACCAAACCTCGGACCCAATGCTCGATTTGACCTGCCAAAAACGATGTAAAAATCCAATTAAATCTGTGATAATTCAATTAAGCTCAATTACTCACATAATAGAAGGTATAGGTAATAAAAGCTCATTAAAGCAGTTAAGCCAAGTCATCTCGCATATTTAGAAGATAAAGCCAATAAAGGCGACTAATTAGGGTAAAATTGGGCCAAATGAGGCGATTGGACTCAGATGAAATATGCGTTCATCAAAATACCCCGAACTTAAACGTTGCTCATCCTCAAGTAACACAAAATCTAAAACACTCGCTGGATGAATACTTTCAACTCGTGTGACTGCTTCCTCTTCGCATCATGATTGTTTCTTTTCTGCACGGTATGACTAAGTGTTTCAACATCCAGAGATCACATAACACATTTTACCATATCTTCGTTTCTGAGTTCATTTCCCAACATCACTTCCTCTCCCCTTTTTCCAAAATCAAGCATGTCAGAGAGTTTTGTAAGAGTCCATAGATACCCGCAGAACAACAAGTGTGCACCTGATCTGACACTGGTGTTTTTAGGATGTTGGTGAGCGTAGGCATTCATTGTGCCAGTAGGTGGAAAAGGGAGTGAAGGGTGGTATGGAAGGAATATACAAATCTCTCCTCTATTCAACTCGAGATTTTTATTATATGATTTGCAATTTCATTTATTGCATTTTTTTGTGCGAATCTCTCCTCTATTCGACTCGAGATTGCATTTCTTTTTGTGTGCGCTTAGGCATCTTTTCTTGGTGATACGCCCCTATTTCGTAGTGAGGGTATGGAAGAAGCGTAAAGAGAGATAGAGTGTGCCACCCCGAACTTAGGGTTTGGCACTATATTGGCTATATTTGTTTGTTTTTGGTGAAAGAAGGGGTAAGAAGATGATGGAAGAAGTGTAGAAGAGAGTTCAGATCAGAGCGCAACTTGATTTACAATTCAGTGCACCGGGTCGTTCTCCTTATCATACTCTGCTCAAATAATGACTTGATGAGGATCCGATGGAGATTTCATGCTATTGTTCCACTAGTCAGATAGGAAGCACAATATGTTTGATCCCTCTCAGTTCGACAAATACTTTCCATATCTACTGATCATGATGTTAGGATTCATAAGCCTCACATGGTGATTTCTGATCATTGGCTAGTTTCAGAAATTGTTCTCCTTGAGGCTTTGCTTCGAATAAGGAGGGTATAAAGATTCAAAACTGCATGGGAAAATAGGATAGCTGGCTAGGTAATGGCTTTGATTGAAACAAAAGCGTCACAACTTCATCAAGTTCTATACAAGTTGCTATGAAAACTTTTTGAAAATTTTGAAATTTTTTTGAAAAATTTGCTCAAAATTGCAATGAAATTTCAACGATGAAATCTTAAGTCTTAAATGGATAGGAGAGGGTGGAAAGTAAGGTACGTACCACCCAACCTCCACCCCAAACTTAGAAATTTGCTCGTCCCGAGCAAACTCTAAATCCGAGATGGAGGGGTAAACCCATTCCGGTTGGTCCACCAGATGTGGTTGCATTCCCTTCGGCGACGCATCCTCCATCTGAAATTTTAAAATGGAAACTATCAGAACTTAAGATTGCATCTTGCGATGCATTGTCTACCAAGTGCAAAATTTTCTAAAAACAAAACTAAAAGCTAAGTTAAAGATTGGGTTGCCTCCCGACAAGTGCCTTTGTTTTACGTCGATGGCTCGACGTGATTGCTTTAGCTCTCTGGTAGGTATGTTGGTTTGGATAGATTCATCAATGCATCAGTGCTAGTATCAGCTGTGGTGAAATATGTCTTCAAGTGTTGGCCATTTGCCACAAAATCACCTGACTTCTCACTCCATAAGGTAAATGCACCATGTGGATGGATGCTTTTGATAATGTATGGCCCAGACCATCGAGAACAGAGTTTTCCTGGGAATAACTTCAGTCTTGAGTTAAATAGCAGAACTTGGTCTCCCACTTGAATGTCCTTCCTCTTCACATGACCATCATGCCAAAGTTTTGTGCGTTCTTTGTAGATTCGTGCATTCTCATAAGCTGTCATTCGGAGTTCATCCAACTCTTGAAGTTGTAGAATCCTGGCTTCGCCTGCTTTATTCATGTCAAAGTTCAACTGTTTGATTGCCCACCATGCTTTATGTTCTAGTTCCAGAGGCAGGTGACATGATTTTCCATAGATGAGTCTGAAGGGTGTTGTTCCAAGAGGAGTTTTGAACGCAGTTCGGTAGGCCCATAAAGCGTCATTGATTTTCACTAACCAGTCCTTACGGTTGCGTCCTACTGTCTTTTCCAGGATAGCTTTGAGTTGACGGTTCGAAACCTCTACCTGCTCACTTGTTTGTGGGTGTTAGGGAGAAGCTACTTTGTGTGTTACACCATATCTTCTCAACAACGCTTCAAGGCTTCTTTCTAGAAAATGAGAACCTCCATCGGAGATCACAGTGTGTGGAACTCCAAAATGGGGGAAATTGATACCTTTGAACATTTTAATGATGGATTTGAATCACTAGTGATGGTTGGTATGGCCTCTACCCATTTAGACACATAATCCACTGAAACTAGGATGTAGGAAAATCCATGTGAGGATGGGAATGGACCCATGTAGTCCACTCCCCAAACATCAAAAATCTCGACTTCTTGCCATAGCTTAAGTGGCATCTCATATCTTTTTGTAATGTTTCCCGTTCTCTGACACTTGTCACATGAAAACACAAAGTTATAAGCATCTCTGGATATGGTTGGCCAAAAGAAACCACATTGCAAAACCTTCAAAGAAGTTTTCTTAGAACTCATATGGCCTCCGACTGGGCCTGTGTGGCATTGTTCTAAAATAAGTTGGGCTTCTTCCTCAGCGATGCAACGTCTGTAGAGACCATCAGCACAGATCTTGAAGAGGTATGGTTCATCCCAGTGATATTGCCTCACATCATGCATGAATTTCTTTAGAGCATTGCCAGTACACTCAGGGTGGATGACCCCAGCGGCAAGGTAGTTCACATAATCCGAGTACCAAGGAGTGGCTTCTGAGACTTTCATAAGCTGGTCATCTAGAAGAGAGTCGTTAATTGGTATCTTCTCAATTTCCAGAGTGTGGATACGACTTAAGTGGTCTGCTACAACATTTTATGTGCCTCTTTTATCTCTAATCTCAAGATCGAATTCTTTCAATAGGAGAATCCATCTTATCAACCTTGGTTTTGCATCTTTCTTTTTTAGAAGATAACGGATAGCAGCATGATCGATGTAGGCAATCACCTTTGAACCGATGAGGTAGGATCTAAACTTATCAAAGGCATAAACGAATGCTAGGAGTTCCTTCTCGGTAGTTGCATAGTTCCTCCGAGCTTCGTCAAAGGTCTTCGATGCATAATAGATGACATGATGTTTTCTCTCTATACATTGGCCCAGAACGGCACCCACAGCGTAATCACTGGCATCACACATAATTTTGAATGGGTTATCCCAATCCGGGGCATGAATGATGGGTGTTGTTGTAAGGGCATGCTTTAGGTTGTTGAAACTCTTGATACACTCTTCATCAAAATGGAAATCAGCGTCCTTCAGCAACAAGTTTGTCATGGGCTTGGTTATCTTGGAGAAATCCTTGATAAACCTTCTGTAGAAACCCGCATGACCAAGGAATGTTCGGACTTCTCTTACATTGGTAGGGATAGATAGTTTGGAGATCACTTCGATCTTGGCCTTGTCCACTTCAATTCCTCGATTACTGACTCTATGGCCAAGGACAATGCCTTCTTTTACCATAAAATGACATTTCTCCCAATTAAGCACCAGATGTGTTTCTTCGCATCGTTTGAGGATAAGGGAAAGGTGCCTTAGGCATAAATCATACGAATCCCCATATACAGAGAAATCATCCATAAAAATTTCCATAATGGTTTCGGTTAACCCAGCAAATATGGCCACCATGCAGCGTTGGAAGGTTGTAGGCACATTACAGATTCTGAATGGCATCCTTCTAAAGGCGTATGATCCAAAGGGGTAGGTAAACGTAGTTGTCTCTTGGTCATCTGGATGTATATGGATTTGATAAAATCTAGAGTAACCATCGAGATAGCAAAAATATTCTTGATGAGCCAATCTCTCTAAGACTTGATCTAGGAAAGGCATCAAAAAATTATCCTTGTGTGTGGCTTTGTTCAATTTTCTGTAATCAATGCACATCCTCCACCCGGTTACTGTTCGAGTGGGGATGAATTCATTTTCTTCATTATGTATCACAGTAGTGACACCTTTCTTTGGAAAAACATGTACATGACTCACCCAAGGTGAGTCAGATATTGGATAGATGATTCCGATAGTGAGCAACTTGATGACTTCGCGGCGAACCACTTCTTTCATATTAGGGTTCAACTTCTGTTGATGCTCAATAGTCGGCCTGTGGTCTTCTACCATAGGGATTTTGTGCATACAAAGCGCTTGACTGACCCCAGTGAGATCTCTCATCTTGTAGCCGATAGCTTTCTTTCTTTCCTTTAATTCTTTTAGGAGTTTATCTTCTTATTCGGTCATTAGATCAGAGTTTATAATAACTGGACAAACCTTGAGATCATCCAAAAACACGTATTTAAGTCCCTCAGGTAGGGGCTTCATTTCAGGGGCTTCTGGCTTCTCACATGGCTCTTCAGATACATTCACAGCTTTGACTTCCTCGAACCTAGTTTTAGGATCTTCTTCTACAGCATCGAGGTGAAGGATACAATCCTTGACTTGTTCGTTGATGAAATTTTTAGCAGATGGGATTGTTAGAGCCACTTCTAGAGGATCGTCTTGTTCATATTCCTCTTGTGTGAGGAGAGACATTTGTTCAATGCAATCAACCAAATAGACTTCTTCCTGCATGCTCAGTCTTCGCATGCTTTCAAAAACTTTGAACTCGAGGGTTTCTTTCCCCAGTCTGAGAAGTAAGGTCCCGGCCTCAACGTCAATCAAAGCTCTTGCAGTGGCGAGGAACGGACGGCCAAAGATGAGAGGGTATCTGGCGTATTCCTTTATGTCCATGATGAAAAAGTCACATGGGACGTAAGAGTCTTTTCCAACCTTGACAGGGACATCTTTGATGATTCCCAAAGGAAGAGTCATAGAGTTATCTGCAAGTTGAATGGTCATTCCAGTTGGGAGTAATTATGTAAACCCTAGCCTCTTACAAAGGCTAAGAGGCATGATTGAGATGCTAGCACCGAGATAGGCTAATCCCTTCTTACATGAGGAGTCACCGATATGGCATGAAATCCCAAAGGATCCCAAATCTTTCTATTTCTTGGGCATCTTGCTCTGGATGATATCGGAAGTGGTTGATGCTAGCTTAACTATCTCATATTCTTCAGTTATGTACTTCCTTGTGAGGAGGGACTTTAAATACTTAGTCCATGCTGGTATCTCGACCAACGCATCTAGAAAGGGTATATCTACATGAACCTTCTTCATAGCTTCTTTAAACTTGTTGAATCGAGTATCGAGCTTTGTCTGCTTCAAACGAGCTAGGAAAGGAGGATGAGGCTTGTACACTAGCACATCCGACTCAGGTGTGTCTTCAGCCTCCGCAGTCAATGGTTCCTCCAATCTTGCTTTGTCTATCTTATCATCGGTTGGTTGTTCGTTCGGTTGAGACTCAGGTATAGTAGAGTCTTGGATATCCACAAAGTCATCATCGTTTGTTTCCACTATTGGTATCTTAGCAGGGGGTCAGAATAGTCTTTTCCAGACCTGGTAGTGACAGCCTTCAATTGCTCAGGATGTTTAGGATTGTTTTCGGGTTGTCCAGCAAAGACTCCAGTTGGTGGCTTCATGCTAGCCGCAAGTTGAGCTAGTTGAGATTCAATAGCCTTCTGATGGGCTTGCTGGTTAGCTATCATAGTTTGCTGCGACTGTAGCATCTTCTCAATAGCTGACAATTTGTCATCAGGAGGGATGGGACTGGCTTGTTGCCCTTTTTGTTGTTGTTGATAGGGGACTTGATTGGGATTCTAGAACTGAGAATTGTTCGGAAAATTGTTGTAGTTTCTATTCTAGAAGTTACCTCTGAAGTTCCCTTGATTCCCAAAATTCTGTTGTTGGTTATACTGGAATCCTGGAGGGCCTCGTTGTTGAGTATTTGAACCAAGTTGTCGCGAGTTTTCCTCTCCAGAAGGATTTCCATATTGAAAACTTGGATGGTTCCTATTCTGATTCAGATTATAGTACCCTTGACCAGGGATAGTGTTGACATCATTCAGATTTTCCATTTGACCATTATCTCCTTGGGCACAGGTATTGCTCAAAACAACATTGTAGAGAATGTTGCAGGCTAGAGTAGAATGATCAATTACTTTGCATGCTTCACAGAAGAGGAAGCTACCTTAACTTTCTCTTGTTGCCGAGGGGGTGAGCATCTTCTTTCGTAGGCGGCAAAAGATGTTTCAAGATGGTCCTTCTTGGCGACTAGAAGCTTAAGAGACTTCGTGATCGACTTGTACTCAGGAGTAGATTCTGCCATAGCAACCTTCAGCACTCCTTTACTTATGGGTCTACCCCAGTTGGCTTGATTTTCAGCTCCAAGGGTGACAACCTTCCACGCGCTATCATAGCTTTGACGCATGAAGTTTCCTCTGGATGAGGAATCCAAGAACTTCTTGATGTCATCATCCACACCCCTATAAAAGATTTCGATGAGTTGATTTTTAGGAATTTCATGGTGTGGACACTTGCGTAGGAGCTCTTTGTATCTTTCCCATGCTTCAGCTAGGGATTCTCCAGGGACCTGGGTGAATTGCATTATTCGGCCCCTGGTTTCGTTGGTGAGAGAAGGTGGATAAAACTTTTCCAAAAAAACATTTTGAAGTTGTTCCCAAGTAGTGATGGGTTCACATTGCAAAGAGTTATACCAACTCATGGCTCTATCGGCGAGAAAGTATTTGAAGAGACGGCGTCTGATGGCATCATCTGTGACTCCATTTTGCTTTGTCATGGCACATAGATCTATAAACCTCAGAAGATGTTCCTGACTATATTCTCCCTGCTTACCATAGAAAGGACTGTTTTGAAGCAAAGTGACCCAATGTGCTCTTATCTCAAAATTCAGAGCGTTGATGGGAGGAGGTTGCACTGGGTGATGAACGTCAGTAGCTTTAGGGATTGAGAACTCCCTAAGGTCCTTTTGTAACTCTGCTTGTTGAGCTGCTGCTTGAGCTGCTTGGATTTCTTCTTGAACTGTAGCTCGGGCTTCTTGCATAAGTCTGTCTCTTTGTGCATTAAGGGCTTGAGCTACCCTTTGAGAAATTTCCTCCTCTTGAGCCATTCTTGCTTGGTTCTCTCTGTATTGACGGTGAAAGGTTATGTCTATTTCAGGGTCAAAGCTAGCAGCGAGTCCGGGACTGTCTGAGCGGTGCATACACTAGACTTTGTGTGTACCTAGGATAAAAAGATCTTTTTCTGATGAGATGGATGGAGTAGAACCGAATTCAAGTATATATGATCGCTAGTATTAAAAGTAAGAGGAAAACCTAAATTAGTCTCAAAAGAACTAGATTTAACTAGATGATTCCGTTGTCCCCGGCAATGGCGCCAGAATTTGACATGGCATATATTATCGCACTAACAAACTCACTTAGGGTTGAAATCCCTAAGTTTTTAACCAAAATAACGTGCAATAATACCACCTGCAAGTGGACGGGTCTTATCGCAGTATAGTTGAGGATCGAATCCCAAGGGACAATGTTTTTAAGAATCTTCTTTCTAGTCGAATCTAGTCGAATCAAGACTAATATTTAGAACAAGGTTGGTTGATTTGAGTTTAATTAAACTAAATGCAAGAAAAGTAAAAGAGCAGGATTAAAGGTTGATTAAAGATTAATGATGGAAATCACTGGGATGGTCTCAGGTTTCACCACCACTACACATGCAAACACATCCAAACATCGAACATCCAAGCAAGATATAACCATTCAAATAGAGCTGTTGCAGAACCCCCCATACGGGCGCCAGGTCTGTGTAAACATCACCTTAGGTATCAGATGTCTCGTCACCATCCAGATCACATACTTACGACTCTGAAGATACAAAAATCCAATGAGGTTATGGGCCCCCTATACAGGCATTAGGCACACAGAAGCGTCACCATGGGCTAGATGGCTCTTCACCACACGGATCATACACTTACAACCTCAAGGAATCCCATTCTATTTCTAGTTTGGGAGTCAACCGCATTAATCGACATTCAAAACCTACGCATTGAAGTTCTCACAACATAGGAAATGAATAAGATAAATGCAAGCAGGTGATCAATCCACAAGCACACATCGACGATTAACAACGAAATGAAAGATTATATACATGCCATGGAATGTTTAATAGTGAGATATGAAAGCATGAGAAGCGGGGCTAGTCCCCGCACCCCAGTGAAAGTAAACTACTCACTCATGGTGAGAGAAACAAGAATAACAAGAGAAAGAGAAGATTCTGCCATGAGCATGGTGAAGAAGATGATCGTAGCTCGATGGAGAAATGGTCTTCTACACGATGTCGGGGCAGATCTGGATGAGGAGGGAAGAATGCCACGGCAGACGGGACATATCTTCTCTCTCCACCTTCTTCTTCTTCTCGTAGTCCTCGCTCACAGTAGAAGGAGCAGCTCGTGGACGAGATGGTGGCATGGACGCAGCAGATCTAGATCCAGATCTAGATCTAAACGAGGTGGCTTGCAGATCCGAGTCTTCACTCGAGATCTGGGTGAACAGGCCGCAAAACCACCACGGGGGCATGTTCTTGGCTATGGAGATCATCTCCTTAGGCCTAGGATAGTCCTGCATCCTAACGACGTCTGGAGATCATCCTTTGACGGGCTGGGGTAGCCTTCTATTTATAGGCGGGCTGGGCACCGACTTAAAATCACGACCTTCGTATTTTTGCAGCAGGTCGCGGCTCTTAGATGTCGTAGTCGCGGCCTTTTAGATGTCGTGGTTGTGGTTAGTTTGTAGCAGGTCGCGGTTCTTTTCCCTACTGGTCGCGATATTTGCTGGTCGTGATCTTTTGCACGGTCGCGGTCTTTTTGCTCATGTCGCGGTCGCGGTTAATTTGTCTTGCTGGTTGCGATTATTACTGAAGGAAGCATAGTTGGTCGCGATGTTTTCTCTGCTGGGCCAGCGGGGCTGCGTTTCTCTTTTGTTCAACATGCACCCACGTGGCGCTGCTTCTTGGCAGGTGGGTGATGATATGTGGGTTTAGGAAGCGGGGGTGTCATTGATGCTGGGAAGGTGGATGCCGTCGTGGATACCAAAGCATGGACGGGTGTTGTTGGGGAAAGAAGTGGAGAGATGAGGAGGCAAGGGGTAGACAACGGTGTGGTGTAGGCGTAAATGCAGTAGATAGGGCTAGCAAAGGTGGAGGGTGGAAGGTTGCTGTGGTCACGGTTAAGGTTGGGACTGACCGCGGTCGCGGTGTTGCAAACCGCGGTCGCGGTGTTCCAAACCGCGGTCGCGGTTATGGGGGGGTCACGATGATGATGGTGGTTGAAGAGCCGCAGATGAAGCTTGACGTTGATCAGCAAAGGAGGAAAAAGTGGGCAGAGTGTGGAGACGGCGGCGCCATTGCAGGTGTTAGGAGGGCAGGAGCAGGTCGCGGTAGGAGGCTAGGCTACTGTGGAGGTCGCAATTTTAGAAGATCACGGGCGCTACTTTGCTGCAAGTCGCAGTTATTAAGTTGAGAAATAGTGACCGCGGCATAGCAGAGCCAGGTCGCGATTAGTTTGGAGGAACTACAGGCAGGTGGCAAGGGAAGACCGTGAGCGGGCAGTATGAATCGCGATCGTGATTAGGTTAGGAGGAACCATAGACATCTGTGGAAGATAACCGTGTTCGCGGTATTTAGTAGAGGGATCGCGGGTAATGTGGCCTCCAACAAAGGAAAAGGGAAGCGCGTGAGGGAAAGGAAGGAAGGGCCCTCGTTGACCAGCCATTGACCAGAGCTAATCAAAGCCCAAAATTGGGAAACGGACCAAAACTCGGGCCCAATGCTCGATTTGACCTGCCAAAAATGTTGTAAAAATCCAATTAAATCTGTGATAGTTCAATTAAGCTCAATTACTCAAATAATAGAAGGTATAGGTAATTAAAGCTCATTAAAACAGTTAAGCCAAGTCATCTCGCATATTTAGAAGATAAAGCCAATAAAGGTGACTAATCAGGGTAAAATTGGGCCAAATGAGGCGATTGGACTCAGATGAAATATGCGTTCATCAAACTGGTCCCATCCGCCATACTTCTTGCTTTCCTCCATGGTGTTTGATACCCGACGAAGGGAGGAGATGAACTCCTTTGTTAACTCGGTGTATGAGTTGGAGAAGCTGAAGCATGGCTTTCAGAGTCCAGTGGCCTCGAGGATGTTGTCTAGTCTCTCAAAGATGCCAATCTGCCAGAAAGAAGATTGGTAGCAGAATTTGGTCGGGCGGTAGATTTTCACCGCTAACTCAGTGTAGCATTTTTGATGCTCAATGTCTCTTAGTGCAAAGCATCCTGGAGAGTGGGCAAGAGCTTCAGGTTCTGCCATTGCAGTTGGGGTTCCTCCTGCCTCGACGCGGGGCCATTTCTTGACCACAAAGGGCCCAACTATTATTGGGTTAGGATGTTTCTACCCTACAGCAACCACTGTTGTGGCTTCGAGGCCGATCCTTCGGCCTTGTTCGTCGACTTGGATGATGGTTTACTTGGAGTGTGCCATTTTCTAAAAAATAAAGAATAATATGTTTAAATCTAAAAAAAAGGTTATACTGGAAAATTTTTGTCTTCTCGATACGTAGAAGCATCATAGATGAAACTTAGTAAGAAGGGATCAGTCTGATATGACTCGGGCGATAATGTGAAAATCAATATTAGGTACATAAGAAAGCACATCTTCGGGTTAGAGCAAAACTTGATATTCCTTCTGTGTGACGCTCCAGTAGATGATAACAAGGGAACCCGACACGTTCTTGCACGATACTCGTGAAAACCGGTATCGGGTATAAGAAAGTGATGCACTTGTAAAAATCAATAGCCCAAGAATGTGGGATAGCTACACGAAACGTGCATCACACAGACTTGGAGTGATTCGGTAGGTTCCCCAAAACTTATTCAACGCGATATGGATGTGTGACACTGATGGAAATTTGACACGCATGGAGTGGTACTCAGGAAAACCGATACACATTTGAAGCTTTTGCTCGATACGGGCGGGAACATGATACGTGGTAGCTCGCTACGATCTAACAAACAGGGTGCGCGATACATATGGGCGATAGACCTGTGTGATAGAGGTTGCGCGACATGAGTTATTACCTTATCAGGAAGGGAGCAGGTGAACGCGATATGGGAAACTAAAAACCCGGCATGAGAGTTAAGAGTGGCTTTGAGCGATACGATATCTTGCACGATACGGGAGTAAAAGCTTGGTAACTTTGGTAACCCGACATGGTTAAACACTTGTTGCTTATATAGTTGTCCGCGAAGGGTGGTGAAATGGTAAAACGGGGACACACGTCACACATGCATGAGAATCCCCTTCCAAATCAAGGTAAAACTCATCTAATCACGTCGTATCATGAGTCTTAGAAAGAGGTGTCATGTTATCCATCATGCAAGACCCGACACGCGATATGTGACACTTGTTTGTGCGATGTGTCAACACAACACGACATGAATGCAAGCCAGCACGTGATACGTGACACTTGTTTATGTGATGCATTAGCGTGACGTGGTACGAGTGCAACCCGACACACAATAAGTGATACGGATGTCACAGGTATAAACCGGTAGGTCCGCTCGATACATATGGGCGACAGGGTTTTCCCGATACGTCCTGGCCGACATGGTTACATGATGTGTCACACATGCGCGATATGGATGGTCAAAATGCATGTGCAACACGCTTTTCATTCAAGAAACCATAAAAACTTATAGACAATGAAAACTCAAGTAAAAGACGCTTGATTTGTAAAACATCACTGGCCTAAGTGTGAACCTCAACCTCAACTAGTATTACATATCAAGGTGATAAAACTAAGTCGGTGGCCCAGAAAATGTAAAAGTCAGTGCGCATGGCGTGTGCACAGACTCGGGCCTTATTATAATAAAAGCATTCAAAATGCTCTTTGTAGGAAAAGGAAATAACAATCCTATTCTAAGAAAGTAAAAACTTGGGCTACCTCCCAAGAAACTCTATGGTTTTTGTCGTTAGCTCGACATCTTTAGTCTTGCTTAGGCTTCTTCAGTGGGTGCTGCTTTGGGATCACTTAGGGGAAACTTGGATCGCCTTGTGAATGCTTCGTCTGTGTAGAATATTTTCACTCGGTGTCCATTGATTGGGAAGACCTTTGTAGGATCATCCTTGTCGTACAACTCCATCATTCCCTATGGGTATATCTTTGCTACCATGAACAGTCCTGACCAGTGAGTCTGCAGTTTCCCTAGAAAAGTCAAATAGAAGATTTGAAAAGCAAAACCTTGTCACCTTCCTTGACATTTTTATTCCTCAAGTGGGTGTCATGCCAAACTTTAGTCCTTTGCTTATAGATCCTTGCATTCTCATAGACGTGAAGCCTAAGTTCTTCAAGCTCTTAAAGATGGAGGAACCTCTTCTTACCGACTAGAGATGGGTTCATATTTAGACAATTGATGGCCCAGAACGCTTTATGCTCTAGCTCGAAAGGTAGATGACATGCTTTCCCATAGATCAAATGGTAAGGCATGGTGCCAATTGGCATCTTGTATGATGTTTTGTATGCCAGATAGCATCATCCATCTTGGTGGACCAATCCTTCTGGGATTTTCTAACTGTCTTCTCTAAAATCTGTTTGATTTGCCTGTTCGAGACATCAACCTGGCCAGACGTCTGGGGATGATATGGTGTAGAAACCTTATGTCGAACCCCATACCTTTGTAGAAGTGATTCAAATTGCTTTTCAACAATGTGCGACCCACCATCATTGATCATCGTTCAGGGTATATCAAACCTTGGGAAGATTATCTTTGTGAAGAGCTTTATAACATGTTTGGTGTCACTAGTGGTAGTGGGTATGGCTTCTATCCATTTGGAGACATACTCCACTACAACTAGAATATACTGGAAACCGTATGATGAAGGAAAATGTCCCATGTAGTCGATTCCCCATACGTCAAAGATTCAACTTCAATCCACTCAAAAATAGGCATCTCATTCCTGCGGGAAATATTTTTGGTTCTCTGGCACTCACTGTAGGCTTTAACATAGGCATGGGCATCTTTGAATAGAGTGGGCCAGTAGAAGCCAGACTGGAGAACCTTGGTTGTAGTTTTTTCAGCTCCCAAGTGTCCTCCATAGGGAGAGGTGTTACGACCCCGCCTCCCGATAACCCCCAATTAAGGGAGATCGAGAGGTCGAAGCCGCACCCATGACTTCCGGATCAAAGGTTCGACAATTAACCAAAAATAATTATCAAATTTTAACATACTATACTGAAAGCTGTAAGAAAATAAATTTTTGCATACCTTTTTGAAAACTTGGATCTCTAAACATCTATCCACTTAAGGATTCTACTCTAACTAATCCTCCTTGTATTTTACTTCATGTATTTTACAAAATGACGATTTACTGTTTGTCCTTCTGGCTTGTATCTAAACATGCCGACAAACAAAACGTCGGTCAGCCGAAGTTGGTATGTGGGGGAAACAATAATCATGTAAATACATTAACAATGTAATCATTCAATTAATCATTTAACAACCAACATTACATTTTAGATATAACTCCACGATCCAAGAGTACCCTATCCTCTATGTTGTCCCCATTAAACCCCTCATGATCCACCTACAAGTGAACCAATTTCTAGGGTTGAGTCACATGGTACTACTCGTAAGTAGCCCACTCCTTAACTCATGGTAGGATAATGAGTCTCATGGCACTACACGTAGGTAGCCCAGTTTCTAACTTTCGGTAAGCTAGACCTTGCTCTAGGATTACCCCTTTTTTTTAGCCTTTTCATTACAATAGAGGTGGACCCGGATCTAGTCAGTTATATACGCACATTTATAGTGATAATCATAGTCACTTTATAGTTGCATGAATTAAATAAACATCCAACAGTTGTTTTCAAGAAACTGATTAAAACTTCGGGAATCACCGTGAAACTAGAGCGATTATTCCTAATCGTAACCACATACCTGATTTGATGAGTCATGCAGATTATTCAACATATACTTCATGTATATACCATCAAACCAATCAACAGATCCAAGCAAGTAATTCAATCATCACATAATTCCTAAAAAGAATATGTACTCTATTTATTACACACTTTATCAAGAATCTACTTTATTGACTTGGATTCTCTTTCTAAGGTTTTTAATCCACATTAAGGTTTCATTAATATTCATTAGGGTTTCTTAGATCAATTTCTCAAACTTTATCCCTTTTAGGTTAACAAACCCTAAAATACTCTTTTCCATTTATATGAACCTTAATTGCTCAACTATCCATTTTAATAGTCTTTTATACCCAAATTGTCTTAGGATCAACACATCCCTATTTATTCATGGATTTGAACCATTAAAACAATTAAAAGACATATTTATCTAAATTAGGGTTTTTCAAGCTCATTAGTGCATAATCATGCACAAAACCCTAAATTAAACCAATTATATAACAAGATCGTCTTTTTAGATCCTATTCTCACTTTTATTAACAAAAGGTTAATATCAACTTGAATTACGTCATTAAGTCCATTTATCATCAAATCTAAGGGTTTTTCCTTAATTAAATCATTAAAGATGATAACTTTATGCCCTTTTCAAATTTCATGCATATTTAAGCACATAAACTCTAAATTAGACTAATCATGCACAAAGTTCTTCCTTTTTGAACATAATGTAACTTTTTACATTTAACAGGTTAACATCAACTCTAATGATCCATTAAACCCTATTAAACATTTTATTCATTTCAAAATAGGATTTCTTAATCTTTAATTCATTAAAGATGATAATTTACACTACTTTTCGAATAGGAAGAGGAATTAGCTTCTAATGATTTTTTTTGGATTCCTCTCGTTCTAATGATAAATTTTCATATAAGATTCATCTCAATCCGAGTTTCCTAGCATTAGTTACGATTTTAGCAAATAAAATTTAAAGCAACCAATAGGGAGGTGCCACGTAGGCAAAGAACTCCCGTGCATGTACCTTGCGGGTCGACTTAAAATTAGAATGGAATGTCGCTTTTACCCCCGGGCCGCAGACTGCTTCCTCACGCCCATGAGGGGCATTTTTGTCAAACTGGATCTATTCATCTTCAACCTCCGCAGCCCTACCCTGCCGCCATCCAGGTTGATTTGCGGGGGTTAATCCCCCCTCCTCCAGGGCCCGAGGGTGGCCGGAGATGGCCGCCCTACCTTCTTAATTCTCCTCCGTACCCAGGGCGCCTCCTCTTGGCGGCCCAGGTAACTGTTTCCCATCATGCCGAGACCTGCAACTTTCGGTCATGCTGCAGCCTACATGCAGCGTTTGCGCAAGGGCGAGAACAAGGTAGTGATGGACGAACCCTCCCAGGTTTATGTAGGAGCAACGCACATACATTGTGCCTCCTTCATGGCCTCTCCTTGCGCCAAGATGCGAGCTACCCCTTGCCGTCGTTGTTGATCAGGTCCTTGACTAATGCATGCACCTCCTGCTCGTTGGTGCACTTCCCACCCTGTATGGGATGAGAGGCACACATGGGTCGAAACGGTTGTCAATCTGCGTCGAGGGAGAGTCACGAGAAAGAGAGGAAAGGTTTACTTCTCGGTGGATCTTCTGGTGTCTACATATATAAACACATATACATTAACCCTTAACGCTTCCTTTCCTTTCTTATCTCATCTTGGGACTCAAGTAATCCAAAAGTGGCAAGACTCCTCGTAAACTCCCATCTTAATAGAAAATATTCTTTTTCTTTAAATTCTTGCTTTTATCTCAAAAGGCTACAAGAGGCACCACTAAAAGATTTCCTCATAAAAAAATTAATTATGTATCACTGCATTCCCTTGTTTGTTCATTATTTGCCTTTTCTCTTCCCTTTTCTCCTTTGGGACTCCTTGGATCCCAAGGAACTCTAATGTTTTAAAATTCCTTCTTAAGGATATTTATTATCCTTCTAGATGCATCTAAATGTATTATTTCACATTATCTTGTTTATTTATTATTAAAATATGTCCTTTTGAGGATTTCTCTTTATTTTTCTTTTATTTTCATCATTGGTATTCCTTTTATCATTTGAAATCCTTAGAACACAAAATTCCACAAAGGATCACTCAATTATACCTTTTTCCAATTATTTTCAACCTTTTAACATTATTTTCAATTTATTTCTTAATAAAGAAATACTTAATTAATATTTTCTTTTCTTATTGCTTTCTTTTTGCAACCTTGGACTCCTTGGTACCCAAGGAACCCAAAAGGCACGAAATCCTCTTTGTATTTGCCTTCTAGAGGTTTCCACATTTTTCTTTTCTCACATATTCAATTATTCATTTACTAATTGAATTTTCTTGTTATTTGAGCCCAATAGCTGATAAAGCCCACAACACAATCATCAAGGCTATTGTAAACATAATCCATTTATTCAAAAAAAATTAGATCATTATTTTTTCAAATATCCTTAATATGAGAAATTGCATTTCTCACCAATTGAACCCAAAAATTGGGGTTGTAACATCCTTCCCCTCTTATAGGAATTTTGTCCTCAAAATTTTATCAAGCAAACAAACAATTCAGGATAAGACTTTTCCATGTCCATTATCGGCCCTATGTGGCTTTTTCGTACTCATGACATTTTCAAAGAACCTTTATTATCACATATTCTTTTCTCTGAGTTCTTTCATCCTGGCGTCTATAAACTGCACAGGTGGACTCAGGCCATTTCAGCCTCCCTTGGGGCTCACTAGGTTCATTTCTCAGCACATGGTCGGGGTACCTCACATAGTGCTCTAAATCGGACACCTGGAACTCATCACACAATACTTTATCCTGAGGGGTAAAGTAAACCATAACCTTCTCCACCAATCCATCTCAAATGGACCCATGTATCGGGGACTCAGCTCTCTTAGTTATAACTTAGAGGGGTCGGATTTTCATGTCACATATCCTCCCACAGTGAACTGCATGTCAGTCTACTTTGCATCTGCTCATGACTCTCATCAACTTTAGGCTCCTTTCAGCCATTGCATGATCAAAGAGACTTCATCTACACGCACTGTGGTCCTTTTCTAACCATCATGTGGTCCTTTCACCAACATCACCTTACTGAAGTGGTGACTGACACAACCTCTCTTACAGAGCTTCTTATAAAACTCGATACTGGCTATGGTGGTCATTGACACATCTTTCATAGGACAAGAACTGTCTCTGGATATCACCCTGAACGAGCACATATTCTCTCGTCAGACCCCTTTAGTCTGGATTATACTAACCATTAGTTAGGGGTGATAAACTGTACTATCATCGAGTCTTCATGTACCTACTTTCACCTTATGGAAGTGAACCTTTAAGTCATACTCATGAACTTTTGAACTCGCATCATGGTGTAGTTGAACCATCTCTCTTATATGTAGTTCAACTCGATCTGTCCCTTGATAGTACTCTTTCTTTCTTATGTCACCTAGGTAAGGCGATCTACCATAACCCATATTGCATCTCGACCTTCCTTGGTCTAGGGGGGACCTATCTCAACATCCATAGTGATGATCTCCCATTTCCTCTCAGGGACTCTTTTGTCCTCTATATCGATACACTGAGTTACTAGCATTCGTCCTTTACCTTCTGGCTTTCATGGCCATAACCCACATGCAACTTCATCTTAAGCATCCAAAGTGCTATTGCCATTTTCCACGGTGTATGGTGATCTTGATTCATGATTTCCTGTATCATGATTCTTCAAGATTGATTCCTCCGAAACCCTAAACCACTCTAGTCAGGGTTTCATCATCTTATTTTCCAAAGAAGTGCATCTGAGGTTCTACCACCATCCTTTCATTGCATCAAGGACTAGACTGGCTAACCAAACAACCCGTATCTTGTTACATCTGAATGTTATCCAAACACCTCTCCTTTCCAAACTTAAGGTTAGCCAAACAACCTCTTCTAGCATCTAGTCAAACAAGTCAGATGTATCTCAACCAGAGCATCCATTACCACTTCACATCCTTAGGTATTAGGTAACATTGAAGACATACACTTCCATGTATTCCACTTATCATCTCATCTCAAACTCTAAGTCTAAATTCATTGAGAACACTTTCTGATTTCATCATCATGGTGATTAAAACTCCACCTTGTATAACTTGTAAGTTCTACATAGCTCATGATAAAAGCATCCTCGTAATGTGACTACCTCTTTCCTCTTAGTGTTTGCAAACCATCCATGTGTCATTCACTTTACCAGGGTAGGTTATCTTCTCTATACCCATTCCGTGTGGCAACGTTCCAACCTACATCATCTCTTATCCTTGGTGTATGGCATGCATAATGTCCTATCTCTCACCCCCATAACAAGAGGAAATAAGCATTTGGTTGCAGTCCAAATATAGAGTTATTCTTGTTCCAAGAGTAGAGATGGTACATCCCACCTTGCCAATACACTTTTACATCTAAGTTGAAACGTGCCACATATGTCTCAACATCACATTCATCCAATATCAAGGTTACTCCCATGGAAAACTGGTTTCGAACCTACTTGGGTCACCTCACAATCCTTGGTCATCTCCTCTAGGCCTATAGGGCGCCGACACTTTTGGGGTCATCCCTCTTCCCTCATGCATCAAGAGAGTGCCCTACTCATCTGCCCTTTGGGTCCCATGATTTCATGAAGGTGATCAATCCCCTAACCCATGGCCCTCAGACAATGATAACTGTTACCTCCCGACCCTATGGTCATGTGCAACGGGGGAATTAGGCAACTCCTACTTTTATCGGTCTTATCCCTACCTGACCCTAGGATAGACTTAGGATTCTTCATTATAATACATGTTCACTTAGAACCTTACCCAAGTTTTCATCACCTCTCTTTGTATACATGGGCTGACATCCATCCTTTCATAGGGGTCATGGTGACCTGCCTACCTTGGTCACCCCCCCCCTGAGCGGTTACCTCCATGGTAACACATCCACATGAGCCTACTTAACCCTAGAAAGCTATTAAGGCACAAACAGATCACCTATTGTACCATGCTAGGTCATACTTATCCTCTTTCCTCGATGCTGGATCAAGATCATACTTTCCTTTATCATCAACCTAGTCATGAGGGGTTCATCAAACATACCTTAAACTAAAGGGGCTTCCCTTTTCCTTTATACATGAGGCGTACCATGCTCGAAACTATGGCAACTTAATTCTCATCATGAGCATTAGGTATACCACTTCCCCTCTTAGGTCAGGAACCCTAGGTTCACCTTTAGGTGTCCAACTGCATGTTCTATCTCTTAACCATGAATCAAGCTTGCATAAGGCATAACGTGCATTTCCTGTCGTCCTTCAACTCGAGAAACACTTAGAGTTGGATCTTCCTCAAACCATAAAGTACAAGGCCTCATAACCTGTTACAAATCCACTTCAGGGTATACAGAACATCTTCTTCCTACCTCAGAAGGTAAACACCTATACCGTAGACACACAGGTACCAGGATCTTCATCTTCTCTCTCTAGGGTTTGGTCCCTCTAAAGGCAACCAAGATATCATCAACTTCCAGGGATCGATCATGAGGCAACCATTATCATCCATTGTTCCTCATATCTCAGGGTTTTAGGCTTCCAACCTCCTTGTTGGGTTTCCTGCTCTCTCTAGAGCTAACCCTACATCCAACCTCTCCATTAGAGGTCCTCTCTCTAAGAAGGATCAACCTCAAAAGCATGCCCTACATGGGTTAAGCCTAGGTTCAAACTTATGTTTGCTCAAGATCATCCATAACCCTTTATGCTCCATCATGATTCCTTATCCAGGGTTTCATCCTACTGTCAGCACTATGACGTGCCCTAGGTGCCAGCTATACCTTACTTGCACAAGCCCATAGGGTTTCTAAGGTCCTTCACTAACATCATCATCTAAGGAGCTACCCTTTACCCTAACATGCACGACCCTTCCCAGGGTTGGGTTGCCAAAGGTACTAGGTCACCCATGGATCATATGGCATCCCAAAGGCATGTCCTTTCAAACACCTGGTCCAACTCATCTCTCTCTAACCTTCACTTAGGGTTAGGGTTAGCATCATCCTCAGAGGATGTGCTAGGTCTCTACTTGCAATGGAGATCTCTATCTCCAAGACTAACTTATCCTCCTGACAAGAAGGTCTAGCCTCAGGTCTCTTCTGAGGACATGACAACTTATGTCATACAACCTAAGCATGTATTTATTCATTAGTTTGCACTTAATCTATTAAGCTTATGTCCATGACATCTTATTTACATGTCTTTCATTAATTTGGTGGAGGATACCTTAAACCTTATTAACCTTACCCATACCTCAAGAGGGTGAGGAGAAGAAAGAAAACCCTAATCCTTTAGGTCCTTATTAGAATTTTGTGATGAGAAGGGATGAATAAGATGAGAAGTCCTAAAGGTATCTTATTTCGATTCATACCCTAAGACTTCGGCCAGGCAGTCACATGGATCCAGGAGTCCTCATATTCTGACTAGCGGTGCGGAGGAAAATATTGCCAGCCCCCGGTCATGATCCTTTTCTAGACATCTCCGTCTTTCGGATAATCCTCTAATAACTCCCTTGGGTTCTATGGAGTTTGTAAAATTTAATATTTATTAATGGTTAACTGAGGAACCTACGCTTTGATACCAAATGTTATGACCCCGCCTCTCGATAACCCCCAATTAAGGGAGACCGATAGGTCAAAGCCGCACCCATGACTTCCGGATCAAAGGTTCGGCAATTAACCAAAAATAATTATCAAATTTTAACATACTATACTGAAAGCTGTAAGAAAATAAATTTTTGCATACCTTTTTGAAAACTTGGATCTCTAAACATCTATCCACTTAAGTATTCTACTCTAACTAATCCTCCTTGTATTTTACTTCATGTATTTCACAAAATGATGATTTACTGTTTGTCCTTTTGGCTTGTACCTAAAAATGCCGACAAACAAAATGTCGGTCAGCCGAAGCTGGTATGTGGGGGAAACAATAATCATGTAAATACATTAACAATGTAATCATTCAATTAATCATTTAACAACCAACATTACATTTTAGATATAACTCCGCGATCCAAGAGACCCTTTTTTTAGCCTTTTCATTACAATAGAGGTGGACCTGGATCTAGTCAGTTATATACACACATTTATAGTGATAATCATAGTCACTTTATAGTTGCATGAATTAAATAAACATCCAACAGTTATTTTCAAGAAACCGATTAAAACTTCGAGAATCGCCGTAAAACTAGAGTGATTATTCATAATCATAACCACTTACCTGATTTGATGAGTCATGCAGATTATTCAACATATACTTCATGTATATACCATCAAACCAATCAACAGATCCAAGCAAGTAATTCAATCATCACATAATTCCTGAAAAGAATATGTACTCTATGAAAACTACTAGAGGGGGGGTGAATAGAGTTTTATAAAGATTTTAATAATAATTTAAACTCAAACAACCACAATGAAGATATTGGACAAGGAGACACAGGGTTTAGAGTGGTTCCAACTATAGCAAATACTATAGCCGTCAGTCCACTACCCGGTTGCTTACCCAACCGGGATTTGAAAAGAAATTTATTTTATTACCTCGCAAGGACTTTACATAAAATACAATTTCTTTTCCCAAACCCTTCAAGCAGCCTTCACCTAGAAGTAATCGCCCAACCTTGAAGCAGCCTTCCCTTGAAGTAGATGCACCAACTCCCGTTGCACCAGCCTTCTGAAGTAGCTTCCCTTGCGATAGCCTTCTTGAAGTAGCTTGAAGTCCCCTTCTCCACCTGAGAAGTCAATCCTCTCCAATCCGCAGCCTCCAACCCTAGGAGTAGCAAGGAGAGTACAAATAATAAAAAGGAACAAGAAAGGAAAAGGAAATTACAACTTATCCTTTAAGCCCAAGGCTTGATATGCCTAGATCAAGCGTATAGATCTCCTAGCCAAGTGTGTAAACTTGTGATTGCTGTGGGTAGGAGAATCTAGCCTATAGGACACGAGATTGAGCTAAGGAGAAATGTAGACTAATAATCACAGTGCTCAAATTGCTTGCAATAGATTGCTCAAGTATGCTCAAGTGTATTCTCAAGTGTAACAAGTGAATTCTAGTGTCCTATGGCTTGTCCTATTTATAGGAATGGCCTAAGTATGCTTAAGGGCGTCCTAGGCAACTTCTAGGGGTTTCTAAGTGCTTAACTAGCCGTTAGGTACAAAGTTGTTGCTTTAACAATGGCTAATTAATTTATTCTGCAGTTGCTGTCAGAGACCATCTCGGTCGACAAATGGTCGACCGAGACACCTACTCGGTCGAACTTTTGTCGACCGACAGGCTCTCTGGAACAAGTGATTTGCAACGTCTTTCTTCAACTACCAACTAACTTGTCTGTTGTGTCTAACGGCTACTTTGGATCTTTCTCGGTCGAGAAGATTGTCGACCGAGAGTGTCTCGGTCGAGCAGTTTGTCGACCGAGAATGATCCTGTTTCAAGATTTCAATTTAGGCACTAATTATATGTGTGAGTGTGCATAAATGATCCTATTTAAATGGGATGACTTGTCTAACTGTGATGTTTAGCTAGGGAAAATCTAACGCTTGATTTACATGCAATTCTAAGTACTTGTACATTATATATTTGTACAAGTTTTACAACATTGATTACATTGCATGAAAATATAACTAAGTAAGCTCTTGGATTTTCCCTTGTTACTTTGTCATCCTGCTTAGTCCTGCACACTCAAGTAGCTCGTTAGATTAATAAGAATGAAATGTTTGTCATAATCAAAACAAAAGGATTTATAGATGTCCATTTAGCCAACAATCTCCCCCTTTTTGAAGATGACAAACATTTCCAAAATATAAATAAAGGAAATATAAAACATATGAGTTTCATACCTTTAGATTACCTTGTGTAGCTTTTTCTCTTGTGTATAAAATGTGTGCTTATTATTCCCCATGAATTATGGAACATGAAATCCAGATCATTTGGGAATATAGCAACTTTCAATGTAAAGCCAAGAGTTTATTTATGAAACTCATTAATTGAGTTTTACATAATTTCTAAATTTTAGTTTTATATTTATCTCTCCCCCTTTGTCATTTCAAAAAGATAACCGTTTAAGAATAAAAACTCCCCCTTAATTAGATATCCCATCAATTCTAATGAAAAGAAAAGATGTCCATTTAAAAGCCAAAAATGTAAACAAGAGTTTTTGTTTAAGTAGCACAAATGTCAAAGAAAACATCCTCCAAAGGAGTGATAAGCAATTGCTTCCTAATGTTGTGAAAATGATCTAGTGGAAGCGGTTTTGTAAAAATATCAGCCAATTGATCTTCCGTATCAACATGATGAAGGGAAACGTGATTTTTTGAGATGTGATCCCTTACAAAGTGATGACGGATTTCAATATGTTTAGCTCGGCTGTGTAAAATAGGATTGTGTGCTAAGTTAATGGCGCTCGTGTTGTCACAAAAAATAGGTGTAGATGTCAGATTAAAACCATAATCGCTTAACACCTGTTTCATATAAAGCACTTGAGCACAACAAGACCCGGCTGCCATATATTCAGCTTCAGTTGTAGATAGGGCAACCGTATTTTGTTTCTTGCTGAACCAAGATACTAAAGCTCTCCCTAAAAAGAAACAGCCACCACTAGTACTCTTGCGATCAAGTCGACAACCAGCATAATCCGCATCAGTATAGGCTTTAAAATCTAAGGATTGTCCTTTTGGATACCATAAACCAAAGCAAGTAGTACCGGCTAGATAACGAAGAATTCGTTTGACTGCTAGAAAATGAGAATGCATAGGTTGTGATTGAAATCGAGCACAAAGACCAACAGAAAACATAATGTCCGGTCTAGAAGCCGTTAAGTAAAGCAAACTACCAATCATGGCTCTATATAAGGAATCATCAATAGGTTCCCCATTTTCATCCTTATCAATTTTGACAGAAGTAGCCATAGGAGTAGTAGCATGTTTGCATTGATCCATCCCAAAACGTTTTAAGAGTTCTTTAGTATATTTTTCTTGGCTTATGAAAATTCCTGCAGGTGTTTGCTTAATTTGAAAACCAAGAAAGAAAGTTAGTTCACCCATGAGGCTCATTTCAAATTCTTTTTGCATAATATCACTAAATTGTGTGCACAATGAATCATTTGAAGCTCCAAAAATAATGTCATTAACATATATTTGCACAACTAGGAAATCAGATGTATATGTTTTGAAAAATAAAGTAGAATCTGAATTTCCAATAGAAAAGCCATTATCAAAAAGATATGTTTTGAGCCTTTCATACCAATTCCTAGGTCCTTGTTTTAAACCATAAAGTGCTTTCTTAAGTTTATAAACATAGTCACCTTTTTCCGGTATTTCAAAGCCAGGTGGTTGGGCAACATAAACTTCTTCTTGAATAATGCCATTTAGAAATGCACTTTTGACATCCATTTGATAGAGCTTAATGTTTTTATGGGCAGCAATAGCTAGTAACATCCTAATAGCTTCAAGTCTAGCTACGGGTGCATATGTTTCATCAAAATCTATTCCTTCTTGTTGATTATATCCTTGTGTTACTAATCGAGCTTTATTCCTTATTACTTCTCCTGACTCATTTAGCTTGTTCCTAAAAACCCATTTAGTTCCTATTATGGTTTTATCTTGTGGTTTAGGAACTAAATCCCATACATCATTTTTAGTGAATTGATTCAATTCTTCTTGCATGGCTATTATCCAATAATCATCCTTAAGAGCTTCGGATATCTTTTTAGGTTCAATGATAGAAACAAAAGCCATGTTTGCTACATCTTTGAAGGAAGACCGAGTTTTGACTTTATCATTTGGATCTCCAATAATTAGTTCTTGGGGATGATCCTTGATAAGCCTAGGTCTAGGTTGTGTTTCAACTTGGGGATTGGATGTAGTAGCTTTTTCATTATCATTTGGTATGGTTAAATTTTCGAATTGATTAGTGAGATCAGTAATTTCTAGATTTTCAGATTTTGACTCCTCATGAAAAGAAACATGAATGGATTCTTCAACTTTTCTAGAGATAGTGTTATATACTCTAAAAGCTTTGCTAGAAGTGGAATATCCCAAAAAGAATGCTTTGTGTGATTTAGAATCAAACTTGTCTCTATCATCTTTGGTATTTAAAATGTAGCATGTGGAGCCAAAGGTATGAAAATAGTCAACTCTTGGTTTCTTAGAATGTATGAGTTCATATGGAGTTTTCTTTAAATAAGAGTGAATAGTTACTCTGTTTAGCACATAGCATGCAGTGTTTACAGCTTCAGCCCAAAAGGTTTTGGGTGTGTTATGTTCAAGCATCATAGTTCTATCCATTTCTTGTAGTGATCGATTTTTCCTTTCAACTATACCATTTTGCTGTGGGGTGCGTGGAGCAGAAAAATTATGAGTGTATCCTTGAGATGTACAAAACTCTTCAAATGTATGATTTTCAAATTCCCCACCATGATCACTTCTAATGGTACATATTTTATTTTGTAAGTGATTTTCAATCTTTGAACAAAATTGCATAAACACATGAATAGTATCATCTTTAGTTGCGATAAAATGTACCCATGTATATCTACTATAATCATCAACAATCACAATGCAGTATCTCTTACCACCAATTGATTGTGTCCTCATTGGTCCAAATAGATCCATATGAATTAATTCTAATGATCTACTGGTGCTAAGTACATGTTTTGATTTGAAAGATGTTTTGGTTTGCTTTCCCATTGTGCATGGTTCACAGTTTTCACTTTGATCAAAAGATAAAGTAGGCAATCCGCGAACAAGATCATATTTCACTAATTTTTTGATAACATGTGAACTAGCATGTCCTAGCTTTTTATGCCATATTTGTAAGGTATTGTCATTTGCAAGCAAGCATTTTCCTACTACTGTTTTCATAGAGTTAGGTTTAAGAATATAAAGATTACCAACTCTATTTCCTTCATAAACAACATTTGTAGTATTTTCTATTAGTAACTTGCAGCAGGTTTTGTTAAATAACACATCATAACCACTATCACATAATTGGCTAACACTTATTAAGTTATGGTGCAAACCATCAACAAGTAGAACATTCTTAATTTCAAGGTTTGTACCAACATTACCTATTCCAACGATTTTTCCCTTACCATTGTCTCCAAAAGTGACTGTTCCACTTTTCTTTTCTTCAAAAGTTTGGAATGCATCCTTGTTTCTAGTCATATGTTTGGAACATCCACTGTCAACCACCCATTCCTGCATTAAAATGTAGATTTTGGTACCCATGTGATGGTCCGATATGGTTCAAATCATTTAAATACAGATTTGTATAAAAGTTCTGAAACAGAAGTCCAGTCGGTCGACAACTGTTCGACCGACATATGTCTCGGTCGACAATTTTTCGATCGAGAAGGTTACTGTGTTACAATCAAAGATACGCAGAACTTTGCTCGGTTGACCAGTTTTCGACCGAAATAGGTGCTGTAAATTTTGATTTGTTAAAGTCATCCAGTCGGTCGACAATACTTCGACCGATCTAAAGCTCGGTCGACAATACTTCGACCGACAAGGTTTCTGTTTCAGTACAACAATGCAGAAAAATAATAACAATATGCATGACACCTTTTGTTTAGTTGAGATAAGACAATGTAAATAGAAAAATAAAGCATTTGGTCATATCTCAACTACATTCCACTCTACTAAGTTTGGGGTTTTGGGATCCAAACTAAGTCAGACTCCTTAGTCTTGTAGGGGCATGAAAAGGAATAGTGTCCAAGACGTAAGCAGAAATGGCAAGTAATAGAATCAACTTCATTTCTCTTTCTAGCCACTATGTTCTTAGGTACAAACCTAGATTGAGTTCTTTTGGGTTGATTTTTCTTTGGAGCATATCCCACACCTTTTCTTCCATTGTAAACAGTGCCAACTTTTAGTATGTTATCAAGTATATCTTTTCTTCTTAACTCATATAGTTCTCTTTGTAACATAGCAATGTCATTCATTTTCTTGTGTAGATCTTTTCTTGCTTGATCTAAATCAGAAAATAATGAGTCTTTTTCCTTTACAAGATTATCATAGTCCGAATGGTTACACAAAATAGGCTGAGTTTGAAAATCTTGTAGTTTAGCTAACAATTCAGTCTTTTCTTTAGAAAGAAGATCAACATTTGTTTCTAAAGTGAGTAGCTTTCTAGTACAATCATCTAAAGATGTTTTTAAAGATAGATTCTCAAGATCAGTGTTGTTCTTTTCAGAAGAAAGTTCATCTAATTTGGCAATGAGCTCATCATTTGATTTTATAGCCTTCTTTAGTTTCTTCTTGGCATCAATATATTTATCATGAGTTTCTTGTAAATTTGTAACTAACTCTTCTTTAGGAAGATCAATTAGGCTTATCTCTTGAGAGTCTTCATTGTCTTCTCTTGCCATTAGACATTCCACCTCTTCTCCGCTTTCACTCTCACTTGACTCATCCCATGCAGCTTTATAGGCTTTTTCTCCTTTCTTCTTGTGTGAGCTTTTCTTTCCCTTCTTTGCTTTGGGACATTCATTTTTGAAATGCCCTTTCTTCCCACATTCAAAGCACCTAGGAGGGGTAGAAGAACTAGAAATTTTGTTAGTTTTAAACCTTTTGTATTTCTTACCGTTGACGATCAAGGCTTCTTCTCCTTCTTCTTCACTCGACTCCTCACTTTCTTGTGTGACGACTTTTGAAGCTTTGAGAGCCACATCCTTCTTCTTCCCATTTTGACGTTCACGTTCTCTTCTTTCTTCCTCTTCTAGATCTGCTTCATGAGCTTCTAAATTGCCGATGAGTTGCTCCATTTTGAGTCGAGTGAGGTCGTTTGCTTCTTCAATGGCTGTCACCTTTGGCTTGTATTTTGGAGGAAGTGATCGAAGGATTTTTGAGACTTGATCTTCCTCAAGGACAGGTTTTCCTAGGGCACCTAAACCATTAACAATGAAGGAGAATTTTGAAAACATTTCACTAATAGATTCATTTGGATCCATACAAAAATGTTCAAGCTTCGTTTTAAGCAAGCTAATTTTAGAATTTTTAACTTGGACTGTACCCTCATAGGTTATGGACAGTCTATGCCAAATATCATAAGCTGTATCACAATTTGATATTCTATTAAATTCTCCTACCGAAATAGAACAATATAATATACTTACAGCTTTTGCATTCATTTGGGCTAGTTTTACCGTGTTTGCATCCCATTCCGCAAATTCATTTTGAGGGAGCATGTATGGAGTAGACACCATTCTCCATAGATCCCAGTTGATTCCTTGGAAATAGAATTGCATCCTTCTCTTCCAATATTGGTAGTTTGTCCCATCGAACGTTGGGGGTCTAGCAACAAGTGTCCCTTCAATGTTGAGGTTGTTGAGCACTCCATCACCCATTTCTTCAAGACCTTGTTAGGGTTCCTTGAAGCCTTGCTCTGATACCAACTGAAAACTACTAGAGGGGGGTGAATAGAGTTTTATAAAGATTTTAATAATAATTTAAACTCAAACAACCACAATGAAGATATTGGACAAGGAGACACAGGGTTTAGAGTGGTTCCAACTATAGCAAATACTATAGCCGTCAGTCCACTACCTGGTTGCTTACCCAATCGGGATTTGAAAAGAAATTTATTTTATTACCTCGCAAGGACTTTACATAAAATACAATTTCTTTTCCCAAACCCTTCAAGCAGCCTTCACCTAGAAGTAATCGTCCAACCTTGAAGCAGCCTTCCCTTGAAGTAGATGCACCAACTCCCGTTGCACCAGCCTTCTGAAGTAGCTTCCCTTGCGATAGCCTTCTTGAAGTAGCTTGAAGTCCCCTTCTCCACCTGAGAAGTCAATCCTCTCCAATCCGCAGCCTCCAACCCTAGGAGTAGCAAGGAGAGTACAAATAATAAAAAGGAACAAGAAAGGAAAAGGAAATTACAACTTATCCTTTAAGCCCAAGGCTTGATATGCCTAGATCAAGCGTATAGATCTCCTAGCCAAGTGTGTAAACTTGTGATTGCTGTGGGTAGGAGAATCTAGCCTATAGGACACGAGATTGAGCTAAGGAGAAATGTAGACTAATAATCATAGTGCTCAAATTGCTTGCAATAGATTGCTCAAGTATGCTCAAGTGTATTCTCAAGTGTAACAAGTGAATTCTAGTGTGCTATGGCTTGTCCTATTTATAGGAATGGCCTAAGTATGCTTAAGGACGTTCTAGGCAACTTCTAGGGGTTTCTAAGTGCTTAACTAGCTGTTAGGTACAAAGTTGTTGCTTTAACAACGGCTAATTAATTTATTCTACAGTTGCTGTCAGAGACCATCTCGGTCGACAAATGGTCGACCGAGACACCTACTCGGTCGAACCTTTGTCGACCGACAGGCTCTCTGGAACAAGTGATTTGCAACGTCTTTCTTCAACTGCCAACTAACTTGTCTGTTGTGTCTAACGGCTACTTTGGATCTTTCTCGGTCGAGAAGATTGTCGACCGAGAGTGTCTCGGTCGAGGAGTTTGTCGACCGAGAATGATCCTGTTTCAAGATTTCAATTTAGGCACTAATTATATGTGTGAGTGTGCATAAATGATCCTATTTAAATGGGATGACTTGTCTAACTGTGATGTTTAGCTAGGGAAAATCTAACGCTTGATTTACATGCAATTCTAAGTACTTGTACATTATATATTTGTACAAGTTTTACAACATTGATTACATTGCATGAAAATATAACTAAGTAAGCTCTTGGATTTTCCCTTGTTACTTTGTCATCCTGCTTAGTCCTGCACACTCAAGTAGCTCGTTAGATTAATAAGAATGAAATGTTTGTCATAATCAAAACAAAAGGATTTATAGATGTCCATTTAGCCAACACTCTATTTATTACACACTTTATCAAGAATCTACTTTATTGACTTGGATTCTCTTTCTAAGGTTTCTAATCCGCATTAAGGTTTCATTAATATTCATTAGGGTTTCTTAGATCAATTTCTCAAACTTTATCCCTTTTAGGTTAACAAACCCTAAAATACTCTTTTCCATTTATATGAACCTTAATTGCTCAACTATCCATTTTAATAGTCTTTTATACCCAAATTGGCTTAGGATCAACACATCCCTATTTATTCATGGATTTGAACCATTAAAACAATTAAAAGACATATTTGTCTAAATTAGGGGTTTTCAAGCTCATTAGTGCATAATCATGCACAAAACCCTAAATTAAACCAATTATATAACAAGATCATCTTTTTATATCCTATTCTCACTTTTATTAACAACAGGTTAATATCAACTTGAATTACATCATTAAGTCCATTTATCATCAAATATAAGGGTTTTTCCTTAATTAAATCATTAACGATGATAACTTTATGCCCTTTTCAAATTTCATGCATATTTAAGCACATAAACTCTAAATTAGACTAATCATGCGCACAGTTCTTCCTTTTTGAACATAATGTAACTTTTACATTTAATAGGTTAACATCAACTCTAATGATCCATTAAACCCTATTAAGCACTTTATTCATTTCAAAATAGGATTTCTTAATCTTTGATTCATTAAAGATGATAATTTACACTACTTTTCGAACAGGAAGAGGAATTAGCTTCTAATGATATTTTTATTGAATTCCTCTCATTCTGAGGATAAATTTTCATATAAGATTCATCTCAATCCGAGTTTCCTAGCATTAGTTACGATTTTAGCAAATAAACTTTAAAGCAACCAATAGGGAGGTACCACGTAGGCAAAGAACTGCCGTGCATGTACCTTGTGGGTCGAATTAAAATTAGAATTGAATGTTGCTTTTACCCCCAGGCCGCAGACTGCTTCCTCACGCCCAGGAGGGGCATTTTCGTCAAACTGGATCTATTCATCTTCAACCTCCGCAGCCCTACCCTGCCGCCGTCCAGGTTGATTTGCGGGGGTTAATCTCCCCTCCTCCAGGGCCCAAGGTGGCCGGAGATGGCCGCCCTACCTTCTTTGTTCTCCTTCGTACCCAGGGCGCCTCCTCTTGGCGGCCCAGGTAACTGTTTCCCATCGTGCCGAGACCTGCAACTTTCGGTCATGCTGCAGCCTACATGCAGCGTTTGCGCGAGGGTGAGAACAAGGTAGTGATGGACGAACCCTCCCAAGTTTCTATAGCAGCAACACACATACATTGCGCCTCCTCCACGGCCTCTCCTTGCACCAGGATGCGAGCTACCCCTTGCTGTCGTCGTTGATCAGGTCCTTGACTAACGCATGCAGCTCCTGCTCGTTGGTGCACTTCCCACCCTGGATGGGATGAGAGGCGCACATGGGTCGAAATGGTTGTCAATCTGCGTCGAGGGAGAGTCACGAGAAAGAGAGGAAAGGTTTACTTCTCGGTGGATCTTCTGGTGTCTACATATATAAACACCTATACATTAACCCTTAACGCTTCCTTTCCTTTCTTATCTCATCTTGGGACTCAAGTAATCCAAAAGTGGCAAGACTCCCCGTAAACTCCCATCTTAAGAGAAAATATTCTTTTTCTTTAAATTCTTGCTTTTATCTCAAAAGGCTACGAGAGGCACCACTAAAAGATTTCCTCATAAAAAAATTAATTATGTATCACTGCATTCCCTTGTTTGTTTATTATTTGCCTTTTCTCTTCCCTTTTCTCCTTTGGGACTCCTTGGATCCCAAGGAACTCTAATGTTTTGAAATTCCTTCTTAAGGATATTTATTATCCTTCTAGATGCATCTAAATGTATTATTTCACATTATCTTGTTTATTTATTATTAAAATATGTCCTTTTGAGGATTTCTCTTTATTTTTCTTTTATTTTCCTCATTGGTATTCCTTTTATCATTCGAAATCCTTGGAACACTAAATTCCAAAAAGGATCACTCAATTATACCTTTTTCCACTTATTTTCAACCTTTTAACATTATTTTCAATTTATTTCTTAATAAAGAAATACTTAATTAATCTTTTCTTTTCTTATTGCTTTCTTTTTGCAACCTTGGACTCCTTGGTACCCAAGGAACCCAAAAGGCACGAAATCCTCTTTGGATTTGCCTTCTAGAGGTTTCCACATTTTGCTTTTCTCACATATTCAATTATTCATTTACTAATTGAATTTTCTTGTTATTTGAGCCCAATAGCTGATAAAGCCCACAACACAATCATCAAGGCTATTGTAAACATAATCCATTTATTCAAAACAAATTAGATCATTATTTGTTCAAATATCCTTAATATGAGAAATTGCATTTCTCACCAATTGAACCCAAAAATTGGGGTTGTAACAAGAGGAGTGACATTCATACAAAATCTTTGGGGCTTCATCCTCAGGTATACATCTTCTGTAGAGGTTATCGATGCAACATATGAAAAATAGAGGGTCATCCCAGTAATAGGACTTCAAATTAGAGAAGAATTTCTTCTTCTGATTATAAGATATTTATGGGGGTAGTTGTTTATAGGCAAGATAGTTGCAGATATTAGCATACCAAGGCCCTTCTAGATTAGCTATTTGGGCAACGTAGATTGCTTCATCGGTGTAGCTCTCATTGATAAAAAATGGATGGTCATCCTCCACTCTAATCCTAGATAGGTGGTCAATGACCACATTCTCGATACCCTTCTTGTCGATGATCTCATGATCAAACTCTTGTAAAAGTAATTCCTAGCGCAACAACCTAGGCTTGGCGTCTTTCTTCTGCATCAGATATTTGATGGCCCTATGGTCTTTGTGAGCAGTCACCCTGGTACCCACAAGATAAGAACAAAACTTATCAAATGCGCATACGATGGCTAGCATTTCCTTTTCTATGGTGGTATAATTTATTTGGGCCTCATCTAACATCTTGCTGGCGTAAAAGATTACGTGATGCTTTTTGTCCTTCTTTTGCCCAAGGAATGTGCCTATAGCATAGTCATTGGCGTCACACATCAACTCAGATGGAAGGTTCCAGTCGGGTGACTAGATAATGAGTGTAGAGGTTAGAGAATCCTTTAAGGTGGAGAATGTCGTGAGGCATTCTTCTGTGAAATTAAACTTAGCATCCTTCATCAACAGATTTGATAATAGCTTTGCAATCTTCAAAAAATCATTGATAAACCTTCTATAATAGTCTGCATGCCCTAGGAAGCTTTTGATTCCTATCACAGACATGGGTGGAGGGAGTTTTGTAATCGCTTTCACCTTGGAATGATCAACTTCGATGCCTTTGTTGGACACTTTATGTCTGAGAATGATACCTTCTTGTACCATGAAATGGCACTTTTCCCAGTTGAGGGTCAGACTTTGTTCTTCACATCTTTTCATCACCAAAGATAAATTGTTCAAGCAATCTTCAAAGGAGTCGTCATAGACGCTGAAGTCATCCATGAAGACTTCCATCTTATCTTCTAAGAAATTGGTGAAGATAGCGTTCATGCACCGCTGAAAGGTTGCGGGTGCATTGCAGAGCCCAAAGGGCATCCTTCTAAAGGCATAGGTTCTATAAATGCATGTGAAGGTTGTCTTTTCCTGATCGTCTGGGTGAATGTGGATTTGATAAAACCCTGAGTACCCATCCAACCAAAAAAAGTACGAATGATGGGCCAGTCACTCAAGCATCAAATCGATGAATGGGAGAGGAAAGTGATCTTTACGAGTGGTGGTGTTTAGTTTTTTTAGTCTATACACATCCGCCAACCAGTAACAGTCTTGGTTGCAACCTCAACCCCATTGTCTCCCTTGACTAGCGTGATACCTCCCTTCTTAGGGACTACTTGAATAGGACTCACCCACGTACTATCACTGATAGCGTAGATGATTCCTGCATCGCAGAGCTTTATGACTTCTTTGCTAACTACCTCTCAAAACTTCTCATTCAGTTTCCACTGCGGTTGGAAGTAGGGTTTGGAATTCTCTTGGAGATGGATTTTGTGCATACACATAGAAGGGATGATGCCCCTTAGGTCTCCAATTGAGTAACCTGAGGCCTTCCTTCGTAGTTTTATCTCAACTAACAACTGTTCTTTTTTTATCATCAATTAACTGTGAATTGATAATAACTAGATTCATTCCTTCTTCATCCAAATATTTGTACTCTAAATCTTTCAGCAGAACCTTCAGTTTAGGTGGGGTCTTCTTTTCTGGTTCTCTGGTGGGATTGCTTTGTAGTTAAGCATACATTACTATTTTGACTGGGCCATCTGCTTTGGGTAGTTTTTCGGTGTCCAAAAATCCTAGGAGTTCTTTCACCTCTAGGTCATCGACCACCTGTGCGTTGCCAACTAAGGTGCACATCAGTGGGTCCACCATAGATTTCTCCTCCCTTACCACATCATAGAGTTGCTGGTAGCTTTTGACAAAGTAAGAAGACTCAAAGAACGAGGGGGCTTTCATGCAGTCACATATGTTGAAGTCAATGTGCTCTCATCCAACTCTGATCATTATCATCCCTGCCTCCACGTCGATGAGCTCCCTACCAGTCACTAGGAAGGGTTGCCTGAAAATCATTGGGCAGTTAGGATCCTCCATGGTGTCATTCAGAACAATGTTGCATGGTATAAAGAATTGCCCAACTCTAATGGGCACATCTTCTACTACTCCAACATGTCTGGTAAAGGTGTGGTCCGCTAACTGGATCCTCATATTCGTACTTACTATGTCAGTAAGCCCCAATCTTTTCACAAGTGACAACAAAATTAGACTAATTCTCACTCCTAGATTCGCTAGACCTTTTCGGGTCATGTTGTCTCCAACTTGGAAGGGAATAACAAAGGCGACGTGATCTCTCTTCTTGGAAGGCATGCTTGCCTTAATGTAAGATTTGGACATCTGTGCTAACTTCATAGTCTCAACATCTTCTCCTCTCTTCTTTCTTGAAATCAGGTCCTTGAGAAACTTTGCATAGATAGGCATTTCCTCGATGACATCCAAGTAAGGGATGTCAAGGTGCAGCTTCTTCACGACAGCCATGAACTTCTCATATCTTTTCTTTAGCTAAGCTTTCACTAGCTAGCGCGAGAAAGGTATGCAGGGTGTGTACCTATCTGGATGCTCTTTAGAAGTCGCGTCGTTGCCTCCTTTCTCTGTCACTTTCTTTTGCTTTGTAGGTACTTATGTTGGATCCTCAGGTGTTGCTTCTTTGATTGTTATTGTTTCTCTCTTTTTGCCAGATGAGTGTATCACCGTTCCTGACCTTAGGATGGCCATTTTCATAGTTTCATTTCCTTGTGGATTTTCCTCAGTGCTAGATGGGAATCACCCTACATGATGGTTGATGCTCTGAGCCAGGCTTGCCAACTACTGACCTATTTGCTTGTTGTGCTGCTGGAGCTCCCCGATCTAAGTTGAGAAACCTCCTATCTACTATTGCACTAAATTGAGCAATGTTGTGCTATCCAAGGAACTCTAGTGTAGTTTCTCATTCAGATCATTTTATTTCTGAGTAAAGGACATTAACTCAGCTATCACTGATGGCCACTGTTGCTGACCTTGCTGGGTGTTCAAGTAGCTTCTTTGTTACTGGAAACCTATCTGGCATTGATGATTTTGTTGTCCCCCTAAAGAAGTTCCACCTACCAGCTAGTGAGAGTTCTCTGCCATGTTGGTGTTTCTGTACGAGAATCTAGGATGGTTGAGAAATCGATACTGGACATAACTTACATTCTCCATGCTCTCGTCATCAAGCTCACTCCACACGGCTCTGTGTGGGAAAAAGTCAGAAAGATGGTCCGTCTCTCCACACGTGACACAGCTTCTGACTGCTTCTTGTCAGACCTTACTTTTGTAGCTCTGCTCCTTCAAGGTTTGAACATCAGTCACTATTTTGTCTAACTTGGCCTCCAGTGCTTCCATCACCTTTGATTCTCTAGGGGTAGAGTGGCTTGTTGACTCTCTATCATACTTGTTGTCCTACTGATTTGTAGCCATATTATCTATAATCTCCCTAGCTCTTTGGGCGATGAGCCCCAAGAAATCACTTCCTGCTGCATCATTCAAGAATTTCCTTTATCCAATGCATATCCCATTGTAGAAGGTGGTGATCAGTTTGGGCACAGAAAAATTGTGTTGTGGGCACTCCCGCTGATAGCCTTGAAATCTTTCCTAAGTTTCATGCAAGTTCTCTGAGACCTTCTGCTAGAATCTGGTTATCTTGTTTTGACATTTTATTATTCTCTCTATAGGGAAGAATTTAGTAATAAAAGTGTTGGCCGGATGTTCACAGTCAAGGAGGCTCCCATCTTGGAGACTTGAGTACCATTCCAAAGCTTTGTCCTTTAAGGAGAAAGGAAAGCACTGGGTGTATATATAAGATATCGGGACCCTATTAACATTGAAACTCTTACATGTCCTTTTGAATGTCATGAGATGATTGTAAGGATTCTCTTCACTAGTGTTTCCTCTGAAACAGTTGTGTTGCGTCAACTAGAGAAAAGCTGGCTTCAGCTCAAAGTTAGCCACATTGAGCGGTTGCTCCACCACTGGGTTCCTTTCCTCATTTTCCCTAACTTGGACAAAAGAACGAAGAGACCGAGCTTCGGGTGCTTCCTCAGCCATTGCTTGTCAGAAAATAGGAGGTTTTGAAGAGATGAAAAAGTACCTAAAAAGAAGAGATGCAAAAGTGTGAGTGTGATGTAGAAACTATGTGCAATAAGTATCTATAATATTATATGCATATGTACAAGGTTTTTTGCAAAGTGCAAGTAAAACTCGAGTTCGTAAAATGGTATTTGTTGCCAAGTCGTGCCAAAAAGTTGATAAGCCTTAAATGTGGGTACAAAAATGGAGACATGTCTAGGTCATATGACTTTAATAATTTATAATACCCAAATGTTTAAGGCTCCTGCAACTACTACAGGGTCAGAGTTGTTCAGGGTCGAACACATGGACTAGGAGAATAGCACTTCAGACCCCATGTTTTACTTGTCTAAGCACGTTGGAGAATCGAGGGATTAAGGTTTATTGTAGCGAAAAAGAATTGCAAAGAATTAAACTAAAACCTATCTCTGAGGGGAGTTACCAAAAAGATTAAGGTTTTGGGTATTAGCAGTTTTATGGTACTTTTTGCATATAGGAAACCAAGGAGACAGAACTATCATCAGAGTATAGCATGAAGAAAGAAAACTTAATTGTAACAAGAAGCAGCGGCCTACGTCCAATGTCTTCTCTCAAAGAAAATGCCAAAAAAACCATGTATTGGGTTCCTCATCTCAAAGGTACCAGGCGTGGGATTGTGCGGAAAGATAAACCAACTCTGATTTTGGGTACTCTCGTACACCTGAATCAGACCAAGCTCTAGAAGTTTATGACATCCCTCTCTCGAAGGAGTCAAAACAAGAAACACGATTTGATAGCTAGTAAAAATTGTGAATCAGAAAGAAGAAACTAGAACTCAGATGCTAGAAAGAAATCATCCAACCAATTATAGCCATACATACAATGATATGAGATAAACTCCACAGGTTCCAACAATCATAAAGAAGCATAGTGGTTTAGTTTCAATGTTATAAATAAATGAAAGTAAATGTTGTAAAGGGAATATAAGTATCGGTCTCCTTGATTTAGGAAACCAAAGTACACAACAATTGTCGCCTAAGATTATTCTAACCTAGTACCGGGTAGAGGCCATATCAGGATACGACCATGCTGGGTCACTGACCATGTCAGGTTGATGCGACGATTTTGAGTCGCATTTATAGACCTGTTTCATATGTGTTTTATGCTTTTATTAGTCATTTTTATGGTTAATGTGGCATAATTCATTCACTTTGGTCTTTGCTATTATTTTATGTCAAATCCCCTTTAATTCATCGTTTTGAGCATTAATTGTCAAAATATTATTATTTGTGTGAATTTATGTGATCTTGTGTTTGAATTTCAGGACAAACGAGTATTTGCTTCCGTCGATACCATCGATGGAAGTCGATACCATCGATATGATCACAGGTTGCCAGTCGAAAGGAACAGCAAAGCGTCGATACTATCGACATGGATGTCGATGGTATCGAGATACCAACAGGTTGCTGGAGAGAAAGCGGTCGATAGTATCGACACCAAGTCGATACCATCGACGTACGGAGGCTACAGTGTCGGAAACTTGCAAAAACCGACACCTAAAGGAAGTTGATACCATCGACCTGCGTTGATGGTATCGAGATGATGTCGGGCACGACAAAAGAAGGGTTTGCAGTCGGCCGCTACTATAGTGGGTCGATACCATCGACTCACGTCGATGGTATCGACACCGTAGGATATGAGTTGGCTTCTGATCCAACCCTATTCTAGGGCTGTATCTTGTGTCATTTTGTACTTTTATCACATTCAAATGCATTAGAATTACATGTTATTCTCCCCAATATGATTATCATTGCAAATACGCTTATGGATGTTCTTTGCATTGTTTTTCAAGTACTTGGACCATGCTTAGATGGACTAGGGAGAGAGAGGGACCCAAAGAAGGCCCCAATGTATCCCTCAACCTACCTCAAGTGGACAAGACTCATCCCCGAGAAAAGACATCCGAAATTGACAAAGTAAGAAGAGAAATCAAGAAGTCAAGCCCCACCACGGCTGTGGCCCCAATGCCACGGTCATGGCTTTTTTGCCAAAATCCAACAGGTTGCAACAGGGAAATCCACAGATCGCCCACGACCGTGGCCACTGAAGACAACACGACCATGGCACCCTGCCACGGTCGTGGGAATTAATTTATAAGAAGTCAGGTTGCAACAGGGAATTGGCCTCACTGACCACGACCGTGGTCGATGCTGATCAAGACGCCTGTGGCCCCTCCCCACGGTCAGCTCCAACTCCTCCAAAATGGTCGTGTTACCCAACACGGTCGTGGTGCATGCTACCCACCACGACCGTGGCACCCCGCCACGGTCGTGGCCACCACCATATCACCACTTCCTTCATCCCACAACCGTGTTCACCACCCCACGGTCGTCCTCCACTACCATCACCACGGCCGTGGTACACCCACCACGACCGTGGTGCTCACCCACCCTACACAACTTTCCATTGTTTTTCCTATTTTGCCCCCACTTATCCCTTGCTCCTATATAAGCACTAGTTGCTTCTAGGGCTCGAGAGAGAGCACTCCCTAGCCATCACCTAGCTGCTCCCTTGCATCCATTGCTCCCATCCACCCATTTCCTTGCATTCAACCCCATTTCCACCCACTTTCCACTCATTTCCACCATAGAAACCTAGTTTATCTAGGTTTCTATCCATCCATTCCACCATTTTCATGCACCCCTGCACCATTAGAGGAGGGAGGACGTCTGCAGCTACTTGGAGGTGAAGAAGAAGGCCACTTCATCAAGCTTCATGGAGTTTCTTCCTCTTCTACCCCTTTCTTTTCTTGTTTTCATGATCATGTATAGCTAAGCCCCCTTGTGGTGGGCTGTTTGGGATTAAAATGTTACTTTGATACCATGTTGGGGGATAAATTCTTGTAATGAACTCAATTCATATTTATGATGATTACTTCTTGCTTCCATCTCTTTTCCTATCTTATTTCATGTGGTTTGTGCTTCTTGTATGAATTGCTTGTTTTGAGGTTTTTGATGACACTTCATTTCTAGGAGGAATTGGGGTGTATGTGGCAATCTTAGGAATGGCTCCTAGGTCCAATTAGTGGATCCCTAGCTAGCCCCCTTTGTTCCTACATACACACCCCTCCTCTTACAAATGAGTGTGAGATTTAAGTGGCTAGTGTAAGTGAGAGTGATGCAATTGCCTAGGGCCTTCTAAAGGCTAGAGTGGCTAGTGGCATGAGGATTACCCCCTTCATCTCCACTCCCATCTCTACCCTCAACCCTCAATTGTCCACTATCACTTATCCTAGAAACCTAGATTTGGCCAATCTCACTAGAACTACACCTAACCCTAGTCTTCTACTAGTAGCATAGGGTATGTTCTAATGGCATTTCCCTTGTTGTTTGGTTTGGTAATCTAGATATGAATCGAGCACCATGCATGTTTAATGAACTCCCCCAACTAAAATCAAAGTGACATTCCCCAAACGGCCCACCCACCTTTATCACCTTTCTTAAACCCTAATCGCTTAGTCTGCTTATTAATGCTAGCTTAGTTTAATTGCTTTAGTTTAACTTAGTCAATTGCTTAGTTCTACCATTCAGTGTTAACTTAGGTTCTTGCTCTTGCTAGTAGTTTGTTCAGTTCTTATTTTCTCCCTACCTTGCTAGAGTAGTGTAGCCTTTCTTGCTCTTGCTTAGCTAGCTTGATAACTTAGTTCACTAATTTGCTTGCTCTTTCATAATTTAGTTTCCTTTTCGCATTTCTTACTTGCTCATTAGTGTAATCAACCAACAATCAACCTTCAAACCCTAAAACCCTTCTCTCCGCACTAGGAACGTAGCTCATGTTGTCTAACTCTAGCGCCCCCTTTATCCTCGTGGATCGACCCCGTACTTGCCGCCTCACCTATACTACGACACGACCCCGTGCGCTTGCGAGCGTAGTGTCTTAGTAGACGTAGGTAGTTAGTGTGGGACCATATAAATTTTAAAAGCACAATCCCATATCCCGTGCGCTCCGACCTCATGGGGTGTACAAGCACCACTAGCGGAGGCGCATCAGCTTCCTAATGAGCTCAATCGGATGGCTACGTTAATTAGCGACCTAATGACCGAGATATAGATAAGGACGGCCGCCAAGATGGAAGGGGGATCTCATTAGCCATTGCATGAGTACCGAGGAGTAGTAGAGAGGAGAACGGAGGCTAGAAGCTCATACCAGTTGATTCGGACGCCGCAGAAGACGGATTTCACCACCGAAAGGCGGGAGAGTACGTGTTCTACGCAAAGGATCAACCGGTTCTTCTCCGTTCAGGGGTTTTCCCTTTCATTCCACGTTTTTCACATGTTTTCCCCTATTTCTACCATGTACTTGTGTGAGATGAACATGCGGGGCTAATCCCCTTCGTCTTTAGGACCGGGAGTAGCCCGGGAATTCATTGTATGACAGTTTTATAATAGTGAATCATATTTTATCTCTTAAATCTGTGGTATAGTTTCGTTTTCTCCATGTATTGTTATTCTTGATCACCATAATAATAACCTAATGCCCTTAATCACTTTGAAAGAAGGATTAACGGCTAAAAAGAGATGAAATCTACATTAATCGATAAATCCCTTGAACAAGGCGGTGTAAAATTAATGGTGGAAACTGAGAGATCGTTCATAATGCACCTAGTTTAGGGTATAGGTTACTACGACGGTGGAACCGACCTAAGCTTAGGTAGTGAATTACACCACGACAGTGGGAAATTCTATTTTCAGGCCACTACCCGGATAGAGAGATAAAATTGAGGAATTATATAAAATCTAATACAATGAAAACCCACGGTGAAACCGCAATCCTAAAGATACCTTCTTGAATTGATTAAACCAAAAATTTAATCGATTGTTTGTTTTGTTTTCTTTCAATTTTCTTTTTAATTTTCACAAAACCCTCAACTTTTAATCGTCTTAGCTGATCGCAACTAGTTAGTAGGAGTCACCAACAATTCCGAGTATCCCTGTGTTCGACTCGGGCCTCACAAGGCCTATATTACTTCGACGCGTTCTCTTGCGTTTAAGCACATAGTAAAATTGCGTCAAGTTTTTGGCGCCGTTTCCAGGGATTCGGCGAATTGTTGGCACTTTGAGTGCTACGAGCGGCCATTCTAGGCCACATTTTTCTTATTATCTTGAAAAAACTTCAAATATTTCTAAATTGTTCGATAATTTTATACTCGTCATAGCACTGTACTAAACTCGAATTTTCTTATTTCAGGTACTGTGTATGGTGCGGACGCGTAACACTGATTATACATGACTCGCACCCGAGGTTCCGCTGTCGGGACCTGAGGACGAGGATTATCATGAGAAAGAGCAACAAGAAGAGGTAGATTCCAAACTTGAACAGGAAGAGATGGCCGAGCCACAGACTATATGGGAGAAGATCAAGGCTTCTTCCTCATCAACTTCCAAAGGGCCTATAAAGAAGCAGGCAATCAACATACCTACATATAAGATTGATCCGGCGTTGATAAATCTGGTGAAGTCGAATGCTTTCCATGGGCTCAAGAATGAGGACCCGGTCGCGCACATCAGCCAGTTTGTTGAGAACTGTGACATGGTAAAAATCGATAGGTTTCCACAGGAGGCAATGTATCTCAAGCTTTTCCCGAGTTCATTGGCGGGAGCCGCGTGAGAATGGTTACATAATTTGGATGATGAGTTTGTGGAGTCCTGGAACCATATGGTGGAGGTTTTCTTTGAGAGTTTCTTCCCTCCTGAGAAGACTAACGACATGATCTGGAAGATTCATAACTTTACCCAACAGGCCGGTGAGACATATTCTGAGACCTGGGAGAGATTTCATGTCATGCTGAGGAGGTGCCCACATCACGGGCTGGATAAAGAGACACAGGTGAAGATCTTCTATTTTTCTCTCTCCGAGCACGATAGGAGTAATCTGGATTCAGCTGGGTCAGGATTCTTTCTGAACAATATGGACACCAGATGCTGGGAGATACTAAAGAATATGGCTAGAAAGCAGTCATGGGGTGAGAGAGAAAGAGGCCCGGTAGAGCAAGTTCGAGTATCAGGTGAGTCCAAGTCAATGAAAGAGTTGAATGATAAGATGGATCTTCTCGCAAAGAAGCTACTGGAAAAGGAGGATAATGAGTCTGAGGATGAGGCTCAAGTCAAATACATGAGACAACAACAAGGTTATAGGAACAATGATTATTCATGGAGAAAAGACAAAAAGTTCTCGTGGAAGGATCCAAACAATTTTCTACAGGATTCGGATGCCAAACCCCCGCCAGTAGCAGAAGATAAGAGCACAGAGCTGCTCAATCAGGTTATAAAGCAAAATCAAGAGCTAATGAATACGTTTGGCCAGCAAATCAAGCAGTAAGGAGAGTACATGAACCAATTCGGGCAAACATTGTAGAGCCATGGGGCTCAAATGAGGACCATTGAGACATCTATGGCACAGATGACAGCAGAGATCGCCAGTTTGAAGAAACCGCCACATCCAGGTTTTCCGGGGAATACCAATGTTCCAGGGGGAAACCAGCAGGCAAAGGCTGTTTTGCTTAGAAGCGGCAAGAAATTGTTGAATCCAAGAGTCGAGGAGACAAGCACACCACAGGATGAGATAGAAGGTGAAGCCAATGAGGAACTGCCACCACCAGTCACAGGGTAGGTTGATGACACAGCCGTGGATGATACTGAAGAACAGTATGCAGAGGAGGAACCTCAGAAAAAGACACCTTATGTGCCACCTCATCAAAGGGCACAAGCTGTTCCGGTCCCGTATCCAAATAGTGCTAAGGCAAGGAAGGCAGATGCATAGTTCAAGAAGTTCTTAGACAGTTTTAGGAAGCTTTCAGTCAATATCCCTTTATTGGAAGCCATTGAGCAAATTCCTTCATACGGGAAGTTTCTAAAAGACATCATAACGAAGAAGAGGAAAATTCTGGATACAGAGGTTGTCGTACTAAAGGAGCAAGTGAGTGCCTTCATCATGGGCACTTTGCCGCCAAAGAGGCAAGATCCAGGGTGCTTTAACATTTCTTGTTATATTGGGAAGGTTAAATTCGGTGAAGCGTTATGTGACTCAGGGGCAAGCATCAACTTGATGCCCCTTTCTACATTCAAAAAGCTGGGATTGAAGGAGTCACGGCCAAGCAATATGACGATTCAATTGGCAGATAACTCTGTGGTAAAACCTTATGGAATCTGTGAAGATGTGTTAGTGAAGGTGGATAGATTTGTCTTTCCAATAGATTTTGTAGTCATGGAGATGCAGGATGAACATGGCAACGAGATGTTACTTGGACGTCCTTTCCAAGCTACAGTCGACATGATCTTAGAGATGGGGAGAGGTCGCTTGACCTTGGGCATAGCCGATGACCGCTTTGAGATGATCATGCCTTCTAGTACTGTGTCATCTAAGGCAAAGGAACAATGCAAGGTGGTAAAACATCTGGATAGTAATATTTCACTCTGTCTTGGGAAGCCATTTTTGGACATGGCTCATGTGATGAGCAAGGTGGACAATGGAACTTTGGTTGTGGATATCATGGAGCAGACCAAAGTAGTTTCTCTTTGCAAAGCTGTGGGATTCCCGAATGATGAGGATGAGGACATTCCGCCTTCCATGGAAGATGATGTTATTGCAATTTCTGTTCTTGATGCATATCCTAAATTACCATTGGAGGCTTGCTTGGTAAATATTACACATGATTGGATGAGGAGCAAATCTCTCAAGGAGTGCGCCAAGATGCTCCAGATGCTTCCATGCTTCTATGCGAGGCATTATGAAGATCTAGGTGAACTTCCCCCGCCATTTCAATCATCTTTGATCAGCCCGCCAGATCTAGAATTAAAGCCGCTGCCACCGCATCTCAAATATGTCTTCCTAGCTGGGGAGGACAAGTTACCAGTGATCATATCTTCTTATCTGAGTGCGGAAGAGGAAGACAAATTGTTGATAGTGCTGAAGAACCACCGAGGAGCTTTTGGGTGGTCCGTTGCAGATATCAAGGGGATTTCCCCTACTCTATGTCAGTACAAGATTCGGCTCGAGGAGGGATCCAAGCCCGTGATTCAACCTCAACGATGTCTCAATCCAAGCATGATGGAGGTTGTGAAGAAGGAGGTCATTAAACTTCTTGCTGCATGTATTATTTACGCCATATCAGACTCGACATGGGTGAGTCCCACACAGGTAGTCCCTAAGAAGGGGGGAATTACTGTCACCCAAAATATGTTAAATGAACCTGTCACCACCCGATTGGTAACCGGGTGGCGAGTTTGTATTGATTACCGCCATTTGAATGCCACCACGCTAAAGGATCACTTTCCTTTACCTTTCATTGATCAAATCCTAGAGCATCTTGTCGGCCGATCGCACTTCTGTTTTCTAGACGGGTACTCAGGGTACAACCAGATCTCGATTGATCCTTTGGATCAAGAGAAATCTACCTTCACTTGTCCCTATGGGACTTTCGCGTACCGCCGAATGCCTTTTGGTTTATGCAATGCACCTGCGACGTTTCAGCGTTGTATGCTCGCCATATTTTCTGACATGGTAGAGCGCTGTCTCGAGGTTTTTATGGATGACTTTTCGGTGTATGGTGCATCGTTTGATGAATGTCTCTATAATTTGGACAAAGTTTTACAGCGCTATGAGGACACACATTTGGTCCTCAACTAGGAGAAATGTCACATGATGGTGACTGAGGGGATATTGCTAGGACACAAGGTGTCTAGCAAAGTTTTAGAGGTAGATCCGGTCAAAATTGAGGTCATTTCCAAGTTGCCCCCACCAAATTTTGTTAAAGGGGTAAGAAGTTTCTTGGGACACGCCGAGTTCTATCGTTGATTTATAAAAGATTTTTCTAAAATTGCGAAACCTCTATCCGAGCTTTTAGAGAAAGACGCTGTATTTGATTTCAATGATAAGTGTCTACATGCGTTCGACGTTTTAAAAGAAAAACTGATTTCTGCACCGGTTGTTCAAACGCCGGATTGGATGAAACCGTTCGAACTAATGTGTGACGCCTCGGACTTTGCGGTAGGAGCTGTGTTGGGGCAGCGGGTGGACAATAAACCCACCGTGATTTTTTACGCTTCAAAGACTTTGAATGACGCCCAAGTAAATTATACAACTACTGAGAAAGAATTACTCACCGTTGTTTTCACTTTTGAAAAATTCCGACAGTATTTAGTTGGATCTAAAGTAGTTGTATGGACTGACCATGCCGCAATCAAATACTTAATGGAGAAAAAATACGCAAAGCCTAGACTCATTAGGTGGATTTTTCTCTTACATGAATTTGACATCGAAATCAAGGATAAATCTGGGATTGAAAATGTTGTTGCTGATCATTTGTCTAGGTTAGAAAGGGTGAATGAAAAAGATTTACATATACCCATAACTGAGATGTTTCTGGATGAACAGATTTTGAAAATTAACTCTAAGGATCCTTGGTTCACTGAGATTGTAAACTATTTGGCTTGCGGGATCATCCCGGAAGATTGGTCATATTAGGAGAAGAAAAGATTTTTCCATTCTTTACGATATTATTTTTGGGATGACCCAATTCTTCTTAAGCAATGCAGGGACGGTATCTTGCACAGGTGTGTGCCTGAAGTGGAGTACGAGAGAGTTTTACGTCATTGCCACGCATCACCTACGGGAGGACACCACGCCAGCTCGCGCACGACAGCTAAAGTTTTGGAAAGCGGCCTTTATTGGCCAACTTTGTTTCGAGATGCCTACGAGTTTGTGAGGCAATGTGATTCCTGCCAACGAGCAGGTAATATCTCAAAGCGACAGGAGATGCCCCTGAATGTGTTTCAGGAAGTGGAGGTATTTGATTTGTGGGGAATAGATTTCATGGGACCCTTTGTGTCCTCAAACTCCAATTTATATATTTTATTAGCAGTTGATTATGTGTCGAAGTGGGTGGAAGCAATACCCACAAGGACTAATGATTCCACCGTAGTGTGCAGATTCGTGAAAGAAAATATTTTCTGCAGGTTTGGGGTACCCCGAATGATAATTAGTGATGGGGGTACGCATTTTAGGAATCACAAGTTCTCGACATTATTGAAGAAATATGGGGTCAAGCAAAACATAGGTACCCCATATCATCCGCAAACGCAAGGCCAGGTGGAGATCTCCAACCGTGAAATTAAGAAGATTTTAGAGCGTACGGTGGCATCCACGAGGAAGAACTGGAGTGCCCTACTGCCGGATGCTCTGTGGGCATACATGACGGCTTACAAAACACCTATAGGCACCACACCTTTTAGGTTGGCGTATGGCCGGGCTTGTCACCTGTCGGTAGAGTTAGAGCATAAAGTGCATTGGGCGCTGAGAAGGATAAACCTGAGTTACAATGAAGCGGGGAGGAAGAGACTACTGGAATTGAACGAGTTGGACGAGCTACGGATGACGGCATATGAGAACGCACGGATATAAAAGGAGCGCACAAAGCTGATCCACGACCGTCACATCCAGTTGCGCACGTTCAAAAAGGGAGATAGTGTTTTGTTGTTCAATTCACGACTCAAGTTGCATCCTGAGAAGCTCAAATCCCGGTGGAGTGGACCGTTCGTGGTAGAGGAGGTCAAACCACACGGCGCGATCTTAGTGCGTGATGGTGATACCACGTTTTTGGTAAATGGACAAAGGCTGAAGCTCTATATTGGTGAGAATTACAAGAGGAAGGTGAATGAGGTCAAACTCATTTCACTTTCGGATGCATGAGGTGCTGAAAGCTGTCTAGCCTAAGACGTTAAATAAGGGTGCTTGTTGGGAGGCAACCCAACCATCAGTACATTAGGATAGTTCATGTACATTCATAGGTTGGCTTATTTTGGTTTGATTTTTAGTGTAAAAAAAGATACCGTGATCGATTTGTTTGATGTGCAAGCTGAGGCAGAGTCGATACCATCGACACCTATGTCGATGGTATCGACCAGGGAATAGGTTGACGACTGCAAATTTCATTCTGAGTCGATACCATCGAGTCGATACCATCGACGGCCTCGTTGATGGTATCGACATACCTCCAGGCAGGTCGCGAAGAAAATGTCGATGGTATCGACCCGGGCGTCGATACCATCGAGATCCCTGAAGATATGCAGACAAGTTCGTCTCAGTCAACTCGATACCATCGACGGCCTCGTCGATGGTATCGACATGGTTACAGGTTGAAATGCAAAGCAGAGGTGTTGCAACAAAGAAAAGTCAATACCATCGACCCATGTTGATGGTATCGACCATCCACGTCACTGATCTGCGCAAACGAATCAACGGCGATCGCGGCTTCCACGTCATCGATCCGGGTGAAGCGTCGATACCATCGACCCATGTCGATGGTATCGACACGTCAGTGATCTGGGTTTCAAGATCCAGCCATCGACAACTGTCGATACTCGCGATGGGGGTGGATAGCATCGACTAGTGTCGATACCATCGAATCGCGTCGATGGTATCGACGGGACAACAGTGGCGTCGGCCAAGTCTATTTAAGGATATTCATTACGTCAGTTGACATCACACCTTCAGAGCGATCTCCTCCCTTTGTGCCGAGCACTCCCCCGAGCCGTCCAAGCCCGAAGAAAAGCATCACCGAGCGACGATCTTCACCGAGCGGAGATTCAACTCTCCAATCTGCACCGAGCTCTCTTTCCAATCCCTTTCTCGTCGCAAATATGGTTCACGTCGCTGGAGCATCTTCCTCTCGCGCGAATCTGATGGACATTCTGGAATACGTGCCACCACCGCCATCCTCGATCGCACATCCCCGACTCATCCATCCTTCCTCGGAGGTCCGAAAGATCTACGAGGAGATCATGTGGAGGAAGATAGAGCCCACCCGGTATGTGGACCGGGAAATGATCTGAGACCTTGGATTTGAGGCCAACTTGGCCTATGTTCTGCAGGGGCAAGCCCGCGACACGGGGCAAAGGCCCGATGAGCTGCGATTCCATGTTGATGGTTAGTCGTTCTTCAATGACTGGTCGATGTACAAAGAGCTGGTGTTAGAGTTTATGTCGTCGATGTACGTCTGTGTCGTGCCCAATGACATAGTAGCTACCGATCATGAGTGGATTAAGGGCCGGGTGTCCTTCCGGTTGTACAACCACGACTATACCCTCACGCTTCACCAATTCAACAGGATCTTCAACTGGAATCATTCCCAGTACGACTACCGGCGGTCAGACAACTGCACTGACTACGACACCATCTTCTCCGAGTTGGTGACAGTGCCGCAAGGCAAGTCGGTGAGTTACCACAACGCCGCGGTAGCCGACTTCGAGCACCCATTCGTCCGGATCTTGCACCGGATGCTGAGTTCCACAATTTTTGCTCGAGGTGATCTGGCCCTCAGCAAATTTCAGGGGACCGACCTTTTCTTTCTCTACAAGCTCCTGAAGATACAAGAGTGCAACTGGGGCGCCTTCTTTCTGCAACGAGTTTTGGCGGTGAAGAGGAGCACGAGAAAAGCCCTGATTCATTTTGGCGGGCTTATCACCAAGCTGGCCATCTACCTGGGGTTGAATCTCGAGCAGCTGACTCCTCTCTCTACAAGAAGCAAGGTGAACTTGCAGCATTTACACCGGTCCAATCTCCTACTTCTCTGAGATGGCGTGGCGTTTGCACATTTCCATGTCAACCACGCCTACCAGGAGTGCACGCTGCCCGATCCGGTCTTCAACATCGACGGGGCACAACATTTTTGATGGCCAATCATAGCCATCGCCGACTCCGATGAAGAAAGCATCAATGACGGCGATGACGACAGACATGACGATGATGCTGAGGAGGAAGAGGAGGCCTTTACACCTCTTCGAACACGAGTGGCACCCCGGAAGCGTCCTCGGATGCATCAGGGTGCATCTTCATCATCACAGCCTACGCCACTACCACCACAGCCCTCACAGCCAAGTGAGGATGCCTATTCCATACAGGGCATGTACGCGATGCCGCACGACATCCAGCAGACCCAACATGGCCACACAGCTACCTATGCCGGTATTCAGGACACCATCGACCGGCTCTTCGTCAATCAGCAGGCGATCTTTGAGAATGAGCGCCTTTTGTTCAAGAATCAGCAGAACATCCATGACCGGCTGCACAGGATGGAGGAGCAGCAGCAGCCGTTTTTCGATCATTACTGGAGCCAAAATTATTTTGGGGGATATCCACAGCCTCCTCTGATGCCTCAGTATGATCCGAATTTCTAGGGGAAATACCCGTCTTGGGACCCCACGGCGCCGCAATACCCGCCTCCACCACCACAGGAGTGATCCGGTATCACTGTTCCAATCTTTAAGTTTGTTTTTGACTATGAGGCCATAGTCGAATTCAAGCTTAGGGGGGTAGTTGGAACAACTTTATCTCTTTTATTGTTTTTAGTTTTTAACTTTATTTGTTTTTGTTCTTTTTAGTTGTTTTTGCAATTTTAGTTTGTTTAGGATCCACATGCTATCTAGTGTAATCGTGGATGTCATAAAGTTTGTGTCATCTCTAGAGTGTGCATGGGAAAAATCAAGGGAATTTAAAAAAAAAAATTTGTACATGTGCAAAGCTTGTCGTGTTTAACCTTGTGCAATTAACCTACAAAAATGATTGGTTCTGTCAACTCTAAAACAACAATTCACAACTGTACTCCTAATGATTCATGAAGTGGACGGACATGTTTGTTTGAGCCTAATCCAACCAAATGGTAATGTGACTTTAATCGGAAATAGGAGAGAGAAACTTCTTAACTACTACACAGGTCAGTAAGGAGGGACACATAATATTTATCTAAGGTTCAGTCACCTAGTCTTGTGATCTTTCCACCTTTTCACTTTTTGCAATCCACCACAACAATTGGAAGTACTTTACAGTTTTAACTTCTTTGACTGCATTGCACGTAGATAGGGCTTGCAATAATTCTTTTTCCATATGTTTTGCATAAAAAGAAAGAAAAAAATGAGAATAGTGATACATGCACATTACCTTTAGGTGCATGCCATGTAGTTGCATTCATAATTTTCATGCATAAAGTATATCATGTATCTCAATTTTTCTTCAATGGTGAATTAAATTGTTCCATACCTTCTAAATAAGTGCAAATTTCTGAGTTATGAAGAAAAATAAGCCCAATAAAATATTCATTATCAATTATGGATATAAGGGTTTGAAAAATGAAAAAAAAGAGAAAGTTATTTAGAAGAAATTAGAATAAGGAGAAAGGAACGTAATATCACCTACATTTTAAGATAATTGAGTACATGATGTAGCTTACATAGACGTCCATCTCGTTTTGAGGTGGATGGTTAGTGCATGCATCATTCCACCCAGTTTTAGGCATTAGGGCATTTTTCATGTGCATTTGCATCATTTAGGACATTTTTGTTTTATGCATGTTGAAACTGTATCATACTTCCATTTTCTTCCATGAACCACCCATCTTCATCCACCCGTTGCTCGGATTGGTAGGCCACCGTGAAGTTCTCCTCACTAATGTATATCAGGAGAACTGCTTCCATTTAGATGGTAGTTAGGGCGAGCAACTTAGTATAGGAGATCACAAGATGCACCAAGTCTGAACCGGCGAGTTTTATTATGTTAACTGCCTTATGTGATAGTGTTCATCAGTTTTGAGGTCAATTTCTCTTATGGATGATTACTGTCGCCTACAGGGTAATTACCATTTTGTGGTTAGAGAGGGCCGGTATGTGATTGTTAGGTGGGAGTCATTTGGATGTTGGTTGTGATGTGTTGTTCTTCATTTGACATTAGCAATTCTATTCTAAGGATTAGTTGCTCGAGGGCGAGCAAAGTTCAAGCTTAGGGGAGTTTGATGCGACGATTTTGAGTCACATTTATAGACCTATTTCATATGTGTTTTATGCTTTTATTAGTCATTTTTATGGTTAATGTGGCATAATTTATTCACTTTGGTCTTTGCTATTATTTTATGTCAAATCCCCTTTAATTCATCATTTTGAGCATTAATTGTCAAAATATTATTATTTGTGTGAATTTATGTGATCTTGTGTTTGAATTTTAGGACAAACGAGTATTTTCTTCCGTCGATACCATTGACGGAAGTCGATACCATCGACATGATCACAAGTTGCCAGTCAAAAGGAGCAGCAAAGCGTCGATACTATCGACATGGATGTCGATGGTATCGAGATACCAAAAGGTTACTGGCGAGAAAGTGGTGTCGATACCATCGACGTACGGAGGCTACAGTGTCGGAAACTTGCAAAAACTGACGCCTAAAGGAAGTCGATACCATCGACCCACGTCGATGGTATCGAGATGATGTCGGGCGCGATAAAGGAAGGGTTTGCAGCCGACCGCTACTACAGCGGGTCGATACCATCGACTCGCGTCGATGGTATCGACACCGTAGGATATGAGTTGGCTTCCTAATGAGCTCAATCGGACGTCTACAGTTAATTAGCGACCTAATGACCAAGATATAGCTAAGGACGGCCGCCCAGACGGAAGGAGGGGATCTCATTAGCCATTGCACGAGTACTGAGGAGCAGTAGAGAGGATAACGGAGGCTAGAAGCTCATACCAGTTGAGTCGGACGCCGCAGAAGACGGATTTCACCACCGAAAGACGGGAGAGCACGTGTTCTACGCAAAGGATCAACCGGTTCTTCTCCGTTTAGGGGTTTTCCCTTTCATTCCACATTTTTCACATGTTTTCCCCTATTTCTACCATGTACTTGTGTGAGATGAACATGCGGGGCTAATCCCCTTCATCTTTAGGATCGGGAGTAGCCCGGGAATTCATTGTATGACAGTATTATAATAGTGAATCATATTTTATCTCTTAAATCTGTGGTATAGTTTCGTTTTCTCCATGTATTGTTATGCTTGATCACCATAATAATAACCTAATGCCCTTAATCACTTTGAAAGAAGGATTAACGACTGAAAAGAGATGAAATCTACATTAATCGATAAATCCCTTGAACAAGGCGGTGTAAAATTAATGGTGGAAATTGAGAGATCGTTCATAATGCACCTAGTTTAGGGTATAGGTTACTACGACGGTGGAACCGACCTAAGCTTAGGTAGTGAATTACACCACGACAGTGGGCAATTCTATTTTCAGGCCACTACCCGGATAGAGAGATAAAATTGAGGAATTATATAAAATCTAATACAATGAAAACCCACAGTGAAATCACAATCCTAAAGATACCTTCTTGAATTGATTAAACCAAAAATTTAATCGATTGTTCGTTTTGTTTTCTTTCAATTTTCTTTTTAATTTTCACAAAAACCCTCAACTTTTAATCGGCCTAGCTGATCGCAACTAGTTAGTAGGAGTCACCAACAATTCCGAGTATCCCCGTGTTCGACTCGGGCCTCACAAGACCTATATTACTTCGACGCGTTCTCTTGCATTTAAGCGCATAGTAAAATTGTGTCACAGGTCATGGACCTTGACAGGTAAAGGTCATATTGGGATAGGACCTCCACCTGATACAGTCATGTCAGGTTGCTGGTCGTGTCGAGCTGTAACCATGACGGGTATATACCATATCGGGTTGGGTACTGTAACGGGTTAGGGTACATATTGGGTTAACATTATCTTAAGTCTCTCAGGTTCTTCTTGTCGGGTATAGGTGGGCAAGCCGTCTCGGGTTGAAGCCCAGATAGGAACCCGACATACTTGAAGTGGCCTTGAGGATCATGTCATGCTGCTTGCTGCTACTAGAACGGTCTCTAAGTGAACTCCTCCCATCCCTCTCGGGATGGGGGTGTGCTCACCTAGCTATCGCTCGACAAGCTCCTTGGGACTCGACACTCTAGCTCCTTTGCTCTAGGGGCTAGCTCTTGTAGGGTCCAGCCCGTACCATCGTAGGCTTGTAGCTGCTATTTATAGGTAGCGAGTTGATGGGAGTTGTAGCTTTTATTGGTCCACGTGTCTTTCATATGTGGCTTCATTCTTGATGCTTCAGAAGGGCCAATACAACTTTCGCCTTCTAAGCTTGTCGGGCTGGGAGAATGCCGAGCAGCGAGCGTATCATGTACAACTGTGGCCGAGGGGTGGCCATGTCGGGTAACAACCTTGTCGGTTTGTGAACCGTGACGAGTTAGGCACCATATCGGGTAAAGGGCCGCAGCGGGATGAGACTCCTACACGACATGCCCACATCGGGTTCCTATCGTAGCGGGCAGAGACCATGATGGGTAAGAGGGGCGGGTCGGCCTCGGGTGTTGGTGAGCTACTGGGATGGAACATGGACTTTGTTGCTGATGGGACTGATGGGCCCATTGGTGCTTCTTTTCTTGTGGAAAAATAGGAAAATCCCTACAAAAGTTGGGAAATATTTTTAGGGGCGTAGTGGGCATGATTCTTCATAATAAATAAAATAAAACAAAGAGGAAGTTAAGTTTGGAGGCTATTTTGACAATAAAATATAAGTTCTAGCAGCCATAAAGTGGGTGTTATCAGTGAACTCTTTGCAGTACGGCCATGTTATATGGCATGACCATTCTGGGTCATGATGGCACAACCATGCTGTGTTGCATGGACATGCTGTTGAATTGAATCTTCAATGCTCCAGTCTGTGATTTTGAGTGAACCGACACGACCATTCTGGGGTACCACAGTCGTTCTTCTCTCTTCAACAACACTTTGAACTTGTTCTTTATTCATCCTTGGACATCTTTTCTTCCATTGACCTTTGTCTACTAGGGGTAGGTTGAGGGAGACTTGGACTTCACTTTGGGCCTCTCTAAGGGTAAATAAATCATATAATCATTCTTTCTCTCTCTCTTTCATCAAAGTGTGGTCCAAGTACCTGAAAAACATGCAAATAACATCCATAAGTGCATTTTAAACAAATATGCATATTGAGATAAATAACATGAAATCTAACAGGTATAGATGTGATTGAAGTGAAAAAAGACACATGATGAAACCCTAAAATAGGGGTGCATCACAAGAACACTCCTATAAATCATGGGTGCAAGGTTTGTAGGCCTACTAAGATGCACTTGACAATGAACGAAGCAAAACCTACAATAAACTCCATGAGAACCACTCCAAATCTACAATCTAGTAGCATAGATTCACCACCACCTACTTTCACCCATAAAATTTAAGATGATGACCCTCTCCATATGTTGGAGTAAAGACTTTGATGCACCACCTGCAACAAGAATGAAAAACCTCTGAAGCTTGACAACCATCATATCGGATTGCAAAACCATATGTCTAGGCCTTGAAGAAAAACTACTAATATCCAACTAGGTAATTGATATAAGGACCATGGAACTAAATGATTCTTGACACCTATCTTGGACCCAAAGAAAACCCATTCAAGATCAGTAGCTGCTACATGTTGTACATGTTAGTAAAATTCTCCTCTATGTTGAATTTAGAAAGTAATTAATGAGGATAAACTACGTCTTATAGTAGTCATGTAACCCTAATGCCATCACACTAATATCTATATTCATGTATGTGCTAGTGTATTAGTGTAAAGTAAATATGTATTTCAAAAGTCACTACTTAGATAAGTACATATATTATTATATACATGTTATACGTACCTACATTTATACATGTAGCATTTAAATCTATGTAAAAGATTTAATGTTGTAGTTTATGTACAACAATAGCGGTTTAAGGAAACAATATTCACATACCTTCTGTGAGTTTGAAACCCTAAGAATATAAATATACAAGAGGCCCAGTGGAATATATCATTGGGATTTAGCATATTAATGTCATTATATCTACCTTGAATAATAATTGGTAAAGATTAAGATATTAGCTACTGATATAAACAAAGTTATCTATAATGGTTGTCTTATTTGACCAACCAACTACTTGAATATTAGTTAAAAGGGGACTAGAAACCTATCTATATCTATATATATATATATATATATATATATATATATATATATATATATATATACTCGTGGATCTTTTTGTAATAGGAAGGCACCTAATTGTAATGAGACAACCAAAATTGTAATATAAAGACTTATTTTGTAAATATAGTGTGAAATTTTTATTCTCCCTATGAATATAGTAAAAATGATATTTTTGACAACAGTTTACATAGTTTAACAAAATGAGTCTTTGTATTACAATTTTTCTCATCTCACTACAATTTTTTCTATCTTATTACAAATATTTGTCTTCCTACTACAAAACAGATGCACATGTAACTAACCTTAGTTACCTGCACGAGTAGTTAATGAATGGCCATATATATATATATATATATATATATATATATATATATATATATATATATAGAGAGAGAGAGAGAGAGAGAGGATAGCAATCCAGTGAGGAACATCCTACGGTGAGAGCATGAGAGGCATTTGAATAACTACAAATTCGTAACTATTTTTAAAAATCTAACCATATAGATTGAAAAAGCATTATTTCATTTACCTTCTCACAAAAAATCATTGCAATCAAACATTGTTTACATGTCCATATGTACAATATACACTTTTTACATCCAACTGTCAGCCTGAAATTCAATATAGAGCGTCGAAAAGTATTTGGTTGTTGTGAATGATCTACAAATCGGATGGTGATAAAATTTATAGGAAGGTAGATATTAAGGTATACTTGTAATCTGTATGGCTCGATTATGAAAAATTGATCTATGTGGAGAGTTATTCAAATACCTCTCATGCTCTTACCAAGATATGTTTCTCACCGGATCGTCACCTTATATATATATATATATATATATATATGTATATATATATGTATATATATATGGGGCAATGATCTAGTGAGAAACATATCTTGGTGAGAGCATGAGAGGCATTTGAATAACTCTCCACATAGATCAATTTTTCATAATCCAACCGTACAGATTACAAGTGTACCTTAATATCTACCTTCCATTAATTTTTTATCACCATCCAATTTGTAGATCATTCACAACAACTAAATACTTTTCGGCATTCTATATTGAATTTCAGGCTGACTGTTGGATGTAAAAAGTGTATATTGTACATATGTACATGTAAACAATGTTTGATTGCAATTACTTTTTGTGAGAAGGTAAATGAAATGATGCTTTTTCCATCTATACGTTGGATTTTAAAAAATAGCTATGAATTCATAGTTATTCAAATGCCTCTCATGCTCTCACCATAGGATGTTTCTCACTGGATCACTACCCTATATGGGCAACGATCTAGTGAGAAACATATCTTGGTGAGAGCATGCGAGGCATTTGAATAACTCTCCACATAGATCAAATTTTCATAATCCAATTGTACATATTACAAGTATACCATAATATCTACCTTCATATAAATTTTTATCACCATCTGATTTGTAGATCATTCACAACAACCAAATACTTTTCGACGCTCTATATTAAATTTTAGGCTGACCGCTGGATGTAAGAAGTGTATATTGTACATATGGACATGTAAACAATGTTTGATTGTAATGATTGTTTGTGAGAAAGTAAATGAAACGATGCTTTTTCCATCTATATGGTTGGGTTTTAAAAAATAGTTACGAATTTGTAGTTATTCAAATGCCTCTCATGCTCTCACCGTAGGATGTTTCTCACTAGATCGCTACCCTATATGGGAAACAATCCAGTGAGAAATATATCTTGGTGAGAGAATGAAAGACATTTGAATAACTCTCCACATAGATCAATTTTTCATAATCCAACCATACATATTATAAGTATACATTAATATCTACCTTCCTATACATTTTTATCACCATCCGATTTGTAGATCAGTCACAACAACCAAATACTTTTCGACGCTCTATATTGAATTTCAGACTGACCGTTGGATGTAAAAAGTGTATATTGTACATATGGACATGTAAATAATGTTTGATTGTAATGATTTTTTGTGAGAAGGTAAATGAAATGATACTTTTTCCATCTATACGGTTGGATTTTAGAAAATAGTTACGAATTTGTAGTTATTCAAATGCCTCTCATGCTCTCACCGTAGGATGTTTCTCACTAGATCGCTACCCTATATATATACATATATATATATATATATATATATATATATATATATATATAGGGAGAGAGAGAGAGAGTCAGGCTAGAATACACTCGAGTGTATCCGGAGCGGAATACACTCAAGTAGTTTTTTATGATGCAATATTTTTTTTAAATCTAATTTGTTGATCTTCTTAAACATCTCGTGAACAATTCATACGCAAAATTTGAGCACATTTGGATATGTATAGCTCATGTTATGAAGACCGTAAAAATTATGCATTTCAAATTAATTTCCTGCGTCGATTTTGTTGCCCTTAGATGAGTGACTTGGACTCATCCAAATGGGCTCAAAATTTGAATGTAGCCTAGTTATAGTATGACGGTGAAGATCAACAGTTTACATTTTACAAAAAATAGACTTGATATGCAAACACACTTGAGTGTATTCGTGCGATCCGTACACTCGAGTGTACATAATACACTGTACACCTCAATGGTGTTTGCCTATCTAGACCTTGTCTTTCCAAAATCCAATCCATTGATCTTCATGGTTACAATAGTAATAGGCCACATATAAAATTTGAGCTCATTTGGATGAGTGTAAGTCACTCATCAAGGGCTATAAAATCGACGCACAAAACTAATTTGAAATGCATGATTCTTGTCTCTTTTAGATGCATGACCTATAAGTATCCAAATGAGATAAAATTTATTATATAGTATGTTCTTAAGATATTTAAGAAGATCAACGGTTTAGAATTTTCAAAAAGTTACTACATATTTAAAAATGACTGAAGTGTACGGTGCCTCCGATACACTCGAGTATACACTAGTCTGACTCTCTCTCTCTCTCTCTGTATATATATATACATATATACATATATATATATATATATATATATATATAGAGAGAGAGAGAGAGTTCGGCTAGAATACACTCGAGTGTACAGATCACGCTGTACACCCCAATGGTGTTTGCCTATCTAGACCATGTTTTTCCAAAATCTAATCCATTGATCTTCATGGTAATAATAATAATAGGTCACATATAAAATTTGAACTCATTTAGATGAGTGTAAGTCACTCATCCAATGACAACAAAATCGACGCACAAAACTAATTTGAAATATATAATTTTTGCCTCCTTTAGATGCACGACCTATAAGTGTCCAAATGAGCTAAAATTTATTATATAGTATGTTCTTATGATAATTAAGAAGATCAACGGTTTAGATTTTTTAAAAGTTTATTGTATCTTCAAAAATGAGTGAGGTGTACGGTGCCTCTGGTACACTCGAGTGTACACTAGCCTGACTCACTATATATATATATATATATATATATATATATATATATATATATATATATATATATATATATATATAGTTATTGCCCACGCGGGTAACTAAGTTCTGTTATCTGTGGATCTGTTTTATAACATGAAAGCACATGAATCTGTTTTGTAACAGGATGACACATACTTGTAATGAGACAACTAAGAAAGACAAACTTTGTAAATACAACGTGAAGTTTTTATTTTCCCTCCGAAAACAGTACAATGATATTGTAAATAATTTATGATGTAGTACAAAATCAGTATTTCTATTACAATTTTACTTATATTATTACAATCCTCACTGTCTCGTTACAAATATGTGTGTTCCTATTACGGCTAATGAATGGATGGTCATAATACTATGTAAGGAATAAGTCCGTAAGAATGAGGAGAGAGTGAAGGAGGAACAACTTGCATCAACAGCTTTTGAGTTTTGACTATCAAGTGGTGGAAAATAAATTTATGAAAGAGAGCATTCTGCACCCCGTGTAAGTGGTAGGGTATTGAAAGAGCGACAAAAACAAGGTATTTGTGTCGGTCCGGTTTGCTTGTATACATATCCACACAAAGGCAGGAATGGTGCTTGTTAGGTGTTTGATACGTGGCCATTGGCTCCGCCCTTTGTCTGGTTGAAAGGGACACTGGCCCAGGTATATCAAAGCATTAAATTTGGCACTCTTAGCCCTACTCCTTAGCAAGGAATTGATCCTTTTCAAGACAGGAGAGCTCAGCAACAGCGATCTGTCTTTGGCGGTACATGTAGCCTAATCAAAAGTGTGTTTCAACCCAGTGGCCACTTTGGTATACCATTGGCTCAACAGGTAGGGGTCATCACACAGCTGGTCTCGCAGGGAATCAGAAGAGTTGAACTCTCAGTCTGTGTGATCGAGTGTGTGATTGGATGATTAAACAAATTAATCAAATCAAAGGTAAAGACGACACGATGACAAGCCCGGAAAGGGCACTCCCTCTGGTTACTTCATTCCAGATAAAGTGACCTCGGTGGTCTTGATCAGTGATAACTAGATTTGATGGCATTGATAATGAAAACCGCATTGATAATGAAAACCGAATCGATCCCCTTACAAGACAGAGTTCAGCTGGGGAGGGATGTAGCTGGTTTCCTCATGAAAGCAGAGCTCAACTTTCCTTCTATATTCATCGTGTTTACTTTGTTCTCCCCAGAAAGGACCCCCGCTTTGATAACTTTGATTTTGTCTCTCTTCCAAATTAATTGATTGGCGACTTTCAAAGAGGAACTTATGCCTGTAGCAGTGACCACCACAAATTTGGTTGTCCCCAACTATAATAGTTCTTTTTGTTGAATGGGTTTCAACTTATATTGATATATATAAGGAAATAAAAGAGAGTATATGCGACGTAGGTGTGTGCCCACAGATATATATAAGGAACTGAAAGAGAGTTACATAGGTGTGTGCCCATACAGCTGACCGGGTACTGAGTGGGCCAAGCGGCGGGTACAGAGAAGGGCGAAGCTTAGATGCTGTCAACAAAAGAAAGCTGAATAATAGCAGGAAACTCTTTCACCATTGTTGGGTTGGCGCACCTTCAGCTCCTCTCCTTGCCTGAAGAAATGGTGAATCTCCTTTTTAGAAACTGGATGGTTAGAGAATCGGAAATTGCGAATGTCGGGAGCCAGTAACGAGGTCGAGTGATATCAGGAATGACCTCTGGCCTAAGAACTTGAAAATCACTTCTTGCATTTAATCAGTCGGTTTAAGGCATGCGCCCACCCTTCAACTCGGGTGAGCTATTGATGCCCGAGTCGGGAGTCATGGATGTCGATCTTGAATCTCATGGTCCCTAACTCGATTCGGCCATGGGCCCAGACATGTTTTGGATCCGCGCTGATGCATGTGAGACTTGGAGTCCCTGGGCTGGGTCTGAGTTTAGGTCTGAGTTGGGCTAAATCCAACTGGCCAGACCATACTGCAAAGCCCGAAACGGCCCACGCATCATCTTACGAATGTGCTGCGCGGTCAGAACTCAATAGTCTCATCTTCACCAAAAACCCAGACCGTGCCTCTCGAGCTTATTCAGCCGATGTAAAAGTAGACATGTAAATAGATTGAATACGGAGTGAATACTACTATATCTGATATCTTAATCTGAAAAAAAATATGATCTGATATCCGACGGATATTATGTGATAATATTTGAATCTGATCCGACAAATAATATTCGAATTCGGATAAATATTCGATCCAAACTAAAAAAATATAAATATATTGTTATTAATATATTATATATAGAAAATAATGATATCACTATGAATATATATGATAAAATATCTATATTTTATATTTTTATATATAGATAATATATATTTGATAATATATGTATATATTTGTCAGATTTTAGAATTTTTCAGAGCAGATATAGCCATATCCGAAATACTATCCGAATTTTCGGATATGAAATTTGATATCCTAAATCCAATTCGAATTATGCAGATGTCGGATTTTTTTTTCAAAATTTCGGACACAAATCTGGATCGAATTTGCGAATTCTGAATATCCATTTACAGGTCTATATAAAAGTAAACAAACACATAGTTATTGCTGGTTATTTTCTCTCCTTTTGTTCTACACTAGTGATATTTAAGTAAGGATCCATGGCTCTAAAAAAAAAGTAATGATCCATTTACCACTTAAGTATCCATGTATCTCCTTTAACTCCTATGAGCCTCTATAATCTCTTATTAACCTAATTAGAATTCACCTAATTTTTTCACAGTCTTATTATGTATTGTATACGTGTAAAACTTTTTGCTATGATGATTTTTGGTGGGAGTTCAAGCACGATAGTGCTGGAATAAGGGATTTCTGGCAGCCTGAGCTGCTTTGGCTGCTACACTATGGTTGGCCACGAAGGGGGCTCCTTCCCTGTTGTCCCTGCTAGCAGCGATAATGGGTTGCAACAGGGGGGGAGTGGTTCAGGTAGTTCGGGCACGGGGCCCCTCATGAAGGGATCTGGATTCGATACCCAGCGGCCGCCTCCGAAGTGTTTACCCGTCGCGCAGGCCGGCCAACTGTGCGCTTTAACTGGTTCCTGAGTTTGCGGGATGCCCAGGGATCCGAGAGTTTACGCCGCCTGGGGGGGTCACTAATGTGGCGCTTCTGCGGTGGTGGTTCTCTCGTACTCCAAAAGAATAACAAACCCTTGAAGGACACCGGCCGTCATTGCATATCTTTTTCTTCTCTAGAGGAATGTGATGGAACCCTATAAGGTGAATGACGAAAACATGCAATGACGGCTGGTTTAGGGTTCCTAAAGAGTGTATTGCATTAATTTCATCGGCATCATTATCTAAGCCCCAACCTCAACTGTTTTACCCACAAGAAAAATCCAACTACAGGCTAGACTTGTCGGTTAATATAAGAAACTCGTTGGAAAATAAAAATAAAACAAAAATAAAATATAAGCTTCACAATCGCCATTGTGTTTTATAAGAAAAATATAAAAAAATCAAGGAGAAGTGTTTACGTCGGCGGGAAAATATAGAAAAGACTCAACAAGGATGACTTCACCCAAAGGCAGATAAAAGCTCGGAAAGCATGGTAAGAAAATGGACTAGGAAACCCCTATTATACTTGGGAAAGGTGTTAGGAACCACACATCTCCTATGAAAATATTATTCATATTCATATTCTGGAGTTCATTACAAGCAATGATTTGGTTGTTACGAAAAAGAACACAATAAACAAGGAAAAGATATTTTTTATGACAAATCTTGGGGACTAGAGATTTAGTGGCTTTCCCATCATCATCCCTAAATAAATAATTATTTTTAGTTAAGAGGTGTCAATCGCCTTAGGAGATCCATCTTAGGCAATGGATGAAAAGGATGGAAAATAGTGAGAGAGAGAGAGAGAGGAAGGAGATGTTAAAATAGGATTCAACCACATGCAAGAACTAATAAGTGAATCAAACAATATACATAGGGGACAATTAGATCATATACCAGTCAATCTAGATGAGCACTTATGGTGAAATAGAAATTAGATCATTGAAGTTATTGTATAGTTGATCAGAATAGTTAAGCAATTCAGGTTGACAATTAGGGTAGTAGAATAAATACCTAGAACATATGGATAAGTAGTTAGTTAGTTCCACATAGTATTTTAAGAGTAATTATACAAAAAAATTTCATATCACAAAATATAGGTGGACATGTTTCCTACTTACCGTCTAAAAATGTTTAGTTGTATGAGAGGCACTTGTGTTAGAAGAAGGATCTTCTAGTCACCAAGCAAATTGAATTAAAATAGAGGGGCAGTCCATTCTCTGGATTCAAGAGAGTCAAAAGGGGACATACCAGATATTGGATGGGGAAGGTGGTAATGATATTCAAGAATCAAGGTTCGAGGTCTAGGGTTTTGGGTAGAAGGTTTTGTAATAGACTCGATGGAACACAGTCCTATGAGCCACCCAATGGAAGAATGTTGTATTTTGCCACATGGCACCCTAGTGGAACGTGGGTTCGACTAGGTGTCCCTAAATAGGAAAAAAATATATTTTGTATTCGAGTTTCTGGATTTTGTTGAAGGTTCTAGAGATTTCTCAGATAGATATGGTTTAGATCACATAATTGATAAACAAAATTTGATAAAAAGAAGGAATGAATATAAGAGATAAAACTTGGGGACCAAGGCTTTATTTTACCAATTGAATTGTCATGGATATAATATTCAAATCCCATCACATATTCAATTATCATTATATTAATGAAAGTTAAATATATTTTCACTACATATATATAGAGACTTGTAAAAAGCTCAATTAATGGACAAATTACATATCTGGAGAATGATGTTTTTGATATGTGAACCTCAGACTGTGCCAAATGGGTGATATGGGTCGATTATAGGAAGAAAAATATGCAAAAATATGAAATAAAATGGGACAGATTCCATGATTAGCCAAAGAGTGGATCTAATCTCGATAGTTGAATGAATGATTGAATATGCGGTGTCAATAGTTTGCCCCTATCAAGATAAGATTTGAGATGTGAGTGAGTACTAAAGTCTTGAGCCAAATCTTACCTCCATTCTATTCGTGAACTACTAAAATGGTGAGACTCATCAAGGGTGTTAAGATGAGCATAATGAGTCTAAGTAGTGTAGGTGATCCCTTTTCCTTCTAGGGATGAATTAGTTGGATCATAATTTATAGAAAGGATAAGCTTGTGTACCATGCAATCATCTAGGGTCAAGGTGGGATAAACTAAGACCGGTGGTTGTATTTGGTGATCATCGGTCCCCTTGGGGTATCATGGAACCATCTGTTTTGGATTTTTTGGATTTAAAGTGCTTATGTGATACTCTAGTTCTTACTTAATTTGTGTCAGGTTATCTCACTAATTCATATCCTAGTTAGGCAAAGGTGGATGTAGAACTGGGTTGAAATTTAAAAGATCAAAACTCATTAAGATATATTCTATTGAATCATGAGTCTATAATCATGACAGATCTTTAAAGTGCTTGATTTTGAATGACCATCGTCTCTCTCTATGATTAGATGGTTGAGTGAGTTAGGCCAATCATGAGACATGGAAGATGAACCAATTTTAAGGCTAGAATCACAACCCTCACATAGCAAATGTGGAGAGTCTCTTATGTGAGATAAGACTTTTGAAATGCAAAGCATTGATAAAATATATGATTTCATATTGAAGCATGAAAACGATTATGACAAGATTACATATTAATTCTTATTGAGACCTGAGATCTCGACATCCCCACAACAATATAATATCTTTTACTAGAAAATGAGTGTGGATCAGAAAGATAAAAGATCATAAAAATGGGTCAAGAATTTATGAATTTTTTCTTATTAGGATCCAAGATCTCAATACCCACACAAGAATATATCTATATCCTTTGATCAAAAGGGAAACAATTTGGGAAGCATCCTTTCATTAAAATGATGGAGTGAATATAACTAATGGAGAGATTGGGATGTGGGGCTAATCCCCATGCCCCAAAAGAGAACTACTCGAACATAATGTAAAGGAACAAGATTACAAAAGAAACACTTGAGGAAGAGGTAAAAAGTGATCCCTTTTCTTTGGAGCCCACTCCTTTTATAGGGAGAAAGGAGGGACAAAATCCCTAAAAAAGAGGATTTTTGGTGGCCGTTGGGTCTGCTTTGACCAAACTTTGACTACAATAGTAGCCTTCTTAGTTCCAATTTTTGACTGAGTTTGGGCGTAAATTTGTTGACTTGTGATTTGAACTGGTCGACTTGTGAGACTGGGCTTTATTTTTAATTACTTTTCTTGCAAGAACGTCAGAGTGCCTTTCTCCCTCGATAGATATATTTGTGTGTGTGCTCGATAGGCATATGTGGAGCTCAATAGGTTGGACTCTCCAAATAATTAAATGCATTTGCTCCAAATGCAACAACATTTTTCACTGCCCCAATTGCCTTGCAAACAATATAATGGGAGAGAAAAAGCATGCATGTGAAGAATTAAGTAATGGAAAGGAGAATGATAATTAGAATTACGACAGCGTATAAGATGATAATGGAGATAAACTGGTTGTTTGACCAAGTCTTGTGATTGTATTAATGCATTTCTTTGATAGATTTTTACTTTCTATCTTGGTTGCTTCTTGCCCAGTCAAAACAATAATGTTATGAGCATTAACTGCCAGTGGCTTTTCCAAAATGTCATCCTGGCCACTGTTTAAGGAAACTATTTAATTAGTTTTCTTGGCACATGGGTAAAGAAATAACTTGATAGCATATAAATGGATTCCTTTTCTTGATGAACAAAGAAATGCCATGGATGGCTTTAATTGTCTTGATTTTTCCTTGATTAAATTGTGTCCAGATACGAATAGATCTTTAACATTATAACACTCTACATAAAACAAAAATAATGTCATAAACAAAATTGTTGTAGTCTCAACAAGGTAAGAAAATTTTCATATTTAACTAAAACAATCCATAGATTGTCTAGAAAGATTGAAAAACTAAATTATTAACAATTACTAGATTGGAAGTCTGATGAACTAAATTATGGGATAAAATGCTACATTAGAATGTAAAGTTAGTCTAAGAAATGCAACTGAACTGGGATTAATATCCATTCATCAACACATGTTTTTGGTATTTGTATTATTTTTTGTGAATGATGGAGTAAGAAGATGGTGGAAGTAGTGTAGAAGAGGGTTGAACTTACGCATCTCATAGTTTAGAATTCAGTGCATTGGAATAATCTTAACAGAAATTCAAATAATCATATGTCTCCAAGGTAATGACATTTCCATAAGAAGTTATAATAGTCATTAAGAGACACACTGCATTTGATTCCTCTCAATTCCATACGACTTCTGATCTTTTCCAAGGAAAAATGCCAATTGAGATCATTAGTAACAGAATGGATTCTAGAATTGGCATTTCATGATTGAAAAAGATTCACTTCATCTGGGTACATTGATGGTAGATGCATAAACAAAATAAGATAACATGAAAATGGAATCTAGTCGACTAGGTAATGGCCAATCACAAGTAACTCTAACAAGAAAACTTTGAAAAAATGATTGAAAAAACAAGATGTATAGGCTAATCCTAAAATTAAAGAAAAAAAAGTTAAAGTAGAGTTGGTGGAGTAGAGACATACCACCCACCCTCCACCTCAAACATAGAAATTTTGTCATCCGAACAAACTCTAGGTTAGGAATGGAAGGGAAGAAAACTACTAGAATGGCCACCAACTGTCGTGTTGACCTGACAATGGTGTTTGGTGCTAAGGTGGAGGTGGGTGAGACTGGCCCTAAAAAGATTTCTAGGATGATTGGTCACTCCTCATATGGTGGAGGATTGGTGTACTAGTTTCCCCAATATCGAGAGATATGGGAAGGGTAAGTCTTTCAAGCATCATAGTCCTCGTAGTAAGTTTGGGTCTACGTGTAGTAACCTCATCCAATACACCATTGCTCATGGACCTACTTTATCAGGTACAAATGGATGAGCTGGTGGCCCTTTCTCCACTCTCCCGCTCCAGGATGGTCTGAGTAGTGTCAATGTGGTACAATTATTACTGTAACTCAAGGCATTCAAAGGACCAAGATGGCCCTATAGTGTCTACCATATGTTGCATGTAACGTCTCAAGAGGTGGTGGAAAAGGCACACACACTCCTCATCGTTTACTTCCATGGAAACATTGCATTGTCTAGACATAGGCTCAAGAATCTCATGCTTAATGGGTGGATGCTCCCTCATGTAATGTTGGATGTACACATTCAAATATTTGAGGTCATAGACAAGGTGGATGTTGTGAAATAAGTATGGATGGGAATCATAAGAATTACTGGCTTGTCCCAAATCAACCAGTAGTAGACGCCATCCTCCTTGGCTATCTTTATGAAAGTAAAAAAACACCAAATACTTGATATCAATCAAGTAAGATGGACTCTATGTCATCAGCATTGCAAAGGGGTCGTGGGTGTAGTTGTGGTAGGTGGAGATCATTGTGATGCCTCTGCCCTAATAGAATCTATAACTGGTGTTTTGTTGCTACTGCATGTGTGGATGATGAATGAGCATGCTCCCCTAGTTGAATGACTTGTTGTTCAACATGCACTATAAGTAGTAAATGTCAATGGTAGTGATGAAGTGTGGGATGCCAGTTCAATTGAAAATGGTGAAAGTAAGAATTTGAAGCAGATAGTAGACCACTGGGTAGTGGGGGTATGAAACCTTCACTCTATGCCCATCCTAATGATTACAAATCAGTAGTCACAGTAAATTAGTCTAGGACCATGTAAGTTCCAATCCTTTCAGAGAACAAATTGTAGAAGGATCATATTCTCTATGGGCTCAAGGTCTAGTACCCATAGATCATAACCCAATAATCTTGTAGAAATACTTCTATGATTGCTTCTAAAGTCCTACACATTCATGTGGGGATGTAATCCTAAATTTTGTGGACTCTACATTTACATTTATATAAAACATGGCACTTGAATGACCACATCAACAAGCAAGCAATGAAATGAATGAATAATTATCTAATTATCTTAAGATACTAAGTTTGATAACAATCATAATGATTTGTGAGGGATGAGGGTACTCCCCATGACCCAACAAAGGAATGTACTTAATCATATCCACAAATAAAATAAAAATACAAGATAGGAGGGAAGAAAGCATGTCACTGAGAATGAGGAAGTGAGTTGATAAAGGTCTCTTGTTAGGTCTCATGTAATCTTCTCTGAGCATGAGAGTGGAAGAGCATCCTCAATGTTAGGTCGTAATCTTCTTTTATTTGTGTGGCTAATAACACCCAAATTTAGTCATTTTTGCTAAGCATTTATTTATACTTTTGGCGTCATTATAGCCTTAATAGGCCCAAAATAATCCTAGATTCTTATCTTTTAGTAATTTATTTCTTTTCATAGATAAAGTTGCTCAACTAGCCAATTTTGGGACTTGCAGGCACCAAACCTGAAAAGACATCTATTCTCTAAGATTTCTCCCCAACACATGGTTTTTGTAGCTAGCTAAGCTTCCATACGTCGTGACCGCGACACCTGACATGACTGAGATGCCCAACACGACTGTACTAAGCATAAGGGTCAGCTATACATGCCTCGACCATGGCACCTATCTCACCCGTGACACCTGCCTCGACCGTGACACCTGTCGCGACCATGACACCTATTTCACCTGCAACACCTGCCTCTACCCTGACACCTGTCATAACCAGTATGCTCGGCACAGCCATGTCAAGGAAAAGGGTCAGCTACACCTGCCTCGACCTTGATGCCTGCCTCATCCACAACATCTTCCCGACCACTACAAACATCTTGACCACGACATTCGTTCGACCGCAACCCCCAACATGACTGTGTCGAGCCAAGCACAGCCGTGCTGAGACAAGTGTAGCGACCGAGATAGGTGCCACAACCACTATAAATAATACAAATACCAAAAACTCTCTGCGTTCACCTATAAATATCCACCCCTCGCTACCTGTAGTGGGGTTCTGAGATTGGGAGGTCTAGGGTTTGGAGATTTTTCTGGTTCCACCTTATGGTTCTGAGATTGGGAGATTTTTCTTTGGTTCCTAGATCCTTGTGGGAGAGTGTTGAGGCCCAAAAAGTCTGAAGTGCTCATACTATGCCCGTCTCTTTAGTTTTCTCCCATACTCCGTCATTTTCCACCACCATTCACCAATATCCTACGATTCCCAACAATCTTCCACCTCCATACACCCACCAAGCTTCTGTTTGGGGCGGAAAAAAAGTTGTTGTTTGGGGCAATATCAAAGAGAAAGGATGCCAACGAGTCCATAAGACCAAGGAGGATGACCCAAATATGAGATGCAACCTATATGGAGGCTAGGGAGCGAGAGCCACCTCTCTTCTATGGGCTAAATCTCTTCTTCTTCTCCTTTCTTCTATTGTTCTCCTTTGTTTCTATACAAATGATGTTCTTCCATATTTGTTCGGTGCCAACTATGCTTGTTCATGGCTAGTTGAGCTCCTTCATAGCTATGTAGCCCATTTTGGGCATGCTTATGTACTTTCACCTTAAGAAAGTAGTTTTATTTTTTATCTAGTACATTTTCTATTCTGTCGTCTCTTTCTAGTTGTGATTTCTAGTTTGATTGATCTCTTTCTTGCTTGAGCTTCTATTTATACCTATATTGAGAGATTCATTGTAGGAATAGACAAGAGAAGGTAGTTTGGATCAGAATATGAAAGGAGGATGGTTCAAGGTGATCTGTACAAAACCATAGACCTGGGCACGGCCAGGCCCGGCCTGACACGGTCGGGCCCACTACTAGGTTCTACCTAGATCACACCTATTCCTAGCATATCAAAATATTCTAGACCTGAGAGGGTATCTAGAATACTCTAGGGTGTTGTTTTGTCATCCTCGAGAGAGGTTTCATGTCATTGATGGGTTTTAGTCACGTTGTGCAAAAGTAAGACACTCTTCTTGTAACACATTTTTGGATAAATAAATAAATCTTACCTGACAATGTATGCAATATTATTGTTTTGTGCCATATCTTATATAAACAAACACTAGTAACATATTTTTTAAAAAAATTAATTGGGTACCCGCGGGCAACCCGCAACCCCCTGGGTCGGGTTTGGGTTTGTCTTTGTTCCACCTATTTAGAACTAGATCTTTTGACCTGCACCCACAAGACCCAAACCCACAACGACCCAACCCAAACCCAACCCACCCACCCGTTTGACAGGTCTAACTGAGTGTGAAGAATAAATGAGTATTGTTTTCTCTTTTAGGAGAGTTGAGGATGTGCCCAGCCGATGTATGATTGTACTCATGAACACGGGTATGTCATGCTTAGTAGTTCCACCCTGTAGGCTCATTAGAGAGTCACTAGGAATCCCGAGGAGACCTATGAGATCATCCCAGCAGTAGGGTTGGTTCGAGCATAGTACGAGGAGTTTGTCTCACTGATCAGAGCCAACTGTCTTAGAGCACAGGGACTGTTGCTTATTACATGGGACAACCTGACACAGATTGGGATCCTCATAAGTCATTAGATTCTTTTTCTTTTTATTGCTTCTTAGGACCTAAATAAGTGGGAAGCGTGTTGTTCCCGATTAGTCTACATGAATGCATGATGATGGATCATTTCTCATGACCTGTATGATCATCTATATGACAATGCTTTTATGTTGTATAACTATGTTTCAAACCCTCATGAGTATCGACAGGTTGTAATGAATTCACTCAATCTTTCCTGGACACTCTTTGATCTTACTTTAGCAGAATTGTGTTCGATTGGTGGGGGTTTGTTTGAAACAACATGGGTCAAGAGAATCAATGTTTTAAACCATTTTTCTTAACCTTAACATTCATCGTCATGCTTAATTTAGATGTTATCTTTTTTTTCTTTGAGCATAGTCTTGATTAAGGACAAGAAAAGGTTTAAGCTTGAGATGGTTGATAACACTCAAATATAGGAATTTATGTTAAGCATTTATTTATGGTTTGGTGTCATTATAGCCTTAATATGCCCAAAATAACCCTTGATTCTTATCTTTTAGTAATTTATATCTTTTCATAGATAACGTTGCTCAACTACTAATTTTGGGACTTGCAGGCACCGAACCTGAAAAGACATCTATTTTCTAAGATTTCTCCCCAACACATGGTTTTTGCAGCAACTAGGCTTCCATATGTTGTGACCATGACACCTGACGTGACTAAGATGCTCGACACGACCGTTCTGAGGACCAGGGTGAGTTGCACCTATCTCGACCATGGCACCTGTCTCGCCCATGGCACCTGCCTCAACCACGACACATGTCACGACTGCGGTACTTGTTGTGGCCGTGACACCTATTTTTCCTGAGACACCTGCCTCTACCACAACACCTGTCACGACCAGTATGCTTGGCATGGCTATGCCAAGATCAGCTCAGCCGTGCCGAGTTAAAGGGTCAGTTGCACTTGTCTCGAATGCTACCTCTACCTCGACTGTGACATCTTCCTCGACCGCGATGTCTGTGCCAATCACTACACACATCTTGACACAACATCCGTTCGACTGCGACCCCCGACACGACTGTGCCGAGACAAGTGTAGAGACTGGGACAAGTGTTGTGACCACTCATTACATACATTCCTCCTTCACCTATAAATACCCACCCCTCACTACCTGGAGAGGGGTTTCGAGATTGGGAGGTCCAGGGCTTGGAGATTTTTTTGGTTCCACCTTGTGGTTCCACATATTCTTAGTTCCCAGAGCCCCGTGGGAGATTCTCGAGGCCCGAAAAGGCTAAAGAGCTCATCCTACACTCATCTCTTCAGTTTTCTCCCATCCAACATCATTTTCTACCACTATACACCCATATCCTACCATTTCCAACAATCTTCCGACTCCATACACCTATCAAGCTACTGTTTGGGGTGGAATCAAAGAGAAATGAGGCCAAGGAGTCCATAAGACCAAGGAGGATGACCCAAAGACGAGATCCAACCTATACAGAGGCTAGGGAGCAAGAGCCACCTCTTTTCTATGGGCTAAATCTCTTTGTCTTCTCCTTTCTTCTACTGTTCTCCTTTGTTTCTGTATAAATGATGTTCTTCCATATTTGTTCGATGCCAAATATGCTTGTTCATGGCTAGTTGAGCTCCTTCTTGGCTATGTAGCCCATTTTGGGCATGTTTATGTACTCTTACCTTAAGCAAGTAGTTTTATTTCAGATCTAGTACATTTTCTATTCTATCTTCCCTTTCTGGTTGTGATTGCTAGTTTGGTTGATGCCTTTCTTGCTTGAACTTTAATTTCTACCTATATCGAGAGATTTGTTGTAGGAATAGACAAGAGAAGGTAGTTTGGATTGGAATCTGAAAGGAAAATTGTTCAAGGTGATCTGTGTAGAATTGTAGACATGGGCACTGTCGGGCCCACTACCAGGTTCTTCCCAGATCACACCTATTCCTAGCATCTTGGAATATTCTAGACCTAAGAGGGTATCTAGAATACTCTAGGGTGTTGATTTGTCATCTTCGAGAGAGGTTTCATGTCATTGATGGGTTTTAGTCACACTGCACGAAAGCGAGTGGGATGACCCCACATGAACAGATACAACAACACGTACTATGTTTGGGTGTAGGTTACTTGCTGAGGTGTTTGAGGGTTGTCTACACCTGAGAACGGGTGCATTGACTGCCCAACTTGTGGTTACATAGCTAGGAACTGCTTTTCTATGATTAGTAGAATCCGACAGACTCAGTTTTCTTTTCTTTCTTTGTTTTGTTTTACTTTGTGACAATCTGCTAGATTAGTTCTAGATCCATAATTTTATCAAATATCGGATTGGCTTAATTGACTTAAAAGTGAGATGTTAAGCGTCCCCACGTCACTGTGTTTGACCCCATATATCTATTTTGACCCCGTAATAAAGTTGTAGGGCTCATTGAAGGTTTCGGGTTATAAATTCAAAGTTCAATTCCTTTTGAGTCTACCTCCTTTCGGATGCGCAATTTAGGCCTATCAATGGCCCTAAACCCACAAAATCTATTTTGTTGGATCTGATGAATATCTTCTATTTTGCATTATCTGTCCACCAATCACCTGATTTGAAGGACTAGTCTACTTACTGGCCTTTAGGTGGCGAGTCTTCTAGTCTTTTCATCATTCGACCAACCGGTTAGGTTCCCAAATTGTTGATGTTCCTCACTTTGAGGAGGAATTGGGATCGAATTCCAACCAAGAAATAGGTGAATTGGGTCAGCTAAATGGGCTATTCTTAAGGGCATTGTGCTATAGGTGAATTGGTCAACTGATGAGATGAGTTGGCTGACTGGTGGGACTTAGAAAATATTTATGTTTACTGACATGGGAAGCAATTGAAAGTGAATTCCAATTGGCTGACTGGCGAGTCAACAAGTCTTTTGTTGGTTACTACGATTGGAAGGATTGAATTCCAATGGACCAACTAGCAAGGTGAGTCGGACAATTGAAATGCCACCAAAAGCATAGTTGATCTTTGAGATGAAGGGCATGAATTCCAATTTGCCAATTGGGGAATCCAGTTGTTCAACTTAGGAATCTAGTCGGTCAACTAGATTTTCCTTTGGTTGATAGTGCCAATCGGTCGGGGAATCTAGTAGCCCGTCTAGCCTAGTTGAAAATGCTAAGTTTCCTCCAAACTTGAGATATGTAATTGGGGAAGGGACGATATTATGATCTTCAGTCAAGTGGGGCTTTTCCCCGCATACAAGAGAGATTCTTATCAAAATCCTAACAATTTGAGATCAAAAGCAAAGAGCGAGGATTCTTCCTCTGAAACAACCTTTTTTGTTAATTATTAGTATTCTAAAATGGTAATCTGATTGTACTTCTAACTGCTTTATTTACTTCAATGGTTATATATGGTATATTGGCTTTTGCCTATTTTGACTATTCATATCTATTTTGGAACATGTCTTGTTCTCTACTCATATCTTCTTATCATCCTCTAGCACATCCTACACATCTTTCCTAATCACCTGTGAGGGATCTTCGTCGTGGAAGGTCCTAAGGTGATTAAGATCCCACTATACCTTAAAACAAGACTTTTAGGGGGATGACAGGAAGGCCGCAAATTAATCTAGCACTAAAATACCACCCACAAATAAAAAGTGTTTTCTTTATTTGTCACCATTTTATCATTATCATATTGAATAAACTCTTTTTGCAAATCATATGAATTGATACCAGTTTTTCAGGTGAGATGGGGGTGCTCATCCATCCCCATTCCTAACAAGATCACCAGACTTGAACTCTCTGGGTTTGTTTATCATTTTCCTACTTATCCAGCTTGAATGCTGACTTGGATTTCCACTGTGAACTCCCAATGTTTTTTTTGTTTTTCCTACTTTCCTATATAAAACTTAGTGGTAACTCTAAATATCTCCTTTATTTAACATGCCACCACCAAACTAAGTTTCATGACAAAAAGGATGCAAGTTTCATCATATTTTTTTGGACATGGTGTGACTGATGGGAAACTCCATTCGGGATAACCAAGACGATCTGAATAGAATCCTTGTTTTCTATTTTGTGTAAAATTTAGTGTTATCATGGTTGGTTTGTTTTTCTTTTTCTTTTAAATTTTCTTTTTGTTTCCTTTGTTAGCCTATTTTTTTATTTTTTTCTTTGATTAATTTGTGGGGTCAGGATGTACATCTTTGTGGTCCTCCAGCCTCTAGTTGGCTGATCGAGGTGATCTGCTAGGCCTTTCTGCCCTACTATCCCTATTTAGTTCTAGAAATTTCCCTTTTATCTAATATTTTCAAGTGTTCCTACTTTCCTCTTTCTTTTTCCTATTGTCTTAGAGTTTTGAGTATGCTTTCCTTTTTAGGGTTTTGGATTTGCTTCCCTTGGTTGATTTTATATATATATATATATATATATATATATATATATATATATAAACAATCAGGAAAGGAACAACCCCTTCTATGCATGTCACACTTAAATGAAGTAAATTGGATCTAAAATCATGGGCTAAAAGGGAGGATTATTTTCTTCATATGCATATATCTTGCGTTGGTCACTGAAAATTGGATATTGTTGGTAATCCTTTTGTGTGTAGATTAACGATCTTTCCAAAACTGAGCAATCTTTTTAAAATCAAACAATATTTTTAAATATTAACAATTTATTTCAAATCAAACAATATTTCTAGATTAATATTGTTTATCAAAAAATATTTCCAAAGCTTGATAGTCTATTTCAAATAAAATGAAATTTTTAAAGATTAACAATCAATTCCAAATCAAACAATCTTTATAGATTAACAATTTTTTCAAATCAATTTTTTTTTAAAGGTTAATAATCTATTTCAAATCAAACAATCTTATTAATTTTTTTTCTAAAAACCTTTTGAAGATTAACAATCTTTTCAAATCAAACAATCTTTCTAAATATTAACAATCTTATTTTTAAATTCAAACAACCTTTTTGTAAATTAAAAATCTTTTCAAATGAAACAATATTTTTTAACATGAACAATCTATTTTCAATTCAAAAAATCTTTTAAAGATTAATAATATTTTGAAAATCAATGATATTTATGAACATTAACAATCTTATAACATCAAACTATCTTTTAAAGATTTATAATCTTTTTTTAATCAAATGATATTCTAAATTTATTAACAATCCTTTTTAATCAAATTCCAATAATCCTTTTAAATATTAACAATCTATTTCAAATCACACAATCTTTTGAAAATATTAATGATCCTTTTCAAGAAGTCTTTATAAGAATAAAGCTTTTGGTCCTAAGTATCCTGCTTCGAGACCCTATCGAGCAAGATGATTCTTCATATTTGATTGGTATGTTAATTCTCAATGATGGGTCCTCTCATCTCTATGATCCTAGACTAAGACCTAAAACTACACCACCTAGCTCTTCTCATACTTTAATCTATGGTTTCAAACTATGATCTTAAACTAGACCATCATGCACTTTTCATGCCACATCCACGGTCTTGGACAATGAACGAAAACATGACCATCACCTATATCCAATTTCATGAGTAGTTGGGAAATGTCGTCAAGTCTTCCTACCCATTGATCGCTTATTACTTCCTAGGGTCAAGAAACCTAAGATAAACTCATCAAGCTAAGAGGAAAATAATGTTGTCATGGATGTTGCCAAGGGTTTTAGTTTGGGAACCTTGCTGGACGACGACACCCTAGGAAGGAAAGTTCTCAGTTGAGCACACTAGCCTAAAAGGAGATAACTTACTCTCGATCAAAAAGTTAGGCTTCCATCTTTCTATGTTATTTTGAAAAACCTCCTTGAAACACTTATCTAAGGAACACCATACATTACTTAATGATTATCATACCACTTCCATCATTTCTACTTTTTCCTACAATGGCATTAGAAAGTACATCTCATGATAATATTGAATGAAACTTCTATCTCGCCCAAACTAGGGGGAGGTTATAATAGTTAAAATCAATCATTTAAAAAAAGGACTATCACATGTATATTTTCATCACAAGGAGACCACAAAGGATTAAGGAGTATCCCTCTCAAGTTTCCCAGATGAAGGGGGAATTACCCTTGAATTCTTGGCTGATATCATGTGTGTGAAGGGTATAATCCTAAACACAATTTATGCTCTCATTTCAAATTATACCCAAAATTTGAACTCTACTAAATGAATTTCAAGATGTCACATGAAGATCAATGAGTATGTACTTCACCCAGTCCCATAGATAATCAACTTGAAAGGAAGCAGCATATACTAACAATTTGAAACTGGTGTCAAGGGGAATATCAGTGCTAACAACTAAGATAAGCTTGATGGGGGGAGAAGGAGTCTGTGATGATCCCTAAAGATTTGGTCTCTAAAGAAGGCCCTCCCCTCCATAAGGAAGATTAGAACCACCACAGAATGTTCCCTTTCTGCCACCACCAAACACTGGATACACAAGAGGGGGCTTCATTCGGGATACAGACAAGAAGATTCATATGGTAGTTCATCAATGCCAATCTTCTCATACGGCATGCGGGGTTCCCACCAGCCTTAACAAGAACCATTCCAATTAGGGTCGTAATAGGGTCCACCATTCAGGAACACTGGGGCAATCCCAATTTTCTCTGAAGGAGGATACATTCATATTGAGTCTCTAAGGGTAGATCAAGATCCTAAAGAAGCTAAGAAAGTCAACATCATAGTAAAAGTTCAAGAACAATACCTAAATGTCTGAGTACATGTCCCCAACCTACAATCCTTTTATCTACCACCACACTCTTGGTACAATACATACATAGGAAGAGTGTATAGATTCTCACCACCAGTGTACACAATGCCTCCAAAAAGAATCAAACCTCAATTGATACTAATGTTAGACACCCTACATGAAGTTGTTTCCCTAAAACCTACTGTCGTCAACCCCCTCATGCTCAAGATCCAAAGGAAGATAAAATCACTAGAAGGGAAGAAGGACAATGGGATAACATTAGTGAGTTCTTCCACATTCCATATGCCAAGATATCTGACTACTGCAACATGCCCAAGTTCTACGAGTACTCTGGAAAGGGGGACCTAATGTCCCACATCAAAGTATATTGGCCAGACATGCTAGAAATGCAAAATGATGACAAAGTACTAATCTGATTCTTAACATGGACCCTGATAGGTCCTACTTTAGCATGGTATAACAAGCAATGACTTGGTACCTAATTGTGAAGGAATCACTAGTTGGAAGCAGATTCCTGAAGCCTTTATTAACAATTTTTTTCCTATCGAGAAGACTATTCAACGTAGGCAAAAAATTACCAGTTTCACAAAAGTCTAACAATTTTTTTTACAAAGCTTGGGAGAGGGTATCAAAAATATCTGAGTGACTGCCCCTACTAAAACTTTGAAGATAGATTCCTAGTAACCACTTTAAAAGGGGCTTACTTCATCTAAAAGAACATCCCTCAGTGCAACAATAGGAAGCACTTCTATGGGACATGACACTGAGCATTTTAAAGAGATTGTTAATAACAAGCCTACACTACAAGCTAGAATAGACTATGATAGGGGGACGACTGGGACTGCATCCGCCATTAGCACCACTTTTTAGTTAAAATTTCTTGAGAATTTGAATATAAAGATGGATAAAATGGCCATTGATGTGCACAATCATAAGGGAGATAACACAAGGTGCCACACTGAAGTTATCATGAAAAGTGTTACCTATGGAGATGGTGGACACGGAGTGAATCACTATATATATATATATATATATATATATATATATATATATATATATATATATATATATATATATATATATATATATATATATATATATATATATATAGAGAGAGAGAGAGAGAGAGAGAGAGAGAGAGAGAGAGAGTCAAGCTAGTGTACACTCGAGTGTACCGGAGGCACCATACACCTCAGTCATTTTTGAAGATGCAGTAAATTTTTGAAAAATCTAAACCGTTGATCTTCTTAATTTTTTTGGTCGGTCCAAAAAGCGTGTTACTATTAATACCAAAAACTTTGGGCACTAAGACCCCATTACATCAACTTGAGCTAAAAGTTCATTACAACCAGGATGCAAAGCACCCAAAGAACAAAGCAAAACAGAGCTCCTAATGAGCCAACAAATTGGACAAGGAAAGGGATGGGACAGACCAGCCAACCATACGGCAGTCCAGAGAACACCTAACTAACCAAGACATCAATAGCAATAACCACAACCTACTGAAGTTATGATGCATAGGGAAGCAGGTAATCAAGAAACGACAGCATAGCAAGCAGGTCCAAAGCCAACTGCTATCCAGAATCCAGAACAAAAGCATCCGGTTAGCAAGATCTCAGGTCATCAAGATTTCAAACCCAGAAGACGTGGAACCAGAACCAAGACCTACAACTGACCATCCAAGCACTTGCAATAAACCACAACTTCTGAAAGTGTGCCAAACAACCAACTAAGGAATATCGCACTGACCCACGAAGACAGGCGAAACCCCTGATGAGCTGACAGGTTGCACCCTGGAAGCTGGCCTCCATGTCACACGAGCAGCAAGGCTCCTCGTCAAATCCCTCATAAACCTGCAAGGAGCATGAGACACCCACACAAGGCTTGAAGCCCCTGTTTGCACTGGGTCTTATCCACAAACACCTAGCAGGCAGCATAAGGAAGATACTCATCAACACCATAGAGGTGTTCCCCTCATACCCACCAACAGCAGCAGCTGCAGAGGTTTCGATCAATGCCATCAGACCTGTTGTCCTTAATTGCACGGAGGCAACCCAGTGAACAAGTAGCTATTAACACAGCAACCCCACCGGCTGGACCAGCGTCGAGCACCCTGAGGGCACCCCACGCGCAGCAACAGATAACCACGGGTAAGAAATCCGCCACCAAAGGATCCACCCTTCCCCTCCGTGTCCAAGCAGGAGATGCGCCGGCGAAGCAGGAGAAAGGAGCCGCCAGATCAGGGACCTGAACCCCGGAAGGGGGCACCACCATCACCATAGAGGTGAAGCTGCAAACCCAAGCACGCCAGGGGGGACCCGAACAGGAACCCGCCCAAGCCGAGGATAACCAGGGATGGGGCCTCAACGAACCCACCCAACACCATTGCCCGAACATCAGTAGAATCAGGTCAGTCGAGGAAGAAGGCCAACGAAGCCCTAAGCCCGAACTCAACACGGGAACCGGGTAAGTAGGAGCAGAGGCGGAGGCAAGGGCCCCTACCCTGCGGTGACGGAGCAGCGCGCTTGATCTCAGGACGGAAGGGCACACTCCTCTCCCTCTACCACTCATGGGTGAGAATGAGTCGACGACGTCGATATGCTGCACCATAGATCCGTCCAACTCCAGCGGCGCTACCCATCCCTACTCATCCGCTGCCGTGGAGAGTCCAGAACTGCTCCGAATCCTCCGCCTGCGACTCCACGAAGACACCACCGAGCCGATGGGAGCCAGGGGGAGGAAAGCACCAAGGAGGAGCTCCCTCCCCCCAGCGGTAGCCGCCGGGATTGATCTTCTTAATTATCATAAGAACATACTATATAATAAATTTTACCTCATTTGGACACTTATAGGTCGTGCATCTAAAGGAGGCAAAAATCATGTATTTCAAATTAGTTTTGTGCGTTGATTTTGTTGTCCTTGGATGAGTGACTTACACTCATTCAAATGAGTTAAAATTTTGTATGTGACCTATTATTATTGTATCCATGAATATCAATGGATTAGATTTTGGAAAAACATGGTCTAGATAGGCAAGCACCATTGGGGTGTATAGCATGATCTGTACACTCGAGTGTATTCTAGCCTGACTCTGTCTCTCTCTCTCTCTATATATATATATATATATATATATATATATATATACACACACATACACACACACAAATCAGATTATCAACAAGTTATCTGTGCAGAGAATGTCTCTTATGTGTAACACAAGAGATCGGGCCATCCTGGTTTCTCCTATGTAATACGTTTGCGGTAGAAAATTCTAATCAATTGAATGAGCCATATCAATATATGGGAAGAGGCCAAGTCACAGGGAGAGGAAATCCCTCAGGGTTCTAGAAAAAAAATAATAGGATACAATATCAATAAGGAGATTTCAATGGGTTGCTAAGAGGAAGTCTATTCAAACAACAACATAAGTCAATAAATTAGTTGAACTGAGTTGATGAGAGATTGTGACAATGTATAGTAAGGAATAATGACCTTATGACCAATATGCAAGCACAATTGGGGATTGTGAATACTCAAATTTGTGACTTATAGAAACATAATAGAATGATTGACCAACAATTGGCTTCCATAGCTACATCAATCAAGAACCCAACTGGATAGTTTCCCTCTAGTACCAAACAAAACCCAAAGAATGCAACTGCAAGGATGCTGACACTTTCGTCTGGGACCACTTTAAGTGCATTGTCCCCAGTCTGACCTCTAGTTTAAGAAGATGATGAATCAACAGTTCCTGTAAAAGGAGTTGTTCAAGAAAAGAAGAAGTCACATGGAATCACTAAAGCAATCCACTCTAGTAGCCCTTCTGAATGTCCTTATGGAGAAACTTTCCCACACTAATTCATCAAAGAATACCTTGACAAAAGATATAATAAATCTCTAGAGACCATCACAAAGATACACCTGGATATTTTTATTCTTGACACCATTGATGAAATGTCAACAAATGCCAAAATTTTGAAGGATCTGATCATTGAGATTAGAAAAAGAGGAGAAATTGAAATTTTCTGCCTATCCAGGATGGCCACCACCTTAGTTCAATCCACCATACCAACCAAGTAGAAAGATCTTGGGACTTTCACTATCCCTTTTCTTATCAGAGACACCTCACAAAGATATGGCCTGGCTGACTTAGGATGAGCATAATCCTCATTCTACATTCTCTAGCAACCTTATTGGGATCGAATGGCATAGTTCCCTAGAATATGAGGATCCAGATAGTTGATAATTCATAAACCAAACCAATTGGTGTGTTTGAAGACATCTATATTTGGGTTGGAAACTTCTTTGTCTCTATTGCACAAGACTTGATTGATGTTATAGATAGATTAATTACTATTAGTTTAGGCGATGAGAACATGGATTTCAATGTGTTGGATCATATTAAGGGACCTTCCCCTATGGAGAGAAGTTATTTTGCTGATTTTTGCAACCAGTTGTGTGCCAGAACCAAGAACATATTTCCATTATAGATCATCTAATTAGATTCGCTACAAATCCAACTTCTAGAATCACATATCCATAAGTAGAGTAGATTCAATCTTAACTTAAAGCATCAAAATAAAAAGAGGCAAATCAACAAGGAACTATAGACATGGACACATACATATCCCTCTAGAAAGAACCAAAAGTCATCTCTACACCAAGCCCCCCCTAAAGGTTTGAAGTATGAATTATTGGATAATGAGAAAATGACCCCAATATTCATACATTTTGAATCACCATCAAATCAGTAGGAATGACTCCACACAAAACTAAAAATTTGGAGGAAATCTCTTGGTTGTTGTATAGATGATAATAAGGGATTCAATCCATCAATTTTCCTACATCGAATCAATTTAGAAGAGAATAGCAAACAAGTGTCCAAGGTCAAAGAAAACTAAATGACAAAATGTGTGAGGTCATGTGCAAGGAAGTTATCAGTCTTAATGATGCTAGAATCATATATGCCATTAGAGATAGTAACTGGGTAAAACCATTTCATGTGTACCAAAGGAAGGATGGATGACTATCACTAAAGGAAGCCATGTCAAGGAATTAGCAATACACAAAGTAACTGGTTTGTGTATGTGCATCGACTATGCAATGCTAAATGTTGCCACAAAAAAGGATTATTTTCCTCTATCATTTATCAGTCAAGTCTTAGAATGCATAGCACATCACTCTCACTTCGCCAATTTGTATGGTTAATCTAGATTCTATAAAGTTCCTATCCATATCGATGATCAAGAGAAGATAACTTTTATTTATCTTTATGGAACCTATGCTTCCTCCGAATGCCAATTAGACTCTATCGTGCTCCATCCACCTTTCCAAGGTGTATGCTGGATATATTTGTCAAGTTCATTGAAGAAATCATGGAAGTCTTCATGGATGACTTCTCCATTATTGGGTATTCCTTCAAATATTGCTTGAAATTTTTATATCATGTACTATAAAGGTGTGAATAAAAACAACTTGTTTTTAAATGGGAAAAGTGTCATTTTATGGTACGAGAAGGTATTGTTTTAGGACATAAATTGTCCGATGCAGGTATAAAAATTGCCAAGAGTAAGATTAAATACATTTCCAAGCAACCATCCCCTTCCTCTATCTCTTCGGTCCAAAGTTTTTGGGCCATTATGGCTATTATTGCCTTTTTATTAAAGATTTCTCCATAATCTCCAAGCCTATGTCTAAACTTTTAGTGAAGAATACCCCATTTATTTTCAATGAGGAGGGCCTTAAAGATTTTCACATATTGAAGAATGCACTTACATCTGCACCAATGATGCAAGATCCAGATTGGGATCTCCCTTTCGAGCATATGTGTGGTGCTCGTGATTTTACCATTTAGACAGTCCTTGGGTAAAAGAAAGACAAGAATCATCATTTGATTTATCATGCTAGAAAAAATCTTGATGAAACACAAGTAAATTACACCACCACCAAAAAAGAAATTCTTGTGATCATTTATGATTTTAATAAATTTTAATCATACCTATTGGGAAGGAAGGTCAGTCTACACCGACCATGGGGAGATCAAATACTTGATGCAGATAAGGGATACCAAGCCTCATATTTTATGATGGGCACTTCTGTTACAAGAATTGGATTATAGGAATATTGACAAAAAGGGGTCCAAGAATGTCATCGTTAACCACCTTTCCCGCATTTGTATGGAGGAAAATGACTCCTTGTCTATCAATCAATCGTATAGGGATGGATTACTCCTAAAATTCTTGTTGTGGAGCCAGTCACACCTTGGTATACCTTGCCTAACAAAAACTTCCACCTGGAATGACATACAAATAGAAAAAAAATTTGTTACTGATTTGAAAAACTATTACTGGGATGACTTGCTTTTGTTTTAGAGATGTGCAAACAATGTTTATAGGAAATGTGTCTCTAGTGATGAAGCACAATCTATCAGTGAGAAATGCCATTCTACTCCATAGGGGGGACACTTAGGTGCCGAGAAGACAGTGCATTCAGAATTTTATTGGCCCTCTATGTTCAAGAATCCACAAGCTTATGTGCAAGCATGTGATGCATGTTAGAGAACTAGAAATTTAAGAAAGAGTAATGAAATTCCTCTCGACAATTAGATCGATGTCGAAGTATTCGACGTCTGGGTAATAGATTTCATTAGACCTTTCTTTTCTTGTTTTGGGAATCAATATATGTAGTTATTATCAACTATGAATCAAAGTACGTAGAAGTTGGGGCTTCACCCACGTGTGACTCCAAAAAAATCATATGCCTCCTTAGGAAAGCCATCTTTTCAGGATTTGAACTCCAAGAATAGTGATTAGCGATGGTGGCTCCATTATAGAAAAATAATTTGAGGCTTTTTCTAAAAATATATGGGGTAAAAGATAAGACCTCCATACCATCCTCAAACTGGCCAAGTGGAAATTTCTAATTGTGAAGTTAAGCAAAATTTTGAAATGAGAGTGGGAGAATCTAGAAAAGATTGATTTTCCAAACTCGATAATGCCATATGGGCATATTGGACTGCACATAAAACCCAAATTTGAACAACACCTTATTGGTCGATATATGGAAAATCTTGCCATCTTCCTTCAGTATTAGAGCATAAAGCTTATTGCAAAATAAAGAACCTTAATATGCACTTGACCTTTCCAAAGAAAAGCATTTCCTTTAGTTACAGGAATTAGAGAAACTTCTCTTACATGCCTATGAAAACACAAGAATCTACAAAGAATGCACTAAAACCTAACATGATTCTCACATCAAATGTGAAGATATCTCTGAAGGGGACAAGTTCTTACTATTTAATTCCGCACTCCCTCTTTTTCCTAGAAAACTGTTCTCACAGTGGTCTGGCCCATTTACTGTTATCACCATATATCCTTTTGGTATGATGGACATTCATAGTGAAAAGTCTAGGACATTGATTGAAGTGCTATTATGAGGATGAAGTGTTCACAAATAAGGTAGACTTGTACCTTTCCAAACAACCTTCTACAAAATAAGAGAACTTTTATAGACCAAGTGGATGAATCCAAACAAACCATTACTTGAGAGACAACCCCAGAACTATCTTTGTTTCTTTCTCTTTGTTGTTTATTTTTTTGTTTTTCCTTATCTAAACTTAGATATAATGTGTTTAATCAACATATCAATCGATTGAACTCCATGTAATCATGTCGACCATGAACAAGTTGATATTTTTGAAATGATAATAGGTTGATAATTCTTTCATATTAATCTATCAACCTAAACCCTAATTAGCACAAGTCAGTATATATGGACCCTCTATAGGGCATGTTGTTTTCCTCCTATCAACCTTTATGTATTGACCTTTCATGTCAACCTTTGTCCATCAACCTCAAAAGATCCATAGACACATGTCGACGATCTGTTTACCCACCCACTAACAACCCTTGGTTCCACTGTAAAGGGGACCTGCACTATAACTTTAACTTACCTGCTCTACTTTATCCAAGAGAACTACCCCTTTTCACCTTCACTTGTCCATCTATCGAGACTTATTGACCTTCCTTTCCATCTTTCCCGTCGACCTCATAGATCGTTATCTAGTGAAATTAATAGCTAGCTTCTCAACAACCTTCAAAGTTTTTCTGATCGATGGTTTTTAAGGTAATCAACCTCCGACGTCAACACTCTCTTCTTCCACCTTCATCAACTCACCTATCTTATCCTCATACCTATCAACCTCATATGTCAATAGTTATGAACATTTTCTATATCAAGCTCCTTTTGACCAGTTACATTATATCGACCTTACAACTCAATATCCCTTGTTTTAAACACCTACTAACTTTTTTTGGTCCCCCCAAAGCTTGTTTGTCTTTTTTATATATAAAAATCTTAGTATTTAAAATTCTTAGTAATAAAAAAGGTAAACTCAAAGGAGTAAAATAAGAAATAAAAAAAATCTATACAATCATAACTATAGAGCTCACTATAAAAGATCCACATCATATTTAATTTGGGCCCATAAGGACTCTAGATTTATACTCCCCCTTCAAATGTTCTTACATTTCTCTCCCTCCAGACTTCATTGCAGATTAGAATGATCATGGTTTGACATCTATTCTAGTACTTCAACATATCAATAATACAAAAAGGAGCAACATCAATGTAGCCTTCATTCATATCTTTATACCAAATATTCATCATAGCAGTACACAAATAGAATAGATATTAATGATTTTTAGAATCAAGCTTGCATATAATCCACATAGAAGGAAAATAGAAAGCCCTATTTTAATAGTAAATCAATAGTAAGTAGTTTCCCCATTAAAAGCTTTCATGAAAAAAACTTGCATCGATATGGAACTCTTGATTTCTAGAACCAAATATACCAGTGAACTATAACTTCCTTCTATCTAATGTATTCCTAGAAATATTTCAAAAATATTGTCTTGTGACCATTCAAGATTAATTCATCTTCCTCAGATGTTCTTAGATTGTAATGTGACTTGATAGTCTCAACAATTTGACAGCTATGTCAGGATTTCATATGAATACATTCACCATATTTCCAATCACAAAGTTCAAATGGTCAAATTTCCCTTTACCAAAATTTAGAATATATTTTGGAGATAGGACATCTTCCAAAAAAACATCCCTCCTTAATCCAAGGATCCTTCCAGAGCTGAATGTTGTTTCCATTACCTAGTTCGTAATAAACCTTCTCTAAAATAGAGTCACAAGTCATAATAACCCGTTTCCATAACAATGATGTAGATGTTCTATTATTTATCTTCCAAATAGAATCACCACGTAAATACCTTTCATTGACCCGTTTAATCCATAAACTATCCTTCTTTGTGGCAACATTCAACACATTTCAGACAAGTCCAGCTCTTATAATATATCTAGTGCTTCTAACTCCCAATCCTCCTTTTTTAGGTGTCACAGATTCCTCTTTTAAGACTAGGTCTTCCCCAGATAAATTCTCAACATTATTGATCAATTTCATCAACAACATTGAAAGGAATGGGGAAAGAAGTAATCCAATAAATGTGAAAAGAAGAGAGAGTATAGATGACAAGTTTGCATCTTCTAATAAGAGATAATTGATGAGCCTTCCATCCTTCTAATCTTAATTTGATTTTATCAATGACAGGAGATAAAAGCATCTTTGATAATTTTCCTTTGAATAGAGGTAAACCCAAGTACTTCATTGGCAAACTTCCAATTTTCATATTTAGGTCACTCACAACTTTAGCTTTGTCAACATAATTATTACAAAAAATATGACCTTTTGCATTGCTAATCTTCAAACTAGATACTTTCCCAAAATTAAAAAGGAAATTACTAATCCCCTTCAAATAGTTATCATCATCCTTAGAGAAAAAAACCACATCATCCACAAACATGATACAAAAAATAGATAAATTGTTTGATGCCTTTAATGGGGCTGACATATACTGATAAAGATGCATAATTCATCATAGAAGACAATCCTTCCATAGAAATAACCAAAATGTAAGGGTCAATAGGATCACTTTGCCTGATCCCTTTCCTAGGAAATATGGGGTCATAAGGCAACCCATTGATGAGGATTTGTAATCGAGTAGTTTGAAAAAAAGTACAGATCCAATGAATGAAATCATGAGGAAGATTCATCTTCTCTAGGATCATATTTATATAAACCAGTATATCAAATCATATGCTTTCATTAAGTCAATTTTGGCACAAAATTTTAGGAGTACAACTTTTCATCATGTCATTAATAACTCCACTAACTAGAGAGTAGCATAAAAAATTGATCTTCCTTTCAAGAAGGCACATTGCTTAGGACTAATGAAAATAGGCACTATTCTCTGAAGTCTATTTCCAATCATCTTAGAAATTATCTTGTAAACCACATTTCAAAGTACAATGGGTCTCCACTCCTTGATATCATATGCATTCTTAGATTTAGGTATGAGTGTTATAAAGGTTTGGTTCACTTCTTTGAGCAAACTTCCACTAATAAATTGTGAACAACTACCTTGACATCATTCCCAATAATCCTCCAACATTTCTTGAAGAAAAGATAATTAAACCCTTGGGTGCCAGGTGCTTTGTCACCATCAGAGTAATGAATCACATCATCAATATCCTGATCGGTAAACCTACTACATAGCATATTAAATTGATCCTCTTTGAGTTTGGATGCTATCCAGTTTTTGTTCCATTAACAATGAACCTCCTCATCCTTTTTAAAAAGATTATCATAGTAACTTAATATATGACTCTTTATAACATCTTCATCAGCAACTATTTCTCCATTAATAACAAGAGACTTCATAGTATTTCTTACTCTCCTAGTTTTAAGTGAAAATTAGAAAAACTTTATGTTTTTATCTCCCAACTTTATCCATTAGATCCTAGACTTATGACGAATGAGAGATTCTTTAGTTTCATATGCATTACTGGCTTCCTTTCTTTTTTGTACACATGGAAATTGACTTAGGTGTGGGGTGACTATCCATGTTTCTTTGAGCAATAATTGCTTTAGCTTCAACAATACTACAATTTTCAGAAATATCTTCGACCTTCATCTTGTTCCATGGACATAAATCTCTCCTAGTTCTTCTTAATCTTTCATAGAGTCTGAAAGTCAGATTACCAACCACTTCTTCATTCTAGGCTTCACTAATAATGTCATGAAAACTAGGTAAATCAACCCAGGAATTAATAAAGCAAAATGTCATTTTTCCCTTAAATTTTATATCAATCAGATAAGTACAAATGATCTTGTGATCATTATGTATAGAGTAGGAAATATCCCCCCACATATTAGTGATACTGATCTAGGAGTGCTTTTATAAAGAACCCTATCAATTTTTGACATCACCAGTTTACTCCCATCCTATATATTATCCCAAGTGAAATGATCTCCAATCATATCTAATTCAAATAGATGATTCTCATTAATAAAGCTATTAAACTAACTCACAACAGAGCAAGATGGTTCAACAACACCAAATCTTTCTGATGAAAATCTAATAGAATTAAATATCTCACAAGAAGCCAAGGTAAATTCATATTAGTTTAAGAAAGGTCTTTCCAAAGTGAAGTCCTCTTATGTTTAGGATTTTAAGCATATAATTTCGTGGGGATAAAGGAGTTCCCATCAATAAGAACTTCACATGTGATGAATAGATCATTTTCATCAATTTTGTTGATACAAACATATTCAACATTCCAAACAATGATGACTCTTCCTAATGGATTAGAACAATGATTTGATATCCACGAATCCCCAAGACAAATATTAGAAATAGCTTTATGAACTTTCCTTTTCCTAATCTTATACTCCAAGATACAAGCAATGGAAACTTTGTTCTTCATAACAATTTTACGGACAACATCTTGTATGCCTTGCTTATTCAGACCCCTTACATCTTAAGATAGGATAATCAGTTTAACCATTTGGAATGATTTCACCAGGAGTCTTACAACCCTAACTTGAGATGTCATTAGCCTTAGAAGATTTATCCAACATTTCATTCCCATCAAGAAAATCAAGATGTCTGAAATTGTTGGGAGATATCGGGATGCCAACACTTTTTGGTGGGGAATCTGCGAAACATTCCTAGGAGGAGGTTTATTTCTTCTTCCTTGATTTCTCCATCCATCCTTAGAAGTTGGAGTTTCAATAAACACTTCCTTACTAGAACCCACATGTGTTAGCGGACTATCAATTTTCTTTTGCATTTCTATTATGTTTTCTTGTTGGGGCATTTGAACAGATACCTAAATGTCAGATGTAGAGAACTCATAGAAAGTTTCTATTTCAACACTATTATTTTCAACCCATATCTATTTCACTCCTTTCCTTGGACCCAAAAGTTTGGAACATTCACCCTATTTGTGCTTGAAGGTACCACACTCCTTACAGCATTGACGGTACCATTCATATTCAATCATGATCACATATTTAACTTCGTCGTCACTTATTAGGCTGACTTCAGTTGGTAATGTCAATAATACCGACACCAAAACTTGAAATCTAGTGTAATCAAGTCTTTTAAATTTTTGAGTGAGGAAATGTGGATGTAAAGGAGTACCAATGAAACTTCCTATCATACGAAATACTTCCTCATCCCAGATATCTAATGGCAAGTTATAAATCCTGACCTAAATTGGGACCTATTCCAATTTGAGCTTCTCCAAAGGTTCCCCCTATGCCCTTTTTTAAGAATCAGTGGCTTGCCTCCCACTAGCCAAGGTCCCTGGTCAAGCGCAATCCTCATATCCTTCTTATTAAAAAACTTGATGATAAAGAAGTCATTCCCTCAGGACCAGATCTCAAACTCTCCCTTCGTCTTCCATATTGTAGAGAGATGACGATGTAGCATAGCCCAATGTGGTTTAATCGTAGTGACATGCCCCACGACTATGTCTTCCCATCTTGATATTCTACAGTCTTTCAGTACTTCACAGCTCCATCAACAATCTCCAACTACTTATACTAGAGTATTGTTTCATCAAAATCTTCCTTCTTAAACACTTATGCCCATGATCTAGTTTCTTTTGCAACCTAGACCTCCTGACCACCATGATGCACACACGATCAAGCATTGTGTATGGGATGACCATCACCAACAGTGATCAGCTCATCAGATCCAGTCAGAGGCTCACCGGTGTCATCGAACCTAACTCCAGAGCTAGATCCTACAACTCTCACCATACAAACTTTTGTCTAACACAAAGCCTTGTTTTCATTCCCATGACATTCTACTTATCACTAACTACTATCTCGTAATTTTACATTTCTCGTCATGGCTTGTATTGACGAAGGTACCAATACTGCCAACACACAATTAGTGATACTACCCAGTAATAAGGATCCAAGAGGAGTGATAAATGGAAATTTCTCCATTTTATTCGCATGTTTTAGATCTCTCTTTAGGATCATTTCATGGTTTTTCTCAATTTTCAAAGTCAATTATCTTAGTTTAGCTTTTCTTACTTTAATTGGAGTTTTCACTTGATTTATTTGGGTTTTGTAGGAAAATGGCCCAATCATTCCAATGCTCAAAAGGAGGGGGGACTCCGAAGAAATAGGGACTCTCACATTTTCATATTGTAGTCTTTTTATTTCATTTCATTTCATTATGTATGAATAGTTTCCTTACTAGAGAATGGGGAGTAACCCCATAGCCTATTCGATGAGTATATTTTATATCAAATTTTGAACCATTTTTTGTTTCATTTCCAAAAATAATTCACCCAATAATCACTCTTAATCATGCTAGATTTTCAAATTTATTATTGTCTTTACATGTTCTATGGTTCCAATTGTAGATACAACATTTTGGCATTAAAATGGGGAGAAAATACCATATCATCCACCAACACATTCCCCAATCATCTAAACATTCAGAATCAATGTTGTTGAAACTGTCGACAATGTCACATGTCCAGAAAGTAACACACTGTGTCGAGACATCAGACATGCCATTTTGAGATCTTGACACGTAGTTTCATAGTCCAAAACTTGGATCCAGAACTCCCTAATTGTAGCAGCACGCCTTGTCATGATTTCAACACACTATGTCACATTCCAGAATTTGGATCTAGAACTCTCTGAATTGCAGTAACACATTGTGTTGGCCAACCAGTACATTGTGTCATCATCAACAAAGGTAACTCAAATTCAATTATCGCATCTAACACACTGTGTTGACCACTAAACACATAGTGTCATCTACAGACTTTACTCAAACACAAATGTAACTTCCCCACACTTATATATACGACCCCAAGATGTCTTTGGACAGAATCACAGACTATTTCAGACCAAGAAAGGGATATCTAGGAGGAGTTGGAGGCATTCTAAGAGAGAAAAGTTGGTTTCTCATGAGAGAAACTTCTTCTTATTCCTTCTTCTCCAACAACTACAGTAGGGATCTCTGTCGTTCTCTTCTCTCCACCCCCGGAGTGAAGCTTTTTGGAGAGTTTCTAGCAGTAAGGATGGAGTTTTGACTCCTTGACTGGAGTTCCTTCTTTATTCTAACAATATCCAAGTTCATTTTATTATTTAATGACATATAGCCCTATTTCCAACTACTTGTATCTACTTTCTACTGCCATAGATGAGTATATTCCCTTTTCTTGGGCATGGGGAGTAACTCCCCTGTCATGCTTTATAGAACAACAAATTTTTGTTCTTAGTGTTGGTTTAATCAATGTTCTATGGATACATGGGTGTTTATTTCACATATATGCTTTATTGACCATCTTTTATGTATGTCTTATGCTTCTTTTGTATACTAGGAAGGTGTATCCTAATGTAAGGAGATGTGTTTTGTTGCTTTGTTTCCTTGACCATGGGAGTGGCTTTGAAGTGAAGGGGATTCTAAGGTTTTTGGTGGTTCTACTAACTGGCCTAAATTGCACATCCAAAATGGAGTAGATCTAGAGTAGTCAGAATAATAAGTTTATAACCTAACACTCAAGCCCCCACAACTATTATACGGGGCCTGATGTAGTACTTGGGGTTGAATCACAGGGACAGGGTTTGTAAGTGTTAAGTACGTGAAGCCTCATGCTCTTACACTTCAAATGAAAAGGTGGATTAAGGTGGTGTTCCCTAAGGAAGGATGGTACTCCAGACAAAACAAAGAAAAACAAAAGAAAGAAAATAAAGCAAGAGAATAGTGTCAAACAAAAGGTAAGAAACAAAAGTATGGAAGAAAACTTGGATAGGGTTTCACCTACTAAGATCTCTTTCCAACATTCCAAACTGACACCCCTCCGTATACTTTTGTCAAGATTACAAGCAATCATCAAAATTATCTATTCCCTCCTCTCTTGATATTAGGATAGATCTAGATTTTAAGGTAGCCTCTCTCTCAAGATGACAACCCAACAACCGCAAAGAAAACCTTATGACTGTTAGCTTTAGTTTTCCAACACTTTCATGCATTCATACTACTCCATAATACTAGATAAGGTTGGTACTATTCTTTCAAGGTACCAACAATCATACATCACAAGATGGTAGCTAAGCATACAAGTGAAGCATTAAGAACAAGAATATGGAGATAATCTTGATAAGAACACATATATATTCAAAAGGAAGTAAGAATATACTTGTTGGGAGAGCCTTAGTGGCTACTACCAACCCAAGTTAAATGTTTAGCCACACATGTTAATGGATAACATAACATGATGGAGATGGTATATCTAGATAGAGAAGGAAGAAGGTGATACACCAACTATATTTCTTCAGGTCTAGATCTAGAGTAGGCACGGTCGTGACAACTTCTTCCTTCAAAGGAGGGGATGATCAATATTCTCTCTCTTCCAACTTCCATCTTCAGATATCCAAGATTAATGGGGATGAACATGGATGACTCAGGAGTTTGACAGCACTTCGTGGTCCTCCATGATCTGATGATTTGACAGGTGGAGATAGGGAGGTCTATTTATAGACATTGCCCACCGACTTAACCTTTGAGCCACTGTCGCAACCTCCATCATGGTCGTGGGACACTGGAGGTATGCCTCACTCGTGGGGCAGCTCAATCATGGGATGTTGGAGGTCTATCTCAGTTGCGGGGTGGCCTTGGCTGCGGTAGCATCTATGATAGCAGTGCCTTACTTTGGTTGGAGGGAGGGGCTACAGTCACAGTGTTGGGTTGTCGAACAGAGGCAATGACCACGGTCACAATGTGGCAGATTGTATAGTCGTGATCATATCACCAGCCATAGCCACATCCTAGCATGAACCTGTTGAGAGTAAGAAATGTATGTATTCAAGATTTTGGCACTAAGACACTCAAATGAATAGATAAATCTATAAAATTTGTGCTAGAATAGGAATAAAATGTATGTGAAAAGTTCACAAAATGAGGTGTTATCAACTCCCCCAAACATAGGACTTAGCATGTCCTCAGGATAATGGGTAGGATCGAAATCTTTGAGAGATGATCTATGGACAAAGATTTTTTTTTTTTCTGAAAACACACCATTATTGAGGTATCTCATTCTTACGACAAAACCCCCATGGTAGGACTGGTTTGAATCTTGAAATTCTATTTCCTCCTTTTCATACCCAAAGTTGCATGACTTTGAATCCTTGTCGATGCCTTTTTGTAGTAAAGGGCTTTCCATCTCAATGACTCCCCCCTTCTCTGTGCTAGGTTGCTAACTATACTTGCATGCCATCCCTGTGAGGGGTAGCTTTCACACCCTTCCTTTATTTCAGTTGACCCTATGTTAATGTGCTCAGGTACGTTTCAGGCTTTAAATGTTTTCCCTACACTCCTCAGTTTTTCCTCACCCACAGGCTATTGTAAGGACAGTGTTTCCCCAAGGGTTCCTAATGTTAATTCAGGTGGTTGTGTAAGGGTTGCTTGGGAGTATAGCTAGATGTACTTGGCTTCAGGATTCCACCTATGGGTATGAAATATTTGCATTCATGAGTGCAGCAATACACGACCGTGTGGGCTCCTTTGACATCTTTTAGGCACAAATATCAATATATTTTTTTCTTTGGCATTTCATATCTCCTCTCATGTTTGGGGAAAAGGGTTTTTTTTTAATGATTTTCTGGGTAGACAAGCCTCTTTTTATCCCAAATTGGGGATAACTAAACCTGGAAGGGGTAGCTATTTCCTTCTTGAGGGAGGTGAGCACTTTCTAGCTAGAACCGTCAGGTTAGGGTGATTGGTTGTGAGTATGTCTTGGTAAAGTCCTCCAATTTCCAAGGATTCCATAGATTTAGGATTGTACCACACACGACGTTTTACCGTAAGAATGAGATACAACTGTATTGTTGGGCTTCTTGTTTTTACTTTTATGTGTATTGGTAGCTCATTTACGCCTCTCTAGAAATGATTGCACTACAACATACAGCAGGAGGGCTGACAAGTCTAAGAAGGGGCTAAGCAAAATTGTAACTTATAGAAAATTTTTTAATTTTTTGTCCCATACTTAGTTGTAGTAGAAGAAAGAATATGTATAGGAAGCATGGGTTAAATTGTTACATTTTAGTAAAACAATTGTACCTCTCATGCCCGTTTATAACTCCTCCCCCAAACTTATCATTCACCCGACTCGAGGTGTCAAAATTGGAGTTGGAGGTATAAATGGGCTTTCTTTATGGCTGATGGCTATTTGTTGTCGCCCATTTTGATTCGAGGATCATGCTAGCATATACTCCACATAGTGGGTGGTTTTATTCATGTTGCATGCCCTCCGTCGTCATGTTCATCATAGCGAGGCAATCATCTAGTCTATAGAATAGTAGCCGTAGTCATTTGACAGTTGTACTTTTTGAGGGCTTCTATGGAAGAAATGTGTCTTTATGAAGTGTTTGCCTTCTTTATGATTGTACCCTTTTCCATGATTTTTGATCATTTCTATGAATGATTCAGCTCACGTCACTGTCTTCTCTTCTATAGATGTCTTTGCAGTAGTCATGTTTGTGCATTTGTTCAGTGCAAAGGATGCATCTGAGTTGTTATATAGAATTGCAGTCCTTGCTATAATATTGACTACTAGTAGATTAAAATGACTATCATGTAGGATGGGCATGAATATATAATTAGGGAGAGAGGTCACCAGACATTGTAGTAGTCGGTCTTTTTTGCCTGACCTTTTTTCCTTCAAGATATTGTCGACTAGGAGAAAATAGGCCATATGCACGTTTGGCATGTTGTCACTTAGAAGTGATTGATAGGTCAACATAATGCTGACTGAAAGGTACCCTCCTATTTTCAAATTGTCTCTGAGGTCGTCCTTTAGTACACATATGTCATCTCTTTCAAAAATTGCTTTGGTCATGGCGTCACCTTCTGTTAAACATTTCATTATCAACTGTAAGGATTCTAGTGACAAAATTTTGCAACTCCATCTAACAAAATATTTGAAGGTTGGAACTATTTCTCCCGCTGCCCCATTAGGTTTTATCTCTGGCATATTATCTTAATCTATCTCCCCTTCTTCAGGCTCATGATCTGGAGGTTGTTCTTTGTCTTTTTCTGCTAAAGGGGGGCGTTCTGGCTTGCTTTCAGGTTGATGCTCTACTTTGACAGGAGTGTCTACCACCCATCCTTCCTTCCAAGTAGTTGCTCTAGTAGGTTCACCCAGATCGACCCATAGGGTTTTTATATGTCCCCTCCATGTTTTCTTTTTAGGTAGAGGTATTTCATGGTGAAGTCGACGTGGTATTGCGTCTGAAGGAATTGTCAGGTTGTTGAAGAAGCGGAAATCATAGATAACTTCCATTGAATAAACACCATGTAGACCATGAAAGTCTTCTGTGTAGAGGTCTTCCAGTGGGATTCCCTTGTTGATTGCTTCCATTATTCTCAATACTATGAAAGAGGAATCCCCTGTCTCAGCCTTTTCTTGAGGGACCTTTTTACAGATGGAGAATTGTTTCCATATTCCTTGGTGTCGGTTGTCTGCTGTCTGAATAGCCTGATGCAGACATAGTGGCACCTTCAGAATATCCCTTTCTTCCTTTTATTGCAAACCAAGGAAGTGGTGCCCAATTCAATTGCGCAACAATTGAACACTATAGTATGTAGCTAATATAGGTTGATGAAAATGAGGGCCCAGTGCTTTACATTCCTTATAGGCATAATTACAAAATTTGTTTCCAATCTGCTCACTGCCTATTGTAGTTATTTCACATCATAAGATTCATTGTTTATATCAAAATGTCGACCCGCTAGATGTGTGGTTCCATTGAAAACGTGTTGTGTTTTCTTAGGATGTAGAAATTATTTCAATAGAGTTGCGTAGAGTAGTTTGAGAAGCTTTTTGTGTACCTGTGCTTCCTTTAAAAAGATCCCTCTAAAATGGTCCCTATTAAGAAACCTTCCTTTGTTGTGGTAGAGAATATGCGTGTCTGGAAGATTTTCATCGAGTACATCCACTAAAACATGGACATCCCTGCATGTAATTCTAGATAAGGAGGTCATGTCCAAGTCTACCATTTTGTAGGGTAGAGGAGGGGCAACACCTAATGGTACAGTATCAACCGGTGTGCTCTGCTTTCTGACTAGCTCATTTCTAAAGAAAGAGACAAGTCCCCCTTTGTAATCTTCTAAGGTTCTATCTCCAATCGTTTGCATTGTTGGGAGTCATACTTCTGTGGTGGGAAGTTGTATCTTGGCATACAACTGTACTTGTTTGGCTGCTTGCCTTTCATTGTTCATAGATGTATCGTTAGTCTTTATCTCTCTAGTCAAGTCTTATATGGGTCTGTCTCCCTCTGATGGCTGCTCTAATTCTACTAAATTGAGAGTGGCTAACTTTGCATCCATCTTTCCATCGTAGATGGTGTCATTATGCTCATAATGCGAAGGGTCCTGCAGAAAGTTGTCACAGATGTCCATGCCAAAAGTCATGTCATCCAAGAACTTGTTGATATCCCTCATTTCTCTTGATGTAAGCTCTTCCATGGTAGTGTTATCTTCCCTGACAATGACATTAGGTTGGTGTTCTACTAATATAGCTTTGTCATCATCTGGGATGTTGTTCAAATCAAACATTCGCGATAAGGTGCTTGTCTTTTTTGTTTTGGCACCTTGATGAGCTTTTGATTTTTGCGGCACCTCTTTTACAGACGGTTCCACCCTTGGGGTAGTCCTTACATTGTCACTTTCATCTTTTGAAGTTGTGGCCTCACTCGTTCCTCCTACGTCATCGTCATCCTTATCTGGGCTCGAGGGACTCGAGGAAGCTTGTGATGTGGAAGAACTAGTTCGATGCTTTGGCTTTTTTCTTTGATGCTAATCATCCATCTCCTGGCATTCTACAGCTAGTTGTTAGTGTTCTTCTTCTAAGAACTGACGTTCCTTCTTTAAATATTACGACGCCTCTTCATACCCCCTCTACAACATTTCCTTATCAACTCTCATGGCATCCCTTTCTTTTTTGAGGTCTACCATTTCTTCTATTAGTGAATTCAGATCCCCCAACATTGTGTTTTGGGTGTTGACGATCTTCAACATGAACTGAGGTAGTGCCTCAGTTCTTACATTTAAATTTTGTATATATGTTGTCAGTGTGTACATGCTAGAAGTAATATCGAAGTTAACCTCAGAAGTATGATTCATGTGTAACCACATGGCATCAAATTTGTGCCCTAGTACATCACCAAATGTCTATGGGCATTGATGTTACTGCTCTATAGGCGTCATTGATGGTGTCATTGATGCTTTAGGTTCCTTAGGTTGTAGAGCTGACTTATCCTTCTAGGATCATCATCTATTATCTGGGAAGACGTTATCGCAGTTGGTTGCTCAAGTACTTGCAGCACTACCTCCGGGCTCATAGGGTTGGGTGCAACTTTCGGGCTTTCAGGTTCTTGACGTGGCTCCATTTTTCCCTCTATGTGTTGTTCTTCTTCAACAACATCGATATGTGTTGGGTTGCCCCCATCGTTTATTTCTACATCAGCTTGGTCATCGACCTCTGTTGAGTTATGTAGTGAGGGTAGACTTGGGGCGGTAGATTTGTCTGATGTTTTTTTCTTACGCTTCCTTATCACCAACTTCTTCCTTTCTTCTAGTTTTTGCATCTCTATTTTTGGTGTCTTATCCCTTATGTTCTTCTCACTAGTGGGTGATACGAGACCTGTGGCTCTACTGATGGTGCCAGAGTACATTTTGTCAACATCCTCCTATTTGGGCTACAGCTTATGGGCATCATAGTATGCCATCTATGGTAGGGGAAGTAGGACTTTAGAGAAGCTCTATTTGTAAAAATGTTTGCTTCCTTTCTGTTCTAGGATGCCTGTTTTAATAAGGGACTTGACATCTATCTTAGTATCTCCCTCGGTCTTCTTACACTTCATCATTAGATCGGTAGCCATGAAATGGCAAGCAATATGGGTTATCTGGCTTCCCATACAAAATTCTTTTATCTGCTTTGCCTCCCCTCCTACAACGGCTGACAGCTTCTCGATTAGCAGTCTTCCAATGTTCACCGGTTTCTTATTGAGCATGGACTAATTTAAAAATAGGTCTCCCTTAGTAACTCCTCTAGTTTCTGATCTTGTAAAGGCTGTGTTGGCAGTTATTTTCTATATCACTCGGATGAAGAAGGAAGTGATAAGTGTCGCCTTTGAGTATTTCAAGTTATGCTCATGTTCTCCCGTCAACTTCTCCCAAATCTTGTGACTATTGTATCTGATGACTTTTTTTTGCCTAGTATAGTTGATCAGGCTTGTGCTTCTTCTGTCGTCTTCATGAAGATAGTGTTGAGCATGGCTTCAGTAATTACATGAGATTTTCCCCCTATTCTTACTTCAAGCTTGAAGTGTCTGGCACTCTTTTTGCGCTCGCCATCATTGACGAGAACTTTCTCCAGTGACATCATGAAATCTTCCATTAGTTGAGTGCAGGAGGGAGCTTTTAACATACAAATGGCACACAGGTTGGCCCCTTCCAAAAATTCTATCACTCTGTCGTATATTCCCATCTTCTTGAAGTCATCGACGTCTAGGTATCCCGTCGGCTTGAAGCTTTTGGTCTTCATCACCCAGTCACAGTGTGACTGGTGCACTTGATCTCTAAGTACGAATACTGATGTTTGTTGGTTAAGGGACCCTTGTTCATCCTCTCTGACTGCTTTAGGGACTGCTTCTTTTTACTGACCCTTCAATTTTTTTCTCTTTTTGTCGTCTTTTGTATTCTTAGTTTCGAATTTGCATTTCTCCAGCTTCTTTAGTTCTATTTCAGATGGATGGTACTCAGAGGTCTCTGTCTGTGACATCTCCTAAGATTCTTTGGATTCCTCTAACGTCTCATGGGCCAGGATGTACTTGTATTTCTTTTTCATTAGTTACAACTGAAGCTTCTTTGTTGGTGAGAGGTTGGGGTGATCCTTTAACACTTTGGTTATATTCTCTAGGTTTTCTTCTGCACCCCTCAGTGAAGTTGCTTTCTTCATCAACATGTCATTAGTTGAGGTTGAAATTATGAAAATTTTCACAATCAAATTATTTCCAGTAAGATTGTGCTTTATATTTTATTCATGGCATTAGAATTTATTTCGTTTCTAATTGTTTGTCATTGATATTGCATTGTCGAAAGAGCACAATCACATGAGATGTTATGACCGTGGTAGAAAGGGAAAATAGTACTGCGGATGAGAAAGGAATTGCGACTACGGTGGGTGATTATCAAGGCAAAAGACATGCCACGACTGCAGAGGGTACCGCGACCGCAACAAATGTTAGATTAGATTAAGAGAAGCTAGAATGGGGGGTGACTGTGGCCAAATCCATGATCGGTACCACGATCACAATCATGGCAGTAGCCACAAATGTGATCGTGATCACGACGATCATAGTAGGTCCTCACCCAAAACTCGATTGTAACAGCGGTGCTACCCCAGAAGCGTAACAGAAGGGAATCAACCAAAGCTTCGGGTAAAGAGAAAGGGAAATGACAGAGAGACAACCAAAGCTTTGGGAAAAGAGTGGAAGCTCTCGCGAAGATGCTTGCGGTCACCTTGTGATAGGGAAAATCATCTTCTAGGGTTATAGAAAGAAGAAAGGCGATGAATCCCCAATAGGAAAAGGATAGGAAGAGCGGTAAACAAAGAGAACATGCAACAATACCTCGACGTAGCTAGGAGAACAAAATAGAAGGCTAGGAAAGCAGCAATGGAGGTGGTTCTATCACAACAAGGTTACGACGTTAGCGGTTTGGTTCACGATGGATGTCCCTTGGTGATTGAGCGTCATCGCAGTTTCTTGCATATTCATTGTTTTTCGGTTAGGGCTCCTCAAACATTTGAGAATCAGAAAAAAAAAAAACCCTGGCATCGAGAGCATCTTGCTTTTATACTTGGAGGGGGCTGTGACCACAATTGAGTAGGCTGCCACGACCATATTCAAGTCATTCCCGCAATCTAGCCGCAACCATGGCCTCAAGACATGTAAATTAGTTATCGCGACCATGGCAGGTGCCGTGACCGTGATGAACACATAAACATGTTGATAGAGACAAAAATTTAAAGCTAGAACACCTCCACTCTCTCATTAAAAACCTATGTGAAAAGGTGGCAATCTACATACTACACTTACACTTACTCTAGATGCGGAAAACCAAAACACCTAGATAGAGTGAGCATGGGTAGATAGGTACATAGCTCTTAGATTAAAAAAATGAGATAAAGGAAAGCTTGAATTATAAAAGAAAGTAGGAAAAGCTTGGATTGCCTCCCAAGAAGTGCTAGTTTAAAGTCTTTTAGCTTGACTCTCTCTCATTGTAGTTTCATCCTCCTTCAGTTGGTATTTGTACTCGCTCATACATTTCATTTGTTACAGGATTGGGTTCTCCCAAACTTAGCTCAGACCTTCTTACAAAAGCCTTGTCTTCATAATACCTTTTTACCCTCTGCCCATTCACCTTGTAAGTGCCTATCTTGTCTCTAGTTATTTCCATCATCCCTGATGGGTATATTCTCACCATCAAAAAGGGGCCAGACCATCTTGTTCTCAGCTTTTCGGGAAGCAACCAGGTACTAGAATTGAATAAAAGAACTTTGTCTCCTTCATGCACATCCTTGCCCTTCAGGTGAGTGTCATGCCATATATTAGTTCTTTGCTTATAGATCTTTGCATTCTCGTAAGCATGTAGTCTCAACTCTTAAAGTTCCTAAAGTTGGAGCAATCTTTTCTTTCCTGCTTTGTCAAGATCCATGTTCAGAAATTTGATAGCCCAGAGGGCTTTGTTCTCTAATTCGACAGGTAGATGACATGATTTCCCACAAATCAACTTGTAGGGTTTCATACCTATATGCATCTTATATGTTGTGTGGTAAGCCCATAGCGCATCATCGAGTTTTATAGACCAATCCTTCCTTGTACGACTTATAGTCTTCTCTAGGTTCTACTTGATCTTCCTGTTAGACACTTTGACTTGTCCTGATGTTTGGGGATGGTATGGTGTTGCAATTTTGTGTTTTACTCCATACTTTCTCAATAGAGCTTTGAATTATTTTTCTCCGAAGTGAGACCCCCCGCCACTTATAACAGTGTGTGGTACCCCAAACCTCAGGAAGATAGTTTTCTCGAACAACTTAATTACTTCCTCGGAATCACATGTCTGGGTAGAAACAACTTCTATCCATTTTGAGACATAGTCCACATCGACAAGTATATATTGGTTCCCTTTTGATAATGGGAAAGGTCCCATATAATCAATCCCCCATACATCAAAAATTTCAACTTCCATCCAATCATCCAGTGGCATCTCATTCCTTCGGCTGATGTTCCCCGTGAGTTGACACTCTTTGCAGGTCTTGACAAACGATGTAGCATCTTTAAAAAGAGTCAGCCAATAAAATCCCGACTGTAGGACTTTCATGACTATTCTTTCCCCCCTATGGTGACCCCCATAAGGTGAGGAATGGCATTCTTTTAGGATTAGGGGCACTTCTTCTTCTAGTATTCGACAACGATATAAATTGTTAGAGCATCTTTTGAACAGAAGGGGATCATCCCAATAGTAATTTTTTAGATTGGAGAATAATTTATTCTTCTGATTATAAGTGATCTCAGGTGGAAGTTGCCTGCAGGCTAGGTAATTGCAAATGTTAGCAAACCAAGGTAGGCTTCGTTCAACCGACTGATCCATCAAGAGAGCATTATCAGTGTAGTAATCATTTACATGCAATTTATTTTCTTCATCAAAAACTATCCTTGACAGGTTGTCTACAACCACATTCTCCTTTCCTTTTTTATCAATGATATCATGGTCAAATTCTTGAAGTAATAAGGCCTAACACAGTAGTCTTGACTTTGTATCCTTCTTCTGCATGAGATATTTATAGCTCTGTAATCAATATATACTTTTACTTTTGATCCCACTAAGTATGATCTGAACTTATCGAAGGAAAACATGATATCCATCATTTGTTTTTCCGTGGTGGTATAGTTTACTTGGGCTTCGTCCAACATTCATCTTGCATAGCAAATCATGTGGTGTCTTTTGTCCTTCTTTTGTCCTAGGACAACTCTAATAGCAAAATCACTAGCATCGCACATAATTTCAAATGGTAACTCCCAATCTGGCACTTGTAAAATTGGCGTTGTTGTTAACGCCCTTTTAAGGGTCTTGAAGGCATCCTAACATTCGCTAGTGAATTTGAATTCAACATCTTTAATCAGGAGATTCGAAAGGGGTTTAACAATCTTCGAGAAGTCTTTTATGAATCATCTATAATATCCCACATGCCCTAAGAAACTCCTTACTCCTATAATGGATTTAGGTGGTGAAAGCTTGGATATGGCCTCGATGTTTCTTAGGTCCACTTCTATCCATTTCTTGGAAACTTTATGCCCTAATACGATGTCGTCTTAAGACTAGGAAATTTTCTTCATAGTGTTGCAAGACTAAGGATAGGTTTCTTAGACATGCTTCAAAATCTATTCCATATATAGAGAAGTCATCCATGAATACCTCCACTATGTCTTCTAGAAATTCTGAAACCATAGATATCATGCAACGTTGGAAAGTTGTGAGTGCATTACAAAACCCGAATGGCATTCTTCTGAAAGCGTACATGCCATAGATGCAGGTGAACGTTGTTTTTTCCTAATTATCAGGATGAATCGACACTTGATAGAATCCTGAATACCCATCCAGGAAATAGAAGTAATCATGATGAGATAATCTTTCTAGGACTTGATCAATAAATGGCAGAGGGAAATGATCTTTTCTTGTAGTAGCATTCAGTTTGTGATAGTCAATGCACATATGCCAACCTATTATCATTTTTGTTGCTACTTCATCTTCGTCCTCACCTCTTATCACTATCATTCCCCCTTTCTTGGGCGCCACATGAATATGGCTTACCCAATTATTATCACTTATGGGGTAAATGATCCCGACATCCCATAGCTTGACAACTTCATTCTTCATGACTTCATTTAGCATTTGATTCAACTTCCTTTGTGGTTGAGCTAAAGGTTTAGAAGTTTCTTCAAGATTTATTCTATGCATGCATAAGATAGGGTTGATACCTCTGATGTCCTCAACCGAATACCCTATAGCCTTTCTATGCAATTTGAGTTCCTTTAGCAACCTTTCTAGCTGATCATCTCTCAAGTTAGCATTAACGATCATAGGATTCCTCTCCTCTTTGTTGAGGAATTTATATTTCAATCCTTTAGGAAGTGGTTTCAATTCTAACCTTGGTCTCGACACTCTCTTTTCTTTAGGTGTTTCAAGTGAGGCTTACTTTGCGGTCTCAAAAGTTTCTTCATTCTCACTGAGCTCTTGTTTAGGTTGATTTAGGTAATCCAGGATTTCTATGACTTCTGGGTCTTCCACGCAAGGGTTAGGACTATTCAAAGCTTGCATAAGGGGATCAACAATTGCCTTATCCTCTTACACCTCTTCATATTAATTGTAGCTATCAATAAAGTAAGTTGACTCAAAGAGAGATGGTCCTCTCATAGCGTCCTGTACTCAAAAGTCGATGTGATCATTACCAACGTGCAAAGTAATGATTCCTTCTGGTACATCTATTAGAGCCCTTCCAGTTGCGAGGAAAGGTCTCCCAAATATCATTGGACACTTAGAGACCTCGACTGTGTCGATCACTACTATATCACATGGTATAAAGAATCGCCCAACCCGTATCAGGACATCATCCACTATTCCCATGGGTCTCGTAAAGGTGTGGTCAGCTAATTCGATTCTCATGCCCATCTTCACTATATCTGTCAACCCAAGCATTTACACTAGAGCCAAGGGCATAAGACTAATGCTTGCTCCTAAATCGACTAATCCCTTCCTCTCCACATTGTCTCCAACAAAAAAGGGATGTTGAATGCCCCTAGATCTTTCTTTTTGGTAGGTAGCTCATCTTAAACAAAGACACTCAACATTTTTGCCAATTGCACAATCTCGACATGGTTTCCTCTTTTTCTATTTGTGATTAAATCTTCAAAGAATTTTGCATATGTTGGCATCTCTTAAATTGCATCAAGAAACGAGACATATAGGTGTAATTTCTATACTGCTTCCAAAAAATATTTGTATCTCTTCTTCAGATGTGCCTTTATCAATTTGTAGGGAAAGGGGACTCTTGGGGCATAGGGATTTCTCTACATAAAAACCTCGCCCATAGGACCTTCATTCTTGACCTCTTCATCCTTCTTCTTTCTGCTATTTTCTTCTTCTCAGCTATCTTCAGCTGATCCTTATCTTTTGGATTCTTCTGGTATAATCTGGGCATAGGGATTGTTGTTAACTATGACTTCTTCCTTCCTTAGTGCTATTGGTACCAGGATCTTCCACATCCTCCATGATTAGAGAGTGTCCATCTTCACAGTCTCTGTATTTGATGGGATCTTTCCCGAAGGGTTTTTCATAAGTTCTGCTAATTGGGCAAGTTTTTGATCAATTTGCCTTTGATGGATTTGCATGTCTACCATCTGAGTTTGCATTGTGGTTAAAACTCTTGAATTGGTGATGGCACTTTGGGTAATCTGGTCATTTACCAAAGATTACCTCTTTATAAAGTCAAACAATTGAAAGATCATGTTTGTTTGGTTTCTATCCTTAGTCTGGCTCGATCCTTAGCCCTGTTCCTGACCTTGTTGACTCATATTTTTATTTTCACTCTGATAGCTATTTTTATTTGTTTGATAACTAGTAGTTCTAGTATATTGAGTCAGTCCTCCTTTTTTCTCGAATCCTGGAAGTGGCTTAGACAAATTACTTAGTTGATGAGCATTTTTAGTAGCTTCTTTGTTGATGTAGTTAAATCCAGGATGCTTCAGACGTTTGAAATTGGCATAAGAGACATTTTTGGTCTCTTCTTTGCTTTCACTTTCTTCACTCTCTACTGGCCGTGTATAGATATAATTGTCGACTCCATGCCCTCCTTCGCCACAAGTGACACATTTCATGACTTTCTTTATGTGTTCTTTCCTTTGCCCCCAGTGTCTTTTAATTGTTTGACATCTATAGAGATTTTTAGAAAGTGAGTTGTAATGGTTTCCAGAGCCTTGGTTTCGATTGACGGTCCTTCAGAGCCCGCCTTCTTCACAAATCCTCTATTGTTTCTATCATATTCCATGTCTGCTTGCAATTCAGCAATGTTATCGATGATTTTCATAGTTCTGCTAAGTTTCTTACCAAAAAAGTCATGCCCAACAGTTGCATTTAGTGAAGTTCGTCCGATGGGGGTTAGCCCGTTGTAAAATGTGGTCACCAAGAATCCTTTGTGGTAGTTATTGTGGGCTCTCTGGTATTCTTTAAAATGTTCCCATGCCTCATGGAGATTTTCCCCAGGTTTTTGCACACAATAAGTGATCTTTTGCATATTACAAATAGTTCTTTTGGTGGGGTATAATTTAGTGATAAAATCATCCGCAAGGGGTCTCCATCCATCTATGGACTGGTGGGGTAAGTTAAGGTACCAGGATAGAGCTTTATCTTCAAGAGAGAAATTGAATCCCTTACAATATATGACTTCTTGGGGTACTCCCCTCATCTTGATGGTATCACAAATATTTTTGAAGGCGTAGAGATGATGGTACAAGTTCTCATTCCTTTAATTCCCTTGAAAAGGTTTGTTCTGGATCATCAAGATTACTGTAGGTTTCTACTCAAAATTAGTTGCATTGAAGTGTGGGATGAAAATTGGGCATCTGGACTCGTTGGCCCTAGTTGCGGCCATCTCTCTAAGAGTCTTCTCCTCCTCCTCCTCCTCATCATCATCATTCTCATTATCTTGGTTATCACGTTCTCATTCATGGTGATTCCTATGGTTCCTTCTACGACAGTGGTGACGATGGTGATGTTGATCCTCCTTGCATCGCTCCTCCTCGTGATGATGACCATCTGAGTGACGCCCTTCTCTTTCTTCTTCCATCTCACCTGAGGGTCAATTCTACTGAACCCTTGCATTTTGATCATCCCTAGTAAGACTGCCATACACACTAGGCGGCATGGCGGCTTAAAAGTGAAGAATTGAATAAACCTACTCCCCTCAGAGTTCTCTGAATAGACCACACAATCGAGTTAGAAAACTGAATGTGTTAAACAAAATATTCTATGTAATCATAGGGTAGAAGATTTATAGTTTTTGTGTAGTCAAGCTTATGGCTAAGCTTGAGGAACGGGAGTATAGTGAGTGGACTCATGTTCTTAACATTACCGTGTTGCCCAGTCCCCGAAAATGGTGCCTAAAAGTTGACCGGCCTAAATTGCATGTAAAAAATGGAGCAGATCTAGAGTATTCAGACTTGTAAGTTTATAACCCGACACTCAAGCCCCTTCAACTATTATACGGGGCCCGATGTAGTACTCAGGGTTGAACCACATGGACAGGGTTGGTAAGTGTTAAGTACGCGGAGCCCACACTCTTACACTTTAAATGAAAAGGTAGATTAAGGTGGTGTTCCCTAAGGACCGATGGTACTCTAAACAAAATAAAGAAAGGCAAAAGAAAGAAAACAAAGCAAGAGAATAACATCAAACAAGAGGTAAGAAACAAAAGTATGGAAGAAAACTTGGATCAAGTTTCACCTACTAATATCTCTCGCAAACATGCCAAACTCACACCCCTCTGTATAATTTTGTCAAGATTACAAGAAATCATCAAAATTGTCTATTCCCTCCTCTTTTGAGATTAGGATAGATCTAGGTTTTAAGGTAGCCTCTCTCTCGAGATGACATCCCAAAAACCGCAAAGAAAACCATATTACTATTAGCTTTAGTATTCCAACACTTTCATGCATTCATGCTACTCTATAACACTAGATAAGGTTGGTACTATTCTTTCGAGGTACCAATAATCATACACTATAAGATGGTAGCTAAGCATACAAGTGAAGCATTAAGAACAAGAGTATGGAGATAATCTTGATAAGGGCATATATATATTCAAAATGGAGTAAGAATATACATGTTGGGAGAGCTTTAGTGGATACTACCAACCCAAGTTAAATTTTTAGCCACACATGTTAATGAGTAGCATAACAATGTCATAGAAGGATAAATACATCAATAACTATGAAGAGGGAGGGTACAACGTGATGGAGATGGTAGATCTAGATAGAGAAGGAAGAAGGCAATACACCAATTGTACTTCTTTAGGTCTAGATCGGGAGTGGGCGCGGTCATGACAACTTCTTCCTTTGAAGGAGGGGATGATAAATCTTCTCTCTCTTCCAACTTCCATCTTTGGAGATCTAAGACTGACAGGGATGAACATGGATGACTCAGGAGTTTGGCAGCACTTCGTGGTCCTTCATGATTTGATGATTTGATGAGTGTAGATGAGAGGGTCTATTTATAGATGCTTCCCATCGACTTAACCTTTGGGCCGCAGTTGCGACACATAGATTGGTCGCGACCTCCATCGTGGTCACGGGATGCTAGATGTCTTCCTTGATCGTGCGGTAGCCTCAGTCGTAGTACGTTAAAGGTCTGCCTTGATCACAGGATGGCCTTGTTCGTGGTAGAATCTGCAATCACAAAAACATACTTTGGTTGGAGGGAGGGGTCGTGATCACAGTTTGGGGTCATCGAATAGGGGCAATGACCGCAATCACAACGTGGCAGATTATATAGTCACAGTTGCGGCACTGACCGTAGTCTTGTCATAACATGAACCTGTTCAGAGTAAGAAATGTATGAATTCAAGATTTTGGCACTAAGATACTCAAATGAATAGAGAAATATATAAAAGTTGTGGTAGAATAGGAATAAAACATATGCGAAAAGTTCACAAAATGAGGTGTTATCATCTACTCTGAGTATATGCACAGTGGTGCAATATAAAGGTAGAGTCATTCTACAAACTGAAAGGGGTGTAGAACTCAATCCTCCCTTTATGATTCTACTTCTTGTGAAATTATTTTTGTTTCATGGCATGATATGATAATGAAACCCTATTCTCAAGAATTCCTAATCCAATTTGATCCTTAATATAAATGATTTTTGTTTTAGTTTATCTCCTTTTAATAGCTTGGTTAACTTAACAAAACCTCTTTTGTGAAAAGGATCTAGATTGTTAGTTCATCACTCTTGCACCTAACAATATCTTGCTCCTTGGACAACCTCGATAATACAACACACACCCATATATTTGCATGGTAGTGTTCAGGTTTATAAATTTAAGATGTGCACACACAGTTAACCAGATTTTAGCGATGTTGTCTAGGAGCATCGATATTTTGTTAGAGTAATAAGTGTTGAATAGTAAGTGAGACTAGATCACACTGTCACTAGTTATATCTACCATCATTTTTTCCCGTCATGATCTTCATCATTATTTTATTTTTGTATCTTCGTTTTTTATTTTTTTACTTCACTTATCTTGTTTACTTGCAAGACTATATGCAAAAATCGAAAAGGGGTCTTGAGCCTTCCACATTCTAGACCCCAAAATTGAGTATTATGTTAGCAACCTTCAATAGGAAAGGAGGAGTGAACCTCAGTCATGATTTGAGGAATCACAAACTTCACCACCACCATCTTCACCCAAACATCCAACTCAATAAGAAGAACCAATCATGGAAGATGATCATCCCTTTTCAAGACTTTGTTGTTCCAGATACCATAAACATCAATGGGGCTACCAATATCCCACAAATTGAGGCAAATGATTTTTCTATCAGCCCCACCATTATACAGATGATAAAGCAAAACTGGGCTTGAGGGACACCAATCGAGGATCCAAAGCTACATATTGCTGAAATTCTACAGTATCTTAGTACTTTCAAGATTGATGTTTCCTACTGATGGGATTAACATTATTATTTTCCCATTCACTCTGAAAGATAGAGCCCAAGCATGGCTCTCTTCTTTGCCAAGGAATTATATTAATAATTGAGAGGAGCTTCTCAAAGTCTTCTTAGCCAAGTACTCCCCACCAAGAAAGAAACATTGCTTAGGATCCAGCTCATTAATTTCTCTAAAATAGATGGGGAGACTCTCTACGACACATGGGAGATATTCAAAGACCTTCAACACCTTTGTCCTCACCATGGTCTCAACAATTGGTTGCTTCTTCAAATTTCTTATAATGGTTTATTTTCTAAAATAAGGATGTCAATAGATGTGGCTACAAATGTAACTGTGAAGAACAAATCCTATAGACAATTTTATGCTATCATAGATGACATGGTAATAAATCATTTATAGTGGAGCAATGAAACTAGAAATCATTCTTGTTTTCTTCTATTGCTCCCGTGATGTAAGTTGGCATGCACATAGTTGATGAAGTAGACTTAATTGCAACAAAGCCAGACATATTGTCTTAGATGCTTGACAAGTTCATCACCCAACCCATTCAATCGGTCAACCTAGTTTGTGAAGCAAGTGAAGTTCTAGTACAAAATCCTCAACAACAACATGTTCATCAACAACAACTATATTCAAAGTCCAACCTGGAAGCACTCCTTAAGGATTTTGTTTCATCTTAAATGAAGAAAAATGTTGAGTTCCTCTAGAAAAGACAGCTCATGAAGGATGACATTCACACTCTCCCTTCTAAGGTGGATGAGATTGCCATTCACACAAAAATTTTGGTGGACCAAATTTCTCAAATTGCCATTTTGAATCAAAAAACATATTTTCTTCCTTCCCTAATCAATCAGAAATGAATCCAAGAGATACATACACGTCAATTACATTGAGGGGTGGAGCTACTATAGGATAATCTTCTTCACCATTAAATATCATATGAAGTTGTTGGCTCCAATGTAGGCAATGAAACTGAAGCTCAAAGGAATAAATCTACACATACCCCATAGGATGATTCTTCAAGCAAATGAAATGTCATTTTTGCACATAGCCTTGACACACTTCTTGGTGATGGGAAATTTTCTTTGAATTTGATCCTTGTTATTTTTAAGAAGAGAATGAAGGGACAAACAACATTGTTGTTTATAAGACTATTCCTATTGCAAATCATGAAGTGTACAAAAATGTCCCATATAAAAAATATATTGACAAAGAGGCGTACATCCTTAGCACAATAATTTCCAGCCTCAAATCAGAGCACATATCCTCCACCTTGACAGCTCTGCCATGATCAGGTACCTAGTTGCTATTCTCCTTGTTTTATTTCTACTGTGAGGACACTACATATTTCAAGCTTAGGGAGAGAAACCAACCAGTAGTTGTAGTTTTCTATTTGTTTTTCTTTTCCTTTTCTATTTTTTAATCCTAGTTAAGTGAAAATATAAGCATGACCCTGAAGAGTTGTTTTTATTTGGGTAAAAATTAACTCCCTTTTAGATAAACCATTGTACTCAATGAGATAATATTGAAGAACCCTAGCATGCACATACAACAATTTAATGAAATCAATTGGTCAATCACTCATTTTGCCATCATATTTTTCTCTAGCATGTTTTTCATTCTTCTCATTCTCATCTCAGTGAATGTAATGGTTCAAATGCTTTGGAATAAACAACTTTACAACATTATGTGGTGTTTTTGATGATTTTGCCAAATTTTTAATGTGTTTTCCACCACCACTATGATAAAAACTTTTACAAATAAAATAATTTCAGGTTTTGAATCCCCTATCTGCATGACTCTTTTGATCGTTGAAATTTTGACTAGCCTAAGACTGTGAGGTTCCAAAGAGGATCCTAAATCATGTTTAAAAGATGTATTTGTCTACTCTAAGTAAAAAAAGAATACATCCCTACAAAAGATTCCTAAGTCACCCCGTGTAATCTTTAGACCCAATGAAGGCAGGGAATTATGTTAGAAAGAGGTTCAATAAATCCCAAACAACATTCTACGTGTGTAAGCATACATTAACAACCAAGTTCCATACCCAAAGCTCCAAATTTTAAAAACTTAATGCTTATGAAGGAGTCATTGTATATTTGTCAATGTCAAGCCAGAATTTCAATTTTATTCATCATTTTAGTCATAAGGGTTTTGTTTGCATATTCACTACATTTTGTGTTTTGTAATCTTACCTCTATTCATTGTTATCTTGTTGATTTTTCAAATCAATTTATTAACCATTTTGAACTTAACTTTCAATTTTGAGTGATTGAAATGAATTCATGTCTAGTTGCAATATATTGACAATGATTGGCATGATGATTAAATTCTTCCATCTCATTAATGGATGTATATGCCATTCTATTTCTTCAACTATGTATCTATTTTTATTTTTTCTTGAGGACAAACAATGGTTTAAGCTTAGGGGGAATTGATGAGTGTATTTTATATCATCTTTTAGACCACTTTTGTTGCATTTCCAAATCAATTTCACCCAATTGTCACTCTTAATCATGCTAGATTTTCTACTTTAGCGTTATCTTTACTTGATCTATGGTTCATATTGTAGGTACAACATTTTGGCATCAAAATGGGGAGAAAACACCATCATATCATGCACTTCCATAAAATGGGGAGAAAACACCATCATATCATCCACCAAAACATTCCCCAATCATCTAAACATTTAGAAAATCAATGTTTCTACAACTATTAGCAACACCCATGTCTAGAAAGCAACACACCATGTACAAACATTGAATCATAAACAATGCCCAATAATACTCTCATCCAATCTTCCTCACTTTCCTATCACTACTTGAACCCTTTCCAGTTTGCATGGTTAACCAAACTTGATATTTTGGAATCGATGAATGGGATTCTCTAATTCCTTACTCAATTTCTCATGACTTGCTTCCATTTCAAGACACACAAAAATATATATTACCTATCCTTTTTTCCTTTTGTACTCCCACAAATTCTCACAAGTTCTGCACAAGAACAAGTTTCATGGATTTGATGGTTTGGGGTAATGTAGATTCCCTTGGGTATAAAAGCAAAGTAAAAGGAGGTATGGAAGGAGGTGATATCTTCTTTTTTTTACTTGTGACTATTTTATTTCTTGTGGCAATTATATTCATTGCATTTTTGGTGTGCACTTTGACATCTTTTCTTGATGGTATGCCCCTATTAAATTTATGAGGGGTATGGAAGAAGTTGTATAATGGAAGGGTGCGCTCCAAACTTGGATTTTGGCACATTTTTTGAATTTTAATTATTTTGTGAATGGAGAGGTAAGAAGGTGGTAGAAGATTTACAAAAAAGACTGAACTTGTACAACTTTTGTTTTGGAATTCAACGGATTGGGGGTAGTGTGGCATCAACTAAATTCTCTTTGTGACTTATGGAAATAAGGAAACTTTACATGCTTTTACAAATCTTTAAGTAGGGACACATCATTTTTTATTCCAATCTAACCATTACGGCTTGCCAACTTTCCCATGGATAGTGCTATTAGACGTCATAGAAGACAAAATGATCTCTAGAAAAAACATTTTTTTAAATGTTGCAAGAATATTCACTAGATCAAGAGGTTTCATGATTAGCATGCATAAATGGCCGACTAGATAAAGGACAAATTTAAGGAAAGAAAGAGAAATTTTTGAAAATCACCATAGGAATGAACCCATAATCTCCTAACAAGACCTCTAATTGATATTATGACCTTTTATCCCAGTTTATCTTATTTGTTATTGTTAGTCAATGTGACCATCAGATCTATAAGTCTAAACATTGGAATGGAAATCACATGTTCCTTGATGAGACCTCAGACATGAACTTGTTAGATGGTTGGTAGAGGATCCTCAAAGTGCTGAGACCTCAGGTTTGAGAGAAGTCTGGCTCTTGTGAGATGGAAGGAAAACTTATGAATATTAGAAGGTTACTATCGTGGATGGTTATTATCTATAGCAGCCTACTACAAAAAGTGTATTGCATGGGAAGTCAAGTCAGTCTCATACATAGAGCATACATGAATCGAACATCAGTTATGAGTTTCAGTGAAACCAAAGGTGAGCACCACATCGACACAAAATATCTTACCAACTCAGGCATTCTTATGCGTCGACATGGAAAGATACACTATCATTTCATAAGATCTGATATTTACATCCCCTTTTTGGAGCTTGCCAACTATGATGCCAATAAACTTCTTTATATTAAAGCCAAATTCAAGCAATTGATGGATCAACCCTGAGTGTCTACGACAACCACATGATAGACATGACTTGTGTCATCACTAGCACTCACTGGGTGCCCATCATACCAATCATTTCTTGGGAGTCACTCTCTATCATTATATAAAAGAGTCACCATGAGGAGCCTGTGAATGATGGCTTTGAGACCCCTCCACCTCCCTCACCACAACCTCCTTCCTCCAAAAATAATGTCACTTATGTTACCTCCACACAAAAGAATTCATGCATGGAGGATTCACAAAGTAAATATGCAAAGACAACTTCATTCCAATCCCTTTTCTCCATCGCTTATATGATTCTTGATGCACCAGTACTGACTACTTGCCATTCAACACCTCCAGTCACTACAATGACAACTACGCCACCCCTATATCCTCCTCATGAGGTCCATGAGATTCTACATAGTCCACCTCACTGATGTCAACATGAAATTGATCACTCAATCTCTCATGCTACAACCCAAGCAGAACCCCCCGCTACACCATCCTCACAATAATATTCTAATATGGTTGATCTTGACACACTCGATAGAGTTTTTGGTTGCAAGTTTGACATCTTACATGAGGTAACTACTACACACATTTCTGACGTTACTAAAATTAAAACAAGACGTGTGTCTCTTATCCAACCAGGTTGAGACTCTCACCAAGACTGACTGGCACAAAAAGTAGCTTCTCTAGAGTGTAAATGCATTGGCTAACCTCCCCTCACACATGTCAAAAATGTTGGGTTTGTAGTGAAAGATGCACAACTACAAGAGGACTCAGGACGGCATGCTCTAAAATAAAAAGGAATGCCACATTGCCTCTCTAACATGAATTATTGGCCCACAATTCATAAGGAGGCTCATCTTCATCCTTATCATCTTCTCCAATAACTTAATATGTTTTGAATACTTCAAGTGATGAATGAGATGAGCATCATTGCTCTCCTCCAAAGATTCTATCAGATCTTTTAGACTATTTGTCTCTTGTGTACTAGAGACCCTCATGACCACTATTGGTCACAATGTTGTTTCTTCCTCTACTGTCGTGGCTCCCAAGAATGGACACTCATTTGTGCCTCTGCCAATCCATCCAATCAACATCAACATGGGGATTAGTTCTTCTGTGAAACAACAACACATACATTCACCCCCATCCATCATTAAAAAATTCCAGCATTCCTCCTTGATGATGAAATAACTTTTCCCAGATCCCTCCTAATGATGGCCTTTCTACAGAGAGCCTGCCGAAAATGCTACACAAAATCATACTCAACAACGACAGTCCAATTCAATCATTTCACAGTCAACATAATATTTCTGAGGATGCCATTTCCTTATGCTAAAATGAAGGAGACCTTGCACTTCAATCTGATGTTGATAGTCCAGTAGAGGAGGACTACACCTCCTCTAATTAAGATGATGGTGATATCTTGGATATTTTGTCATAACCTCCAAATCCTATCTTTCTGGAACCAACATTACGCCTTCCACCTCAACTCCTTCACAAAATGATGGATCTGGACTTGGACTGTTTGCAAGGGATGTAAGTTCACCATATATTCATTTTACAAGATATTTTGGATGACAAACTAGATAGAAAATAAATAACCTACCAAATGGGATGCAATGCCTCACAAATGTCTCTTCACATTACCAACAGATTAATTCTATAAGACATAATGCCTAGTGACAAAGAGTGGTCGTTCTACAACACCACCCCTTCTCTTGTTGATTGTCTATTCAAAAACAAACTTACTGTACTATATCTTGAGACCCATGCCACAGTATTTGATAATTGGTCCACATGGGTCATCATTTTTCCTTTTCATTTTAAAGCCTATTGTCTATGCATCAATGATCTAATAAAAAAGGAAAATTATTTTGTTCAAACATTTTGTGTTGAAATATTGAATGAAAATATATAATTGCATGATCTAGAGGTCGTAACAATTCCACAAATTCCTATCTATTTGCAATGAACAGTCCATTGTTGCGCTTATTATAAGCCAAATTGGGCCATATATGTTATAGATCCCTTGGTACATCAACATAATCCAGAAAAGGGTGACAATGCATTTATAGTTCTCTGTGTTAGGAGGATCACAACTGGGGCATATACGTTACAAACTTAGACCCCCATAGTTTTATTGAATTGTGAGGGAGATATAGAATGGTGGTGATCCATGATCACCACTTTTTTCAAGATCCTGAGCTACATGAAAATATCCACAATATGTACCCTAGAACCCTAGGCATATAAAGGAGACTTTTCAGTGGGTCCTTCAGTAAGAAGCAGAAGAAGCTCAACCATCACATATTTATCTACTAAGTCTAAACTAGGACATCCTTCTCTCTCAACTCACACACACCAAGATCAATGCCTACCCCTATATGGGATCGTGAGGCAGTTGATATCTTTAACATGCTGGATGAGCATGAGCCGCTTCTTATATATGGGCATGCAATGTCTATTGAACCCACTTTTGCAAATTGTGATAGAAGTTCTTGCTCTGAACTTTGTCAGGCCAACATTACTTTGTTCATGATATGGCTCAAATATGATGACGATTATTGGATTGCAATCAGCCGCAATGACTTGGTGGTAATGAAAGACTAACTCAAAAATACTCTCAAACTAGGAGGTTATTTATTACATAGTCTTATGGCTGCATATCAATTCCTTCTAAGTCATGCCCTTGATGATGTTTATATTGTTAGGCCTGACTTGAAGGATTATATATGTAACCAAGACAACTCTAGAGGAAAAGAGTTGTTGATTCAATGACTACAGACGTCCATTCCAAGCTACATTTTCCTACCTTTTCTACATGATAATAATTGGGCATTGCTTGCAATCTTTACTCAATAACATTGAGTCATTTTCTATAATAGCTAGATTCTACCTTCAATTTTGTGGGCCTATGATTCTCTTGTTTGATAAAAATAGATCCTATAGACATCACTAAAACCTATCCAAGCATGGAAAGAATTAGGCATCTTGAGGAACAAATAAATGCACCCAACCCCAATTTTTTCATCATTGTCCATAGTAACAAGGTCTTTCAAATGATTGTGGTTTCTACATTCTTCCCTAGATGTACTCCATCTTAGTTTTCATGCCACAATAGAGGAATGCCATGGAGAAAACTACCATTACATGTGCGGAAAATATGCAATGATGTTTGTAAATCTTGAGTGGGAGAATGAATACCATTGTCACCAAGTTCAGACCAAAATATAACATGATTGCATTTTCTTTCTTGTTTTCACACTCTCAGGATAGAGTGTGTTGTAAGTTTGAGGAGGTGTAATCTTGTGAGATAGGTATAAATAGTATCAAACAATCTTCACTTCTCCTTTGTTCAGTTTATGTTCTCTTTTATTTCTTGATTTTTCAATACCTTTTTGAAAATTTTCACATGTACAAAGCAAATATTATAAACTCTTTCCTCCAAAGAACTTAGTCCTTCTTCTATAAGCTCGGTTATATTAATCAGTTGTGAGGAAATAACGAGACAAGACAAATGTTTAATTATTCGTTTTGATGGTGATATTTCTTTTATATCCTTCTCTCACCAAATAGTTACTTATTCCTCACTTGGTTGCAATTTTAGAACATCACTAAAAGATTCTTGCGAAAGAACCATACAAAATAAAGTCATATTCAGTTGAGGACACACTCTCATGAAAAAAAGAGCTACCTCATCCTCCATTACATACTCACATAATAGAAACTCTCAAAAAGATTGGGGAATAAAAAAGTAGAGTGTGAATAAAAAATAAAGAGTTGTGCTATGCTTTTGGTCCAAAGAGCTACCCGAGCAGTGTATAGTTGTGTTCATAAACATAGATATGTCACTTTTGGTAGTCCCTAAGACTAGAAAGATATACACAGTCCCATTTCCACTGGTGTTCATTAACCATATAGAAATCTAGGGTAGTGGTACTTAGTTTGTGCAGTCATTGATCTAAAATAAACTGGTTTGGAATGCAGGGACCACTTGCCCAAGTAACAGGCCTATAGTTGAATGATGCAAAACAAGGAAGTGGGTATCCACAAGACTTTTAGCCTACCCATTCATCCGCCAATCACCAAATAATAAGACGAGAGTTAAAGCTACTTTGAAAAGAGAAATATGTGACGAAGATAGTATATGAGCAATAACAACTAATAAAATGACAACGAATGATCATTTTGAAAGTTCATGTTTTATGAGGCAATATCATTTTACAAATTAGTAAAGGTTTTTATAAGAGGTTTCCATAAAAAAATCTATCAGGTAATAGTACTATCACCATGTTCAGTTTGCCTCACATGATGATTTTATGTTATTTTCTTGAGGACAAGCTAAATGCTAAGATTGGGGGAGTTTATAGCATCGATTGTATGCATATTTTATAACTTTCTCATAATATAAAATCATTTTATTAAATGATTATATATCATATATTCCTTCACTTAGTCACCAAATACTCTATTATAACTAAATCTTCTTGAAAAATGTAGACATTTAACTCAAAACCATGAAGCATGATAACCTACCGATCAACCTCTAAGGTCGATCAATCTTAATGAACATGATATCAACCACAACAAATAAATCACAACCCATCGATCTTCTAAGCTGATTAAGGAACCAAACTCAAGAGATCAATAGATCATCTATCAAACTACTATATTAGGGCAGGCATCGACCTTTAGGGTCGATGGAGGCCACCCAAGCTCGATGCAAAGCAAATCGATCTAAGATCTTGATAATAACTCATTGATCTAACATACAAAAATGTCGATCAATCTCTAGGTCCATGGCCCTCAAGTCATCCCATCAAACTCCAAGCAATTGGCCTCCTCAAGAGATTTGACTTGAGACCGATGAGTAACCAATGGAGCTAAAGAGCCATCAACCTCCTAGGTTGATGAAATGAAGTATAAGGATCAATTCCATGGTGACCAATCATAGGTCGGCAAAGGATTAGTCAACCCCTATAAATAGATCCCAAAAGTATCCATTTAAATCATCTTGTTTTCTACAAACAAGTCGATGGGCTGTCATAGAGACTAAGACCAAGGATAGAATGATTAACCTAGCTAGTTCTATCAACCTAGTGAGGCCAATCAACCTCCAATTTTTCCACCAGGTTATCTCCTTCATGAAGCTCGATTGAGCCCTCCTCAATAAAGTCCACCATGTGACTCAAAGTCTAATTGTTGACTAAACCTTGTTTTGATGATGATTAACCATTCCACTTATTTGTGTCTAATGTTTATACTTGAGTGATATCATATTAGGTTTAGAAACACTCCAAATGCCCTAACTTGTGCATCTTGGCTTTGAAGAAAGACAAGTCAAAATTAATGCAAGTGCACTTTTGTGGAAAAGGCCTCAAATCAAATGGAAACTGTGAGACCCCTAACCTTACTTAAATGATTGAACATGTTTAATTATCATAATTGAGTGCCCCAAACCTTAATGAAACCTTTTTTATGTGCTTTTTATCATGTTTCAAGCTTAAGTTTCAGATTTGGTCCAATTTGGACACTGTATGTGCAAGTTATGCAATTTTTTGTACATTTTGGACTTTTATGCAATTTACCCAAATCTTAGGTTTTTCTTGAAATTTTTCACATCCATTATAATATTAATATGGTTCCTTATCATTATTGATCTTTTTGGGCCATGGGGCTCCTAGTTGAACCTTGGTTTGGAGGTGTTTTGTTTAAGGGTATTTTAGGGTTTACCCCTTTATGGATGAGCTACCTTTGGGAGCTATCAACCAATGGTTTATTTTATTGGCTTGGAAAGACAAAAAACTATTGCTAAGCATGTATCCATGAATAGTTAAGCAGTTTCTTGTGTGGCTGCTTGTATATCCATAATAGTTTAAGGTCGTGGACACATGGAGAGCTACTATGACACCTCAAGTTTTTCTCTTTCCTTATCCTTAAGCTTTATATACTTATGCTTAGGCTCCCAAATGAAACCTTTGGTCCTTTATCTCTCCCCTTCTATTAGATTTTCATCTTTCACCTGCTTGGGGGTGAATAGAGTTCCCAAGGTAGAAGAAGATAGATAGCCTTAATGTCAGAGCATCTAGGGTTCGAATCTACCCTTATCTAGGGTTTGCAAAGCTTCCTTTTGGTGATCTTGACCTAAACTAGTAAGTATATCCTTCTCTCCTTCATTTATTTTTTTGTTTCTATTCCTCCTACCTTCTTCCTAGACGTAACCTTGCTATTCCATTGTAAATTTTTCTCTAAAGCTCAAGGAACTTATCTTTCTTGCTCCCTTCACCTAGGGTTTACTCCCTTTATTGGAAGAGAAACTTACTTGGCCGAATTAAGACCTAAAGCTAAGGTTATTCACCTTCTTTGTGAGACTTTTGTTACTTCTTGTACTCTTATCTTCTTCCCTCGAGGCTAGTTTTATAACCCTCTTCACTTTTATTGCTTACTACAAGCTTGATTACTCATGTTCTTGCTCTAAAATGAAGATCTATGCATATAAAAGCTATTCTTGTTTAGGATTTCGAATTTATGGTGTTCCTTGAATATTTTCCAGTTATATATGAACCTGAAGTCATGTTTAAGACCTTCCTAATGTATAGTAAGACTTGATCCTGGCTTACATACCAACCAATGGTGCTAAGTACATATCAAATGATGCCATATACTTAGTGTTTTAGGCTGATTTTCAATTTTATACATGAACCAATGCATGACCTTATATTAGAACCGATGAAGATGCCTTTGTGGAAACTTATGGTGAGGACCCATGGTGACGTCTGATATTTTTAACTATTTTTCACACTTTAGTTCAGTTCTGGACTCTTCTGGAAGTTCAATGATTGATGGTTTAGTGCCCTAAAGATGATATGATCCAATGGCAATTTTAGCTTTACATCTGATGGTGTTCAGCGATGGTAGTATTGACCCTATCAGCTGATAGTGACATAATGTGTCAAAACTAATGGTGGTTCAGGTTACCAAGTGATGGTGTAACTAGGTATCATGAGTTACTTCATTTAAGCTCTAAACTGATGGGTTCTTTGATTATATGATACAAGGGTTAAACCTACCTATCAACCGATGGTTTTGAAATGTTAAACCTGATCCAATGGTTGTGAACGGATGCTTCAACATCCTTAAATTTGTAGTCTTACATTTTCCCTCTGGTGGCTATAATTGATAATCACCATAATGAGTTAATGGGTAAACCTAATGAAGTATAGCTTTTCACACCTAATCCTAATGTACCTAAGTGATGGTGATTGATCATGATTATCCCCCTTAAATGGTTAAATAAAATAATGGAGTAATCTATTATGGTGGTTGAAACTCTAGTATACTATAAATTTGATGGTTTCACCTTGAGTTATATTTGGATTCATACTTGAGGATAGTATGGAATTTGATGGTGATGCTTCACCTTGTGTATCCAAGATCTGATTGGTATGCCATGAGTTAGGGTTTGGGTATGAATGTTTATTTTTAGTTTCAATGCGACTTGTCTTGTTACTCCTAACCCTAATACCATGGTGATGGAGATTAAACATGATTATAGTCCCATGATTGATTTATAAAATAATAGAGTATTCTCTTATTATTGTTGAAACCCTGGTATGCTATAAATTGAATGGTTACATCTTGAGTTATGCATGGATCCATACTCTATGGAGGTATATAAGGTGATGGTGATGCTTTATCTTATGCATCCACAATTATATGGGGATGCCATGAGTTAGGGATTGTGTATGATTGTTGAACTATAACTTCAATGTAATCTATTTTGCTAAACCTAACCCTAATGCAAATAGATGATGGTGGTTAGTAATTCTAACCTTCCTTGAGTGATTAATATAATTATGGAATATCCTTCCCAATGAATGATTGTAATTCTAGTGTGTTAACTGGTGTACAAAATAGCTTTATGATTTATGCTTTCTTATGCTAAATTTGTACACTATCTGTGTGATGACGGACAATCATACCTAGCTTCCTTATATATAATATAATAAAGGAATACTCGTAAATGATACATTAATCATGCAATGTTCTCCTGTGAATATATGTTATTTCTTTAATGCAATATCATGCTAAGCATGTGTATCACATGAATAATGATGTATGTTGAGCCTTGCAATAAGGCATGGAAAGATAATGATGATCTTGTAGGGAATGATATGATGGTCTTAATGACCTTTGGGCATGGTTGAGCCCTGAATGAGGTATAATCCTCTTATGTTGACAAGGGTTGATACCCTGTGATGTTGTGATAAGGATTTATATCTTGTGATAGTGTGATGACAAGTGTAGTCTCATGAATGGAAATGAATATCACCATGTGATGATGATGTGATGACAAGTATAGTCTCTTGATTGCTAGGTGAATAGTGCCCTATTATATTGAGTTGAGAAATTATGTCTCATACATTTTATATCTTTTAAATTGTTATATAGCAATGCTTTCTAGATATGAATTAGGGTTTGTATGTCCACTTGTTTGATGCAGCCTTAATTCACCCAGTTGGTAATAACTAATCAAGTAAAACTCTAATCAGGTAGTTCCCTATGCCATAGATCCATCTGAGTGTAGAACTTGCTAGATGGCGAAATGAGTATTCCTAAGGGAAATTTGGAGTGCACATTGTTGAGTATGCAGGGTGCTTGTCATCCCAAATCCAAGTGTTTAGGGAGGATGACTGTGCTCATACCTAGCCCTCAGTTTGAGAACGACTACGGTTGTGTCTCGATGATTATATATGTGATGAGTTTGGAGGATAACTGTGGTTGTACCTCAGTTGGTAGGGTATGTGTACCCACCTCCTTTCACTAGTGTCGTGACATGTACCAAACACAGACTAGGCTATTAGTAGCTTGCACTTATGTGTCACTGTAGAAGACCCGTACTAACTGTGGGCGGAGAAGATCTTGGAGTCTATATCTTCCCTAGATATTTTATGGAACTGATCTTGATGTAGCAGTGGTTAGTTGGATTTTGAGTGGTATCCTCAAATTCCTCAAGGCTTAATAAAAGATGTAATAATTCTATGTAGCATATATTTCTAGTGTTATACACAATGCCTCACGTTGGATATTAACCTTTATTTTCTCTTCTTACATAGAGATGATGTATAGTACAATAAGAGATAATAGATATGCTTATTTCGTAGATGTGCTCATGTTGTAAACATTCTTATGTTGTCAGATATACTGACACTGATAGTTAAGATTATGTTTCTAGCTATGTCTAATACTACTAGCCATGCTTCTGTAATTAGAAATGCTTAAACTACTAATCATACTTATGCAATTAGTTGTGCTTATGTTTTTAGCCCTACTTATAATATAGACCACCTCACCCTGTTAGTCATGCCAATATTGTTAGCTATGTTATGTTTCTAGACATGTTCATGATGTTAGAAATGCCTATGTTATTGGATTGATTTTGCTATTACTAAGGCATACAGTGATTGTCAGGATAATGCCAACAATTGTTATTTGATGCAATCTTATGAAATCTGAGTACATATCTCATAGAAGAAATAGATTATTCCATTTCCTACATATACTCTGGTAATCATACTTGTTGCTAACCTTATTTTCTCAATCTATTTAGCATGCTTAAACAGTTCAATCTACTCAATTGAATATTAAATTCTCCAACTGCTTAGTTATTTACTATTTCATCTAATGTAATCAATATATATTGGAGGGAGTTATTCTCTCACTGGGATTGGGTCTCACCTCGTGGGTCACCACATCTTTTAAGGTGATCAACAACAATGGCAACAGACTGTGGCAGTAATAAAAATATGAGGCAATGGACTCTAGAGATGGTAGTTTTAGTTGTCTAGTGTGTCCTAGAGTCGTCCTTGTACTCTCCGGGAGAGAAAGTTTGTATACGATGTTTTAATCAAATTGAGATTTTAGCAGCATGTTGATGCTTGTATATGTGGAATATGTGGATAGTGTTCCTTTGTAAAGATCATATTGTAGCAAAAGCTATAGAGCATTTGTAAATGATGTTTGGCCTTATATGAAATAGAGCAAGTTGTTGGGCTTGTATGTAAATGTTTATGAGAACTTGGGAAATGTTGAAATTGGTTTTAATTTAACCTATTTTCTGGGTTTGTGTCTAATTAATTTGTAATCATGTTTTGTATTTTGAGTAATCTCATTTAGTGTAATGGTTTCTCACAAAAACATGTTTTGAATCACTTGTAATGATGGTATGACTTGTAATTAAGCTTAGAAAAAAAACAAGAGTACTTAATTCGAATATTTAAGCACTTTTATGGTTGTTTCTAAAATTAATTACAGGGAATTCTGTCGCATGAGTTTCATCTTTGATATACTCGACCAACACCCTTGATGGATTTTGGTAACTACCACGATCGACTAAGTTTCCCTAGGACAAACTCCACCAACACCCATGCATAGGAAAATTAATTTTAAGACGTTAGCCGAGTTTCATCTAGGATAAACTTGACTGACAACTTAAAATTGATTCGTCACGTAGTGCCATCATTCGAGTTTCTCAAAAGTAAACTCGACCAACTTCACTGTATGAAATGTCTAGAAAAAGTATTTTTAACTGTTGGAGTATCACAAAACTCGAAAATATATCCGTTGCAACACCCCAAATGGCTAGAATTTGTCCTTAAGTGCTTCTATTGGCTAGAAGGCATCCTCAATTATAAATAGGGCCCCTTGGGATTCATCCCATGGCTATCTAAGAACTATGAATGTCCCTATATCATAGTTGAGTGCCTCCAAGAGCCTCCTTCCACTAATAAGCTTAATAACTTGCTACATCCATTAGAGTGAGTAGGAGATTTGTAAGAGAGCTAGTCCTACATGTATATCTTGTGAGGATCTCACTTCCTCCACCTCCCAAACTCTCTTTCTAGCATGAAGATGAAGATTCTCTCCTTGGCCAAGAGAGGTGAATAAATATAATGGAAGGAGTCTCTTAATGAAAGCTTCTCCTTGGTGAAGGTGAAGTCAAAGGCGGAAGATCCAAGTCAAGAGTGGGTAAATCCTCAAGACAGAAGACTTGTTGCAAGAGTGGGTAAGTCCTTGGTGAATGCGGAAGACTCGTTGTAAAAGTAGGTAAGCCCTTGGTTGGATAGAAGACTCTTGGTCATGGATAGGTAAGTCATTTGTAAGGTTATTAGCTCCCTATTCCTCAAAGGGAAGGTTGGGTATCCTTGTCCAAGAAAAGGAAGGTCATATGTTGTAACTCTTATATGGAATTTAAGGAGTGAGACATTGTTGAAAAGTCCTAGAGGCTAACCTCTCTAGGTAGTGTGTGTACACTCTCCTAGTTTGGAGTTTGGAACCACTATACATAGCTTGTTCTTGATCTTATTCAATTTCTCTCATCCTTGCGATGTATGTTTAGCCGCACTCAATTTTCATATTTGCCATATTATCTTAGAAATATCATGAAGGTCTAATGAATTTTGTTTAAGTGCTTTTGATCTATTCACCCCCATCTATATCCCATCACTGATCCAACAAGTGGTATCAGAGAGGGTCTTCTTCAAGCATACTTCCACAAGTAGGAGAAAATGGGCAACTATTAAAGTGGGAGATACCTCATCAACATTCTAATATTTTATGGGAGCAACTTTCTATATTGGAAGAGAAGGTTGCAATACTACATACAAGGATAAAGTCTTAAACTATGGAGAATGGTGGACCTTCCATACTAGCTACCAGATACAAAGGAAGAAGAATGGGATAAAGCTACTTTGAAGAAATCTACCTTGAATGCTAGAGCCATTAACCTTCTCCATGCCTCTCTTTCCCCCATCAAGTTCAACCAGATTTCTACTTGTGAGACGGCCTATGAAGTATGGAGAAAACTACGTATCACTTATGAGGGAACAAAGCAAGTGAAGGAAATCAAAGTCTATATGCTAAAAGGACTCCTTGAAAACTTCAAGATGGTAAAGAAAGAGGGTGTATCCGAGATGTACTCAAGACTCAACACCCTTGTGAATGGTATTGTTGTTCTAGGTCTTCGTATGGACTGAGGAGAGATAAAATCAAATATCCTTACAAATCTAGGTGGCAATCCAAGATGACCTCCATTAAAGAAGAAAAGAGTCTTTGTGATATTCCTATTGAAGAGATCACAAGAAATTCACAAGCCCATGAAGTTAAACTTGACAAGCAAGAGGAAGAAGAAAGAGAAGAAGAGAAAGAGATCAAGAGAATGAACAAGGCTGAAATCAAATCCCAAATTGAAGCTATTGTCATTCAAGACTTTCCATCCTCTCAAGTTGAAGAAAAGACTACATACTCCAAAGGTAGACTTCACATAGTCAGGCCCTCCTCCTCCACTAGGTGCTTCAAATGTGGAAAGAAGGGTCACTTCAAGGAAGATTGCCCACAAGGCAAAAAGGCCCATCATCACAAGAGAACGGAAGAGAAGCACAAGAAGAAGGAGAAATGGCATAAAAAATCTAGTGAATCCTCCAACTCAAGATCAAGTAAAGAATATAGTGGAGGATCTAGCTCAAGCTCTTGTGAAGATGGAGAATTCCATTTTTCTCTCATGGCAAGTTCAAATGAAGACTCAAATGAAGTAAATATAAACTCCTCAAATAAAGAATCTTTAATTGAAATTATTCATGCTACTCGTGCCTCTCTTGTGTCTACTATAAAGAAAAAGAAAATGCTTGCTAGAATCGTTGATAACTTGCATGAAGAAAAAGATGATCTTGAACATGCTAAAATTTTCTTGCAAGATGAAAACAATGCTTATCTTAGTCAAGTAATCTCTCTTAAACTTGAAAATGCTAATTTGCTTGATAAGGTTAGATTTCTAGAAGCTCGACCTCTTATGCCTAGTTGTAATGAAGAGTAATCTAAAATTGTGAATTCTCTCATGCTTGACATTAATGTTCTTAAAACTAAAAAAGGGGACAAAAAATTTGTTTTGCAAGGAATAAAATTCGAAAATAGTGTCTATCTTTATAAGATTGATTTGCTTGAAAAATAAAATGCTTCCTTTCTTGCTAAAATCAATGTCCTTGAATCTTGCTCTAGTTCTACTAGTAGAGATAATAATGTTGCTGCTCTTCATATTGAAAAATATTCCAATATGACAAAAGCTCTTTGCCTATAAACTGATCTTTAGAGATAATATTAATCAATTGTCTTCTACTATTACTTCTCTTATACATGACAATCATAGTTTGAGGTCCTCTATGCAAATATTCTTAGATAAAAAAGGAATCTTAATCAAATCTTAGATCATACTACTGACGAAATGGGTAGAAATGATATTGGACTTGATAGTAACCAAAGGAACAACAAAAACAAAGGACCTTCAATTTTCAATGAAGAATCCTCTAGTTCCAAGGCTATGAGATTGTGTAATCATTGCAATGAAATTGGTCATTGTTCTACATATTATCCCTTTAAGAAAGTACCCAAGAGTAATAGGATTTGGTCTGCTAAGCTAAACCCTCTGGACCCGACAATCTGATTGGAAACCATTTCATCTTTCTTCTTGTAGGTCACTTACAAATAGTTGACATGGGCCATTGATTTACTAATTGGTTCCTCAATCCACGTGAAAGAAGAAAGGAGAGATGTGTATGGGGTGGAAACAAGTGGAAAAGAAATGATAAGATTAGAGGTAATGGTATTCTTTCACATATCCAATCATAGCTTAATTTTGTCCAATTAGTATGCACTAGACATATGGTTTTTGAGTCAAAATTGGTATATTGTGATTCTCATCAATTTCTTTCTCAAAAATTGTTGCTTATCTTGTCATTGTGTATTACTAATTGTTGTTTACATGTTTGGATATGATTTATGTTATTATCATGCTTCTAGTTCTATTTTTCTAAAATATATGTGCTTTTTTACAGTAGTTGTTTTTGGCCGAGTTTGTCTTGAAAGAAAGTTGATCGACAAGAACCAATGGGTATTGATAGCAACTGTTGTCGACCGAGAAGTTCAATCCAGAAACTTGACCTACAACACTGCGCACATAATACACATATGAATTTTTGAATGAGAATTTCACTCTCAACTAGACTTTCTCAAGCAATAGACTTATGATATGGCACTCCCATTTGTATCTTTTTTATTATATGCATATTGCCATGCTTTGAATTGCCTTATCTTGCACACATATCTATCTATATTAATTGCTATTGGTATCTCTATACCTTGTAATTACTTATCTTGAGTTGTTATGCATGTTTTGATGATGATATCTTTGAATCTCTTGGTTGTGATCCAAATTGCTTCTATTGTGCTCTGACTTGCTACATCTATCTAGTAGTATATCTTTTGATGAAACCTAAGGTTCTTGGTGGTAATCATCATTTGGTAATGATGCATAATTGCTAGCGAGTAATATCCTTTCATGCTTCTAAAATTTCATATCTCTTAGTTTGGATATTCCTTTTCATCTAATCATAGATTATTCTTAAACTTGTGCATCTTTTGTTGTGATCTGGATCCTACGAGTAGCTCTAACTTGTGATATCATCTACTTGTAGTCCATATACATGTAGTTTTAGCCGTGTTCATCTTTTGGTATCCAACTATATGTTATACTTGTATCTTGCTTCATACATACACATGTTTGCTCCTTAACTTGCATATCTACTATCTTGAGTTGCTTGCATATCCTTGTGATGTGCAACAAACAAATCTACATTATATGCAGAAATTGGAGCATCTGAAGATTTATGAAGTTTTTTAATTTTCTACTCCAGTGTAGATTTTGGTCCAATATTAGTTTTTTTATGTAGAAAGGGCCTTCTAAGTGAGACTCATGGATTTAGTCATGAGCCCTGACATTTTTGGAGAATTTTGTCATCTTGAGGGTCAAAATCATGGTTTATTAGTTTTTTTGTCAAGCAAGCATGAAACTTTTATTGATAACCAATTATAGGTACATGTGCACACATGAACTGATAACCTCTCATTTTGTGACGTTATCTTATTAGTTATCTTTAGTTTTCCATACTCTTTCTTAGATAAACTAAATAGAATCATTAAACCTTCTTACTTTATTGCAGATACATCAATAAACCAACTTTTCCTCTTTTTCATTACAGAAAACACAAAAAAAATTACAAAGACTCCTCATGGTCCCAAGACCGCGAGAAGCCTCACGGTCCCAAGACCGCGAGAAGCCTCACGGTCCCAAGACCGCGACAAGCCTCACGGTCCCAAGACCGCGAGAAGCCTCACGGTCCCAAGACCGCGACAAGCCTCACGGTCCCAAGACCGCGAGAAGCCTCACGGTCCCAAGACCGCGAGAAGCCTCACGGTCCCAAGACCGCGAGAAGCCTCACGGTCCCAAGACCGCGAGAAGCCTCACGGTCCCAAGACCACGACAAGCCTCACGGTCCCAAGACCGCGAGAAGCCTCACGGTCCCAAGACCGCGAGAAGCCTCACGGTCTCAAGACCGTTTGAGACCAAATGGTCTCAAGACCGTTTGGGCTTAACTTGAGCCTATAAATAGGACCTCAAGGGCCACTTCAAAAGGATCGATTTCCAAGACGCCCAAAGGCTGCCTCTCCAGATCCAGAGCACTCTGGTCTTCCGTCCACTGCCCCAAGGCTGCCAGTTTTGAGATCCGTGCTCATCATCAAGCTTCCTTCTCTCTCTTCTTTCCATCTCTTCAACAAAGAAGGTGGGAAGAGAAAATCCTTCATCAAAGCAACCACGAAGTGCGAAGATCATTGCTCTCTTCACCAAGGGTTCAACCTTCCCTCCTCCGTGGAGATGACGTTCTTTCTCTCTCTTCTCACCTCCTTCTTTGCCATGAGCGAGTAGTTTCATTCACTAGGGTGTGGGGAGTAGCCCCGCTACCCATGTTTTCATTTCATGCGATGTAATTCAATAACTTGTAATAAAGATACTCTTCTTTTCAGTTTGACTTCAATCGCTTAATGAATACTAGTTGCTTGATCATCAACTTGTGTTACATATTGTCTTTTGGTATGAATTGTCTATGTTTGTACCCTTAGATCTAAATATCGATCGAATGTTGGTTATGGATGTATGTAGTCACCATATGTCTGTTTCGGTGTCTAGAAGTGTTTTCAGGAGTGGAGTAAACTCACCTCCATCGTTGCACTTTCATACTATGAAATGGAATCAGTTGACGTATGGAAGTGCAAACTTGGTAAGGTCGAGGAACACATTTCATGAAGGAGTAATGCAAAGCATGTGACCATTCATTATGGAATGGCTGGCATTGCAATACTCCACACTTCTCGTAGCTAGTTATCCGAAAGGAAGCTAGGACTACAAGATACTAACTGATTTGACTCTTTTTGCAGGTTGTTTTATTATGTTGCATGACTTGATCCATGTGTAGTGGTGTGAAACCCGATAACATCCTAGTGGTTTTTATCAATTGTTTACAACCTTAATCTTTACTTTCTTGCTTTACTTTCCTCGCATTTAGCTTTAAAACCAACATCAAACTTTCGATCAAAATATCAACTGTTAAGTAGTTAAGTAGAACTAAAACGTTTTCCATCTTGACTTCGTCAAGACCGTTGTCCCGAGGATTCGACCCTTAACTATACTACGATAAGACTTCCGCTTGTCTTAGCACACGTGGGTGGAGTTCTTACCATAGTACTAGCAAGGCTAAACCTAAGGATTCATCACCTTAGGATTTTTAGTGGTGTTGCAAAACTCCATCAAAAATTGGTGCCGTTGCCGGGGACAACGGAACTTTTTAGTTTTTACTTAACAACTTCTTGGTTGATTAGGATTTTACACTTTTTCTTGATAACTACTCCAATACTTCTTGATTTCTTCATTTCCTTCCATTATCCTAACGTGTGATTTTCCTTCTACTCAGGTAGAAAACGTGTATGCAACCCCCGCATAGCATCGGATTCTCCCCTGAACCAGAATACGATTCTGAGGTAGAAAGAAGTTTCCACCGAAGGAATAGACTTAACCGCCAAAGAGCCAGACAGATGGCCGAAGAGCAACGCCTTGTTGCAGAAAGAGTCAACGCCGCCATAGCAGCACAACGAGCACAACTTATTGCCGACACTCGTGCTCAAGTGCAAGCTGAGATCCGAGCTGAGGAACAAGCCCGCATCCAAGCAGAGCATGCTGCTGCTCAACTTGCGTTAAGAAACAAGCAACTTCGGGACTACGCAGTCCCAAAGAATTATGAAGACGATCATCCTGTCCGACCACCGATTATTAACATACCACACTTTGAAATTCGGACGCAATGGATCCAGATCATGCAAGGCATCTCTTTCTCCGGAGCACCCGGAGACGATTGCATGGATCACCTTAAGAGATTCAAGTCACTCTGCCGACTTGTACCCCAAGCAGGAATTGCAATGGAAGCAATCATGTTACACCTTTTCCACTTCACCTTATCTGGAAGAGCACTAAGCTGGTACAACACTTTGGATAGACACCCCATCATCACTACTTGGACTCCCTTAGAAGAGAAGTTTCTTGAGAAATTCTTCCCACCTTCGCTAACCTATGAGATTAGGGGACAGATTAATCACTTTTCCCAACTACCTGGAGAAACACTTGCTGAAGCTTGGGAAAGATTTAAAGAACTCCTGAGAAAGTGTCCTCACCATGGCATATCTCAAAATCAACTGATAGAAACATTTTACAGAGGAGTAAGTGATGATATTAAGCAATTCCTAGATTCCTCATCTGGAGGAAACTTTATGAGAAAGAATTATGAAGATGCCTGGAATATAGTTACGCTGGGGGCCGAGAACCAATCCAATTGGGGAAGGTCATCTAACCAACCCAAAGGCGTTCTCAAGGTTTACAAAGCAGAAGAATCCATGGAACTCAAGGCCATTGCTGAGGCTTTGAAGACTATTGCTAGCAAGCAACAAGCCCTCGAAACTTCTTTCGGGGAATATGATAAGAAGAAAAGCTCTCAGGTTCAACAAGTTAAGGCAGCTACTGGAACTTGTGAAGCCTGTCATGCATCTGATCATCCCACATTATCATGTGGCCTGTTATACAATGTCATGATGGATTTACAACCACCTATGCCGCAATATGAACCCATTATCAAGCATCCCGAGGACCAAATGCCAGAGCAAGTCAACTCCATACATTCAATACCTGGCCAAGTGTATTACAACCCAGATAAACCAAGGAACCATCCTGGTTTTCAATACGGGAATCCTACAGGGACTGCCAACCCACAGCAGCAGGCACAAGGTGGATCTTTCAATAGACAACCACCAGGATTTTAGAATAACTTCAATCAAGGGAATTACAGACAAGGTTTTCAAAGATCTAACTATCCCAGGAATCCTTCTTACCAATATGCCCATTCAGGACTGCACCCTCAGTTGCAACAACCCCAGTTGCAGCAGCCCCAGCAGCCACAGTTAACTGCACCTCTACAACAACCAGGACAGCAAGTCACTCAGTATCAACAAAGGGGTGCTCCTCCCCAATCATCTGATGAGATATCCTTGATTAGACAAATGCTTCAATCGCAACAAACCATGCTTGCAAACCAACAAGCTCAACAAAAAGCCGTAGAAGCCCAACTGGCACAGATTGCCGCTCAATTGAAACCTCAAGCCGGCACTTTTGCTGGGCAACCAGAGGCAAACCCCCGTCATAACCCAAACAGACCAGAACAACTTAATGCCATCACCACACGGTCTGGTCATGTCCTGCCTGATGTCACAAGAATCGACCATGATGATGATGACGTAGCCATTCTTTCCGCAACAGGGAATTCAAGCAGAGAAACAGAAAATTCTGCAGAGAAAGAAAAGGAAAAGGAACCAATCTCAGAAGTCCCACCAAGAATTCCTTACCCAGACAGACTAAAAGGAACCAAAATGGACACTAGGTTCCAAAAACTTAAAGACGCTATGAAAAAGTTATACATCGATATTCCTTTTCTTGATGCCCTTTCCGAAGTGCCCGCTTGGGCAAAATACCTGAAAACCCTCTTGTCGAGAAAGTATATGACAGAAGAGCATGAAACAGTGAAACTTGCTCAGACCACTTCAGATATTCTGCTTAATAAAATGCCAAAGAAAAAGAAGGACCCAGGTTCCTTCGGCATTCAGTGTTCCATTGGAAATGGCTCCAACAAGAAAGGATTGGCAGACTTAGGAGCAAGCATATCTATTATGCCCTATTCAATGTGTAAAAGATTAGGCTTCACTGATTTGTTACCTACGACAATGACAATTCAGTTAGCCGACTCTACCATAACTGCCCCTCTTGGCATTATCGAAGACATCCTTGTCAGAATAGGAACAAATTCTTATGCCCCGTGTGATTTTGTTATTATGGACATACAAGAAGACCTGAGATATCCGATAATCTTCGGAAGACCTTTCCTAGCTACCGCCCGAGCTCTCATTGATGTCGAAGCAGGAACTATTATTTTGAGACTTGGGAGGGAGGCTTTCCAGTTTAGAGTTCTAAACAGCATGAAAGGTCCAAGCATTCAAGAGGAAGTCTTTCTCCTGGATGCTATATATCAAATGTCCCAGTTAGAAATGTCTGAACCATCCGACGAATTGGAAAACACTCTTACAAATCCGGATGTAGAATTCTCGGCCAGTGAACTAGTACAACAGTGCCTGCAATACTTAGAAAAAGCTGAAGAAGCTCCGACAGCCACGTTTGAAGAACTTAAAGCCATCACAATTATAGAAGCCACTGAGCCACCTAAGGCTCCAGAAATGAAAGCCTTACCCGAGGGGCTTAAACATGTTTTTCTTGATGATGAGAAGCTCTGTCCAGTAATCATCAGCTCCACTCTGGAGAATGATCAAGAAAACAGACTCCTCGATGAACTGAAGAAGCATAAGAAAGCCATTGGCTATAAAATGACTGATCTAACGGGCATAAACCCTGCTTTATGTATGCACAAACTGCCCATGGTTGAAGAGTTCAAACCATCGCGAGAACACCAGAGAAAGTTAAACCCCAACCTCAAAGAGGTGGTTCGCCTCGAGGTCCTCAAGCTTCTAAAGGCAGGCATTATCTACCCAATTTCTGATTCTCAGTGGGTAAGCCCAGTGCAGGTGGTCCCTAAAAAGGGGGGAACCACCGTTGTTCTTAATGACAAAAATGAACTGGTGCCCACTAGAACCGTTACAGGGTGGCGTATGTGCATTGATTATAGGAAACTTAATAAATCAACACGAAAAGATCACTACCCCCTGCCTTTCCTAGATGAGGTCCTTGAGCGCCTAGCTCATCAGAAGTTCTTTTGTTACCTCGATGGATATTCTGGCTTTTACCGAATCCCGATACACCCAGACGATCAAGAGAAAACTACTTTTACCTATCCCTTCAGGACGTATGCTTTCAGAAGAATGCCATTCGGGCTCTGTAATGCACCAGCTACTTTCCAAAGATGCATGTCTGCTATCTTTGCGGGATTGACAGAGTCTATAATGGAGGTATTCATGGATGATTTTTCAGTTTATGGAGACTCCTTCGACAACTGTCTGCTCAACCTGGTTCAAGTCCTACAAAGATGTGAGGAAACAAACCTCATTTTAAATTGGGAAAAATGCCATTTTATGGTAACATAGGGTGTTGTTTTAGGACACAGAGTGAGCGACAGAGGGATCGAGGTGGATCAAGCAAAAATTGACGTTATCTCAAAATTGATGCCACCAAAAGACGTAAAAGGAGTACGTGCCTTCTTAGGACATGCTGGGTTTTATAGAAGATTTATTAAAGATTTCTCCAAAATAGCAAAACCCATGACACAACTGCTGACCAAGGACACAGAGTTCAACTTTAACCAAGAATGCTTGCAAAGTTTCACAACTCTGAAAGATGCCTTGATTTCTGCACCAATATTACGAGCTCCAGATTGGTCGTTACCTTTCGAAATCATGTGTGATGCGAGCGATTATGCCATAGGGGCCGTTTTAGGGCAAAGAATCGACAAGAAACCCCATGTTATATACTACGCATCTAAAACGCTAGATGAAGCACAAAAAAATTACACCACTACAGAAAAGGAATTTTTAGCTATCATCTACGCGTTTGAAAAATTCCGCTCATACCTGATGGGAGCTAAAGTCATTGTCTACACTGACCACTCCGCTATACGATATCTGATTCAGAAGCAAGACGCAAAACCTAGACTTATCCGCTGGGTGCTAATGCTTCAAGAATTCGATTTGGAAATTAAAGACAAAAGCGGAGTGGAAAACGTCGTCGCCGATCATCTCAGCCGTATTAGAGTCGAGGATGAAGACAAAGTTCCTATCCAAGATTCCCTCCCGGACGACCACCTAATGACAGTCTCCAATGGATTTCCCTGGTATGCCGACATTGTCAACTATTTGGCAACAGGAATCATTCACCCATCCACATCCTATCACGACAAAAAGAAGTTCATTCACGACGCTAAGCAATATTTCTGGGACGAGCCCTATCTTTTTCGCTTATGCGCAGATGGACTCTTTCGTAGATGCATCCCAGAGACGGCAATCACTCCGGTCCTTGAGCACTGTCACTCAGGCCCCACTGGGGGGCACATGAGTTCTAAGAAGACAGCCCTCAAGGTCTTGCAATCTGGCTTTTATTGGCCCACCATCGCAAAATACGCACATGAATACGTGCGATCATGTGACAAGTGCCAACTATCCGGAGGGATAACCAGAAGAAATGAAATGCCATTGAACATATGGCAAGAAATCGAACTTTTCGATGTATGGGGAATAGATTATATGGGCCCTTTCCCCTCGTCTTATGGATTCAAGTATATCTTGGTTGCTGTGGATTACGTTTCAAAATGGGTAGAAGCTCTACCAACCACCTCTTGCGATTCAAAACCGGTAATCAAGATGTTTAAAGAGATAATATTTCCCAGATTCGGCATCCCAAGAATGATTATATCTGACGGCGGATCACATTTTTTGGAACGGAGCTTTGAAGCCTTATTAAGAAAATATGGAGTCAACCACAAAGTTTCTACACCATATCACCCACAGACGTGTGGACAGGTTGAAGTCTCCAATAGGCAAATTAAAGCTATTCTGGAAAAAACTGTCAATCGACACCGCACCGATTGGTCAACCAAACTATCTGACGCTCTATGGGCTTACCGTACAGCTTTCAAAACACCCATCGGAACAACACCGTTTCGATTAGTGTATGGGAAGTCTTGCCATTTGCCAGTTGAATTAGAGCATAAGGCTTGGTGGGCCATTAAGCAACTAAATTTCGATCTCAAAGGTGCTGGTGAATTCCGACAACTTCAACTCCAAGAGTTAGAAGAACTACGAATGACAGCCTACCACAACGCAAGAATCTACAAAGAACAAACTAAGATGTGGCACGATGGCCACATCAAAAGAAAAGATATAATCGTCGGAGACAAAGTCCTCCTATTCAACTCCAGATTAAAAATGTTTCCTGGAAAACTGCGTACTAAATGGTCGGGGCCCTTTACAATCAAACATATACCCGACAGGAGCTGTCATTATTATTGACGATAATGGAGGAGAGAGGACCGTAAATGGCCACAGATTAAAAAAGTACCACACTCCGGCAGACAAGTTATCAAGACAAACCATCGAGATTCATGACCCTATAAAGTCAGCATAGCCGGAGCAAAAATCTTGTCGAGCCAGCGACGTTAAACCAAGGCGCTTCTTGGGAGGCAACCCAAGGCCTGAATATCACCTTCCCTATTTTTATTCTAGCCTTTTCTTTTGTTTTTTTTTAAACACCCTTTTGTTTATCTCTGTTTTTCCTTTTTCTTTTGCTTTCTTTAAATCCAAAAATACATAAAAATCCACATGATCTTGAGGTCAAACGGTCTAGAGACCGTGAGGCCCCTCGCGGTTTCCAGACCGTGAGACCCTTCGCGGTCTCACGACCGTGAGGCCCCTCGCGGTCTCAAGACCGTTTGAGCTCTCTCAGTCACCTGACTGAGAGGGCTCCTAAAAACCTATAAATATACCCCCCCACCTACGCGCCTCTCTTCTTGATTCCCGAATTCTCGAACTCTCCTGTTTCATTCCACTCTGACCTTCGTCTCTACACTCCCGCGCGTCGCTGTTTCAAGTGCTTCGTCGATGACTCGGCTTCGTCGCCGTCGTTCTCGACTTCGTCGTCGTCGTTCCTAGCTCGTCGTCACTCCCGGCTTGTCGTCAGCTCTGCAGCAGCTACCCCTTCGCCGACCCACCGACCGCAGCGATAGGTTGACGCATCACCGTTTAAAACTCGCGTTCGAGCTCCCTCCCGCCGTTGTCGCCATCATCGTTTCCGCAGCTCTTAGCCAACGAACGGCCGCGCGGTTCGTCTCCTGCGCGGTTCGTCTTCCTCGCGGTCTCAAGACCGTTTGGATCCTCGCGGTCTCAAGACCGTTTGGATCCTCGCGGTCTCAAGACCGTTTGGATCCTCGCGGTCTCAAGACCGTTTGGATCCTCACGGTCTCAAGACCGTTTGGATCCTCGCGGTCTCAAGACCGTTTGGATCCTCGCGGTCTCAAGACCGTTTGGATCCTCGCGGTCTCAAGACCGTTTGGATCCTCGTGGTCTCAAGACCGTTTGGATCCTCGCGGTCTCAAGACCGTTTGGATCCTCGCGGTCTCAAGACCGTTTGGATCCTCGCGGTCTCCAGACCGTTTGAGACCAAACGGTCTCAGGACCGTTTGAACTAAATCAAACTAATAAAACTCAAATTCAAAATAATTTTACTTTGTTATAATTTCAAAATTTAAGATTTCTAACTTTTGTTTCTTATCAATTATTTCAGAATGACTTCACCTGCTAAGCAAGGACCAACAGACGCTCCCTTCTGGACAAAAGAGAAGCTCATTGCTGAACGAGCAAATCTGCAAAGCTTAGTTGACGACTTCAAAAGGACTGGAAAAGTCCCAGCAGAAGTAAACCTGACTGCTGTCATGAAGGACATCAAGCGAATCAACCGCTGCCTAGATGAAGAACCTTCTGACGAGGAGGTCGAAGAGACCTCATCCGACGAGGCCTCCGAATACCAGCCTTCCCCTGAGAAAGAATCACCCACTACAAAATCTAAGGGGAAGAGATTGGCTCAAGAACCAACAACTGAGCCCACATCTAAGAAGAGAGCCAGGAAGCAGGTCCACCCTGCCTGTGCAAGAGAACAAATATTAGCAGGGTACATCCCACCATCCTCCACCACCGTCACCAACCCTGCCACAATAAATGTTCCTATTTTTCCTCCCACCACCACCACAGCACCACCACCCGAGAACCTTCACCTCCAAATCATTCCCCCCATCAGCCAACTCCTTAAACCAACCAAGTATGTCTGCCCCAGCATACTGATGAAGATGGGGATCTACCACAGAATCCTCACTCTTCTTGACAATTCTAACCTTTCCCGGCTCTGCTTTGTATCGTAAATTTCCTACTCTGAGCCAACTACTGAATTCTTCACCTACTTCAACAAAGAAGTGGTGGACATCTTGCATAAAGAAAGGGACGGTGGTGACCGTAGAATAACCTCCAGAATCTTCAACAATGAGGTGGTCATCACCGAAAATGTCCTGAACGAAATTTTCATCGACAATAAAGACCAGCTGAAGAATGCCAAAGCTGCTGGCACAGACCACCCCAGTTTCAACAAGCATAACTTCTGGAAGTCATTAACAGGGTTACCAACCTTCGATGCAAGGACAAGCAAGGCCTCCAACGTTCATTCTGGCCTAGTGCGCACGTTACACAAAATTATCGTCGGCGCACTTTTCCCTAGATCCGAAGGAGGAAATATTCTCATATCCGACCTTTTTGTCCTCTGGTCAGTCCTCAACGGAATTCCTGTCAACATTGGACGGCACATGCTGATCAAGCTATCAGCCTTCGCCCTCGGGAAAGAAATCTGCATGGGTGGTCATATCACATCTATCATCAAATATCTCAAGATGGATAGACTTCTACCCAAATGCAGCCCAATAAAAGGCGACATTCTTACCAATGAACAGACACTAAAGAACTCTTACATCTTAAAGGATAAGGATGGAAGGCTGAACTACGTGTTCTGCCCCACAAAATCTTCACGAATCCTGCTGCCACTTCCAGAGCTTGCTGACTATGATAAAGACAAGCTCCTGTTCACTGAAGACGAGATCGCCAAAATCATCGCTTCAGTCAAAGCCAGAGAAAAGAAAGCAAAGGCAGGGCAGGCAGAGCTTAGTATAACTGCCCCGGCAGCTAAAACAGCAAAGCTCCTAGTCAAACGACCTTCCAGAAGGCTCGTCAAAGCTCATGAGCTGTCAGGGACACCCACATCGAAACCTAACCCTGAAACTGAACCCCCCCTCCCTGAAGAAAATATTACATCCTCATCACTAGACTCTTTTATAATGAGTCTAAATGCTGAGCTCAATACCACCTCTCCACCCTCCACCACCCCAATATCCACCACCACACCACCATCAACCACCCTTCAATCTTCCTCCACTCCACCTTCCTCCACCACCCTTCCACCACCTCCACCCTTCTTTACTTCGGGCACCCCATTCTCCACCACAATGCCCGAATTCTCCTCCTTCACATCCACCGACTTTCCATCAACATTCCCGAATCCATTTCCATCTTCGGGAATGCCACCATTTTTTCCATCCTCCACCACCCCGACATCGCTAGTGACTCCATCTACAGTCACCACGCAATTCGCGGGTCCATCAACAGTGTCTTTTCCGCATGACACTATCATTCCACCCCGACCCCAGCCACCTCACCCTTCAATCACTGGGGTCCCTTTTACTAACGTCGGTGAGGAATTCGGACGTCAATTTGACACCATCCGAAACCTCCTCACCGACCCATCTAACATTTTAAATTCTATTTTTTTCATGCGTGCAGGGTCTAACTAAGCAGGTTGCCCAGATCGGCGAGCAGAACCGCGCCATGCCAGGCATCCTCCAAGGAATCCAACAACGTCAAGCTTCAGTGGCCAAGCAAGTCGACCACATCGACGGCCACTGCAACAACTTGCCCAAGTTGATCCAGGGAGTACAACGCCAGCATGAAGTAATGGCAACGCAAGTCGATAGGATTTCCGCGCAGACTTTACCTCTGCCAGAGACCCTACGCGAGCTGCAGCAACAACAACAAGCTTTCAGCACGTGCCTAGACGACATCACCACCACCCTCACGCAGCTACATAATCGCCAGGAGGAGTCATCAAATAATGAGCTCATTCAGCTAAGAGCTCAAGTAACAGATCTCACAGCAAGACTCCTCTCGGCCAAACAACGTTATTTAGATCTTAAAGAAACCCACGAAACACTGCTCGAAACACACGAGCACGTGCAAGTGGCTTATGATGAACTCCAATCCATCCATCGTCTGTGCAAAAAGAAAGCACAAAAGAAGACAATTAACGACGATGAAGATGATGCTGATAATGATGACGATTCTAATTCTTCAGCAGACTCCACCAACAGTACCTCCTCAGATGAAGACTCTGACAAACCAGATGATGCTGGGGAGGGTCCAAGCCAAGGAGCAGAACCCAGACAACAAAAAGATCACCATGACGGTGATAAGGATCCCAACTCCCCACACCATGATAATGTTAATATATCATATGGGGATCAATTTCTTGACTACTCTGCTATGGGATCCATCGGGGAAGCTGCTAAAGAAGCAGCCTTCGCCGAGTTCCACCAATGCATAATCGGAACCGGCGCCACCCCTCCTACACCAGCTGTCTTACCCCTCTCAGCGCCCACCATGACAGCAACTTCACCCCTCGACGAGTACGAGTCAGAACGAGTGCAATTAGATACCGATGAAGAGCTCGATTCTGCCTCGGACTCAGACAACGACACTATTGGCTCTGAGGAAGCCCCAGAATTACATCCCTCCCCCCCTCTACAGGAGCTTCCCCCGCCACCACCCCTGCCGCACAAAATGCATGACCTTGATATGGCGGCCATTTCCACTTTAGATGCCCAGGATATCTTTATACTGAATACTATCGTGGACGATACAAAGGCATGAGATGATATTATCTACCACAACACTAAAACGAAGCACAAGCTGACACGTGAAGATTTTCGCAAAATCCTGCGACCTGGGTCGACGATGCCAATGTCTATCTTTCGTGTCCTCCTCGCCAACTGTATCGAAATTTACAGAAGCCACAAGAGGAAGCAGCCTGTCTTCAATGCCTCACCTGCCCTATCCTTGGGCCTCCTATACAAGGATATCCAAGAAAAATCCATCGAACGTCTGCGTATCGGGCTAGCACGATGAGCACGTTATCTTACTGTGCCATTCCAAATTTTAAACCATTGGCTAGCTATGATTGTCAATACAGAGGCTCGGGACGCCACAGTTTATAACTTCTGCAGCACCGAGCTACCCGCCGGCACGATAAACTTTGTGGGTGAAGCAGCCGGAGAAGCAAGATGCATACCCTTTC